>CM053399.1:24620823-24649763 GCA_028644305.1 Xerus rutilus | reverse complement strand
GTACTGGGGATTGAACTCAGGGGCACTCGACCACTGAGCCACATCCCCAGCCCTATTTTGTGTTTTATGTAGAGACAGGGTCTCACTGAGTTGCTTGCTTAGCGCCTCGCCATTGCTGAGGCTGGCTTTGAACTTGCGATTCTCCTGTCTCAGCCTCCCTAAGTGCTGGGATTACAGGCTTGAGCCACCGCGCCCGGCTAGGATATAATATTATTAATTATAGCTCTTATGCTGTCAATTAGATCTCTGGTAGCATTTATTTATTTTTATTTCTTCTTCTTTTTTATTTCATGCATAAGTGAAATCATGGACTATTATCTTGCAGTATTTTTTCTGTGCCTGGCTTAAATCACTGAGCATAGTGTCCCCTCATCCACGTTGTCGCTAATGGTAGTAATCTCCTTTTGAAAGGATGGATAATACTCTATCGTGTACACATATACTGCAATTTATTTATTTGTTATGTTCAGGGACACTAAAGTTATTCCTATACCTTGGCAACTTTAACTAATGTTGCAGATAATGTGGGAATGCAGATGTCCCTACAAGGTAATGATTTAATTTTCTTTGGCTGCCTACCTGGTAGTGAGATGATTGGATCATATGGTAGCTCTACTTTTAAATTTTTGATCAACCCACACACTGTTATCCATACTGACTAAACCAATTTACATCCCCACTGCCAACAGCATGCAAGGGTTTCCTTTTCACCATACCCTTATCAACACCTGTTACCTCTTGTCTTTTTGCTAATAGCTACCTAGCAGGTGTAAAGTGATAGCTCATTATGCCTTTGACTTGCTTTTCCTGATGACTAGTAATGTTGAGCACCTTTACATATATATTTGTTAGCCATATTTTTTCCTTTGGAGAAATGTCTATTCAGGGCATTTGCCCCTTTGTGTGCATGTGTTGCTAGGGACTGAACCCAGGACCTCACACATTCCAGACAAGCGCTCTCTACCACCAATGACCATTTGTTCATTCTTAAATTTGTTTTTGTCTATTTGCTATTTAATTGTGTGACAAATAGTCAACTGTTAACTTGTTTTAGAATTTTTTTTCACACATTGGCTTTGCTTAAGGCAAATATATTCGTATATCAATATATATATTTGTAAATATAAATATTTTAAAATGTAAAATGTGTGTATTACATATTAAATTTTATTTTTCGTAGTTTTTCCTTTGAGATGTGCTATATTTTTTCCTTTATCAGGACAAACAGTAAGCTCAAGTATTCATTTCAGAATAATTCAGCCACTGCATTATTTCTGCTCATAGTGATGGTAAAATGTTTTACTAAAAATATGTTATTAGTCATACAATCTTTTAAATCTTATCAAAATTAAACTTTTCTCAATTGATTCTAGTTTTATGTGGAAATAACAAGTTCTTCATGAATGCTGTATATTTATCTGGTTGTATCAAAAAAACAACTCAACTTTAATTTTGGACCTCATAGGAGAATATAGTCTCAGTTCTTTCCCAAAGAATTTAATGATTTAACAGATCCAGTAACTTTTGAAGTACCATTCGATGAACAGATATTTGGGGTTTTGTTTGCATATAGGAATGAGAAAATACGTAAAGATGTGGCTATTAAAATATTTTAATCTGGAATATTTCAAAGTTAAACCATAGCAATTTAGCAATTAAATCAGTATGATGATTGTAGTGACATTCAATGTTAGAGATTAATATAAAATTATAGATTCACAAAGCAATGGTTTCATTTATTAAATAAGCATTTGCTGAATCCTAATGTGGTGCCATGGGCTATGTGCACCTAATGTGCACCAAAGGGATACAGTGGTGAACTGAATAGTTTCTCCTCTTATGGAGATAATGGAAATGGAGAAGGACCTGTCTAGGACATGAATTATTTGTATCTTCAAAAATGTTTGCTGAACATATATCATGCTTAAAGGATATAATCAAAAGAATATTTTTGTCACATTACCTGTTTTAAATCTTCATTTCCTTCTTTCCAACTCAGTTTTTTTCTAGCCACCAACTATCAGGTGGTCACTTCTTGATGCATATTAACCTGACTTACTGAAACTTAAAATGCAAGTAAACTATCCTCAAGTCTGAGTCAAGAGGCATTTATTTATTGAATGAATATGTCCATTCATAATAGGCACATTGAGAGAAGATTGTGTTTAAAAATTTTTGGATAGAATTTTTTATAAGGATGTATTTTTCCTTCTTGTAGCCAGTAATACAAACATAATACATAATGCCTACTTTTGAGAACTTTAGAGTTGAGTAGAGAAGACATACACTGCTCAAAAATAATTTGAACATTTTCTTGCATTTTTGAAAATATTTATTGAAATATAATTTACATAAAGAAAAGTATACAAACCATAAATATGTTTTAATATATTATTTACCAAAGTTGTTCTTTTTAGTGTATATAGGAGAGAGAAAATGTCTTTCCTTGTACTAATCATAGGTTCATGGCTGAGACAGGAGGAAAAACATACACATTTTGTTTAAGTTTTATGTAAATATGGGGGTTTTCCTAAGGAAACAAAGACCTAGGTCTGCTTGTCCAGAGCCTTCTCCCATGAGAATTTGATGACAGTTTTCAAGGGAAGCTCAAAACCCCTTGTTAGGTTTTATGAGAGGAGGAGGAAGGTCAGAGTGAACTTTCTGCTTCAGCCATTTTATCAAATCCCTTCAACTTAAAATATTCAATATGTCATTCTGTTAGACTTTGAGGTTGATTATCCTGTCCCCCATCCTATGTGTAGATCTCAAGTAATGACCTTTTTTTAAATTTCTGATTTATAATTTGCATTTTCTTGTTTTTTTCTTTATTAGACTTGTTAGTAGATGATTATTTTATTGGTTTTCACATAGAACCATAGTTGGCTTGTTGAGTTTCTCATGTCTGTTTTCTTTTTTTATTATTAGTTTATATTTTTATATTTATTATGATGTTTTATATTTTCTTGGGGTCAAATTGCTGGTACTTTATCAATATTTGAAATACATATTTAAATGATTGATTTTTGGTATTATTTATTTAATTTATATATTTAAGGATACATCTTCTATGTACAGTTTTAGCTAAACCCTTTGAGATCTGCTTTAGTAGGGGTTGAGGACACAGCTCAGTGGTGGAACACTTGCCTAGCATTGTGAGGCCCTGGGTTATACTCCCAGCACTGTAAAATCATTTTTTGCTTTGTTGTATATTCATAGTCATTAAATTATGAATATTTAAATGTCTTCTTAAAAATTTTTTAAAAAATGTCTTTTATAATGTCTTTTTTTGCTACACATATTATTTAAAAAGATTTGGATAATTCCCAAGTAATTATAAATTTTCCTAACAATTTCCAAGTTAGTCAGAGAATATGCTTTAAATGATATGACTTTTTCTGAAATGTGTTGTCTCATTTGAAGATCTTACATTTGGTAAATATTCCTTGGGTACTCAAAAGGGATATATATTCTGTCCTTGTTTGGTGTGGTATCTAACAAATCTGAATTAAATCAGATTTGTTAACCATATTGTTAAGATTCTATATCCTTAATGATTTTTTGTGATATGATTTCAGATATTGAAAAAGGTAAATTAAATTCCACCACCATGATTGTAAACATCAATTTTCTTCTTTTATTTATTTTAATTTTTTATGCATTTTGAATCTGTTATTTGTGGACACAATTTTTAATAAAAATGTATCTTTATAGCAGATTGTGAATAATCTCCTGTGATTCAGTCCCCATGTTCTTACTTCTAGATATTGTCTTTGCCTTAAAATACATTTTATTTGTTACTAGTTTTGATAAATGAACTATCTTTTAGCTACAGATGTGTGGTATATATTCTTCTACATTACTTCTTACTTTTGTGTCTTTATCTAAAAGATATGAATTTGAAAACCATTTTTCTCTTTTCCAATTTGACAAGTTTTATAATTCTTGTATGTAATGGTCATTGACCTATTTAGATTTATATTTTAGTACACAATATTTGTTTTCTATTTGTTTTACCCACCATAAATTTTCTTCTTTGTATTCTTGCCTTATTATGGATTCATCAAATGTTTTTGATTAGATATTTTCTTTATTAACTTATTAATTATAAATTCTTTTTTAAAAATATGTTTTAGTTGTCAATGGACCTTTATTTTGTTTATTTATATATGGAACTGAGAATCGAGCCCAGCGCCTCACACATGCTAGGTAAGTGCTCTACCACTGAGCCACAACCCAAGCCCTAGTTATAAAATCTTTTTTTTAAACTTTATTAGTTATAGATGGACACAACACCTTTATTTTATTTATGTATGTTTATGTGGTACTGAGGATGGAACCCAGTGTGTCGCATGTGCTAGGCAAGTGCTCTATCACTGAGCCACAACCCCAGCCCCCAAATCTTTTACTTATTTCTAGTGGATACTTTACAACATGAATTTTGACTTACTGAGATCAAACGTAAATTAGTACTCTATCCCTTTCCCAGGTAATACTGGAACTTTAATTCAGTATCATTGCATTCACTCCCTCATGTTTTTTGTGTCATTGTCTATAATTCAATGTTAAGTAACTGGTGTGCTAAGCTACAATTCTCCTACATCATATTTATAAGTACAGGTGATTAATTAATCTCAAGCACATTCTGTGACATTTTTTCCTTACACTCATCTTGCTGGAAACTTCACAGAACTGGTTTCATTTAGATTCTTTCCTTTTCCATAGATTTAATGGTACAATAGTGATATACTTTTTTATAATGTCTATATTTAAATTTGTTAGAAGTGCTCTCCATTGCATATATTTGAGCAAATATAACTTTCTGTTGAACCAGAAGTGTTGCTTTTAATTTTAAAGAAAATCAACTTGGAAGAGCAGTAATTGTTAAAAGTATTTCATCTCTCTAAAGTATATATTCTTTTACTCCTATGCATTCATCATGGAAACTTTAGATTTGTCAAAATACTATGAATCCTGTTATGGTTTGGAAGTGAGGTGCCACCCCGCAAAGCTCCTGTGTTAATGCAGTAATGTTTAGAGGTTAAGTAATTGGTTGGATTGAGAGCTGCAACCTAATCAGTCTATCCTAGTTTGAATGACAGGATGGTAACTGTAGACAGATGGGGCATGGCTGGAGGAAATGAGTCACTGGAAGTATGCTCTGAAAGGATGCATCTTCCCTGTGACCCCTTACCTCCCTTGTCTCTGTTCCCTGACCTCACCCTAAGCTGAGCAGCCTTCCTCTACTGGGTCCTTCCCTGGTGATGTGCTCCCTCACCTTGGACCCACAGCAATGGAGTCAGCTTTATCTATATATAGACTGAGAACTCTGAATCCATTAGCCCCAAATAAACTTTCCCTCCTCTAAATTTTTCTTGGTGGCTATGTTGGTCACAGTGATGCAAAAACTAATCAAAATAAATCCTAAAGATCTTACCATAGTTTGATTATGATTAATGGTGAGGATGTTGCTTTGTGGGAATTTATTTTATTAAAAAGTTAATATTTATGTATTTATTGCCTTTTCTAATACATGTTATCTTTTTTTGAGGTGGAAAAAATGCTACTAGTGAAGATGTTTGTCACTTTGGTGTACAGTTCTTGCATCAAATATCTCTCGCCTCAATAATGCTGTGTAGCTAATGTCACCCAAACCCTATGAATTAAAACAATTTAACCATTTAGTTTGCACACAGATCTGCAAGTTACAAATTGAGACTGCCATTGACTTGGCGATTCTTTGCATCTGGGCTGGGTACACTTGCCCACCTGGGTATCATTCAGCTCTTGGCTGATCTTGGATAGTCTTGGCTTGGATGGCTGGAGCTATTCAGCTGTACTCCAAGAACCTAGCTCAAGCATGTGTGCATGCAGTCACAAAGAAGCAGTAGACCAAACTAAAATCTGCAATATTCTTTCAAGCTTCTGCTTACTTCAAATTTGCTGATTGATATGGTTGAACCAGATTCAAATTGGGGAAGGGAGTTCAAAACATCTGCCCTGTATAGAAGAACACTAAAAAATTATATGGCAAAGTATGTGACTATACAGACAGATGGAAAATGGTGGCTGTTAATCCCTGAGAGTTGCTCAACCGAGAAATATTCTATGGTTAATAAGAAAAAAAATTGAATCACAAGCTATGTCTTTTATATATGTGGGTAGAATAGAATTGTAAAAAATTAATTAAGACTTACATTGTTTTGATTTCCAAAGTGATCAGTTTTGAGTGAAGGGATTATGGTTTGCCTGAGAATAATTGTATTGGTCTGATCTAAGTTTTATTTTAAGTTTAAATTATAGGCTATTCATGCTCATTAATTTCCCTTTGCTCAAAGAATTGTGACATTTGTTTTGCATTGAAAACTAGTTTTGATTGGGTAAGGGAATAAGTACATGATAATCAGTTTAGGTATTACATCCCATAAATATATTTGGTTCATGCACTTTACTAGGGATATTGGCAGCTTATACCTAATTATTTATAGTAAGACTTCATAATATTCTAGTAAGCATCTGGCCACATCTTTGGAAGGAGGAGCAACATCTATCCTTGATTCTAATCAAAGCTTTCTGGTGATATGACTGGTTTTGGGGGATGTGATGAAAACTACTGATTTTACTTTCTACATTTTAGGGACACGTTTATCAACTGAAAACATTTAAAATTTTCTTTATGTTCTTTGAAAATTGGATTAAGTTATAAATTCTTAAGTCTTTGGTCGTTCTATTCTTTTAGAGGCATCTACAAGAACATAAGAATGATTGTACTTGATCCTTTTGTAAAATTTGTGTGTGTGTGTACACACACACACACACACACACACCCACCCATAATTAAAGGTGAATGAAAATCTTAATATGGTATCTTACCTTTGGAAAGTATAATCTAGGATAATTTGCACTATCTTTTAGTGATATTCTTCAAAACTTGAAGCCTTCTAAAAGTAAACCTGTATTACCTTTTCATCATATTTAAAAAGTGATTAAAATTTCATATAAAGCTAGTCAGCATTTATTTCAATCTAATACTCTTGACTTCCACAATGGCCTAGTGTCATGCAGCATTGACTACAAAGCTTAAAGTCATTGCCAAATCCTTCCTTCCATATAATATGCTTATATTTATTTAGCTTATAAAATGTTATATAAAATTATCTACATTTCTGCTGGATACTCTGTCCTACATACATACTTTATGTCCCAGCTGAATTGAATTAGTGGGTTTTCTTCCTCATCCCTGCCTCCCCTGGGCTTTTCTCAGGCTTTCTCCTTATCTTTCAGGTCTTAGTGTAAATGTTTCTTATTCATGGAGAACATTTCTGACTCCCTGAACACTTTGCCTTCCCTGCTACTGATCAAGATAATAATTAAATAATTGCTTATATAATTAAGTCACTAATTATTTATGTAATTAACAACTGAATTATTGTTTATAAAATTAATTAACTGTTTAGGTAATTATTTATGCTAGTTGGTCTTCCCAACTAGATTATATGCTATACAATGACATTGGCTGGGTTAATTGTATTCACTCCTGTACATCTTCTCAATTAGGACAGTGACTTAAACACAAAAGACCTTAAAAAATGCCTGCTGAGGAAATGGATCAATGGTGGAAAGATGGATAGGGTGATGGTTGATGGCGTGGACGATAAACACAAGTCCTCTGACTTGTGCACCTAGCCATCTACCATCAATCTCAAATGGTCCCTATTCTATCTTCTCTGGAAACGCCTCTGTTTGGACTTAGTTCGTATCTTCATCCACTTGTTCAACAATTATTTTACACCTACTAAGTAGCAAGCATTGTATTAATAGCTTGTAGGATCAATGGTAAAAAAGGTATTTAAGGTCTCTCTTCTCAAGGGGCTTATATTTTGATAAAGATGATACAAAAGTGAATAAGCAAATCAATAAAAATAACTTTAAATTAATAATGAGTGTTAAGGAAAATATTGAATAGTGTGCAAATATTTCTTAGTATCCTGATTTCAATTATTTTGGATAAATACCCAGAACTGGGATTGCTGGATAAAATGGTAGTTCTATTTTTAATATTCGAAGAACTGCTATACTGTTTGCTATCATGGCTAATTATAACAGTATTATTAATACCACAAGGTGGAAACAATCTTACTATCCATTGAGTAAGTCATAAAGAAATTATGTATATATACATATAGTGGAATATTATTTAGCCTTCAAAAATGTGCATCTTGTCACAAGTGACAACACAAATGAACAAAATGAAGAGATTATTGTTAAGTGGAATAATCCTGTAACAGAAGGATGAATTCTGCAAGATTCCACTTCTATGAGGAATCTAAAGTAGTGGATTCACAGAGGCAGAAAGTAGAATGTTAAGAGCTAGGGACTTGTTGGGTAAGGTGAGAGGATGCAGGGGAGGGGAGCTGCTGTTTCAGAGGTGTAAAGTTTCAGTCATGCAAGATGAAAAAGTTCTAGCGATCTGTTATACAACAATGTGCACGTAGCTAACAACGGTGCTGTGCTATACACTTAAAACTTTGTTACAAAAGTAGATGTCACGTTACTCCTTTTTACACACACACACAAATTAAATGGGGGTAAAATGAGAGTGACTGAGTAGATGAGGGAGGTGTGTGTTCTTTTGAATGGTGGTCAGGAAAAGCTTATTTGAGAGGACGATGACATCAGACTGTGAATACCCAGGGATAAAGAGGCCAGGATGTGCAAGACCACGGTGATCCTTTAGAAATATCACACAAGTCACACTCCTGATCTTAATTTTTCTAGCAATCACATTTTTAAAAAACAGGTAAAGTTTATTTTAATGATACATTTTACAGAACCCACTATTTTCAAAACATTATTTCCTTATATAATAGTATTAATGAATTATGAACAGTCTATTTTATATTAGTGTGTAAAGTCATCAAGATCTAGGTATTATTTGACACTTATAGCATATTTTAAGTCAGGGTGAAAACATTCAAAGTGCTCACTAGCTACATTTTTATTGGCTTTCATGTTGGACAGCACACACACACACTGAGAAAAGAGTAGGAGAAAATGGCCAAGACTAGGAACAAATCTGGAGAGTTGAGAAAAATGAAAACAGTCTTGAGTTGTCTGGACAAGAGGGAGGAGGGACAGGTGATAAAGTTGGGGACAGTGACAGAGGCAAATTTTCTTATCTTCCTTGCAGCACAAAGAAAATGTAGTGAGTTCTTTGTGTGTAAGGCACACTTCCCAACTGATTGTAAACTCCTCAAGAACAGGGGCATTTTCTCTTTGCCCTAAAGTATTACCTACTCTAGCACAAACTAGATGACACATATATCCTTGAACAGTCTATGTGAATGAATTGAAGAAATGAATAAACACAAGGGAAAGGGCTTTTTCAGCACACACAAAAAAATTTAATGCATATTACTTTTTTAAAAGCCTTTGAGGCTTAGGCTTTGGTACATGCACAAGTTTACTTCAGCGTATCTATTCATCCCAGGTTTTGCAAACTCCTTCTGAATGTATCATCATTGTTAAAGAAATAATTGCCAGTTTGCGGTAAACATTTATTGAACAGCTTGAATAATTATACTGTGAGGTGTGTTTCAGAATTTTCATCTATGTTGTATGCAGTGTTCTATGAAATAATTGGTAGTTGGTACAATGCCTCATTGAAATAACTACTTGTTTGTACTGTGTTTTCACCCAAATTGTTTATGCTTTGCAGAATTTTCATTTGTCCTGGATCTTCCCTACTATAATATTTCATTAAAGATTTTCTCTTTTCTGCATAATGGGAATATGAGCTGTTGTAGCTTTTAATCACTGCATAGCTTATTGAGTAATTGGGGAAAATGAATTATACTCTTAAGCACATAATTTGCCGTTAGGTTTAATACATGTCTCCAGTTGAAGATGGTCAAATACAGGCTTGATGTTATTAGTACTGTTTTGTGTTGTTAAGTAAATATCCATTCCTGATATTAGTGTTATGGATGTGAAAAACGTAGACTCCTGGCCTTTATTATTTTTACTGTGTTGCAGACTAAATGCTCTGTAAATACAGAGTTTGGCTTTGAGATCAATATGAAAGAAATGGAAAGAGATCAGGAATGGATGGAAGAAGGATTACAGTTCACTGTAATCCAAATTAATAGTGACTTGGCCAGCCTGGCAGGGAGTTCTGCAGCAAGTGCTTATCCACCTCAAGGTGGCCCTTAACCCCACCTGACTCAATCCAGATGTATAGTGTGTTCTGGGAAAGGTGTGACTCTGGGCCAGGAGGCTGCAGCTATGACAGATCTTGAAGCAATAGCTAGAGCCGGCTGCTGCCTGTACTCTATACAGCTGGTATGCAGCTCCTTGGAGTTGATCTGGGTGGTGCAAATCAATGTCTTCTGTGTGCTGTTAAGTCAGCATTGATGATACATCATTATTTCACTTTCACAGCCTTCTTTTAGTTTTAGTACATTTAATTTAGCTCAATGGGTTAATGCTTCGCTCTGTTTCATGCTTGTGTACATTTATATAATGTTGTGATTAGCATTTTATGTAGGTCAAGACTGGAGAGGTAGTCAATGAGAGTTTCTTTTTAAAAGAGCTCTTTACATTATATAAGTATAAAGAACACTTGCTTTTTTTTATGCCAAAGTAATACACATGGTTTGTGAAATAAAATAATTACAGAAGTAGATAAATTGAAGTATAATAGGTTCGTTGAGCATTTCTGCAACCAATTCCAATACCCCATGGAAGCACTATTAATAGTTTGGTTTATTATTGAAGATCCTTCTCTAGACATATGTATATACATATGCATGGGTACACATGCCTATGGATTTTTAATTTTTAAAATAATAGAAAATTGTCACATATAGTATTCTTCCACTTTTTAGTTTAAAAACTAAAATATCTTTTTATAATGTTACATATAAATCTACCTAATGTTCAGCTTTCTAATACATGGTAGGTGTTTGTGTTTTTCAGTATCTTATCCATTGTTTTAAAAGTAGCAAAGAACATTCTTTATTCATATCTTTGTGCATGTGCCAAGGCATTACTGTAGGATAGATTTCTAGTCATGTACTTGTGAGACTGAATGTTGTACTTCAAAAACTGTAAAAGACACTATGATATGTCCCTACAAAATCATTGTATTAATTTGAATGTCTATCAACAATCCGTGGCACAGTTTCCCAATGCCATTGCCTTCTTTAAATATAAGGTGACTTTCTATTTTTTTTCCTCAATCTTAAACATAAAGAATTGTTTCCTTCTGCTACATTTCAATAGTCTTGTCTTTTCCCCCATAATGGGAGCTAATTCTAAGTAACAAAGAACGTCAGTTTTATTTACATCATAAACCACCAGTAAAACAACTTTACTGGAACTAAATGAATCTGCAATGTAACTTGGGTCAGTTGGGATGTTTTGGTAGCAAGCAGCAGAAATGAACTTTAAGTAATTTACAAATGAAAGATGTGGAAGAAAGTAGAGTAGTGCACAGAATAAATAGTGATGGTAACAGTGCTTGGTTTGGAAAAAGTTTAACTGTATCCTCTGAAAAGTCACATGTTGAAGTTATAATCCCCAAAGCCCCAGCATATGACTTATTTGGGAATAGTATCATTGAAGAATAATTAGTTAAATTTTGATGAGGTTATACTGAAGCAGATTGGGCTCCTGATTGATGTGACTGGTGTCCTTATAAGAAAGTGCCTTGTGAAGAGATGCACACAGGAAGGACACACCTTGGCATCCATGCACAGGTCGAGGTGTTGCGTCTAAGAGCCAAGGCATCCCAAGATACTCCAGAAGCCACCAGAAGCTAGAAAGCTCCAGAAAAGATATTCCTTAAGAGGAACCAATTCTGTTGATACTTCAAGCCTGAACTCCTAGCCTCCAAAGCTGAGCGACAATGCATTTCCATAGTGTAAGCCACCCAGTTTGTAGAGCTTTCCTACTATAGCCCTAGAAACCATCCATAGCCAGGTTGGCTTCCAAAGTTTGGGTAGCAGAGATTGATTCTTTGACAGTCTCATCATTAATTGTCACTTTAGCAAATAGATTTCAGACTTTTTTTTTTTTTTTTTTTGGTTTTAGTCTTTGCATCTTTCTTAACAAGATTCAGAGTTCTGGAAAGAAGGTTCCTGAGCCAAGCCTGGATCCAAGGCCCACCCCGTAGTTAAAGGAGAGAGCTTTGACAGGCAGCCCTGTCAAAACTATATAGTGTGCATGTGAACAAACCTAAAGAGTTTGGCTTGTTATCAAAGAAGTTGAGCTAAAGCTGGGTTGGGGCACAGCAGGCATTTATTACATTAGTCAAAATAGTTATGTAAATTTTTAAGTAGACATTTGAAGTAGATGAGAGACACAGAGCACATTGGTGTGGCTTATGCTAGGAAACATTCTTCACAGGGAAAACTACAAAACTGAAGATGATGATGATGATGCAGCAGCAGAAACAGGAGGAGGAGGAGGAGGAGGAGGAGGAGGAGTAAGAAGACAGAAGATAGGTAGTAGATGAAAGTTACTGGGCACATGCCCCATGCCAGGTGTTGTTCTAAGTGCTTTAGGTGTTTGAGTACATTTCATCCTCTGAACAATCCTGTGAAATGAAAGTTTATTATTATAGTCCTCATGTTATGGTTGCATAAATGGAGGGACATGCATAGATGTTAAGATAAGTGCCCACCAAAATACAGTTAATAAATTACAGAGTTGGGCTTCTTTTGAATTCTACCTTCTATGTTTTCTGTTTTCTAAATGTGCAGAGAATCTGGCTGATTTGGGGCTTAACAAGTATTAGTTTATTTTAGTCATTACCTAAGATACATCCCTGGTGCCTTTAAGCTACCTGTAAGGGAATTGCTAAATGACACATTATCCCATAATTGTATTGTATTATTAGGCCAATCCTTCTAAGAATCAGTAACTGCCTTTTTCTTAATGGCACCTGTTTGCTTTTGTTAGCTCAAGTTGAGTGGTTTTTTGGGTTCTGATTGCCCAAAGGTAAAACTTCTCTCTTTGGAAAGATGAAAGATAATGTGATTTTCACTCCACAGCTAACTGGTTATTTCTAGTGCCTAAAATGTTAGAAATCAGTAAAGCCTTTGTTAAAAACTTCCAATGCTGGGTTACTTTTTATCATTTATATTTGCTAAGCCTCTTAACTCCTCTGAGAATTAGTGTCTTCTTTCTAAATACAGGGTTAGTGGTATATGCTGTACTTCCTTAATAGTGTTGTCACATCATGCACGATAATGGTTTCTAAGTGTTTTGTAAAATGTACACATTTTAACTAGACAATATAAGATATTAACATCTTTCCTTCCCTGTATATAATTAGTAATTTCATTTTTATCATTCAGACAACCAGTCATTTCATTTTTTGTCATCTCCCCAGTGATTACTAGGTACATAGGAAACATGTAGTAGGGTACAAGACTCACTCTTGTCTAGGAGCATAAACCCTGCCAAGATAAGGCAATATGACAGGTGCTTTGATGGGTTAAACTGGGGTATCTCAATAGCAGACCTCCTGACATTTAAGACAGATAATTCTTTGTTGGGAGGGCTGGCCTATACATTGTAGGATATTTAACAGTGTGTTTGGCCTCTACCCACTAGATGCAAATAGCACCCTTGCCTTACATGTGACAAGTAAACATGTCTCTGGATTTTACCCAATGTGCCCTTGAGGAAGGTGTAGAACTGCACCCAGCTGAGAGCCACTGGGCTAAATTAAGGTAACTTCATAGAATTCCTGAAAGAAGTTCTGTCTACAAGGAGACCTTGTTTGAGAACAGCAGTGAGCTGACTGAAGGGACCAGGTAGAGGGGAGAATGTGTACATGAATCCATCCCAAAGCCAATACCCTGGAAGCCAACATATTAGGAATCATCTTGATCTTCTTTTATTTCTGACAGCTAGTAAATCAGAATGGAGAGTGGTCATTAAGCTTTTTTTTTTTGCATGTGCATATTTACTTAGACTTTTTGTATTTTTAAAGAAGAATAGATCTATTTGAACAGTGTTGTGGAATGGAAACTTTTCAGATATGGTTTTTTCCATACACACACACACACACACACACACACACACAAAAGAATAATTGAAAGATTTAGGCAATGTAAGTAGGGGAGATGACTATGATTCCCCAACAACTGAAACAGCTGACGCTTCCTCACAAGCAAGAACATGTGATGATTTTTTATTTGCAAGTAAAATGAGTGCTTGCCATGTGACAGAAGTGTGGCAATTTTAAAGCTTAAGAATTTGAATGAAATAAATCACTGGTTTTTGAAGCTTTGCTTCACATTCTTATCCGAAAGTGACACAGAATTCCACAGAAGTAACCTCAGAACTTAGGACTGTTTATAATTATTTGTGTTCTTTTAAAGAACTGTCAGCTTAGACGTAGGTATCTGGAACTAGACCGCATCATACGACTGATCTGAAGCTGTAATATAGACACACAGAACATTAAAACCTGCTGGGAGGCTGGAGACCAAATTGTCTAAATCCCAGGGGGCCTTAACGTTTGTATAGGTTCAAATAACTGCACTGTGACAGTGTCTCAACTGGGTTTCTTGACTTCCAGTGCATTTTCCACTATACACCTTGGTGTCTGTCTCATGTTTTAAGGTTGAAATTTGCTAGCTCTTCAGTGGTTTGTTTATTTACCCAATATAGTATCTTATACTCATCATGAGATACCAAGGTTTCTGGATTGGTAATTGAAAGACATTTGAGTCAGAAATTTACCAAGCTTAAATGTCTTTTTCCTTAACTGCATTTTATGATCAGTTCTTTTATTTTTCTGGTTTTGGGAAAACTATATATAGGATATAAATGTCACTTTGATTTTGCTTCTGTCTACCTAGCCTTTCCTGGCTTTGTGTATGAAGCTAAATGAAGTAGTAATTTTTAAAAATTTACACACATAGGTGAGAAGTGCTTTCAGGGTGTTCCTTTCCCTACAAGATACATTAACAGAAGGGAATAAAGAACTCATATCTTCTTGTTTTAACTTATTTCAAGATTTTTAAAGCTATGTCTGGTTTCTACTTCCTGTGTCTTCAAATTTATTCTTCTAGGACATTAAATGGAGCAGGTCTCATTCTCCTTCCACATGATACTGTTATGGTTTAGGTATGAGGTGTCCCCCAAAAGCTCATGTGTGAAAGAATGCAAGAATCAGAGGTGAAGTGAATAGATTATAAGTGTTGTAAACTAATCAGTGGATTAATCCATTGAAAAGATTAACTGGTGGTAACTATAGGCAAGTAGGGTGTGACTGGAAGAAGTAGGTCACTGGGGGTGTGCCTTTGGGGTTTATATTTTTCCCCTGACGAGTGGAGCTTTTTCTATGCTTTCTAATTACATGTCCTCTCTGGTAATTCCTTTGCCACACCCTTCTGCCATGATGTTCTGCCTCATCTCTTACCCAGAGTAATGGTGTTGGTCTTCTATGGACTGACACCTCTAAAAATATTAGCCCCAAATAAATTTTCCCTCCTCTAGGTTGCCCTTGTCAGGTCTTTTGGTCACAGCAACAAAAAAGCTGACTGAAATGGTAGTGTATAGGAAAGTTACAGAAGCTTACTAACAAAAGTTGTAAAGGCGAGAAGGAAAGCTTCCCCTTTTTCCTCATCTTCATTTCATTGCTAGAAATTTAATATGTAATGAGAACACAATTTTCAAAACATTGAACTGACATGTTTTTATTCCTCATTCTCCTCTCTGGCATTGACTATACATGGGTTATTACTGCAACACCATTTTATTAAATGCAGGACAACCAGGGACTTTGAACATTTAGGAATGAAAATCTGTGTCATTCCACCTGTCAGACACCTAGCTGAAGTGTTCACTAAAGATGAAAAGAATCTCAAATGGATGGTAGAGGAGGGAGATGACAAATATCAGCTAAGGTTTCAGAATTAATTGCAGCAGGGGAGACAACTGTTTGTATCATTCACCCTCCTATTAATTTTTTTCTATACTATTATGACCAGTTACCATCTTGCCAGAAACATTATAGGATGAAAAGATGTGAGTCTATTGAGTGGTACAAAGAGTGGGCTAGTGGTTGCTGTTGGTGATCCCAGATCTCCCAGATTTATTTTTCCATTTCTTTATACCCTTCCCTTAGTATTGATGTGCTTTTGCCTCCAATGACTATAGTACTATTTGAGGGTTTGACAGTGAGCAATAAAACCTACTTATCACAATGCCTGGAGAAGAATGTTTGTTTATTCAATAAATGTTACCTATAACTATTACTATTCTCCTTCTGAGTAGTTTTGGAAATCTCACTGCAAAGAAAATTATTTGAACAGACCTTGTGCTCCCATGATTTCTAGTATAGAATAGCAAAAATATTTACACGTGAGTGTTCCCTTCATTAGAAGAGGCCTCAGTAAAAAATATTAAAATAGGAGTCAGGAGGCTTGGTCCCAACCCTGCCCCCCATAGTGTGGGTCACATGTTTCCAGCAAGAGAGAGCTTAAAACACTTTCAAGGTCTCAAGTGATGTCACCTCCTGTAAGACTTCTAAGTATCTTACTGTCAGTGACAGCTGTCTCCTCTTTAACTCCTTCATCTACAGTTTCTAATATGATCCGTGTTAGTTGCTTAATACATATTTATAGAAAGAGTAAATGAAAAAGTGAGCTTAACACTTAAAATTGTTCAGGTTATCTATTGTTGCATAACAAATCACCCCAAGATCGATGGGGAAGCCAAAAATTTTATTATACTCATGGATTCCCTAGGTCAGGAATTTGGATAGGGCACAATGATGACAGATTGTTTCTCCCCCATGGAACTGGTAAGACCCGAGCCTAGAATCTGAAATCATCTGGAGATCTTTACTCACATGTCTGCCAGGTGGTATGGGCTATTGGCTGAGGCAAACTCAGCTTTTAGCCAGGACACCTAGGTGTGGCCTCTCCATAGTCTTTCTATGTAGATGGGTAGGTTTAGGATGCTAGCATGATAGCTAGTTTCTAAGAGAAAAAGCCATAAAAGAGGAATGTCAGTGTGCAATGCATTGTGTCATGTAACCTCATAAGTCACACAGCTTCACATCTGTTTTACTTTCTTGGTTAAACAATTGTGAAGCTGTGCTTAGGTTCAAGGGGAGGGAAGATAGACCTGGCCACTAGATGGAAGAGTCAAAGCTGCATTGCAAGAAGAAACTGAGATGGATGATTATATTGGAATCATCTTTAGAAAATGCAGCCTTCCACAGGTACATATATAACTTGATTTAATTGTCCAAGGTTCTGATTTCTAATCTATGAGGGTGCAAGAAACAGAGGTCTGGGTAGGAGTCCTTATCTCTGCCTCAGCATCCTGTGAATCTCAAAGCCATACACATATTTTAGAAAAGTCTCATTTAAAGACCATCTAGCTTTCCAATATAAACATCTCAGAATTGATGGCTACATGTATTTCAAGCAACTGCTTTTTATGTTTAAGACCATTATAAACAAAGCCAAATGATACTATTTCTATGCAAGTAATAATGAGCATTCCCTTGCAGGGAAGATGTTGTATTTCCTAGTGAAGGCCCTAGGGATCTCCCATTCATCTTCAGGCACAACACTGGGCTGGACATGGTTGTTTGTTGGTAGGCACATGGTTCCATCATACTCCCCTCATTCCTTTCTTTTCATGAAGGTCAATCTCAAGTACCTGAAGATGGTCTACCCTAACCTCATGTATGTGCCTATTTCCAAAATGACAACATGGATTTAGTGGTAATTTATAGTTTTAAGCACATAGTTACTTTTTGCTCTTTTCCTAGAATCAATGTGGATGTCCATCTCCTTTATTTTCTATATGTATAATGATGGAGAATGACATTTATTCTTTAGAACATCATACGTAGATAAATTAGAAAAACTCTGACTCACCAACCGAAAAATTTTAGTCTATATCTCTTATATATTAGAAATATAGTACAAATTCAACAAATGAATTGAGTATTTTATATTCTAATGAAGTGTATAATACTTTTTAAGAGCATTGAAAAGAAAGGATACTATAATTACTCTGAGTGAAACAGTGATCAGAAAATGTTATTATCCTAAATCCTCCATTCTTTCAATGCTTGAATTAATATTTTTACTGAAATGCTCTATTGTTAATGCATAGCAGTCAAGTGATGTATGGATCATGTTTCCAAGGCTTTTGCAAATGGTAAGATGAAGTTGGAGCCAGGAGAAAATACTTGCTTTTCCAGCTCTAGTGGTGGGTTTTGTCCTGTTCTGATCCATCCATGATTTTTGTGATTGGCTGCTGCTTCTGCTCCTCCTCCTCCTCTTTTTTTTTTTTTTTTTGGCAAATATTTAACTTTTCTATTACTTGTCCTTGAAAGTTTCACTAACCCTGGGGGAAAGAGAAAACATTGCCAACCAATTATGTTACCAAACTTTGAAAGGTCAGAAATGTAAGGCTATCTGAGGGACAGTGTAAAAACCATTAGCAGCCTGATATCTCGTTTGGTGACTAACAATCCAAGAGGAATACCAAATGGTTTCCCCCCATATTAATCCCTTAGAAATAAAGTATCTTAATGAGAAAGGAATAATGTTATCAGTTTCTTCCGTTCTCATTAAACTCCAAAGGCTGTAATTGAGTGGCCTCCTTGGTTTTTATGCATAGCCAGTAGGAAAGAAAGGCAGCACATAGAAAGGAACAAAGTAGAAAAATTAAATTAAAATAGAGCATTGGGGTGTCTTATTCATGCAAATGTATGTCTTATTTCCAATTTATAAAAGCACAAAACCTTGTTCTAACTTACCTTCCCACTAAATGTATGTCACTAGTGTCCTGCAGGAAGCCCAGGGATTGGAATGCCAACATCTCCACTCTCAGAACACTTCCTACATTTCTTCTTTTCCATCTTACTCTTTATCTTCTCACCTTTCTTTGTTCTCTGTACACATAGGAAAGCTGAATTACTTTTTAAGATCCAGTTTATCTTATATCCTTTATGAGAGTAACCCCAAACCATCTTTCCTTCATCTGAAACCTTCCCCATCTTTCTGGCCATATGTCTTATTAGTGTGTAGTATATAACAGATTTAAGAACAATATCTCTATGTGCCTATCTCTATGATATTCAGTTATTCACTCATTTATCCATTAATTAATTGAGAACTACTCTGTGTACATATTTGATGCCCAACACAGTGCCCAATGCCAAACACACAAGAATGAATGAAACCCTATTAATAATGGAGTAGCGAATGAAAATAAGCACAGTCAAGCATAGATTTTGTGAACAAAGGGTAAGCATGTTGCATGGGGTGTGTAAGACAGTGAGTGATCAACAATACTGGGAAGAAAAAAGGCATAAGAGGAGAAACTTCGAAGAGCCAAGGAAGAGGCATCCTAGTGGATAGAGACCAGAGAATGGTGGGGAGGAAAGCAGGGATGCAATTGGAGGAAGAAGGGTCAACATACACAAGGGTTATGGTGCAGCTGTGTGTTCATGGAAGCACAAGTAATTTTGAGTAGAGAAAACCACAGAGTGTGAACAGGGAAAGGAGTCAGAAGTGAGGATAGAATTAGATGGGGGGAAAATCATGGAAGGAAGACTTTGCTTATAACAGAGAGAAATTTGGACCTAATCTGTGGGCAATAGAGGCCTTTATAGTCTTCAGTGTATCAGGGAAAACATGGTCAGATTAGTATTTTCTATGATCCTTTGGGCAGTGGTATGTAGGAGAGGTAATAATGAGTCAAGATCAGAGAAAGAATAGTTATAGGACTCCCAGGCTTGTCCACATGAAAGATGTTTAGAATGTCAACTAATGGGGATAGAGATAGGAAATTGACCATGATAAAATATGAGAGCATAAAATCCACAGGATTGTGGACTTCTTGGGCATAGCTATTGCATCCTCTTCTACATATGCTATACCATCAATTTTCAGCACTTACTATGGAGTACTGTTAATACTTCCTAGATAGAATTGAAGTTTATACTGGTTTAAGAGGAGGAGTCTGGCTTTGGTTAGGGCATGCTACATGCACATGTTCAAATATCACACTGAACCCACTAGTATGTATGATTAATTCATGCTAATCAAAATAAAATTTTGATTTTTAAATCAAAGTTTTTAAAAAAAAGTATTGCATAAGAGTATTGCATAATTTCCTATGTACCCCAGTAAATTCAGATTTCTATAACTGAGATAATAGGTCATGTGTACTTTTGCTTTGGAAATTGAAAAATTAGAGGACTTTCATGTGGTGACCCTATTTCAGGATGCAACCTACTTCACTGTTAAACTGTCATAGTGGAAATTTATTTCAAGTTCTGGGTTGATATATGACAGGATATTTCATATTAAATATATTAGTATAAGGTTGGTATTTGTCTCAAATTTTTTTCTTTATTTTAGTTTGTTCTTATCAAAAAGAATCTTAAATCAATATATTGGCATTAGTTGTTCCTGGAAATCACAGATAGGTCACATTCTGACTTCTTGGACTAGGTAACCAAGTCATTGAATGAGCATGAAATTTCCAGATTAATAGAAAGACTGATCTTCCCACTTCAAGGAAAATTTTCATTGATGCTGGTAGAATAAAAAACACCAGAAACCATTTTTACTTCCTCCCATTCCCCTAAATTAAAGATAATCCTTCCAATAATTTTGACATGGACTAGTGCTTTGGTACTAACTAGGTATCAAAACAAACCTTGATATTCATTTTGGAAGAGCAAATGACCTGCAGACAAGAACATGAAAAATATCCATTGCATGACTGAAAATATTTTAATGCTTCCACCAGTCAGTAATCTCTTTTCATCTGGTAAAAATGTCTGGCCATTGAATGTACAGCTTCCAGTAATGATGGAGTAGTGGCAGATTGCATAATGATATACCATCCCTGTACTATGTGTTGCAATGTGACTTAACAGCTCTTCTCATCAAACAGTAGAATCTATGTGCATACTCTGAAATAGTAGCTTGGCATTATAACTCAGCTGGTCAACTTAAAGCAGGTGAATACCAATTTGAAGCCTCAGTCTCAATGGGTTTGCTGTGCTACTGCTCCCTCTTGAAACCTATGGCTCCGCATAAGATCTAGGTCAGATCTGTCTGCTGATGATTAGCATACATCTGGAGCAGAGACAAATGATTCTCAGCAAAGCTGCCTGTACCAGTAAGGGCCCAACTGTTGTGCTAGCTGATCATACACTCATGCTAGGCCAGTTTGTCCCAGAATATCAGAACCATCTAACCAACCACAGACTTGTAAACATATATAAATAATTGTATTGTACCACTGAGATTTTGTGCTTATGTGTCACTCAGCAGTTTGATGGTGAGAGACAACTGATATAGCCAGATGGTCTGTGTAGGGCAGCGGTGAGATCAAGCTACTTATGGGTCATAGGCCAAGACTTGTACCAAAATCCTATAGATAAGCAGAAATGGTAAGGCAAAGATTGAAATGTCTGGTCCACTGACTGAGTCAAAGAGAGTAAGATGAAGCCAATAAAACAAGTGGAATATTTCGCGGTGGTGCAAGCCTGTAATCCCAGCACTTAGGGAAGCTGAGACAGGAGAATCGCGAGTTCAAAGCCAGCCTCAGCAACGGGGAGGCGCTAAGCAACTCAGTGAGACCCTGTCTTTACATAAAACACAAAATAGAGCTGAGGATATGGCTCAGTGGTCGAGTGCCCCTGAGTTCAATCTCCAGTACTAAAAAAAGGGAATATTTGTCATCAGACACCTTCTTCCAGCTGAGTTGGAAACCATAGTGAAGGGGGGAGTAAGGCTAAGTCAACTGATTTAGGCACTGAAGTTTCAATTTTGCCATTTATTGGCAGTTACAATTGCAACTAATATTTATCAAGAGTTTTTCTATGTACTAGGACAACCTTAATTCAATGTCCACAGAAGTCTTTCTCTAAAGAGAAGAAAACTTTTCTTATATCATGTAGCTAGTAACTGTGAGAGTCAGGACACAAACCCAGGTCTCTGCCTTTAAGCTGCCCCTTTATTAAGGTCTTAATAAACTTCGCTTTACTCATGTATAAAATGGGATGATTATACTTACTTTAAAGGGTTAGAGCAAAGATTAAATAAGATAATGCATAGAGGCATTGAATCATTAGTACCATTACAAGTTTAATTATGATTTTATCTTCAGAGCTCCAGATGTACTTGGCAGGCTGCTTTCTCTCACTGGAACGTTTGCCGCCTGTGAAATCCTCATGGAGTCTGGAAATCATTGTTTTTATTACAAAGAGCTTTGGGCCATCTCTTTTATTTGCAGGGAAAGCCCCCTTCCATCTTGACCTATAATTTGGCAGACTAGTCAGGGCTGATTCTTCCTTTTCTCATGCATCCTATGGGAAGGCCTGGTATTAAAACAGGAATTCATGTTAAAAGGAAAATTAGTGATCTCTTTTGATGAGGGAAATTTCCAGGAGTTAAAAGAAATGTTAAGAAAAAATGAACACATGATGAAATGTGAAGTTGGTTACATTGAAAATAAATTTTCTTGTGCATATATCAGAGCACATTCCTTTAAGATTCTTTTGTTGTTGTTGTTGTTACTGGAGATTGAACTCAGGGGCACTTGACCACTGAGCCACATCCTCAGCCCTATTTTGTGTTTTTTTTTTTTAATGTAGAGACAGGGTCTCACTGAGTTGCTTAGCACCTCGCCATTGCTGAGGGTGGCTTTGAACTTGCGATTCTCCTGTCTCAGCCTCCCTAAGTGCTGGGATTACAGGCTTGCGCCACTGTGCCTGGCTTCCTTTAGGATTCTTTACTCATGATTACTTTTACCGTAAGTCTCCTGATTGGAAAAATAATCGAAATATTCAATGTAACGTAACTAGTGATCAGGAATATTCTGAGTTTCACCCGGCAGAGTAGACATATATTAATATAATCTTACAGGGGTGGGGCGTGAATGATCACTGACCATCTACATGTCAGGTTTCCTCATTAGATGAGTTTTCAACCATTGTTTAAATGCTTCGGTGGCTGAAGACTCACCACTTCATAAAGAAGGCTGCTCTAATGGAGAGGTCTAGTGAGTCAAGTCTCCCTCTCTGAACTTTCCCTACTATAATTTAATTTTCTGGTTTGCAAAATGCACCAGAGCAGGCTCTCCAATCTATTTCTCAGACTTTTTATGTTGGATGCTCTTGGGTAAGTTAAGCCCTCTTCCATTTGTCTAAACATTGCTTGTCCACCAAGAAAGGTGACAGCCACATTATAGGACACTATTCACAGGTCATAATCTAAAAGACCAAGACTAGACAGTTGATCCTAGAAGGATTATCAGAGTCTCTTCGGAATTGGGACTTTCTTAAATATTACATGGTAGTATAGCTCCTGTAACATTTTTTTAAAGAAATAATTGTTAGAGTTTAAATAGCAGAATTTTTATAGAATACCAACTTCTAGAGGTTTAGCTGTTCTTGAAACATAAGCTGATTTGACAGCTCTGGGCATTTCCACATCCCAACAATTAGCTATTGGTACATTTCCCTCTGCACCAGTCTTGCACTCCCCAGTTTTCTGCAGAGCCCCAAATTTATACCTGCTTTACTTATTAGTGTCACTTGCTTTAGCATTTTGAAAATTCAAGTAAGTGCTACTTTCCTGTGATGAGTACATTTCTGTATTGGCAACCAAGACAGCCCTAAGCAAACTTGGTGATAAATCCTTCCTGGATCTTAGAATCATCATCAAACTTCCAAAAATAAATTCTTGGACCAGTTTTAACAATTATTAAATAGAACTTGTGGATACCATTCTCACCTGCAATCTCTTGATTCTCTTACGGCGGGAACATTGTCACCTAAAGAAACAAAACACAAAAACCTCTCCAGGTAAGAACAGATGTAACTTAAAAAACACTTATATAATGGAAGATAGGAAACAGTAATGTATCAGCCATTTCCTTGTGATGCATAAAATCCATCTGAGTGGGCCAGCTTTCTCCAAGCTAAGCATGCTGGCTGCCACCTGGAAGTGTTTTAAGATATTCTAAGTAAAAGCTGCCAATGGCTGGATGCTGCAGCTTGGCTCTGAATGTGCTCATTGGTCTGTAGGCTGAGTAGCTAGAAGGAATAAGCATCAGCTGACAAGTGAGAGGCTGCAGGTAACCAGAAGTCCTAAGGTGCATTCTCGTGGGATTCACCTGAGGAGGAACGATGATAAGAAATCATAGCGTGCATTCAAGGATTAGCTGGCGTTAGAATGGCTTAACTCAACCTTGCTGAGTCAGGCCCAAACTGAAAGCCACATTCTTGCTGAACTACGTCTTCCTGACTTATGGGTTGTAGTTTCAAAGATAGTAATTAAACTCTTCTCACAAAGCCAGCTTTAAGTACTCTCCTAATTCTACTAATTGAAAAGTGCCTACCGTGCCAGTTTTAGTAGTAAATCATTTTTGGCCCTGTGTCTCACTCTCATGTACTTGTAGTCTGAGAAGTGTCTGCTCATCCCATGAAACCTTCTGTTTTTTTAAATAGTGTGACTTTTCTTGGCGTCTGCATTACTGCTTTACATCCTACTTCCCCACACTCTGAGTTGCTTGGATTTCTGCTGGCTCCATAATTTGTTCAGTATTTCACTTAATTTGAACTTCACTCAGCTCTACCTCAGGCTTTAAAACTATCCACGTTTTAAACTTATAGTATATAACACTTAGCAAGTGTTATAGGTCAGGTACTGCTCTCTTTAATCCTTACAGAATCTGTAATGTGGGTGCAATTACAGATGAAGTAGTTGGGGCAGGGGTGGTTGTCAGGTCTAAAGCCTTCCAAGGTTTTCCATTGGTTAATGTTTTCTCAAATGTGATATCCAGGCCACTTTTGTTGGTATTGTTTGGGAGTATGTATTAAAAGTTGGCATTCAAGGTTTTTCTCCCAATTTATTAAGTTAGAAGGTAGGAATGAGCATCTATATTTTGAATGAACAACTCTGGTGATTCTTATGAGCTATAAAGTTGGACGATCATGTTCACAGACTGAGTTAATTTTCTTGGCTATTCTCCTGGAATCCTATTCCTCTCCTTTTGAAACAACAATTACACTTATGGTAAACATTTGAGAGTCTTGGAAGACAACTTTCACAAAAGAAAAAAAAATCTGCTCTTATATTCTACCATGTATCTTGAACTTTTGAATAAAGAATGGATTCCTATTAGTCCAGATATCTCCCCATAAGCATAAAGCTGAAGAAGTCTTGGTGGCTGCAGGCAATCCTTCCTTGCTCCTGTACTTCCAGCATGTTTTCCAAGGACAATCTTGACAGATAAATAACATAGTCTTGTCAGGAAAGGGTTGAAAGAATGGGGGAGGCTTCACTTTGATACAACAAATGATAGGAGGAGGTTTTGTACTGATAAGAAAATCTATTAACTATTTAATGTTTATCACTAAAGCAAGGTGACGTGGTATTTGAAAGTTCGTTTAAAGGACTCAAAATCAAACAGCCCTGAAACATAAATCTTCTTGCTAAGGTATTTCTGGCAGATCACCAATTATTCCAGGAAAAGTTAAGCTTGGTTATCTGCACCAACAGCCAAAATTTAGGCTGCAGATTGTCCACAATGAATTTTTAAACTGATTATTGTATGTGAAGTATGGGGAACTCTCTAGCCTCAGTTTACTTATGTATATAATGAGGTAAATCTCACTCAGTGTTTGAACCTTACTTTAGTTGGTGTTTTTTGGCCACCATGACCAAGAGAACAACATAGAGGAGGAAAAGTTTATTTGGGGGCTCACTGTTTCAGAGGTTTCCATTCATAGATGGCTGACTCCATTGCTCTGGGCCGAGGTGAGGCAGAACATCATGGTGAAAGGGTATGGAGGAGGAAGACTGCTCAGGACATGACAATCAGGAAGCAGAGAGAATGCTGGTTACCAGGGACAAGATATAAATCCCCAAATCATGCCCCCAGTGATTTACCACCCATTAATCCATATCAGTGGATTAATGTACTGATTAGGTTAAGACTCTTCTAATCATTTCTTCTCTGAATATTCTTGCATTGTCTCACACATGTGCTTTGGTGAGACACCTCATATCTAAAGCATGATAAACCTACTTAATGTATTCTAATGATTAATTAAATTAATACACATGCAATGCTTTAAATATTTGCCTGGTACTTTTGCAGAGAAATGAGGGATAAAAAGAAATGATTAATGATTGATTCAGTGAGATTAAATAAGTATAGGCAGATTAAATAAGTATAACTGAAAGCCTCAGAAAGGACTAAAACAAGACTGGGGCTATGACTTTGGTAGTATGAGTTAATGGACCTTCTTTCTAGAGTGTTTCAGTTTAAATGACTTAATTCCAAATACTTGCCTGTCTCTCTGACTCATTCTCTATTCTAAAAGCAGGTAGCCCAAGTTCAACTTGAATGTGAATACATCCTGGACCACTTTACCCTGACCCAAGTCACAGGTGGTGGCATTAAGCATGGCTGCTAAGCACTAACATCATGAAATAGAATCATTTTAAACCAGACACAATCCAAAAGGTTTCCACTACAACAGAAAGCAGGAAGCGGAGATCAGGACAGAGGCTTCAGAAGGGAGCCAAGATGGGAAGATCATGTTTTTCATCAGCAATCCTATCTGACTCTAAGAGGTCCTTTAAAGTTTTGGTTTATTGGTAGAGGTTTTAACACATGGTCTACAGAATCAATCGTAGGCATATAGATGTATTTTAAACCAAAATTTTCTATAAACTCATATTGATAGTATCTTTTAGGCGTCAAGTAAAGAGGGAGGTACAAAATCTGCATGCTTTGCGTAACATTATCTAAAGACTGCTGAGAAGAATAACCAAGAGAAGGGGTTTTAATGGATTGTCACTGTATAAAAATCATGGAGGTAACCAAAATGTTGAGATTGCACTTTTCTAGAGGGCTTTAAAATTAACCTAAACACCTCTCTTGCATTGAAGAAAGAATATGCACTCATGGATGGTGCAGTAGTTGGCAGTGTGGGTTCTGGAATCAATGAGGCCTATGTTTCAAGTTCTGTCTTTTTAACAAATTAAATATGTGGTGACCTTTCTCAGATGTCTTATCATTGTCAAGGTTACCCTGTGGTCTGGGAAAAGATGTTGACATTACTGTGAAGTGGAATTATGAGTATTCAGTGAAATGACATAATTAGAGTGATTAGAGCAAAGCCTGATGTGTAGGCATGGTTTAATAAATGGTAGCTGCTATTGTTGTTGTTATCTTTTAATTTTAATTTTCTAACTCTATAATCTTAAAGGTACAAAATGATGAATCCTCAAATAGAAGTTAAACTTTATTGTATTTGCTTTCTGGCAATGGCTGCAGTTAAAAAAAATAATAGAGGTGTTTGTCCTACTTCAAGAGAGAGGCAGGAGTATTAAAATAGAACTTCTGTTCTATTTAATTCATTTCATATTGGTGCATTATAGTTGTACATATTAATGGAGTTTGTTGTTACATATTCATATATACACATAATATAACAATACAATTTGGCCAATATCAATCCCCAGCATTTATGCCCTCTCTTCCTATCACCCCTTGGTCCCTTTCCTCTACTGATTTGCCTTTGATTTTTAGGAAATCCACCCCCATCTTATTTTCCTTTTTCTTCTATAGCTTCTGCATATGAGAGAAAACATATGACCATTAACTTTCTGAGTTTGACTTATTTTACTTAACATAATTGTCTCTAGTTCCATCCATTTTCCTGTAAATGCCATAATTTCATTTTTCTTTATGGCTGAATAAAACTCCATTGTGCATATACACTACATTTTCTTTATCCATTTATCCATTGATGGGCATCTAGGCTGATGACATAGTTTGGCTATTGTGAATTGTGCTGCTATAAACATGGGTATGCATGTATCACTGTAGTAAGATCTCTTTAATTCTACAGGGTAAATACCAAGAAGTGTTATAGCTGGGTCATATGGTGGTTCCATGCCTAATCTTTTGAGGAGCCTCCATACTGATTTCCATAGCAGTTGTAATAATGCAAACTAATCTTAAAGCTTTTATGAACCTAGAAAATCAACCAGTCTAATTGTTTCATTGACTATATTAAGAAATTGAGGCATAGATTATTAAGTGGCTCTCCAAGAGCCACAGAGATCTCAGAGATTTCTTAGAAGAGCTCAGATGAGGATTGCGGGGCCTGAGATCTCCTTCAAGGAAGAATGCATTTCCCCATTTACTAAGATTGGCAGAGAGATTCCAGCTGTCACTTTCTTGAGGGTTGGTCTTAGCTTCAGAGAGCTCTCCTACCCGAAAGTATGTCTTTCCCAGTTCCCCACAGCTAGTGAATAGAGGAATGTAGACTGCAGGGAAGAGAGACCAGGCATTTTTGATTTGCTTGAGTCTACATGGATGAGCCTATACTTTCAGAACTCCCTGCCCAGCCAGCCAGGACTTGATTGGTGCTGTATCACAGCTCAATATCTTTTTCTTTCCTGCCCTCTTTTGTTCCTCTTTCTTTTCCAAGGTGTTGATTCCTCATAAATATTCTGTATGCCATACATTTCTTAGCATCTGATTTCAGAGAAACCAGTCTATGACAAGGATCTAAATTCTATTATTGTTTTAAAAACAAGACAAAAAAACTTCTGTTTTATTTAAAACTTACATAATTTTGTAGTTCCACTTTGTCATTCCAAGTCTGTATAAGAAACAGCAATCAGGAAGTGTATTTTTTTTTAAATTTTTTAAATTTTTCTCAAAAGTTGCATTTTAATACATGTTATCAAACATAACAGAAAAAAAGCAAATTTTCAGAAGCTGTACACACTGTTCACTGAAAACATTTGTTGAGGCAAATAGAAAAAAAATTGTTACAATCATAATTTTTCTAACTTTGCACAAAATTATAAGCAGATTACATTCTTCATATTAAACACCTTTATATG
>CM053399.1:24602041-24620323 GCA_028644305.1 Xerus rutilus | reverse complement strand
TCTCTTATGTTTCCCATTCCCACCTCCCTTATTCATCAGCATCCACTAATCAGAGAGACCATTCGGCATTTGGTTTTTTGGGATTGGCTTACTTCACTTAGCATAATGCTTTCCAGTTCCATCCATTTGCCTGCAAATGCCATAATTTTATTCTCTTTTATTGCTGAATAATATTCCATTGTGTATATGTACCACAGTTGGAGGAATAGATAATAAGATGGGCTTGAACTTGGTTTGAAGTCACCTCCTGCATCACCTACCAATCAACCCACGCTCCTCTTCTGCTCACTGCTCAAGCTGGTTTTGTTGTTGTTATTCATAAGTTAGAATTTTTCTCACTCACAGAATCTGTAAGTTATTTGACATTTTCCTTTGTATCTCAATCGCTCCTTGCCATTTTCCCATATTTTCCATCTCTCTGCCTCAGCTTCTAGTAGGACTAGAATGTCTATATCAATAGTGTCTAAGGATGATATTCTGACTGGAAAAAAAGGAAGAAGAGTGAATTTTAACCCATTTTTTGTTTTTGGAGGAAAGTAGTATAGATGATAGTGAAGGCAAAGGTCCCCATCCTGGAAACTTGGTGTCTATATTCTCTTTATTTCTTATCTCTGCAGTTCTGATATTTGTTAGGAAGAAGAGAAACAGTAAAAAAAAAGTCCCATGTGATCATTTTTGATGGTACATTTAAGAAATATAGGAAAAATATAGAAAAACCAGGTTGGTGACACACACCTCTAATCCCAGTGACTTGAGAGACTGAGGCAGGAAGATCGCAGGTTTGAGGCCAGCCTGGGCAACTTAGAGAGACATTCTGTCTCAAAAGAAAGACAAAGAAAAAGAAAGAAAATAACTGGGGATGTATCTCAATGGTGAAGCATCCTAGGTTTGATTCCTATTGCTGCAAAAACTAAATACATACATACATGCATACATACATACATATAGACTGGTTAGAAGTCATTGAAAGAGGGTTTACAATTCACTGAGGGGAACTTGACTGCAAATCACTAAGACGTTGGCTCAGATACAGCTTCTAGCCTCCCTCTATCATCATTAGCTCTCAACTTTCATAATAATGGTCAGGAGACAGCTTTTGGGCATTGCATCTATGTTTGAGAGGAACATGGTAGAGGGGTATTAGGTGTGATGGGCAAAAGTCAGGTGGTAGGTGAGTCTGCCTGTATGTACTAGAGTAATAACAGTTCAGACCAGAAACTCTTTGCTTTGATCTCTTATTGGCAGATGTGGACAATGGTCATCCCCAGCTGCAAGAAGTACAAGGTGTAAGGCTTTTTAAATGAATGCTCCATGGCTCTAAATAAAATGCTTAGTAACTCTGAGGAGAAAATAAATATTGGGTAGAGGAAAAAGAATGTCTGATACAAAATATACCTGTAGAATTTACATTTTATTGTTGTGTGCTTCAAATGTTATACAAATTGCATGTCTCTAAATATATCTTTTGAAAGATATAATACTATGCTTTTAAAACTTATCTGTATTTAATTGTGGAAATATGGCTCATCCATTTTCACTGTTAATGTTCCATAAATACATATCTTCCTATATGGTCATTTCTTTACTTTTTTCTCAATTACAAATAGCTTCATAATTAGGTTTTCTGTATGTGTTTCTGTATGTTTCTTTAGGGTAGATTTCTGGAAGTGTAATTGCTAGATCACAGATTATATTCTTAGAGTTTATTGAATATTTTCAAATTATATCCTAGTAGAAATATGAGTTGCTGCTCTCCATCATTTTTGTCAATAGACATTAACTTTTTGCCATTGTAATGAGTGTTACTGTGGTTAGGGTTTTTAATGTAAGTTTTTCTGTTTTATTACATGGAACACTTTTTCATAGTTTGGCAATTTCAGATTTCCTTCTTAATAACTTCTTACTTTTGTAATTTTTAGTTATCCTTTTATTTTTATTTTACATAGATTTTAAGAATTTTAGTATATTCCAGAGACTATTTGCTTAAGATTATTAGCACTATTAATATCTTCTTTTCTGTTTGAGTTTTAATGGTTTTATGATGTTTTTGCCCAGATTTGTTTTGAATTTTAGACTAGTTAAATTTATAAAGTTTTTTTCTTCTAAATGCAATTTTTGTATCTTTTAAAGAGATCCTTTTTTCTAATGTAGGTCTAAATTTTTTCCTAAAAATTTAGGAGATAAATTGCATTTAAAATTTAGATTAATAATTGATGTGAAATTTATTTTGTAAATGGCACGAGATAGGAAGTGTAACATGATTGCTTTACACAAGAGTAATCACTTGTTCCAACGCTATCTCTTTGGCTCTCCCACTCTGCTGCATTGTTCTGTTTGTCTGTCCTTGGCCCAACATCACACTCACTTGGTATATAGCTCCATAATGACTTCTGATAGCTGAAAAGGCAAGTGCCCAAGTTTGATCTGCTGTAAGAGTGATTTGATTGTAATTGATAATTTAGCTTTCTGTAAGAATTGTAGAATCCCATCATCACTTCCAGAGGAATTGCACAAGCATTTCAATTTTGATTGCTTTGGAGGATTTGTGGAAATTAATTTGTCAAGAATCAATATATTTCCCTGATGTGTGTGTGTGTATGTATGTGTGTGTGTGTGTATATATATATATATATATATATATACGTATATATATATATACGTATATATATATATATATGTATGTATATATATATCTCATATCTTTCTAGTTATTTAGGTCTTATTTCATGCCTTTTAATAGAATATGTGTGTGTGTGTGTGTGTGTGTGTTTTATAGATGCAAGTATAGATGAAGATATACTTGGCCATCTGTATCAATGGGCTCCACATCCATAGATTAAACCAATTGTGGATCAAAAATATATAGGAAAATGGATGGAACATGGGAATATTATGTAAGCAAAATAAACCAAACTCAGGTGGTCAAGGGTCATGTGTTTTCTTTCATATGTGGAAGATAGAGAGGAAATAGAGAAAGAAGGGTGGAAGCGGGGCAGCGATCTCATGGAAACTGAAGAGAGTAGAGGAAAAGAACCAGGGGGAGAGAGAAGGGAAAGGAAAGGGGAAATACTGGGAAATGATATTGGTCAAATTATGTTGTATTGTGTGCATGCGTGAATATGTAACAACAAATTCCACCATTATGTGTAACTATAATGCACCAGTAAACATGGAAAAATATGCTGAAAAACATGTACATGTACAGATTTTTTCTTTGTCATTATGCCTAAACAATACAGTATAACTATGTATATAGAATTTACATTGTCTTAAGTATTGTATGTCATCTAGAAATTATTTATAGTCTACAAGAGAACATGCTTAGGTTATATGCAAATACTACCTTTTTTAAAAAAAAAAAGGATTCATACATCCTCATATTGTGGGTCACTGATACTGAGGGACAACTCTGTATTTTTTCCCAGAGGTCATACATTTATTTTTTTATATGCTGGATGATATATAGTCTTCATTGCTATTATGAATGACATTTTAACATTATACATTTTAAATATTAATTTAAAGAAACGTCAGGTTTTTTGCAGTGAATTAATATTTAACAACCCTCCTGACTATTTTGACTAGTTTAACAATTTGTGTGTTTAGATTTCCTCTGTACATAATTATGCTCAAGATAAATGGCAGTTTTGTCTCTTCCTTTCCAAGTACATATTTTCCCTAATTTTTTTCTTGTCATGCTATACTGGCCAACACTGCAAGCACATGCTATCTGGAAGCACTGGTGGTGGGCATGTTTTATTTCTCCTGATATGAAATTGAAGACAACTGAATATGTCATCACTCTGTCAAGAGTGCTTTGCTTCACTTGTTGAGTACGTGTTTTAGCATCTCTTATTTCGGATCTAACCATGCAGAATGAAGGTAGGGGCATAATAAACACCACACCTCCTAGATTGCTTCCAATTCCTATTCAGAACATCTGGATTGAATTAATTAATTAAATTTATTTATTTATGTATCTATCTATCTATCAATTTATTTATTTATTTAGGCATGCTTGGCCATATGCATGCTAGTCGGGTTTCTACCACTGAGCTACATTCTCAGCCTTTTTTTCTTTTAATTTTGAGAGAGTCTCACTAAGTTTCTGAGTCTGGTCTTGTGGTCCTCCTGACTCTATATCCTAGTAGCTGAGTTTACATGTGGGTGCTACTGTGCCCAGCAGGAAAGAATATTTTTTTCCTAATCCAAGATTCCCAACTTCAGGAATTCTTTCTAAGCAGCAGTGTAAAGAAGACCAGATAACTTACTGTGTTAGCTTCTTTGCCACTCTGATAAAAAGACCTGACAATAACAATTTTAGAGGAACAAAATTTTATTTTGGCTCATGGTTTTAGAGTTTCAGTCCACAGGCAGCCAACTCTATATCTCTGGGCCTGAGGTAAGGCAGAACATCATGGTGGAAAAGTGTGGTAGAAGAAAGAAGCTCAGAACGTGGCAATCAGGAAACAGGAGTTTTGCTCACCAGGAACAAAATATACCCCTCCCCCCCAATGACTTACTTCCTCCATTCATACCCCACCTGCCTATAGTCACCAGTTAATTCATGCCACTGGGTTAATATGATGATTAGGCTCTCATAACACAATTATTTTACCCCTAAACTTGATTGCATTACTTCACACATGAGCTTTTGGGAGACACTTCATAACTAAATCATAACAGATGAATAGAAACCTGATGCAAATACATGTAAATACCAGCTCCACAAATGCTGGTGGAGGGACTAGAGGTATAGCTCTGTGGCAGTATGTATGAGGGCCTAAGTTTACATTCCCAAAACTAAGAAAACAACAACAACAACAACCACAAAATGTTGTTGGGAGAGTGGTACATGAAAATCTGAAAACACTTCCGTAACCATATATTCTTGTTATTCAGTTACCCTATGTGTTGTCTTCCTGGCTTTCGGCACAGTAATGTTTTCTCAGGCATGGCTTCATCATAGCTTCCTCCCTTGGGGCTTGGGTAAACTAGCTTCTTAAGGATTAAAAAGGAAAGAGTAGTGTTTTCCCCAAAGAAAACCCAGACAGCTATTCCTGAAGGAGAGAACAGAGGTAGTTACAAGGATGCCCATTCCAGGTGGTGTGTATTCAAGCCCTGGAGCCCCTTCCCTGGCACACACCTGTGTAAGGTTACCATGTCTCTTCTGTCAAGAAAGTAGAGTCCCTTACCTCAGCCTTCTCATCTATCCTGTCTCAAATTTGATATCACTGGCAATATAGATTACTATTGTCTTATATATTCTAGGACTGGAATAGTACAAATATAAAACCTTCTTTTCACTGGATTTTTTTGACTTTTATGCACATCATTTTTCAAGATAGAAGACAGCAAATATTTGATTTTTATTCCATATTCCTTCCTCATTTTATTAAACCTAGTAACAATGGAATAAAACTTTCAGATTCTACTTTGCACCTAATCTAAATTCATGCTAACAATAGTGGAAGGATTCAACTCAAGGTCAGCATTAGATCATCTGAAATAAAACAACTTCTGATGAAGTCTTTTATTTCTTTGTTTATGCCACTGATAATATCTTTATCAATTCCAGGAGATTATATTGTAGACCTTTGGCTAATTGGAAGTCATCTAGAACTTTCAATTACCAAATTATTCTAGTAACAACAACAATAAAAGAAGGAAACAAGAAAATAAATTGATATAAAAAATTTGGTTAACAAAAGATTCCTAGGGTAATGCCTTAGATAAAACAGAAAGAGAGCAATGTTCTATGTTTTAAACATCAAAATTGTACTTCTAGATAACAAAAATAAAGTCGACATGCAGTGTCTCTATTCAAGGTCATTGAATAATTATTAGCTTTTTATTATTACCATCAACGGTAGAGCTGATTATTACATCCTTTCAGTAAGGCTGGGAAATGGGCTAATTTTTTTTTTATTTGTTGTGTATCTTGTAAAAGAAAATTCAAACACCTTAGTCAGTCATCTGTTCCTTAGTTATGGAATTCAATTAACTAGTTCCAAGGCCCTCCTACTTGCTGGTTTATAGCAGTTTTACTGTATTCTGAAAATTGCGCTTGTAATGAAAACGAGTAAACCAGGAGACCAGCTCCCCCTGTGTTTTCTCACTGACATTCAACTGTGTGGATCAGGAGAACTCTGATCACTTCGTTCTCATAGAAATTGATTTGTATAGCCTTATAAGTTCAGAGCCATTTTGAAGGAAAAATTAAGTACTAATATGTTTAAAAGTTTATTTTCAGTCCTAATGTGTCCAACTTCTTTGCCATTTTAAACCCCTGTCAGAAGCCTGTTTTGATTGCCTACTCATTTAAATCTTAATCCTTCGGATTTGATCTGTGCCTTTGAGCACAGCAAGAACTTTTATTTTATTTTATTAGCCAAAAAAAAAAAAAAATGAGATTAAAGCATTGCTTTGGGTAAGTTTGTATAAAATACCCACTAGCAAATTTAAATCTTTGAAGGCTTTTTGTTCATCTGATGGGACACTTCTTAAAGGTAGAATATTTTGAGTCTGCCTTTAAGTCACTTTTATTAATCGAAATCTACCAAATAGGATGTTATGGCCCAAAGCCATAAATCTATCTTCTTTTGGCAAATCTGTAGTTTGGATTTAATTAAGAGAATTATCTAATAAGTCATTTTTTTTACATTAAAAAGATTTCTTCCTCTTAATTCAAAAAATGACTTGTTTTCCTTTTTAATTCTAATATGTTCTCACTATCCTATTGAGTTATATTGCAAGTTCAAAGGTCTTCAGGTGCCATGCCTACTATCCTGCCACAAATGTAGATTCTTTTTTCCTGGTAGTGCATCTAAATTGTATGAATAAATCAACGTTTGCTCATTTAGATCATGTCTGGCATCCAGGTCCCCATGTCCAACCATCTGCAGAAATTTTCAATAGGGGAGTTGCTTACAGAAATGTAAAGTAAATGTTGCAATGGAGATCTCATATATTGGCTACTGTTTAAGTCATCTTAACTTGAATAACAGAAACAGATAACTCAAACTTTTTTGAGTACTAACTCAAACTTTTGATTTGTTATCAATGATTACATTCATCCCAGCATAAAAAGTAAAGGTAAATTTGGGCTTGGGTTGTGGGTTCAAATAAATTTCAAGTCAGGAGACTGTCTTGGACTGCACAGGCCTCGTTAGTACAAACAAAGCATTATTGTTACTTTTATTCCCACATGCTTGGGACAAAGTTCATCTGAGTGAAATTTCATGTCAAATAATTCTGCTTTGTGAAATTTTCAGTGTATCTCAGAACAAATCACAGAGAGATGTTATGATGAGAAATGGAATCACCTTGTCCATGGCCCCTTAAAGAGGCTTAAAGTGGTACCTGATAGACTCTTGGATAATTTCATTGCACAAGGAATCTGCATACATAGATAGGTGGTAGATTATAAATATAATCCCTTGGAAATAACCAAGTCTGAACACTGTCACTTCTTCTCATATCAGCAAAAAGACAGATTTGTATATTCTGTGTTAGCTGTGGCCCTGTTATCATCCTGACCTTCTTTCTATATATCTCTTCAGGTGCCTGAGTCTCTCCCTCTTTCTCTCATGTGTACATGTTGCTTTCAAGTAAAGATATGGTATGCTCTAGATAGTTTAAAATGTTGAGAATCAATTCAGAATTTTTATTCCTGCTGTACTTTTAACATATTTGAAGAGTTCTTCACATACTATTTCTCAGTGTTTTCAGTGGACACTCCTCAGTTCCTGATGTGTGTTGAATCCATTATAAAATTTTGACAAGAATAACATGGATTGGGCTTACTGTATGCTAAATAAACTTTTTTCTTTGCAATTTCTCTGAATAAAAAATACTGATATTTTCCACCCTTGATTATTTCAAGTGAGACAAACCAGCTTACAAAATTAGTGGAGGTGTTGTAGCAGTGGTGGCTTCCCAGGTCTGTTTCCATCTCTGAAAAATGACAACTATGATCAACATTAATACCTCATGAAATTTGTCACTAAAGTGCACTGTAGTAGTACTGAGGTGATCCTAGGTTTAATCACCAAGGAGCAACTCTATCAACCATTTTTGTTTTCTGTGGATGGAGAATCTGAAGGAACATTGTCAATTACAACAGGAGAGAAGAGAGGCAAGTGTGTTTCTTATCAGGTTTCAGGTATTGTTGTGTGATGGTCAATGTTAACAAGCTAACCCCATCTACCCTGGGCACTTCTCTTTCTTTTGATATATTTGTTTTTGTCATGTGTTTTTGTCTCCACATGCTTGTTATGCATTGAGACTTCACCCAACTGATGACAGTCAGGATAAAGATGTTGCTGATAATTGTTTCGAACTAGACACCTCAGCTAAAGTGATTCATGATGTTTAAGTCTTAAAACTCACTGACTGATTTATAAGGCTTCCTTGCTCACGAGGGACCTTGGAAGATACAAGATTGTGACATACAATTCTACTGATCAGAATACTTTAAAAACATTAATAGATAGAAGAGATACAAAAGTAACTCCATGCCAGGTAGAATATTAAGTGTTTTTGATAATAAGTAAGGTCAATTGCTATGGAAGTTTAGAAAATACATTTTCTCAGCTAGGAGAATCCTGGAAAGCTTTGTGGATAAAGCTGTATTTGATCTGAATCTTTAAGGTTGAATAGTATCTGTCCAGTTGATAATAGTCTAAAAACATTCAGATTAGAAGAGATCAAGAAAACCATAAAAGCAAGAAAATACAGGGTATATTGGGAACAACATAATCTTAGTATAATCCAGACTATGTTTATAATCTATAATTATTTTATACACTAGATATTATACTATAGTGAAAATATTTTTAAATATGGAGTTACAAAGAAGAGTTCAAGACCTAGTTTTACCACTTATTAGTTGGCATTAAGGAGGTTAATTTTGGTAAGTTCTCTTTTCCCCAGAAAAGCATTAGAATGGATCCTTAAAATTCCCTCAGATATTTTTAGTAAAATATTCTACAACTGGAAAATTATAGTAATAATGAGTACTGATGAAATAAGTATTAAGTAGAAGATTTTTGAAAAACCGTGAAGGAAAAGTAAAAATGACTTAATCCCTGATTGGATTCATAGGAGGGGCTAAATGAAATACCAGAAATGATTTTAATTTAAAATTCTGACAAATGAGTGAATGGTAGTATTAATATAAATATAAGAAATAGGAAGAAGAAAATTAGATTAGGATTGCTATACTTGATTGTTGAGATTAGAGACTTTGTCTTCCTCTTTTCATGATTAGCTACTAGCAGTGTCTAATATTTTTAATCTTTAAGTGTAAACAGTATTTAATCCATGATATGTTCTTGCTAAGTATTTTATTATACAATTTATGAACTCAAAGAATAGTCTCCTCTTTTGATAGGTCTATGCACTTCAAGTCATGGTTAAGCTAGACATTTTCTTATTTTCCTTTATTATTAGTGCATTATAATTCTACATAATATCGGAGTTCATTGTGACATATTCATATATCCATATAATTTGCTCCATTTCTTTCCCCAGCACTTCCCCTTTCTCTCCACTCCTTTTCCCCCACTAATCTCCCACCTTCAATCTATGAGTCTCCCTTATATTTTTTTTTTGAAAATTGTTGCATTACAATTATACATAAAGTGATATCCGTTGTTCTGTATTCATACATGCGCATAGCATCATTTGGTTGATTTCTTTCCCCAATACCTTCCCTTTCCCTCCCTACTTCCCTCCCCCTTCATCTCTTCTCTCTGCTCCACTTTGATTCCTACCATAGTCTGATTACAAGATAATAGAGAATTATGGATAAATGTAAAGCATACATAGGAGTCTTAAGCGAAAATAAACATTGCTTGCCTCACAAGCCAGGAATAAGAGTTGCCAGTAATTTAGTGCCTAACTATCCCAGTTTTTATAAGGCTATGTGCTTCCATCAGTGACCAATAAATATATATCAGGAGGGTGATGCTCTTTAAAGCAGGCCCAGCTGGCACTGACTCTGTTTTTATTGCAGAAGTGCTGACAATATGTTTTTCTAGGATTTTAATTTTAGAAGGATTTCTTCTGTTGAGGTGCAAAGGAAAAGACAGAAAGCTGTGCCTGCCAAGATGCCATTGGACACCTCCTATTTTCTCCATGTTACTTTAGTCACTATCCTTACACATCAGATGTGGTGATATGACAAAGACACTGTCTCCATTAACTAGCATTGTGTTCAAGATCCAATGCAGCTGATGGGCTGCATAGTAAGGTCAATTGCTGACCTTACTATGTTCACTAATACCCAGTGAACAAGGCAAGCTGGGCTTACCAAATTCTTTCTGCAAAGTATTTGTGGTCTGTTCCATGTTTTGAAAACCTGGGGACAGACAAAGCACAGGTGAAGCAGTGATTAAGGAAATCGGATGGTGATGTTTTCACATTGTACAAGTGGTGATGCCCAGATCCTGCCCCATAAGTGGGCAGTGATTATACTGGGCCCATGTTGGGATCTGGAGACTTATTTTCCAGATAAGTGGTGACTTCTTTGATGGAAAATATAGCAGAGATAGTCACAACAGCTACTAAAATTTTGATGTTAAAGAGCACAATTTCCAGTATCACGTTGCCTGGGCAGGAATTCCTGTTCTAAAATTTAATTGTGTAACTTGGTGCAAATAACTATTTCTTGACTTCAGTGGTAAAAAATGAGATAATGATTTATAGATAACTGTATGAGAATCAGTTCAGAAAATCCATGTGAAAGGCCTAGCTAGGTCAGGCATATGTACATTTTTAATAAATTTCAGTAACTATTATAATTATTCACAATTCTGTGTCCATAGAAAGTATATAACCACATGGCAGGAATTATAGACCATCATAATTGATAATCAGAACAATTGATATGAAAGGTATCAAACACAGCATCCACCTGGGTGTGATGGCTCACACCTTTAATCCTAGCAACTTGGGAGGCTGAGGCAAGAGGATTGCGACTTCAAAGCCAGCCTCAGCAACTTAGCAAGGCCTTAAGCAACTTACTGAGACTCTATCTCAAAATAAAAATTACAATAAAAGGCTGGGGCTGGGGCTCAGTCGTTAAGTGTCTTTGGGTTCAATCCCTGGTACCAAAATATTCAGTTTCACTTTCCATAGTTGATTAAGTATAGCCTTTAAGGTTGCTGTAGAAAGGATTAAAAACCAGGACCCTTGAAGGACTGAACTGATGTAACTGCTATTATATAACCTGAAAAAGAGGAAGTGGAATATTCTTTGAATCCCAAGTTCAAATCTTGTTTTTGATAACTTATCAGGTAAACAGAGTCACAATATTCAAGTGATATGGCATCAGCTTCCTCATCATCTTTAAAGCCTTTGAGTGTTAACTTTGGATAAAACAGGTTACATATGCAAAAGGTTTGGTAAATGCTAGAACTGTTATATGGAAGTACAAAATGTTGTTTCTTTGCTAAAGGGATATTTGCAGGTATAAGCAGAATGATAAAATCTCTTGGGTAGGGAGACTTGGAAACTCATCAAAGCCTGAATCCTGTCTGCAATTTTGTTCTTCTTCCCTAAGTGGTAATTTGTCTACCAATCAAATTTATTCAATAAATGTGATTTTGCACCAACCAAGTTCTTCATGATGTTATGGTCACTAGGAACCGAAAGGCAATTTATATGCACTTGTAAGTGGTCTGCTTTCTTCAAGAAGGATTTAAAATAACTCCAAAATTAGTAAGATGTATAATGATTTGCCTTGACTTTATTATCTCTTATAGTAAAGCATTAAGTAAATTTAGAGATAATCCATTCTGTATTTGAGTTTTTCTGATTTAGAATATTATTCTTCACTTCCTATTACTCCTGAAAGTTCTAATGATGTTATTAGTATTACTGCCATAGGGTGGGGCCATACTAAATGAATGGAAGCTCTTGTTTATATCTGTCTTCCAGTCTTTAGTATTTAAAATAGCTCTCCTGTTGCTCAAGTTCTTTACTCCAGGTGAACTAATCTTCGTTTCTTTGTTATTTTACATAAATCATGAAGTCAGGTTCTGTCAGAATCTTGGTGCCATTTTCTAAGTTGCTCACTATTAAAGTATCTCAATTCTGTTGAATTATCATCCCCACTGGGAATATCATGCCATCTAACCTACCTTATTCCTTCTATAGACCTTGAAAATTTTACTTTTCTCTAGTTCCTTGTAGACATTCATTTCTGCAGTCTTCTCTATCCTGAGTTTAAAGATGGTATGAATACAATAAAATTTTCTTAACCTCTATTTCTCAGTTAACTTTTCAATGTTGATTAAAATTCAGTGCAAACCAGATTTTCCCTCATAATGTATATAGTCTTGAATGGAAATTATGTACAGAAAACTAAATATTAGCTACTTTTCATCAGATTGTCCAATTTCATTATAATAACCAGCTACTTTTCATCAGCAATGAAGAGAAATAGGCCTAGTATAGATTGTTGGCAGAGAGGCTTAGTTGAAATGTACTACTTTGAGGATAACTTACGAAGGGTTAGTACTTTATTTTCTAAAAAACAACCTGCTTCCAAATGCCTTTATCAGAAAAAGAAGATAGATCTATGAGAAGACGAAAGATTTAATGGAATGCTTTACATGTATCTATTTCATAAAAGCCATAAAATTTCCACAGCTAATGGGTATCAGGTGGTTAAGATGTTACTCTTCCTGGTGGCTTGATTTATTCTGGTAGATTTCTGACTTCTCAACACTTCAAATGATCGCTAAACATAACAATAATGAAATTTTTTTATTAATCATTATCTCAATTGCAAAAGGTTAAATTGAATAAGATATTTAAAATATGTTTTATAAAATTAAAATGCTGATTTTAGTTGTAACACTTAAGGCACTTGGGAGTCATTACCCTTATCCCTCCTACAAGAATAATGTAGACAAACTGAAAATCAACAGCTTTCTTCAACCTATTAGAGGATTGAGTTTTCAAATCAAACTACTGCCTGAAAATACAAAGAAACAGGTGAATCCAGAGTCACAGCTGAGATCTCTTGTCGAGGAGTAGAAGCTGGTGGAAACACTTAAATGATGGTTCTGATGAGTTACTAGAGTTTGAGTGTGAACTACCATAAATGGCAGAAAACTCCTGGGGCCACGATATTATAAGGGCACGTTTTCATGAACTTTACCTCAAAGAACCTAATTAGGATTTCATGGTGAAGATCTGAGAATGATCCCTTCACATCTCTGGAAGAGGAAAGAAAAGAGTTAAGATTATGAAATAACCCCAGAGCATTTTTCACCGCTGAGACGCACTCTCCATGGGAAGATGTTACCAGAGCATTATCCCACCCCAGGTGAGGACTTGCTTCCCTGACAGTCCCTTCTAGCCTGCTTTTCTCATCTAACAGAAGGGGTAGTTATACCACTGAAGGACTTGTGGATGACCCATCCGGGGCACAGACCTGCTAAAAGTCTGGGATTTAACAACAGATTATAGAACATGTTTCCAGACTTTACCATAGTGTTAGAGCTCCAGAGTAACTACAGCAGATTGAAAAAGCTGCAACAGAGACTTTCTGAGAAAGAGTGCTCAAAATCAGAAGAAAGTAAAGACAAAAAGAGACACTCCTTTAAAAATTCCAAGGAAAAAATTCCTTGCAAGGGTAGGAATTGTATCAGATTTCGCATTAGAAACCATGGATGCAAGAAAAGAGTGGAGTAAAATATTTAAAGTGTTGGAAGAAAATGCTCACCAATTAGAATTCTATGTTGGGTGAATTTATCCTTCAAGGGTAAAGGAAAAATCCTTTCTCACACAAACTAAAACAGAGGGGTTTTATTGCCTCCAGATCTGTCCTGCAAGAAATGTTAAAAGACATTGTTGGATGGAAGACATTGTTTTCTTTGTGCACTACAAAGAAAACTTCAGCTAAGGAATAAGCAAAGGTAAAACAGAATTTGCTATTTGCCTTATTTTTAATTTATCTAAAGGATAACTATCTGTTTAAAGTAATACACACAGTGTGGATATGTAAAAGAAATAACAGCAATGACATAGGGAACAAAGGGAAGGGTTGGGGAATTCCTTTATAAAGCACACCTGAAGCTGCATAGTGTTATTTGAAGGGAGATGTAGACGAATTGAATGATGTGTATTGTAATGTGCAGGACAATCCTAACTTTTATTTTTTTTTGGTTCTTTTTAGTTATATAAAACATTAGGATTCATTTTGACATAAAAACATGAAATATGCTTTGCTCTAAGTCAGTCCCCAGTGCTTCCCCTTTCCCTTCCCCTGTTCCCTTCCTTCCACTCTACTGATCTTTCTGCTGTTTAGTTTTAGTTTTTATTTTCTTTTGATTAGTGTCTTGTGGATGTACATGATGGTGCGATTCACTACAGTATATTCATATATACACATAGGAAAATTAGGTTGGATACATTCCACTGTTCTCCCCTTTTCCTGCCTCTTCTCCCCCCCTCTCAGTCCCCTTCATCTAGTCCACCAACCTTCTATTTTGATGGACTCCCCTGCCTCTTTTTCCCCATTATTGTGGACTAGTTCCTGTATATCAGAGACAATATTCAGCCTTTGGCTTTCTGAGTCTGGCTTATGTCATTTAGCATGGTTTTCTCCGTTTCTATCCATTTACCAGAAAATGCCATAAATGTCATTCTTCTTTGTGACTAAAGCTCCATTTTGTATATATACCATATTTTCTTTATCCATTCAACTTGTAACAAGTTTTTTAAGGGAATAAAATTTTTATGCTGAGAAAAATGGAATCAGATTAAATGCTCAATTCAAGCCAGAAAAGGCAGAATATGGAACATGGTGGGGGCAAGGAGTTGACACAGAAAACAAATATAAGAAATAGAAAACAGTTACAAACAGGCAGATATTAATCCTACTGTACCAATAATCCACCTCCCCCTTTTTTGGATACTAGGAATTGAACTCAGGGGCATTTGACCACTGAGCCACATCCCCAGCTCTATTTTGTGTTTCATATAGAGACAGGGTCTCACTGAGTTGCTTAGCACCTCGCTGTTCCTGAGGCTGGCTTTGAACTCGCGATTCTCCTGTCTCAGCCTCCCAAAGTGCTGGGATTACAGGCGTGCGCCCCTGTGCCATAATCTCTTAATGTGGATGTTTTAAATACATCAAGCAAAGTACAGATTAGATAAATTAAGGTAAGAAATAAAATCAATCAGATAAATAAAAACAATTTGTTTCAAGGTGTAAAATTATTTAGTATTCTAAGAAATTTTAGCCACATGTTTAAAATTAGAAGATAATACATAAAACTCAATCAAAAAAATAAAAAGGTTAAAATATATTTTTATTCTATATTATAAATAGTCTGGGTAATAATTCTAGCATTTTTTTATCAGTGTAGTTTTGAGAGGATTAAATTATCTTAACTTTTTGATCTGCAAAATGGGTAAAATAATACCTACCTCACAGGGTTATTAGGAAAATTAAATGACCTCATGTTTTTAAAATGCTTCAAAATATGAGCTACGTACAGAGAAAGTTTTAAAGAAGTGGTAATTATCATTATTATACAATTATACTACTATACATAAAAAGGGAAATAAAGATAATCCACTCAAATAGAACAACACCTTCCTGGCCTCCCATTTTATAGCTGTTTTGAATATTGTGCCCCAAATATTAAAACGTGACTATCTTTCTTGCCACCGTAGGCATGAGTTGGACTATCAGCTTTTAACGATTGCCCTGAGTAGAGGGTGGAAGATCATGCATATGCCGTTTCCAGGAAACTGGAATAACATGTCCTGTGCTCAATTCACAGAAAGAGCCCAATAATTTAATAGAAAATTTCAATCTACATATTTCAAATACAGTAACTAAATTCTTTATTATATTAGTTAAAGAATTGTTTATAGCAGAATGAAGTGAAACCGCCTATTCAGTTTTCCATTCTCCTGTAGGAAAGTTAAATTAGGTAAAATTACCAAATATAATGCCAAATTTGAGCTTCAATTTGAACTTCCTATTGCAGAAGCAGTGGGACAGAATCTAAGGATAACAAAGAAGAAAATAGAAATGCCAAGGAGCTCACTCTCCTTGCCTCGACCTGTAGATGCAACAGCCCCAGGCACTGGGGCACTCAGCAGTATTTCTGCAGGAACTTCACATAACAGCTGCCCCAAGAGTCTGAATCTGATATAAATCTGACCCTTGTGTCAAAAAGTAAAGGTTACAAGTCACTTATTCCTGGCATAGAAAGACCAGGGGAAGAAAAGCTCTTGGAAGCATATTTTCTTAACATGTAAAGCAACCTGTGCCCTTGCAAATATTTGAGGTCTTTTTGGATGGCCGATGGAAATTTTCTAAAAGAAACATGGAGAATTTAAACATAGCTTCAATAACCTTAAACTAAATCTTTCATTTGTTTGAGAGAAGGGGGCACCTTCTCCCTCGGTTCATTTGACATCAAATTAAATCCATATTCTCATGCTGTGAACCTGGGCTTGTGCCATTTATTAAATTAACTGAAAAATTTGGCAGCTCCCTAATTTAGCACATCAGAGTCAAGAAGTTTGTCTATCTCTATGGAATAATTTGAGTGGAGCCCTTTAATAATTCTGCTTAAGAAAGATGGAAATAATCGAAACATTCCATCTCAGTACAATGAGCAAGCATTCTGTTTCCCTCACTTGATGAAATACAGTGCAACCTTTTAAAATAATGTTAAATGTTCATATCTCTGCTCGTTATAGTGAGGCCAAGGAGCAGCGTGCAGATATGTGCATAAGAATGAGTTTAACTCAATAAAATCTTTTTAGGCATCCAAAATGTGCCAGGAGAAACAATTGGAAGACTGTATTAGGTCATTAATATTTTGATGATGAAGGATGTGGGATTTTATCCTCTACTCTTCTTGATTTTGCTAACTTTCTATCATGTACATATAACATTTATAAAATAAAAAATCTCTCTTAATGAAATGTAATATGACAGATGTTAGTTGAGAGCACAGGGGCTCCAGGCCCTGTGCTGAGGTACAGGGAGCAGTGGCTGTAGATTGTACCCTGCAGGGGATCATGGGGAGAGAAGCTCGTGACAATTAATAACAAATTTTTGAAAAACTATGAATGGAATGCAATAATGAAATTTGAGCAGGTACAAAGGTAGTTCAAAGAAGGAAGTGGGGAAGGGGGAGAAATCAGGAAAGCTGTTTTCTTAGTTTTATTCATTTTATTTTATTTTGTCATTGAGCAATATTTATTGAGGACTTGGTACATGTCAGGTGGTCTTTTGGGGCCTAGGGATCCATCAGTGAACAAAACACCAAGACCCCGTAAGTTCTAGTGGAAAAGATAGACAATAAATAATAGCATAAGCCAGGCGTAGTGGCGCACGCCTGTAATCCCAGCACTTTGGGAGGCTGAGACCAGAGAATTGAGAATTCAAGGCCAGCTAAGCAATTCATTGAGACCCTGTCTCTAAATAAAACACACAATAGGGCTGGAGATGTGGCTCAGTGGTTGAGTACCCCTGAGTTCAATCCCCAATACAAAAAATAATAATAATAGCATAAATAGAAAAATAAAACATTGCCATGGAAACAAACTAAGGCAGAGGAAGAGAGTCAGAGATGTGAGTGAGGCACAGGAGCAGTGAGGAGTTAGGGCGGGATCTCAACAGGGAGATCAGGGAGGGTCTCACTGAGAAGGATTCATTTGAGCAAAGATTTGAAGGTGATGAGAATGGTAGCCATGCTGATATCTGGAGAGAAGTTATTCAGGTATGGGGGAAAGCCAGTCCAAATATTTAATAGGTAAGAGTGTGCCCTGTATGGTTGGGAAAAGTGAGACACATGATGAGCACAGAGAGTTGAAGTCATAAATAGACTTTAAGGCTATTGCATGGACTTTGTTTTACTCTGAGTGAGGTCATGAGTTTTTGGAGGGTTTTAATCAAAGAAAAAACCTTGTCTGACTTCTGTTTTAATAGGATCCCCTGGGTTGCTGTTTTGAGAATAGACTCTGGGGACAAAGAAAGACAAAAGTAGGGCGGCAAGTTAGGAGTCTGTGACAATCATTCAGGTAAGAAATAATGATGACTTAGTGACAGTTGCAAGTGGAAGAGGAAGAGGCAGTTAGATTGTGCATATATTTAACCATTAGAGCCAAGGGGGTGGGGTTCTGAATCATCCAGGAAGAATAAGCTGAAGCATCAAGAATGAACTAAAGGACTTAAGACAGGGCCACTGAGAAAGGGAATATGGATGGAGAAAATAAAATGACTAACAACTAACCCCT
>CM053399.1:24456428-24601541 GCA_028644305.1 Xerus rutilus | reverse complement strand
AGTATAGAGACCAAGAATTCTGCTATTATACTTGTTTGGTTGTAAGAGAATGATCCCCATGGAGTAGTGAGAATGCAAAATGGAATTAAAGGGACAGATTTAACAGAACTTTCACAGGAAGTACTTAGAAATGGATTGAATGGAACATTTTGTGGTGTGTGTATAGGGTAAGAATAATGAGAGTAAATTTTGCATAATGGTGTGCACTATGTAAGGTTTAGAAGATAAAAGAGAAAGCAAAGATGATATAATACTTTTATGTTGCAGAAAGGAAAGAAGATTGTGTTGCCAAAAGCAGGAGCAGAGGGAGAAAAAAATTACATCTTATTTCAGAATCACATCTAACACCCACTTAGAATATACTATGTACCAGGCACTGTCCTAAGCGTATTTCATGTAGCCTCTTAATTTGTACATAAATCTGATGGTAGTGTCATTTTTCTTCCCATTTCAAACCTAAGAGATGAAAAAAGAAGCTAAAATGTATGCAGTTGAGGTATCTGGGAACATTTCAGCAGAAATAGTTTAAATTTCTCAGTGGTTTTAGAAGGAAGAGCGATGGAGAAGATATGCATATTGGAGTTACATTTCGAGTTATTTGCGTGGATTTCTGAAGTCGATAACCTGACTGGATGCCCTGGGTTTGAAAATTATGTTGCTAAGTTGGCTCATGTTAAGCAGTAGAGTCCAGTCCAAGATGAGAAAGTGATAGCACTCTAGCCTTACTTAGTTGGTCTTCTGTAACAAAGCCCTGGAGCAGAAGAAAAATTAAAATTAATCATCCTGAACATTAAAATTAATAGGCAAAAACATGGAAGACTTGGAGTAATAACTCATAGAAATCACTTTCCCATTTCCTTTTTCAATATACTCACAGGTTAAAAAATACCTCATAGATAAAGGTGCAATTGCTTATACATTCCAGAGTTCTTTTCCCAAGTGCACCATAAAAAACATTTGTAAGCAACACTTAGTTAAGAGCCTTAAGTTATTGACATTGTGAGTAGATGAGCTGAAATTTTAGAGTGATTTTGAGGTTTTCTCAAATATGTTTTGTGAAATCTTGTTTAGTAAGTGTACCAGGTGCTGCTTAACAGTGCTGTGATCAAATAAGTTAGGAAACTGCTAGCTTAAACAGATGTAAGTGATTTCCGTTACTGTAGCATGTCTCAAAATTACTGGCATGCTAGTGTAAATGGTGAAGCACTAAGTTGGAGATAGAATATGCCCTATCTCCAAAGCTGATTTCTACACCTGGCTTTTTTTTTTTTTTTTTTTAATGTAAGTCATTCTAACAGACTTGTATTAAACAGAAAATGTTTTGGAAAACATTCTTAAGTTTCTTATAAGGATGTAAGTATATTCCAAGGTACCATATATAGTTTATTTTATGATAATATATAATACAATAGCATTTTGTATTTTTCTCTTATAATATGTAATAATATAACTGTCTTCTAATGTATAACACCATTTAAACATTATTTATATGTGTAATTCATGTTTTCTGATTTTAAATTGCACAAAATAGAGATTCATAAAAAGTTAAAATTATCTCTATTATCTCCATCTAGAGATGATTACTGTTACAATTTTGCATATTTCTTTTTTGTTGAGATTATACTGTGTGTGTATATATATATTTCTATTCCATTTGTTTTTAACTTAACATTAAAATGATCCTTTATTTTATTAAAATAGATCTTGAATATATAAATTTTGATTTGTCATTGTCTCTGGAGGATTGTCAGGTATAATGGAGAAGAGATTGGATGTATTTATCAGGAGACCCAGGTTCAATTTCAATCTTTGCTGCTAATTAGCTACATGACCATGACTTAGTCACTTTACATATTTGGGTCACTCTTTCTTCTTCATTTGTTATTTGAGGCAATTATACCAGATTATTGCTAAGGTCACAATGAGCTGTTAGTACTATCATCTTATGATTTCTCATAATTTATCAGACCAGAAGGGTATCTGAATAACCAGCTGAGTTATCTGAGAGTTATTAGCTGAACACTGCCTACTACTTTGACTCCATCTTATTTAATAACTCATAATCACCTGGCTCATCAGCATTAATTAAAGAAAGGAGCATTATTACCTGTGACCTCTTGTATTTTCCATTCTAAATTTAAAAAAAGGAAATGTTACATTAATTGCAGGTTATCAGATTATGTGTTCAGTTTAAAAAATCTTAATTCTCAAAGAATTAAAGAATCTCTGGTCATAAAATAATTTACCCTTTGCTCTTATAGTGTTAAGTGTTATTGATTACAAATATAATATATCACTGAAAAGGCAGATGAGATGTAAATATATTTGAATGAGCGAAATAATACCATTTTCTGCTAAATGTCAGCCATATTGGCAGGCCCCTCACTGATACTCTTTGGCAAACCATGGGGCTGGTATTTAGGGGAAGTAAGATTCTACCATCTTTGTCCATGCTTTTCTTCCCCCTTAACTCCCCTCTCTCTCAAAGAAAGAAAAAGTATTGGTTTTGTCTGACATTGAAAGGATGATGGAAATTTTGGCAGGGTGTAAATTCTGTTTTCATTAGTCTTTAAGTGACTGAACAAAGCAAATAACTGTTTTTAGTATAGTTTCTTCATATGTTTCTGTTATCTTCATATTGTTCAGACTGGATGAGTGGGCCATGTTATTAGTTAGATTCATTGTTCTTTAGGGGCATTACTTTTTTTAAAAAAATTTTATGTACATTCCCAATATCTCCCATGAATTCATACATGTTAGGAGGTGATGGGTGCTGAGCCAATGGGATCAGGATGAGTCATTTCTTCAGTGACTCTTACCCTTCTCTTCCATCTTGTGAAGATTTCACTTCAAAAAGATCATTTGTTTTGTGTTAGAGGGTACAGGAAATCATACTCATTTAAATACAGTTCTTGTGACCTGGATATTTTTAAAGTGTTAAGATTTTCCATTTAAGAGTTTTTGAAAGTTATTGGAAAGCAGGTTTGAGGTTAAGAGAAAGGTGTTGTGAAGTGCAGGGTGGTCTGCTGGGGGGCCATTGATGCCCTGCCCTAAAGTGGGATGCCACCCACTCCATTTCCTAACAACTTGTTCCATTTTAATCAGTGTTTCTCTGCTCCCTGGACCGTGTTCACAATATTTAGTATTTTCCGCCTGGGTGCCTTTCAGAATGTCAATAAGACACAGAGCAGGAGAAAACATTTAAAAAGCAGTGGTTTAAAAATAATTTTGTGTTTTCAGTGGGAATAAATCACTACCTTTTGGATCATATGCTTAATCATAGTACCTAAAATGATTACCTAACGTGATAACCTGACAAAACTATGATAAATCACTTTTCATATGTAAAAGCTTATGCAAATCAAAAAAATGCTAGTTTTTTCCATAGAAAAATGACTAATATGAGAAGATGCTTCAAAGAAAATGAAACCCATGTGGACAATGTCTATTTAAAAAGGTTTAAGATTATTCAAACAAATTCAATTTAAAACAAAAACCAAATGCTATTTGCACTTATTGATTGATAACCATTTATAAATGTAAAGCTGACTCCTAACTGATGGAATTATAAATTGCTACAGATTTTTTGGATTTGGCAATGTGTACCAATTGTCTTTAAAATTTCATACTATTTGTACTTGAAATTTCACTTGTAGAAATTTTAAATTAAAAATAATCAAAGGAAAAGATGCATAAATAAATACATTTATATTTATCGTAGGGAAATATTAGAAACAACTTAAGTATCCAGCAATAGGGAAATGATTAAATTATACTAATCCTATCATTTATGATTTTATACACTCATTAAAGAATCATGTTCTCAAAGAACATTTAAATATGTATAGAATCTTCATGATAAAATACTAGATGAGAAATGCAAAACTTTATATTCAGTATTTTTTTGTTTTTTTTTTTTAATCTACCCTCTAACTACATGCATCTTGGGGTGCAGGTCAGGGTGCATTAGAGTAGTTCTGGGAGCAGAAAGACAAATAAGGAATAACTAGCACACGGATTGGTCAGCTTCCTGCATTCTAGACACAAAGCGCCAGTTAATGCAATCTTAGTTCCTGTGCTTCATGATAGTAGGGAGCAAGACTAGTTATACAATTAGCAAGGCCTTGTGCAAAATTAAAGTGCAAATTTCCTTCTTCAAAAATTATTAAGTATGTTAGAAGGGGGCAGTATAACACTAAATCAAACGTGGGACCCCTCAAAGTTTCCAATATTGAGCCCTGTGTAATTGCACTGGTCACACACCCTTGAAGCTGGCTTGGTGGGAACCATATTGTATCTTCCCTTCTATGTAATGTAAGGAATTTTACAGGTTGACACATTCAGCTTGATGTCCATGAATCTGCATCTTTTTTGTCTCTAAACACACTATTAAAAAGACCTGTGTGGTTGAATATTTTATCTAAAAACCTATTTCCACACATATCTCTGACAAATGTAATTATGTTAGCATGTGTCCATTACCAATCTATTAAAGTTATTCTAGTATTTAATTTTGTCATCTAAGGTTTCCTTTTATTATTGCCTCAAAGTGCTATCATAAATAACACAATCAGAACAAATTACAAGAACTGTCATACACTCTTGTGCTTAGAAGCACTATTTGGGTCATTTAAAGTACATCAAAAACCTCTTCTTAATATATTTGGCAGTTGGAGGCATTAGGAAATTATTAGTCATTGTTCAAACTGTGTGAGATTTGGAGATTCACCTGAAAGATGTTTGGCCTGATTCTGGATATTTAAAGTTCTATAATGAATGCCCATGTGGTTAGGATGGAAAAGCATTCAGGTGAATTATTAAGATCAGGAGCTCTGTGCCTGGAATACAAAAGTAGCTATGATTATGGTCTTGGTTTGGTTCAGCAGACTGGAGATATACCAGTTTGATCAGATTATGAGATATATGATTTCAGAGGTGGGGTTTAAGATGGAGAAATGATATGGTGTTTTATTTCCCTGGAGGTGGCCATGGGGACTGTCGCAATGCTAGACACTGGAGCCAGTCCTAGAGCTATCATGTGTCTTTGGTCTATGTTTGCTGACTTTGTGTTTTCTGAAACATGAATTGAGAGAAAAACAACAGCAACAAAAATGTTTTGGACCAACCCTCTTCTAGCAATGATAAAATTTTGACTCAAAAGACAATATGTATATCACATAGTTTTCACATGTAAGGAAGTGTTATTCTTCTTTTGATTTTCCCCAACCATTTGAAAATTAAAAAATCACTGTTAGCTGGTTAGCCGTATAAAACCAGGTAGTATGCTGGTTTTGATCCTTGGACTATACAGTTGTCTGACATCTGATGTAATACATTCTTTAAAAATAAATAGTTGAGAGGGGCTGGGGATATAGCTCAATTGGTAGAGTGCTTGGCTTGCATGCACAAGGACCTGGGTTCAATCCCCAGTACCACACACAAAAAATAGTTGAATGAAAGAATATTTATAATGGGAAAAAATGACTAACTGAATAAACAAGTGAATGAACTGAATAAAATTGATATTATATGACCTGGATAGTAAATGGATCATTATTCAAAAATTAAACTTTAATCATGTCAGACCTAGTTTTGTTTAATTAATGTCTTAATTCCAGAACTGCTAAGGGTACAAATAGTGTTTCAAGAAAAGCTCATTTTGTGTTAGAAAACTAATACATAATTATTTTGGAAAAATTAAAGGAGTAAAAAGATTAAAACATTAGTCCTACTTCCTACCCGGAGATAATGATTACTAACCTTACAATGCAGTCATTTGATCGAACAAACAAAAATTTTGTGTATTCCAAGATACTGCATAGAACTAGGGTTCCTGGGACCATCACGGTTCTTCTGTAAACAACTAGCACTCAAACTGCAAGACCGCTCACATGTAAGTTCTACATAGAAGGTCAGCATCAAGAGCAAGATCTCTGTCTGGAGCGTGATCCCTGATGTGTCTAGCTGTGCCCGTCCAAGCACAAGTCTCCATGTGCTTCCAGGAGAGTGGGGGCACCACTTGTCTCCAGCAGCTACAAATGTCTGTTAGTTCCAGTTTGCAGCAAATGATGTTTTCCTAAACCATTCACTGGAAAGTAACACCCAGCATGGGGCTCTACTTTGCTTGAGAGTGCCTTGCCCCAAGAGCAGGTTTATCTGCTTCATTAGAAGTCTGTGCGCGCAGTGTCCTATGTTATGTCCTTCATCCTGTCTGGAGCTCTGCATGTTCGGTCAAGGCAGGCTGTAACTGAATAAGGAGCTTAACTGTGGCATAATGGAATTAAAAAGAAGTAGCACTTGGGCTTGTGACGTGTCGGCTTTGCCCTTTGAGTCCCAGCCTCCCTCTTCCGCTTCTAGGCTGAGTTTCGTCATTTAGGAACCATTCTGCTGTCATTTTGCTGTTCAGAGAAGAGAACTCTCCAGGAGGCTGCCTGAGTACTGCTCTGCAGACTACACAGGGCTTTCATCTATGGGGACTGAACTCTCTGGGCAAGACTCAGAGCTGTTCCTTCCAGAAATCACCAGTGACTGCTCTCTTACCTATTTATTTTTTCCCTCTTGTCCAGAAAGTCATCTTTTTTGAGAGTGGGAGGAGGACAGATTGTAGACACTGCTGTCACTACTCAGATATCTCCCAAATCATTTGTCTCTGCCTCCAGAACCGTCTCTCCCCCCAAGGGCTTAGACTTTGGAAAACCAGCTGGAGAATGGTAGCTATTTCCTCTGCTTTCCATTGTATCACATCCCTAAGGCGCTGCTCACAGAAAAGAACAGTGTTATTAATTGAGGCTGTGTAGGAGTTTGAAGAAAGCCAACTGTCTGGAGAAAAATATATTGGTCTGTATCTCAACAATAATATCACCTACATTTATTTAACAGAGTCTTTGTTATCCTCATTTATTTTACCAGGACCCTTAACCTATTAAAAATAGACTAACACCTTTGAATCTGTGCAAAATGCACTCTGAGCATTGCTTCCCTAGATTATTTTGCTCTCAAAATACACATTTATCATATCATTTCAGTATTTTTTCCAGTAATAGAAACCTAAAAGGTATTACCTTCTTCCTTAATTTTTTCCAAATGACTTATGGAAGGTAAGTCACCAAACAGTCCAGATGTAGCACAGATGAGAAGTTTGATTATTCTCACAGCTCAGGAAACTTCTGATATCACAGCCATTTAATCAGTGCACATTGATTGTTAGATTCTTGCCTGTTTGTACCAGGGATATTATCGTAGTTAGAAATCTTAGAAAGTTCAGATCCTATTCTAATCAGCCAACTTCTTCTAGCCGGGCGTCGTGATGCAAACCTGTAATCCCAGCACTTAGGGAGGCTGAAACAGGAGAATCCCAAGTTCAAAGCCAGCCTCAGCAACGACGAGGTGCTAAGCAACTCAGTGAGAACCTGTCTCTACATAAAACACAAAATAGGGCCGGGGATGTGGATCAATGGTCGAGTACCCCTGAGTTCAATCTCCAGTACCAAAAAAAAAAAAAAAAAATCTTCTTCTGAGATACACCAAAGTAAGTGAGTCATTCATATTTTATCAAATTTCTGGTATTTTAAGAAAATTTCTTGATTTGGAGAAGTGGAAACTAATTCTGAGTAATTTAAGTAAAAAAATGCTGAAAAGAACCAGTGGAATAATGGAATTAAAAAGAAGCAGCACTTGAACTTGTGAAGTGGGGAAAGGGCAGGGTGATATCAGAAAGCTAGACAGTATTAGCTGTCTAATACTGAGATCATGGGGTGCCCTTCTTCTCATGTCCTGTTTTTGTTTGAGTTTCAAAGTCCCAGAACAGAGTGCTTGACTTGCTAAGTTCTCTCACGGGTCCTTCCTTTAGAACCAGCAGGAGAGTCAAGAGAATAGGGCACCTGCTTGCACCATGTCAGCTGCCTGGCATACAACAGGGCAGAGGCAGTTTCTCACAAGGAAATGATGACGTAAAATGTAAAGAACTGCTGGGTACCTTTCCAACCAGCAAACTCCTCCAGACCTTGTGAGTTAATGAGACCACTTTATCAAGATGAATAAAAGTATTCTAAGGGGTGAGGTGATTCCATGTTCCCTTGCCTTTGACTATTTTGAGGATTTTTCAATTATGGTAAATTGATAAATATCATTACCTGTGGTTCTAACATTGTTGACCTCATTTAGAGGTGAGAATATTTGATTCTTTATACTTCGAATCCTCCAAAAATGTGATTAGTGAGTTACCGAAAGATTAGAGGTCATCATTCTATAAGAAAAGACATAACAGGGCTGGGGATATAACTTGGTGGTAGAGTGTTTGCCTAGTATGCACAAAGTCCTGAGTTCAATCTCCAGTACTACACACTATAAAAATGCTTTAAAAAATGGAGGGCATAATACAGATTTAAAACATACTTTTAATGAACTATAGGATGATACAAGGTGTGTATTAGATTGTACTGTCTTGATTGCGTAGCTTGGTTTAACTATGTTCAATACACTAGTGCTTTATTTAGAGCATTCAGTGGCAAGGTGGGCTATATCACCCCCAAGGGGGAGGAGATTTGTGGGAGGGAGGATATTAAAAACTATTTTTTAAACATAAAGCACAAATTTATATCAAGTATACATGCAATAATCTGTGGTGTTAATATTTCAGGGGAGGAGAAGTAAAGAAAAATTTAAAAAGTAGAAAAATACTTAAGGAGATAATAATGAAAAATGGCTGAGATAGGTACCAGATTTTAAAATGCAAAAGAATTCAGCCAGAAGCCAAAGATCTGACTCCTCATTATTGTCCTCCAAGGAGACTCTGTGAGCTTGATGCCTCTACAAAACCAATTTGTGTTCCTTAAAATATTTATGGGAATTATTTTTCTCTGGCATTGTCTCTACAATTGGAGAAGTTAAACAGAATCAGTGAGTTCCCTTCTCTCCCTTAGCAGATCTGCCCTCCAGTTTGAGATATAAGAAGAGGACTACTATAATGGTCAATATGAATAGTCACCTTGATTGGATTAGGAGATGCTGAAGATTAAGAGGCTTCTGGGTGTGTCAATGAGAGTGTGTCTAGGAATGATTGACGTGTGGGATAGAGAACTGAAGTGGAAACCCTCCCTAAGCATGGGCAACACCATTCAGTAGGATGGTGGCGTGAATGGAATAAAAGTTGGAAGAACAAAGAAGCAGCAGCAGATGCAAGCTCCATTCTTCTTGAGGGGTTCTTGATTGCTGCTGTGATCATCTGAGGATATCAGACTCTCACTCCTTTACTCTTCCAAAATGGACTCTGCCAGTGATTCTCCAGGGAGTTTCTAGAAGCCTTTGGTCTTAGATTGGGGTAGCATCATTGATCCCTCCTGTTCTGAGACTTCAGCTTCTTGGACTGCGCAGCTACTGGTTTATCCAGCTCTCCAGTCTACTGATGGCCACTGTGGGCTATCCAGCTTCTGGTCTTATAAAGCAATCTAATAAATTTCTCTTTTATAATCATGCTTCCTGTTGATTCTGTTCCGCTAGAGAACCCTAATATAAATTACTCTCATGTCCTTTGTTACAGAATAACAACCTGTAATCTTTTTGTAACTCACTAATCACATTTTTGGTAGACTCCAAGCATAAAGAATAAAATATTCTCACCTATAAAATGAGATCAAGAATGTTAAAATCATGGGTAGTGATATTTATCAATTTACCATAATTCAAGGCATTGTATTAGTAAACATGATTCTGAACTAGAATTACAGAGATTTGCAGTCACAAATAGCAGTCTACTCTACTAGGACTCTAAATTTTCTTCTTAATTTGTGTGATTTCCGTTCAAATACTGTTTATGGGCAAAACCTCACTTAAAAGTAATGTTTGTGGATAAGGAAACTTTCTCAGAAATTATATTTAGCTCAATCAATGAGGGCACTTGGATAAAGCTGCTTCCACTTATGCATGTGACTTGAGTTATATCAATTGATAATTGATTTCATTATTGGGAGTCCTAGAAACTCCTAAAAGCATACCTCTGTGTGCCAGGCCTCAGTGGTATGTAAAAACATGAGATCTGAGGGCAAGCTGCTTGCTTCTCTGGTAATGCAGTGTTTAGATCTAAAAGCTGAGTTAAGCTATTCTTGTCTTCCTTCTAAATTCTCTCCTTGTCTAGGTAATTATGGTGGAAAGAGCCCAGTAACAGCAAATACCTTTGGATGTTGCTTTGAAGCCTAGATTCTGCAAGGACTTTTGAGATGGGGAAAGGTCAGGGAAAGGATACTAGTATACAGGATGCTTCCCATAACAGCTAAAATGATTAACAGGAACATGGCCAAGGAGGAGGCCTTCATTGGTTGCTGACAGTCTGAGTAGTTGTGAGGAAATAAAATAATAATAATAATAATAATAATACCATCAGCACAAGTAGTTAATACTTATTTAAGATTTACTATGTGAAGAGTGCTCTTTATACATCGTCTACTTTGCTCTTGCACCCTCACTTTACTATTTCAAGCCCACAAATATGGAAACTGAATCTTAGATACATTTAAATGACTTGCTCATAGTCACATGGACAGAAGGTGGTAGAACTGAGGCTTGATGTCAGCCAGCTGATTAGCATTTGTTGGTAAAGGTAGGGAGAGCCAGAGAAGTCTATTGGGTAGCGAAATGGTCAGCTATTGTAGCAATAATGCTATCAAACAGCTATCTCCAAACTTATGGAGTATAATATTCAACATTGTGTTTCTTGTAGTGCACCAAGTAAATTTGGCTTGACTCCAGGATCCTGTCAAGTTCAAGTTAATCTGCCCCTTTCTGGGTCCCACATTGAAAGTTTAGCAACTTTTAGCGACCTGTTTTTCTCATGGTGATCTCAGGAATGTAAGCACATAAACAGATACGCAGGATACTTCTTAAGTTCTAAACAGGGCATGCTGTCAATTCCATATACTTTACATTGACAAAAGCAGTTATGTATCCAAGCCCCAATATTGGGGCAGGAAAGAGGACATGGGTACCTGTTCTAAAGGGAGAAACTGAAAAGACAAATGGTAAAGGATGTGTATGTATCATTCTGAAGCAGAAAGGGCATGAAGAATTGAGAAAATGATCTTAACTACCACACACAGAATTTCTCAATTTTAGACTGCATAAGAGTCCCCCTCTTTCCATTTTCCATACTTAGGGAAAATGAGAGTGTGTATTCAAGGCATAAAATTTGTGCTATTTTCTAACCATAGTATGTCTTTGCAGACACAGACATCATTATCAGGCAACATATAGTCAAGTACAGAAGTACTTGCATTTCATGAAAATATTCTTGTAGTGGCATAAATCTTCATAATTCAAATTATCATAGTATCTGGCTACTTTCCTCTTCTTAGAATGGTCATTATTTTCTCATGTTCTTGTTGAAATATTTTTGTAGTCATTCTTCCTCTGTGCTTCTCCTTACACATTCATTGTACTTAGATATTTACATGAATTATTGACCAGTTTTCCTTCTTTCCTGAGTTTCAAGGAAGATTAAGTTGTCTTTCTTCTTGCTTATCATTTGTGGCTTCATTATGGATCTCCTTCTTCTCTGAGTAGTCTCTCAGTTTTCTTTGCCACAAGTCATCAACAAAGATGACAATGTCCATTTTTAAAGTGAAATTGGCAAGAGGGTAATCCCCATGAATCAAATGGGGATGGTGAAATACACCATGGCTAGAACAAGGGCTGGGTCTGGGTATGGAAACCAGATGCAGGCACTGTCATTTCCTCATTCACAGGAGTTCATTCAGGTTTTGACTTTCTCTGTTAAACATAAGTAAGATGACATGCAATTGTGCCTGATAAAAAAGATGAAAATAGCAAGAGATTGGAAATGAAGAAAGAAATGGTTAAATAAATTCATCAAGAAAGAAATGGTTAAATAAAAAGGTTACATCTACATAATGAAATATTCTGTAGCCTTAGAAAGTGCTATATACAATATCATGGAAAGATAGAAATGAAATAATTAAGTTTAAAAATTCTGGTTCATTGTTTTTTATTTTATTTTATTTATTCACTCAGAAATTGAATATAGCCCATAGATACTAGAGCTACAATAGTGGGGGAAATCCTCTCATGGCTTACATTTGCCTGGAGGAAACAAACCAAATAAGTGAAAACAAAACTATAATATATTAGGTAGTAAAGTATGCTAAAGAGAAATAAAAGGAAGTGTGAAATGGGCCGTGACACCAGTGGACATTGACATTTTGGACACAGTGGCCAAGAAAGGCCACCTTGTGAGAGCAACTTGTAAATTCAGACCTGGAGAAGGTGACCATGTTGGCAGAAGGGTAATTGTGGAGGAGGGAATAGCACAGACAAGGGCTCTGTGGTGGGATTGTTTGAGGGGCAGAAGGGAGATTGTAGAGAAAGAAGATTACACAGAAGAAGGTAGGAAAGTAATGACATGGTGCTTGTTGGGGTTTGTGTCCTGTAGGAACTTGTAGTTCCTCATTAGTTCTCCTTGGCTCTTGCTTTGAGATGTGATGGTTTTGAGCAAAGGACAGTGTCTGCTTTATGTTATAACAGGACCTCTAGGGTTTCTACTTTGAGAACTGAGTAAAGGAGGGAAAGAAAGCAGCTAAATAGCTTTAGGAGGCTACTGTAACAATCTAGAGAAGATGGGAGGTTGATGCATGGGGATGAGTGGAGCTGTATTTAAAGTACAATCTGTAAGATTTGCTGATGGACTGGTTTATGTGTGAGAGTAATAGAGAATGAGTTAAGAGATATTTGATCTGACCATAGAAAGGATTAAGTTCCCTTAAGGGAAAATCAAGAATGTCTGCAGGAAGAAGTTGCAGAAAGTAGGTATAAGACAATCTTATTTTCATATAATGTAAGTATACATACACATATAGGTAAGATAATTCATAATAAAATGTCTGAAAGGACATATACCACCTTGATTGAGGTAGTTACCTTTGGAGGGTATAATGAAAGATGTGAGGGTGAGCTTTCTCTATTGTATAGCACCTGCTTCCATATTGATGGAATTATTTACAACACACTTGTGTTTATCCATTACCTTACAACTGATAAAAGAACACTCAACCGGCTTCTGATGTTCTGGGGTGGATCGATTCTGAACAGGGTCTATAAAGCCTTCAGGGTTATGCAAATGTAGATCACAAGAATTTTCATGAGTCATGAAATATGTTAAGCTATGATTTTTAGCCCACTTCTTGGTCATGGAAATTTAAACAAAAAATGCTTTGGGAAAACATTTATGCTAGTCATTTTTACTGTATTTGAAAATGTGGTATCTTCCTGATTCATCCCTCAATATTGCTTAGAGCTGAAGGAGAAAGGATAAGCCAAGGTTTAATTTACTAGTGAGTTATCCTCATTGGGCTTGGCAATGTAGAAGGCTCAATCAATCCTCTTCAGGTCAGTGGGTCTCACCCTGAGAAAATCTCAGGAGCAAATATCTGACTTCTTGTCCATTCAGTGGTCACTTGCTGAGTCGGGCCTCCTAGTAAAGCTCAGTGCACTCTGTCTGACTAGAATTAATATACTCAAGGGCTCACCACTGACTTGCTCTGTGACCCTAGACAAGCCATCTGAACTCAGTTGTTCTTTCTTAATTGAGAAAGAAAATGAGAAAATGAATATCAGCTTTCTAAAAGCCTCTCGGATAAATTATGGGAGTGCCAGAGGTACAGCAATCCCTTAATTAACAGATTACTTGGGAAGAAGTATTTTGATTCATCCATTTAAAATATTGAACTTGAAAATCCCTGAAAATAAGAGCTGACTGAACCTGCGTTCTCATATTCATTCCCCAGTTGTGTAATTTTCTTTGTCCTTGCAAAGAGTAAATAAGGTTTGCTTTTGACATCAAAGTGATATTTAGGGTAGGGCATAAACTCCAAATTTATAAGGCACCAGAGTATAAAATAATTATGTGAAGGGAAATATCATTTATTATTTTCACAGTTCAAAAGTTTTGTAAACTTGTTAAGTTTAGTTCTCTCTTTCCAAATGCCAGGGTTTTCCTGTTATTACTCTACAAGGCATATAGGTCCCACATAATTTTCTCAGGATGACAGGTGTGAAGGGGAAATCAGACAAAATCTAGTACAAACAAACCCTGTTTCTGCTAGGGAATCAAGAGTGGAGGTGATAAAAACTGTCGAGGTGTCTATAACAGTACTCTAGCTTATGCCTCTGAGTAAAGGTGGGACGAGGGGCTTGGTAACCACTGGTTAAGCATAAATAAATAACAAGTACAACATAGTTTCTCTCACAGTGGACTCTCACTGGATCCTTGTCAATGGTCTTCTACCTGTTGGGTCCCTCTCCTAGTAAACTCCTTCACACCTATCTGTTGGTGGAGAAAAGTCCTTCCCATATCACCATGTACCACAAAGGATTCATAACTCTTTTCAAACTCTGTGCTACTCTTTTTCTTTCCAAAGACCTCATTTGGATGGAAGAGTTGAGAGAATTTGTAGCAGTATCTACATTTCAAATAGCTTGGTGGCCATTGCAAGGCCAAGAGGAAGTTGAAGATGTATCCCTCCCTTTGATGTTCTTCAAGGGATAATTGTAAAAGTTTAAATGACCACTTTGAAAAGGCAGTTGGTACTAGTGGGTGGTACCTACTATAATGGACATTGTACTACTTGGTGCAGATCTCTGTTCTGGACTGAAGGACTTATTTTCCCAGTTGCTAGAAAGGATGGGAATGGAATAGCCTTCACCTTTCAGCCCTCTTCAAGAGTTTCCCTTATGTGAGGAACAGTTTTTCACTCAAGGGTCACCCTTTCTCCTTGGGAAAAGCCTGCATCTAAGTACTGGTCAATGGGGATATCTAATGGCTGATGCCCATTGCCTCAGCTTTCAGCAACACTGAAGCATCACAACAGCTTCAAGTTCTCTCCAGCTGACTGTGACTTTATTTTGCTCAATCTCACTTCACTCTCCTCTGCTATGGTTGTTGAGTCTGCAAGCATTCCCCTAGTCCACTTCCTGCACATAAATCTCTGTCAAAGAATATTTTTCATGGGTAAACTGATATGAAGTATTTACTACAGTTTGAGAGAAGCGTATTTACAATTTAGCAATTCTAATACTGATTAGGTTCCCTAGAGAAAATTGTATATTTGCTTCAAGACATATGTGAGAATGTTTACAGCATGGCACTTTATAGGATCTCCAATTTGGAGAAATATAAATAAATTTAAATATCTATTACTAGTAGAATGAAGGAATAAATCATGGTAAATCAGACTTTCAAATACATATACAGATAATAAAAATGAATCAACTGAAGTTCTACATACCACAACATGGTTATCTATATGGATAGGATATATATGGTAAGATATCTATAATACAGTTGTATAAATTGTATATACTCACAAAATATGTGTATTCAACTTGCCATAGACAAACTATTATTTTAAAGATGAATGTGTAGGTTTAAAACGTTAACAAAAGTAACTGGCTAGCACAAGATTCGGAATAGTGGTTGTTTTAGAAGACAGTAGTTATTATCAATTAAGAACATATGAGGGGCTTCTGGAAAGGGGCATACTTCTATGTCTTTATTGAGGTGTGTTAACATAGGCATTTTCTTTGGACCACCTCTGACTATTGAAATGCACTTTAGAAATGTAACTCTATGTCAGGAAGGACTATGTCACCCAGACTGAGTTGTGCACCTTCATAAACACATCTATCTTGGAAAGTGGAAAACCAGTGGGTCCTAAGACCTGCTCAAACATAAACCACACTGAAAATAAGTTTTCATTAGCCCTAAGACTGTCTCTTAAAGAAGATAGAGCCTCATGCCTTAAATAAATTCCATGCAATGAAATTTAAGTGGTAAAATTTTATTTAAAATATTGGTTTGCTACTGGCATTTAACTAAGATGATTTTTCTGACTGAAGGAAGTTTATTAGGTCAGTTATACCACATGTATATTCACACAGAATGGTAGGTTTCACTGTGGCATGCTTGTACATGCATATAACATCCTTTGATCAACTTTATTCTCTAGTACTTTCCTTGCCCTTCTCTTTTCATTTTCCCTGAGCCCTTTCTTCTATCCTACTAGTCTCCTTACATTTTCATTAGGTTCTTATTCTTCCTTTTTCCTCTTTAGCTTCCACACGTAGCAGAAAACATGTGACTCTTGACTTTCTCAGTCTGGCTTATTTCACTTAACATGATCTTCTCCAATTCCATCCATTTTCCTGCAAATGACAAAATTTTATTGTTTTTTATGGCAGAATAAAATGCCATTTGTGTGTGTGTGTGTGTGTATTTAATCTACTCATCTGTTGATGGACACCTAGGTTGATTTCATAATTGGCTGGTCCGATTATGAAGTGAAGTAGTATATATTAGTCAGGGTTCTCTACAGAATATATATAAGATTGGTTTACATGACCAAAAGCTGGATAGTACCACAGTCCCACAATGGCCATCTGCAGCTGCAGAGCTGGAGGAACCAATATCTGCTCCTTCCAAGAAGCTGAAGCCTTAGAACAAGGGTAATCAATGATGCAGCCCCAGTCCAGAATAGAAGGCCTGGAAATTCCTGGAGAGTCACTGGGAAGAATTCACTTTGGAAGAGTGAAGGAGCTGGAGTCTGGTGTCCTCAGCAGTAGTAATCAAGAACCTATCCAAAAGGAATCAAGTTTGATTAACTGCTTTTTCTTTGTTCTTCCATCTTTTGTTCCATCCAAGTCCCCAATCTATTGGACAATGCTGTCCATACTTAGGGTGGGTTTCTGCTTCAGTTTACTGTTCCACATGCCAGTCATTCCTAGAAACACCCTCACTGAGATACCCAGAAACCCCCTAATATCTAGCATCTCTTAATCTAATCAAATGGACAATTCAGATTAACCATCACAAGTGTTGTTTACAACTAATTAAGAATATAGTACGTATTACTTATCCCTACTTGTCTCCACCCTATATTGTGTAACTCCTTAATATACTCAGAAGTTTATCTTCTCAACATGGCTTTCCCTCATGCTCTTGGTAGCTTGTTATGAAAGGACAAATGTTTGACTCTTGAATAGCTCAAGGCTACAGAATACACACCTGATCTGTGCTTCTTTGATTATACCTACCATACCTACTGTACTGCTCCTCCCCAGATGGACAAGGAAAGACTTTGCAGGCTGCTAAAAACTTGAAGTGACTTATAACTTTTTTTCTTCACCATCAACACTCATCAACTTTGCCTAGACTCATGAGGAAGGCATAGACATGACTTTTAATTTCTCTCCCTTCTTTAGTCATATAACACATTGTATGTCAAATACCTCCTGAGTTAATTAGCTTTCTATTCCTATAGCAAAGTACCTGAGGTAATCAACACATTAACTAAAAGATTTATTTTGGCTTACAGTCCATGATCAATTGGCACTATTGCTTTTGAGTCTGTAGCAAGGTATCACATCATGGTGGATAGCAAGTGGTGGAACAAATTGCTTTCCTCATGGCAGCCAGGAAGCAAAAGAGAAGAAGATAAAATGACTGGTATCCTAATATTTCCTTCTAAAGTGTTCCTCCAATAACTGGAAGACCTCTCACTAGGCCTCTCAAAGATTCTACCACCACCCATAGTGTTATGGTCTTAGAACCAATCTTTAAAACACATGAGCCTTTAGGGAAACACTTACCCAAATAATAGCACCTACATTTTCCCAGGCACTGCTTTTACAGCTAGGAGTATGTAGAGGAGAAAGATAAAAGACAAAGTCTTTGTTTAGAAAGAAAAGGAAGAAAGAAAAAAGGAAGTGAGGAAATCCCTGCTTCTGTCTCTATTTAAAAGTACATAATTAGTTCCAAATAGTAAAGGCATGTTTACCATATCTTCTATATTATTTCCAATGATAGTTTCCCACAGAAAGAAGATCAACTCATAAAAACTCACAATTAATAGAAGATTAAATCATAGAATCTGGATAAATCATATTTAATCTATAGCCTAAATACTTTGTGCCTCAATTCTTCCTCTATTCTTTATGTCATAGTGAGTTTCAAAACATTTTTCAACTTCTATATGCTTAGAAGTTGGAGTCCCCAATGCCCAGGGCCTGCTCTTGCTCTGAGGAATAACTGAAGCTGTGGATGTAAAGGACATGGTGCCCAGAACACACATGGATGTAGGCTCCACAGTATTCATTTGCTGGATTTCCGGTCCTAATGGGACACTCAATGATTTCCCAGCATTCTGCCTTGATAGGTTTGACATACATTCCCAGGGGCAGACTTTGGTCCTTCTTACCTTAACCTACATAGTGCCTCCTATTTTTTTAGCACAGAAATCCATTTCAAGATGCCACATGACACATATTTGGACAAGAGTATTGAAGGGGACATTTTATGTGGGCCCAGAATTAAGATTTCTTACTCTTCTGCATGAACTCACTGAAGGGATTCTCCTTACCCTTGCTGGATGAGAGTGAGGGAAGATGATAGTTGTTGCTGGCAGCTATCATGCTTGGAAGTTGATGTCCTGGGAAATAAAGAGACAAAGAATACAGTTTAGTCTTAGGTGATATCATTGAGCTCCTGGACCAAATTTCTTCTGTGAATATGTTAATTTCCTGGACTACAACAGTCTGTTTATTGTGTATGTTTGGTTGGTCTCATTTTTTGTTATACCTGATAAAATTGTTCTGAGTACCTTAACATATATTAACTTTTCATTAAATGTCAATAATTATATTTTGAATCAGGGGACAAAACATTTTTACTTTAGCTGAAAAAATAATTTAAAATATGAGTGAATTTTTTAAGTATGAGAGAAATCATCCTGGTACTTGTTATTTTAGCATGTGACCTACTAAAACATTCCACTGAATGTTTTAATTTCTTTCCTGGAATGAAGTACTAAGAAGAGAAGATCTGGAAGGAAATACATGGATTTAAATTTTTTAATTTACCATACAATTTGAGAATTTACATATCTAAGTTTAATCTTAGTAATATTCAACCACCTTGACTACATAATGCCCTGCTGCCTTTTATTTCGCTATAACTTGCTCTTTCTTGCCCCTGGAAAATGCCTCTATATCCCTGAACCTGTCAGGTTGCACAAGCGTGTAATTTTACTTTAACTAAATTCTAAACACTAGTAACAGGTGAATTTGACATGGGAACTGTGAAAGAGTCTTATCTACAGTGACACAACTGCTACCACCCTAATAACTATTAAGTAGCACAGAATTATAGTGTAACAACTCTGAAATTGCTTGTGACATCTGCATGAATACCAAATAGATTCGTTACATTTGGACTTATTACAAAAGGACTTTCTGAATTTTAAATGATTAAGACTTCTACAAATTAATAGTTACCCAGTGAGTTACTTTCGAAATGTACATAGATTATTTAAAGATCACAGTTGAGTGAAATGTAGGTAACGATGCAAATAATATTGCCACTTACTAGAAAGTGTCATTTAGAGCTATATTCCTAATGTTGAAAGCTTTCAAATGACATTATTGTAAGAAAAGTACACCCTCCCCCACCACTTTAATGGCTACCTGCCATTCTCTCCATCTCCCTGGAGATGAGGGGGAAAAATAATGAAGGAAGAAAGTGATAAATGTCCATATTATGCAGAATTTGCCTTTTTGAAATCCCATTCCCCATTGCACTAGCTAGAATTTTATAGAGATATAAATCACCAAGAAATAAGAAGCCAGTAATGAGATAGAAGTATATTTGAAATATGGATGCAAATTCTTACCACCTGCTGAGTGAAAGTAGTCTGCAGAGACTGTCCTGGAACTGGTGGCGCCATTAGCATCTTGTAAGCTCTAAATTTGTGGCAGAAGAATAGAGGGATTATGCCTGCGAAATGCCAAAGGCCGCTCTGACTTCTCTCTCAGCAGAATGTTTTAGCCACATCTACATAAATATTTTAATAGGAATTTAATTTTCATTTTAGTCACATAATAAATCTTTTTATTACACACCATCATTTTGTCCAAAATGAGTTGCCTTTTTTGTGCAATTTGCGTTCATTCTTCTTTGGTGTTTGATAAATACAATGTTAATATACAAAGGAATAATAGTTTTATTTACACAAGAGCCTTGCCATGGGCTGTTTCATTTTAGCCATGAATTCTATTTATTTTAATACGGTTTATAGAGCAGCTACCAATTGGCTTATATATAACATTACGGTTTGTTTTTAGGACCTCCGGGCATCAGAAGAATAAGGGCAGTGAAAAGAAATGGAGTTCAACCAAGGTTACCAGCGGATGTTTCTATTGAATATAGGTTTAGGTGCTTCGGCTGTAAAAGTATATGCACCATGCTATTCTCTATTCTTGATCTTGTTGCCAGTGTGTTTCACCAAGTGGAATGTGGAAATGGTGGGCAGTGTGGATTTAAGGGACTCTTACCCTATTTCAGTTTCACGTCACACTGCTTGGCCATGCTCACATGGTCACATGGTCAACAGCACAAGTGAAGATCAATCTTCCTGAGCCTCTGAGGAGAAAAAGAAGGGGTAGTCCTTTTTACATGCTTGTGGAGAAAATGCATAGCACTGAGTGGATTCTATGAATTTGATATGGTCAGGATATTAAAAGTTCATTTGCAAATGGGTCAGTGAGCCATAGTTTGGGCAATCATCATCTCTGCCTGTTCTCAGCTCACCTTAAGTTTTGTTTGAAAATATTTTAGGACATAATTTTTTACTTTCAAAAGGTAGATGGAATTGAGAGCTTCATTTTGAGGGTGGGGGGAGCCTAGGAAAGCATAATACATTTATTGGGAACTAAAAGTCTACATCAAAATCTTTATTGTTTTAATTTTCTACAAAAATGCGTATTATCTTTATAAAAAGGAAAAAAATTTCATTTCACTATAGGCAATAAACTCAGTCTTATTTATACTCCTCCTCTGCATTAGCTCTGTTAGAGTGTGTCCTGTTTCTGCCTGTGAATCATGGGTGTGTTTGGAGGCTAGTCGACACGCCAGCTTCAATTGCTCAAGCTTCCTCTATGCATGGGTTTATTCATTCGTTGCCTTTTTAAATCATGCACAATTCTAGGCACTATGGATACATTTCTAAATGTATCCATAGCACCTAAGCCTATATTCAATAGAAACATCCGCTGGTAACCTTGGTTGAACTCCATTTCTTTTCACTGCCCTTATTCTTCTGATGCCCAGAGGTCCTAAAAACAAACTGTAATGTTATATATAAGCCAATTGGTAGCTGCCTATGAATCTCTTCCTTCAATTTCCTGGAAGCATCTCATTCTGTCTTCGGCTTTTCTTTTTAAAATATCATACCGCGCTATATAACATCTTTGATGCTATCTTCTGTGTTTCTCTTTATATTTCTGACAATAGAGTGGCTATCTCAAGGAAGTGCCTTACACATACTAAGTGCTCAAAAAGCTTGAATAGGTGAACAGCCATGCATTGTGCATGAGGACATGGTTTCGTAAACACAAATAACTTTAGTGCAAAGTTTTGTTTTTATTGTTAAGTTAATAAAGGCAAATTTGGCTTGACTGAACCCAAGTTTTAATGAGAGTGGACAGTATACTATGCTGGGAATTAGCTGTAATTTCAAATCTCAAATCCACCATTTGTGAGCTCTGAGATGCCTCAGTTTTCTCATTATTAAAAATCAGTGATGATTCATAACTAACAGTGATTGTTCAAATAAAATGGGTAGGTATGCAAAGCCTGAGCCCAATACCTGGTCTATGTTGAATGTTCAAAATTTCTTAGTACCGCTATTTTCATTAATTGTTGTTATTATAATTATTGCTATTAATACCAAGTATGGATTTCTATTCAAATCCTCTGCACACCAACTCCCAAGAAGCAGCAACATACTGTTTAGGAAAGTTATAAAGTCACAACTGTCCCTTCTCAGCGTATATATTTCATATACTGAAGTTATTTTAAGGTGCCCAGCACCCTGGCTACAGCCTAATTTGTCAGGTTTAAGATTCACTGCAGCATTTGGGCTGCCACTATTCCACAGTGAGAACAAGGTAAACATCCCGCCGTATGATCACATTCCCCAGGATGTTCTTTTACACTCGAAAATAATAATAGAAAATATTTCATCTTTCACTTTTGTTAAATCTGAGAAAAGAGCCTTTTCTGTTCTCATTACCAAATCTCTCATTTGTTCATTTGTTTCCCGGGGAGTTGAAAAGGATGCGGCTTTCTAACAAGGAGAATACTGACTAGGGAGCCAAACTGGTCATATTCCTGGGAAAGGCACAATAATGTCGTCAGTTTCTTAAGTGAGAAGTAAGTGGAAATGTAAGAAGTTTTGCCTTTTCTCCTCTCAGCTGTCTGTCACAGTTAAGTGAGATAGAAAGCAATCCTTTTACATTGTCTGCCTTTAAATGAAGGAGAGTTTGTTAGTACAGTTTTCATACTGTCCCTCTTTGCGTTATGGTCTGAGATTAGGGAGAACAAATATGGCAGAGCAGTAACAACCAAAACCTTAGTTTGCAGGGATAGCATTCATGTGATTTTACCTTTTGGCTCCCATTCTTTACTTTAAAATATGAAGATAATTCTCTGGTTGGGTCACTATTTAAATGGGTTGGTCACTGTTTAAATGGTCACTGTTTTACCACATCACTTAATTCCCAGGACTGGCACTATTGACATTTGGAGCCAGATAACTCTATTCTGGAAGATTGACTCGGCACTGTAGGATGTTGAGCATCCTTCTTGGCCTCTATTTAGTGGATACCAGCAGCATCTCCAAAATTGTGACAGCTAAAATGCGTCTCCAAACACGGTCTAATGTGCCCAGTTGAGAACCACTGATTTAAAAGAATAATGCATCCACACTTAGTTAGTGCTAACTATATTCCAAACACTGAGCTTGGAGCTTTATACCTTTTTTCATCACATAATCATTACCAACTGCATTACCATATATTCACGAGTATTCAGTGCATCCTAATTTTGCATCAAAGACAGTTTAGTAATAATGATTTTTAAGTTATATCAGCACATTTTTTTTTGAAAGCTTCACATGATGGTCTCATCAACTTTTGGCAAAACAAATCGGCCTAAAATCTGCAATGATAATGCAATGAAGTAGGCTATTCAATCCTTACAATAACCCTGAGAAACAGACATTATTGGTTTCAGTTTTACAAATGAAGAAAAGAAAATCCTAGGAGGTTAAGTTTTTCTAAGATAACACAGTAAATGAGCAAGTATTCTTTTTTACTATGTTGTACATTATGACCCTTCTTTGGGTATAGAGTAATAGCTACTGAATCTTAGGTTCTTAACTGTCAAAAGAGCAAATTATGTAAAAAGATAAGTAAATTTTCAAGATTTCATCAATTTTTTTCACTCAATTTTTACATCATGCATATTGGAGAGACCCAAGAGACAGGGGAACAAAATGCATTATGGAATCCTGGATTGGATCCTGAATTAGAAAAAGACCTTAGTGGAAAGTTGAAGGTGTTTGTTGTTTATTTCATATTGCTCCCACATGAATGTCTTAGTTTTGATAATTATATGACAGTTTTCAAAATGTTAACTTTAGGAGAAGCTGGTGGAGAATATAAGGGAATTTTCTGAACAATTTTTGCAGCTTTTCTTTGTAAAATTAAAAAAGTACAATATGAAGTACAGTAATAAAACCATATCATAGTAAGAAACAGAATATCTTTGTTCCCATTACTATTCTACTACATTCCAATAGTATTTTTACTGTGGCAAAATCATTATAAATTTTTGTTGTTTCAGTTAAGAAAACCATATCTAAGCAATTCAAAGTCAGGGGACCGCTTACCCGATAACCTTGTTATGAGGTTGCATGCTGCCAACCCTGATAAATAACTTTCTATTTATTTATCAATTATTTATATAATAATATATTTTTCTCTCTCTATATCCACCTAAAACACACACTCACAATTGCAAAGCTTTCTGTTAAAGAACATTCACACCAGCCCTTAACTTTGGCTTTAAGCTGTAGAGTGTGAAACAAGTGTTTAAGGGCAGTGGACATCAATTTGCACTGGCTAGAGGATTTAGGAGTACATTTCTCAGCGATCACACTAATGCAGGTTTCTTAGGCAGATGAAAGATTGTAGGAGGTTGTGCTAACAATGAGGATGAGACTACGGACCTACTGTTCTAGAACTGCAATCAGGAATGTAAGTATATCAGTGCTCACTTCTGCCATGATATATCCCCCATAACCAAACTTAGATAAAAATGAGCATCATTTGGGAGGTTTAGGATTCCCTCCTTAGCACAACATCTGTATCAAAATGTCCCCACATGTGCTCTCAACTGAAGAGGTGCTACTATAGGGGTCAGGGCAATACTGGATGCAAATATGTAAATTGATGAACTTAATGTCCAAAAAGAGCTTTGATTGATAAAGACAAGTTGTACTTGTCTGCAAGAAGTGGATTGTTGATCTTTAATAATAGTGAGACCATCCAATTCTTCTCAAAAAGGTCCTTGGAAAAGTACTCATTAAAAACACCATATTATGCTACCATGTTGCAAAAGCACATTTAAAAATTATTTATTCTACTTTAATTTGTGGCTAAAACTTTTATTTTAATTTGAACTAGGAAATTGAAAGGCGGTAGCCAGATACAGATAGAAAATGCACAGTTAGGGCTTTTTATTTTCCAGTGGGGGAGGGTAGATTTCAAAGAATTGATGGTTGAAGATTTCCATGTGCAGTTGTAGCCTCCATAGTGTGAGCAATAAGGGTTTTTTTTTATATTTCATAATCATATTACTATTGGATGTGGCTCCTGAGATTCTGAGCAATTTCAGGTTGATAAGATGACTGATTTCTCTCTCTTGTTCCACATAAGACAAACAAAAGGAACAATACCTGCAGTGGAATGGTCATATTTTACCTGTTAATTTATCTCACATTCCTAAGCTTCTCTATATGTCATTCTTGTTGGCAGTGGCACTCTTTTTTTCTATTAGCCTTGAAAATATTTAATATATTCTTATGGTCCTTATGTTTCCCTTCTTCTATAAATTTCTTCTTATGATTTTCATGTTCCTTCAGCTCAAGTCGGAACTAATATTTTACTTTCTATAAGAAATCAAAAAAAGAAGGACCAAACTCATTTACTTAGTATTTCTTTAGAAGAGCATTTACAAAGGTCTTGTAATTTTTCTTAAGTAATACTGAATATATAATTCTCTTCACCTCTGTGAAACCAATTTCCAGGTCATTTTCTCACTGAATATAAGTTAGGAATGCAGAACATTATATGAATCTTTACAGAATGTCTCTGTTCACCTCATCTGTAAGATTTCTAGTTTTCAATACTACTAGGAGAGTTTCAATATTCTGAATTAAATCTAAGGAAAACATGCAAATACCAAGACCCCTACTTCAATCATCATCATCACCATCATCATCATCATCATCATCATCATCATCAAAGCTTTATACCATATTTTCTCCAATGGTAAGTTGGATGAGAGAAACTTCCAGGGAAGCACTCTAAGGGAGTATGTAGAAATGATCCAGAACCTGGGGATACTCCCCAGAAGGAATTAGCCACAAAGAACAGAGTATCTCAAGATCACCAAAGTGCTCATTGAGGGCACGGCAAAACTGCATCTAAAGTTTCTGGTGTGGTGGTTCTAGTGGAAACCAGATCTGAGCTGCACCCTGTAGTTTATGAGTTCAGTCTTCCCTGATGCTAATGGTCATGGGAAGAGATGGGTCCTAAGATAGAAAGCAGTGGTTTGGGAGGTAAGTCTCAAGCAGGAGAGAGGAGTGCTATCCTTTCAGGTACTAGGTATTTGTAATCTAAGGATTTATGACATGTTCATGGGTGAGCTCAATGGGCAAAAGATGGTTGCTGTGGTGTAGACACAGTGAGAGTGGGCTGGACCCCTGCGAGGAGCTTTATGAAGTTATCAGATCAGTTAAGTGTGTTTGCCTCCTGGATTTGTCTGTTAGTCTAAATCATCAGTAAAATATGAATTCAATATAAAATCTTGCCCAACTATGCAGCTGAGATTTAAGAAAAGGATCTGTTCATACATGGAAAGGTCCTTAGAGACAAGAGTCTTGTCACTAGCTAAGAGCAGGGATCACAAGGTCTAGCTGCTCCTTTCCATCTTATTGTCATCCTTGCGGAAGGGAACTTTGATACTGTGTAAAGTAGCTATCAGTTTCTTGAATAACTCCAGAGAGAATTAGAAACTCTTGGTACTAAAAGTGAAATGGATTAAATACTAGTTAGCACATCTAAATTCTTTCTCAACACACACTACATGAATACTTTCTTGCCTCTGTGATGAACTAAGTCTCAATTTTATCTCCTCAATTACTCATATTTCATCTTTTTTTCCTAGTTCTTTAATTTCTTGCTAGGATAGGTGATACATTCATTTTTTTTTGGATCAAAAGTGGCGATTAGTAAAATTAGGATGATTAAGTTGTTCTTTCATCTTCCAGATTTATCTAAGGACTGAATCGGATATATCATCTCTGATCTTTCTTTTTTTGTTTGCCTTGGAAACAGAAACCCAGTGATAAAGGCAGACACATTTTATAATTCAGTAATTTTCCCTCATTTTTATTCTTTGTCTTCTGATATCCAAGAAGCAATTAGGGGAGAACAATCTTAGTACCATTCATAATTGCAGGTGCTTTGACATTTCGCAGCTGTGTGTTACAACTGACTGGCTCACAAGAGCTGATTGATAAATATTCAAAATTTCATAAGCTGGATATTAAGCTGTTAGTGATCTGAAATTGGCTATGGTAGGAGAAATTAGAATTGTGGTAAATCAGAGGTCTTCCTCTTTCTCCTCTTGCTTTTTTTTTTTTTCCCCTAGAGAGCCAGTTTACAAGCATTCACTGAATTCAGTTGCTGCATTATAGATGTGGCATAAATTACCATATTACATTTAAAGTGGATTTGTCTTCAAGAGGAAGTAATTGTTAGAGGAAAACCTAAACTGTTTTAAAGCAAGGGAGAAGTGTAGGTTTGTTTGATTTTTTTGTAATTTTTCCATGTTTTCTGAAATGAACTTCTGAGAGGAAAAGTTTGTTCTAGGAACATTTGAAAAAAAAAAGCAGTTAAAGTTAGGCAGTTATAGTTTCTTGTAAAAAAAACCTATACTTTGTTGCTAAAAATGAATTCTTGTATAGAATTTATTACATAAGCAGATGTCCTATTTAGACACTCAAGTTTAAAACTAGCCCCAGGGAATTAGACTTATAGAATGATTTAGCTGTGTTTGGGAAAGTCTAGTACATTAATTGGGTCTTTTGTTTTAACAAAATTGAGGCTTATCTGATTTCTAAATAATTTATTTTATATATATATTTCTTTTTTCTTTTTCTCAAGTCTTCATGTTGAGACAAGAGAGCAGAAAGCAGGGAAGGTGAGGTGTGCTGGTAGAGGAAGACTGGAGTTGAACTTGAGTGTGTTTTTCATATTTGCAGTTCGCTTTTTTTTATTAATTGTGGACTCTGGATTAGTTTACTCTGGCTTAGTTTTCTTAGTTTATAGCTGCTCTAAGAAATTATTACATACTTGGTGGCTTAAAACAACAAACATTCTGTCTTTTAAAATTCTAGAATTCTAGAATTTCAGAAGTTTAAAACCCATTTCAGTGAGCCCAAAACAAGACATTTGCAGGAGGGTGCTTCCTCCAGAGGCTCTGAGGGAGAATCTGGAGCCTGGGGCTGTTCTGCTTGGCTTTAGTCTTGCCTTCCCCCACTGCCCAGCCAGCAGCAAAGCTTCCTGCCTTCCTCACATTGCCTTTAGCCTCTGCAGGGAACCTTCCCTCTGCTTCCCTGTTCTAAGGACACTTGTGATTAATTTCATAGCCCACCTAGATCATCCCAGATGATCTTCCCATCTCAACACCTTGAGCTTATTTGCATTCACAAAGCCTCTTTTCACATAGGATGTAGTATTCAAAACTAGAAAACTTTATCTTCAATTTCTGTTTATCCATCTACCTATTGCACCTGCAGACAACAGAAATCACCAAACTTCCTGTGTTAATGTGTGTGGTAAAGCATAGTGAGACCAGGCATGCTTTCCCTTTTCTATAAGAAATGGTGCTAGAAACAGGATGTATTCTATCTTGTAATGTGTTATTTGTATTCATTCAAAAAGAAAAGAAATGTTGGGCATTTCATCACATCGGAGTCTATTAATCAACATAGTGATGTCAATCAAAGTGTTAACCAGTTGGAGCTGCTAAGCAACAGTGGGGACCCTGAAACAGTTTCAGAATTTATCAAGGAAAGACTAAACAATATTACAATTATTTTAATGAGATAGTGTTTGAAATTGTGCATTTTTCTTTTTTTAAATAGAACACTCTCAATACAATGTATAATATAACCAAAATCTAACTGTGCAGCATATTTCATGCCCTGACCTTGTTAGACGACAAAGAGTTTTCAGAGTCTGAGGAATCTGGGTCCTTTAGTTGAAACAATGCTGTCATAAGCTGTCCTTTATCCTTGGAATAAAATATTCCTCCTCTCTACTCAAGCTGTTGTGGTATTAACTGGATCAACTGTCCATTGAATTGCTTGATTATATTGAATTCTTTTGTTGCTCAATTATTATTTTGAGATCCATTTATTTTATAATCATATCTACCACTTATAGAAGATACCAAAAACTTTAAAGAATAAAACTAATTACTTCTCACACTACATACAATAGACTTTATTAATGCTCAGTATACAAACAAATTGGGATCCTTCTACATTGAACACTTAATATTTTCTTTGATTTTTAATTATATTGTGATTGCATTTCCATGTCCTTATTATTTCCCCAAAATATTATTTTGTGATTGTGTTTCAAATAAGAATATTAAAACATAAATTATTAATTTATTATTACACTTAGATTGTTTCACATTTTCCCCATATAGATAATACTATCGAATAAATTTACATATAAATCCTCAACTTTCTGATTGTATAATGATAACATTCTCAGAGTGAAATTATAGAACTTCTAATGTTGTTTCACAGTAGGATAACTATGGTTGACAACAATTAATTGCATATTTCAAAATACCTCATAGAGAGGGTTTTAAATGTTCCCAGCACAAAGAAATTATAAATGTCTGAGGAGATGGATATGCCAGTTACCCTGATCTGATCATTACATATTGCTTAAATATGTTGAAATGCCACACTGTACCATAAAATATGTATAATTACTATGTGCCACTTAAAAGTTTATTTAAAAACGAATGAAACATACCAAGTCAAGGTGTATAACATTTTTTATGAAGGACTTTTAGAACACCACATTAATGCACATAAATTATAAGAAACTTGTAAATCTACTTAAATAAATTTTAACAACTAAATCACTATAATCATGCAGATAGCTACTATAAATATTTTATATATTCTTAATTTTTATACTCTAAAAATTAATATTGATGTATTTTTGTCTTTAACATATATAGTGAATAATGTTTCATGTTAATTAAGAGTTTTGTTTGTTTTTTTGGGGTACCGGGGATTGATCTCAGGAGCACTAGACCATTGAGCTGCATCCCTAACCCTGTTTTGTATTTTATTTAGAGACAGGATCTCACTGAGTTGCTTAGCACCTGCCATTGCTGAGGCTGGCTTTGAACTCGCAATCCTCCTGTCTCAGCCTCCCTAGCCACTGGGATTACAGAAGTGTGCCACTGCACTCAGCAAGAGTTTTGAACAATATATTTTGATTTTGGATGATAACCACTTGATTGTCATTTTATAATTTTATGTGATTTCTCTTATTTGAAATTGGTTAATGTAGGTTCAAGGCCCAGAATGTGGTATATCATGGTGAATATTAAAAAAGCCTGAGATAAATGTGTATGTTGCTGTTGTTAGATGAACTATTCTATTAGATCGCATTGATAGATGTTGCTTGTCTCAACTATATCTTTACTGATTTTCTGTCTGCTAAATCTATCAGTTATTGAAGAAATGGTGTTGAAGTCTTTAGGTATAATTGAGAATATGCCTATTTTTCCTTATAATTCTATCATTTTTGCATCACATTTTTTAATAATCTGTATACACATTAAGGATGTGATTTTTGTAGAAGTGATCCTTTTATTATTTTTTTTTTTTTTTTTAATATATTTTTTTTAGTTGTAGATGGACACAATGTCTTTATTTGATTGCTTTGTACGTGGTGCTGAGGATCGAACCCAGGGCCTCACGCATGCGAGGCAAGCGCTCTACCGCTGAGCCACAATCCCAGCCCCCTTTTATTATTATGTAATGCCTCTCTTTATCCCTATAAACTTTCCTTGTTCTAAAGTCAACGCTATCTGAAATTAGTATAGCTATTCTAATTTCCTCTTGATTCATGTTAGCATGATGTATCTTTCTTCATTTCTTTACTTTCTTTTCAAATAAGCATTTTTAAAAATTGAGTGAAATTCACATAGCATGCAATTAACCATTTTCAAGTGAATAGTTAGGTGGCATTGAGTACATTCACCATGTTGTACAGTTACCACCTCTATCTAGTTCCAAAAGTTTGCATCACCCCTGGGGAAGCCCACATTCATTGAACAATTTCTTGCTCACTCTCCTTTCCCTCCAACCCCTGGAAACCAATAGTCTGTTTTCTGTCTGTAGATTTACCTGTTCATGGTAAATAAAATTATGTAACCTGTCACCTTTTGTGTCTAGGTTTTCACTTAGAAGAATACAAGTACATTGTAACCTATATCAAAACTTCATTCCTTTTTATGATTGAGTAATATTTCATTGTACACAAATACCACAACTTGCTTATCTGCTCATCTTTTGGTGGACATTTGGGTTGTTTCTACCTTTTCACTATTGTTCATGGTGCTTCTGTCCTCCTGTGTGTACATGCATGTATTTGTACCTGTCTTCAGTTCTTTGGGGGATGTTTATCATTTGAGGAATTGTCAACTTGCTCCTTCATTGTAACCTACTTTTTAATTTAAGTGGGTTTCTCATAGACAACAATTAGTTGTGTCGTCTTCTCCATTCTTACAATTTCTGCCTTTTAATAGCTATATTTAGATCATTCACATTTAAAGTGATCACTGTATTGATAAAGTTGTATTAATATTTACCATGTCTATAATTGTTTTTTGTCTTTATTCTTCTCATCCCTCTGCTCCCTATTTCTGTATTTTTCTTCTCCTTCTTTCTCTTCTTATTCTCCTTCCTTTATATTCCCTTCTTGTCTTGCTCTAATTTGGACTAAACATTTTATATGATTTTATTTTCTCTCTTATCTTACTATATCAATTATGCCTTTTTAAAGAATTGTTTTGGTAACTGCAGCAGATTTTGGGGGATTGATTCACAATATTACACTGTTTTGGGGACAGTACAGGTACCTTAAAATAGACTATTTCAAATTCTCTTTCCCAGCATAGGAATTTGCTTAATGGATTGAAAACAGGCACTCAAATAAATACATACATGTGTGTGCATATTCAGAGGAGCACTCTTTATGATAGTGAAAAGTTATAAACAATTTGTGAAGCAGATTCACTTTTTAGTGAACCAACCACCAAGGAGGACTCCTAGTACATGGAGGGCGACAGGATCATTGCTATGCCTGCTACCTGAACCAGGAGTTGGAACACTCTGCCCAGTGTATTCTGAGCTTCAGATTTACCAGTTGCCTGAGTATTTTAAGACAGAACACCATCACACACACAACATGTTATATGAACTGGATTTACTACTCACAGATAGGCTGCAAAGGACAAAAGACTAGGATCCCTTGTGACTTGATCCCCAATCCTCAAGAAATCTATCTGAAGGTAGATGGAGTCTTGAATGTCTTTGCTTCACTTGCACTGTGGCTGAAGGACCCCAAAAGGCATTCTGCTTGGGGTTATATACTCCAGGGACACATGAGTCACTGGGCAAACCTTTGAAGGACATTCAGCTTCCAAAGGAAAGAAGAGCAAAGCCTGGGCTGTCCTAGGCTCTCTATCCCTATGTCAAGATCTAACATTCTCTAGGAGGGAGCAGAAAAATGACCAGACTGTTTGGGACAGTCCCCCCACCTCAGGATATTGCACTGCCTAAACATTCTACAGTTATTCTGACAACTATGTGCAAGAAGGAGAGGTGGGAGAAATTGGGTTGGTTGAGGCAATCCAGAAACTATCCTGAAACAACCCAAAATGTCCACAAGCGAGAGACATAAGAAAGTCAGGTTATTCTTTATAAATATATCCAATTAAAAATAAATATATCCATTAAAAATAAAAAGTGGACTAAAAAGGGAATTCTGATACCTGATATTCAATTGACCTATCTATATGTTCTAATCATCTAATTTTTATTGTTATTTATTTGATAAAAAGCTATCTCTTAAGTTGGGTATGGTAGTATAAGACTGTAATTTCAGCTATTAAGGAGACTGTGGCAGGAGGATCCTAAATTCAAAGCCAGCAGAGGCAACTTAGTCTCAGCATAGAGTAACAGGGTACCTCAGTGGTTGAGTACTTGCCTATCCTGCACAAAGTTCGGTGTTCAAAACCCACTACCACAAAAACAACAAAAAGTTACTTGTGAGACAAATTGATAAAAATAAAAATATAGTATTTTATGTCATATCAATTTATTTCTTCTGTGACACTCTTCCTTTATGTACCTATGAGTATCTGATCTATATTATTTTTCTTCTTCCTGGAGAATTTTTATTCTTGCAGAGCAGGTGAGGAATTTTCTCCTACTGGTGAGGAATTTCCAAAATTTGTGTTTGAGAGACTGTTTCTCCATTATGATGATCTTGTTGGATATTGATTTCTGTTTTGATGATTCTTTTTCTTTTGATGTTTATATGTTTCACTCTACTGTCTTTTTGTATGGTCTCAGATGACAGGTCCAGTGCAGTTCTTCTCCTGTCCTTCTGTAGGCAAAACTTTTATTCCTTCTGTCTTCTTTCAAATCCTTGAGTGTTTGTTTTTCTGTAATTAGATAGTAAGCCCAGGCACCATATTTTTTTCTTTATGTAATCATCTTGTTTGGTGTTTTCTGGACTTTCTGGATCTTGGTTTGGTATTTGTCCTTAATTTTAGAAAATATTCAACCATTATTACTTCAAATATTTCTTCTACTCTGTTTCTCTCTCTCTCTCTCTCTCTCTCTCTCTCTCTCTCTCTCTCTCTTCCTTGAAGTTCTTAGGTTTTTTGGGTGTTTTGTTCTATTGTGTTCTTTATTTTTTTTTAAAATGATGTGCTATTATTTTTTTATATCTTTATTTATTTTATGTGGTGCTGAGGATCGAACCCAGTGCCTCACATATGCGAGGCAAGCGCTCAACCGCTGAGCTATAACCCCAGCCCCTATTGTGTTCTTTTTTTTGTCCTTGAATTTCAGTACAGGAAGTTTCTACTGATATATTTTCAGTCTCACTAATTCTTTATTTCACCATATCCAGCCTGCTGATGGGTCCAACTAAGGCATTATTCATTTGTGTTACAATGTTTTTGGTTTCAAGAATTTCCTTTAGTTACTTTTCTAGAGTTTCCATGTGACTGCATGACATCTATCTTGCATGTCATGTACTTTTTCCTTTAGCAGTTTTCACATGTTTATTACTACAATTTAAAATTCTCTATCTGCTATTTCTAAAGTCTGTTTTATCTGAGACTGCTTCTGATGCTTGCTTTGTTTTCTTCAATTGTGTTTTTCCATGTCTTTTGTACAACCTGTAATAATTTGTCAAAAAACAGAGATGAGGGAATGAATATAAGGGACTGAGATAAGTAAGCCACTAATACAAGATTTTATGTTACTGGGTCTGGGGGTTGGGCTGTGGTTAAGTTTTGTCATATCTGGAGATGCTAAAGGCTTCAGTTTCCTCTAGCGTTCTTGGTAGGTATTACCAACAAGTTTTGGGGTTTTCCTAAGAATACTTCTTAAATACAGTCTGTGCTGTAGCCCTTTTAGCTGTAATTTTCTGTGATTGTACTAGAGATCTGTTGATGTGGTAATGCAGTGTGGAGGGGTAAAACACTTTATAAACTTGTGATTAAACCTTGGTTTTCTGATGAGTCTGCATTACAGGACTGTGACCTCCACATGTGTGTCTTATAATTTTCTCTCCTTTGGTGAGATGGGAAAGCTAGAGGGAGCTGGAGTCCTCCAGATCACAGAAGGATTTTGAAAGTCTTTTGCTTTGAAGAGTAGGCCTTTATTATGAGAATGCTCTAAGCATATTTCAAATGGTTACTATTCTTCTTCTCATGTTAAAAATATAAAGGGATGTTTTGGGATGGAAGGAAGGGACTTTACCATGAGAACCTGTGGGGTCCCTGGAGGTAAAGTATCTGAATGTGTGAGGACCCCATAAGACTATGCCTCTAGGAGTTCTCACCTTCATGGCGGTCTACCTTTACTCCTTGGACAATAGCAACCAACACAGGTAACTCTTAAGTTTCTTACCTCTTCATAGTTCCATAACTTCTACTCCAAGTAACTTCATCCCAGTTGTGTTTCTCTAGTTACGCGTCTCCCTGGATTTTGGGATGGCAGTTTACACTGCGATTTTAATCCTTTCTCTGATGGATCCCTGAAAAGTCACAGATTTTCATTTTGTTCTGTTTTTCTTGTCTTAAGAATGTGAGTGGTGATTTCCAAGTTTTTTATGTGGTTAAACTAAAATTGAAAATCCCTTGTAAATTTTATTTAATAGTTTCTAGTTGCACAATAACTTTATTTGTAATTTGTCACTATTGAATAACATGAGCAATCCTATTATATTTCTCTTTTCTTTCATTCATCCATTCTCTACGATGATAATTTTTTTTATCTTTCCTGCCTTTTGGAAATAAAGCATTTCAATTTTCAGCTAATAACATTTGCTTCTGTTTCACCAGGAAAACTGAAGCAACTGGAAGAGAACTTCCGTAAGCTTTCCTCACCACATTGAGCTAACTGCCAATGTAGGCACATATTTCTTTCTTCCCATTCCTATCCTTTTGCCCATGGCTAACCTGTCCTCTTTCATGCAAATATCTTCCCTTCTTGCATTGTCAAGAACATCTCACAAGAAATTTATCTTGTGTATCTCCTGGCATCTTTCTTTTCTCCCAAAGCAATCATTTTTACTATCTTCAAGATAATTTCAACTTTTCAATTTTATTTATTTTTCCAAAGAACAAACTGTTTGTTTTGTCAAATTTTTGGATTGTTTCTTTTGTTGTGATTTCATTAATTTCTGCTCTGCTTCTAATTATTTCCTGTCTTCTACTGCTTTTGATGTTGATTTGTTCTTTTTCTAGGGCTTTGAAATATAGAGTCAAGTCATTTATTTGTTGACTTTTTTTTCTTTTAATAAATGAGCTTAATGCAATGAACTTTCCCTTTGCACTGCTTTTATACTGTCCCAGCTATTTTAATAAGTTGGCTAGCTATTCTCATTCACTACTAAGTATTTATTTTTTATTTCATCCCTGATTTCTTCTGCTATCCATTGGTCATTCAATAGTGTATTATTGGTCGCCAGGTATTAGAGTAGCTTCTATTTTTTGTTTTATTGTTGGTTTCTAATTTCATTCCATTATGATCTGATAGAATGCAAGGTATTATCTGTATTTTTTTATTTTGCTAAGAGTTGCTTTGTGGCATAAGATATGGTCTATTTTGGAGAAAGATCTGTGTGCTGCTGAGAAGAAAGTATATTTGAACATTGATGGATGAAATACTCTGTATATGTCTGTTAAGTCTGAATTATTGATTGTATTATATAGTTCTATAGTTTGTTTAATTTTTTGTTTGAAGGATCTATCCAGTGGTGAAAGAGGTGTGTTAAAGTCACCCAGTATTATTGTGTTGCAGTCTATTTGATTCTTGAAATTGAGAAGAGTTTGTTTGATGTACGTAGATGTTCCATTGTTTGGGGTCTAAATATTTATGATTATTATGTCTTATTGATATATAATTCCCTTAAGCAATATAAAATGTCCTTCTTTGTCTCTTTTGATTAACTTTCGCTTGAAGTCCATTTTATCTGATATGAGGATAGAACCCCCCCTGCTTGTTTACACAATCTATATGAGTGATACATTTTTTCCCCTTCTTTCACCTTCAGTCTATAGATTTCTTTGCCTATGAGGTGAGTGTCTTGGAGACAGCATATTGTTGGGCCTTGTTTATTAATTGAATCTGCCAGTCTGTGTCTTTTGATTGAGTTTAGACCATTTATGTTCAAAGTTATTATTGAGATATGATTTGTATACCCAGTCATTTTGGTTTATAATTTGAATTAGTTTCTCCTTTGATTGACTAGTCCTTTAGTATAATTCCCCTTTTTGCTGGTTTTCACTTTTTTTTTCTATTTTATCTTCATGGAATATTTTGGTTAGAATATTCTGTAAGTTCTTTTAATTTCTGTTTATCATGGAAGGCTTTTATTTTATCTTCAAATCTGAAGTTTAATTTTACTGGGTATAGTATTCTTGGTGGGCATTTATTTTCTTTTATGGCCCTGTATATATTATTCCAAGATTTCCTGGCTTTGAGAGTCTGGGTTGAGAAATCAGCTGAGGTCTGAATTGGTTTCCCTCTAAATATAATCTGACATTTTCTCTGGTAGCCTTTAAAATTCTATCCTTATTCTGTATGGTAGGCATTTTTATAATAATGTGACTTGATGTGGGTCTGTTATAATTTTGTATATTTGAGGTCCTATAAGCCTCCTGTATTTTATTTTCTGTTTCATTTTTTAGGTTTAGGGAAATTTTCTGATACTATTCAATTGAAAAGACTATGTATTTCTTTGGTTTATATCTTCATGCCTCATCTATCCTAATCTTAAATTTGATATTTTCATGTTATCCCATATTCCTTGGAAGTTCTGTTCATGGTCTCTTAACATCTTTTCTCCATGGTCAATTTTTGATTATATATTTTGTCTTCATATATTTTCATATACTTTGCCTGAAACTTTGTCTTTCAAGTGCTCTAGTCTGTTGGTGATGCTTTTCATTGAAATTTTAACTTGGTTTATTGATTCCTTCATTTTGAGGATTTCTGCTTGATTTCTTTTCAGAACCTCTATCTCTTTATTGAAGTAATCTTTCACCTCCTGAATTTTCTCTCATTTCACTCCTTTCATTGTCCTTTACATCACGGATCAGTTTAACTAACTACATTCTAAACTTCCTCTCTGACATTTCTGCCACTGTAGTGTCAATGTATACTATTATTGAAGCATCTTGGTGTGTTAGGGGCAATTTGTTTCCTTGTTTTTTTATGTTATTTGTGTGTCTACACATCTAGCAGTGTGAATCTGAGGCAGTACAGTTTCTACCCTGTGGACTAATAGTATCCTTAAAGATTTCCAGTACCTTATTGTTAAGGGGAAGACAAATAATAACAGCAACCAATGCAAATAATATATAGCCTTAAGCCAATTATCTCCTACTAAGATGTCTACAGTTTTGTCACATTAAACAGAAATGATATGTTCAGTTATTGCCTACAATAAAAACAGTAGGTTTACAAAAGTGTTTACAATTTCAAATGATGGACAAAGAGAACAGAAGTGGTGTAGGATGTGATGTTCATAGGGAAGCAGGAGGGAAGATAGAAGTAAAAAATTAAGGAAATAACAGAGGTTGGCTGTTAGCAGGAGAAAAGAGAATGAAAATCAAGGGAAACAAGGGAGAGAAAAAATATAAAACAAAATTTTAAAAAAACATAGAAAAAAGTAAAAACAAAAGAATATGAATCAAACTGAAATACGCTAATCAGACATCCTAGTCCTCAATTAACTGATGCATGAAAAATAATTGGCTTCAAAAATGGTAAGAATGTGAGAGAAAAATGAAAGATACAAGAAAAAAAAAAGATATTGATGAAAAATTGATCAATTGTTTCTGTTTGAGTTCAAAACATTCTCAACTTCCCTTCTCAGCAGTAAGGTGGTATTGTCTTGCTCTACCCTCAGGGTGTTGTAGCTAGGGTGAAAAGGTTAATCTTGGAGGCTGGGTGTAGGCTTACATATGCTCTAGTCTCTTCACTAAATACCAATTGGTCTGGATATTTTAAGTTAGTGCACCTTCAGGGCCCAGCAATTGCTGGTCCACACTGGAAGACTGCACCCCAGGCATTTCCTTTGGATTTCACTCTCGTGGTGTAGGAGCTAGTTCTTAGCCCCCTACACCCCCCATGGACCTCACGATTCCTATTTCTGACTCAGACTCCAAACTCAATCTTTCCTGCCCCTGCCCTTTGGAATTCCCAGTCAGGAACTTCTTTCCTGGCTGGTCCTGCAAGCAGCAGATTTGAAGAGGGAGTGGGAAGCCGGGTGGGTTTCCCAGAACTGTATTCCCCTGTATAAACTTCTTTCCATGCTTGGTTTTCTCCTGGTCACTTAGGCACACTATCCATCACACAATGTGGGTTTGCCAGTCATGTTTTTTGAGCTAGACTTGGATCTGCCAGAAATCGGTTCTGCCAGCTGCCGTCTTCCTCATGCTGCTGGGAGAAATGCAATTTCCTCTCTGTGCACGGATATTGTGCAGCACAATGTACTGTTTATTCTAACAGTAATTCTGATCTCTAAACTCTCCGTACCCCAACATGCCTCAGTCCTCCCGAGAATGGAGGTTCCTTTAATTCCTTTATTGCTTTACTGTGTTCATGGAGGGATGCTCCTTGCCCACAGCTGTGGCACTGGGGATTTCTTCCTTATTATATTCAATCTCCTGAGTCCCCAATCTGTTCCGAATGTCCACTATTAAATTCCAGTAAAGTCCCCCCTAATTCTTCTTCATTTCACCCACCTGGCTGAAAAGCTGCCTCTCTGCTTTTTTTGGTTTCATGCCATGGAGCCACCAGAGAAGTGACCTCTCTATTGTGCCATCTTCCTCAAGGCTTTTAAAAGATAATTTCCATTAGTATAGAAACAGCAGATGTGTGGTGTGTGGGGTGTATGTGGGTGGGTGTATGTGTGTGTATAAAGTATAAGATCTCCCCCCAACCTGGAAAAAAATAAAACAACAAAACTTTTCTCACGCTCCTCATTCTTTGCTGTCTTTAAGAACAAAGTTCTTGGAAAAGTTTTATTTTGTGTCTTTTCAGTTCCCTTCCTCCCACTCTTTCTGAAACACACACTTAGATCTTGCTTCTGCATGCACGATTTCACTGAAACTGCTGTTTTCCCTGTGGCAATCAGAGAGTGAATTATCTGTGCATGGTTTTTTTTCTTTTTCTTCTCTTCCCATGAACATCCATCCGTTCTTTCTTTTTCTTTTCCTTTTTAATGATTTAATCACTCCCTTTTGTGCTGGTGGGTTTAATCACCCACCAGTACAGTATTAATGGTTTAATCACCCCCTTTTGACTTTGTGGCTTATTGTAGTCAATTAGTTTGGGAGAAAGGACAGTATGCCCATTTTGAGCCAAGGTCAGTTCTGCCAGCCCTTTTGAGGTATGAGCAGGGCACATCCTTCACTGCCACAGCTATTTCAGATCCTTCAATCCTGTCCCAGGATTAAATTCTGTGGAGCAGCTCTGAATCAGCCCTCACATTTGACTTACGAGAATGATTTTTTGAGTTGCTTAGTCTCCTCTGTATCTACTAGCAATATCTCCATACCTACTGTCTGGTTTCAGGGATTTGGATTCTGTGATAATGCACTGGATACCTGTAGATAATAATAAATATGCCTCTATCATATAATTTTCTAATTTTCATATTCCAAATTTCTTTAGAAATCATTTAAAACTTCATTCTGGAATAGGAGGCAAAGAAACTTTTACCTTTAGCTTTAAAAGTTTTCTGTTTCCATATAAAAAAGAAAAATGGCCTTCTAAAATTGCATATATTTCCTCTCAATTGGTTCAATAAAAATGCAAAGTATTTGGTTCATCTGTCATATTTCCTGTGATTTGTTAGGTGATAAATGAACCCCAAGCCATTTCTCATTAAGCTCTCTGAGAGTTGTAGAGACACTAAAGCCTCTCATGATTAGGGGAATATATACTGGGCAGAGTGTTGGGAGATAAGCAGTCAAATCCTAATTATTTTATTAACTGTAGGCTTTGGTTTTCATAAATACAAAATACATAGTTTAACTTGATGAAATTCAGTTGAACACTGAAATTTTATCAATGGTGAAAAATACTTCCTTTTAAAATAGAGATGGAGAGACAATTGCACGGGATGGAAAGGATGTTAAGAAATTTATAGAGTGAGGAAAACTGACACTGCACATCATGAAGAGAGGAAAGCCATGGCATCCAATGAGATAGTTACTGTAAAAAGAGTCCATTGAAACAAGAACATATGGCAGATAATGTCTGCCATATTCAAATTAGTGCCAGATTTTTGTGGTTTATTGGATGCATTTCGGTAGACTTCAGAAGGAAAAAGAATACAGCTGCAAAAACTCCCCTCTTCACCTTGGCTGCAAGACACTCCAAGAGAGCAGATGGTTCTGAGTTTCAAGCCATGAATCACTGTCAAGGGATCTCCTCAAGCTGCCTCAAGCAAGAAGAGTTGACAAGACTCAAAGGGTGATATTTTTATTACTATGGGTGTCAGTCATGTCAGTGCCCTTGCTGCTAGGATCAGACTTATTGATAATAAAACTCTACAGCTTGGATACAATACAGCAAGTCAGCAAATTATTTCTACTTAGTGCCTAATGAGTGTTTCAAGATTTAATATTCCTGTAATGCTCACTGAGAAACATAGGTAGGGTACCATTTCTTTCTCTTTATTTATTTCAAAGCAGACTGATGAATGAACATTTTCTGTATTTTAGTGCCTTAACAAGCAAATTTTCAAAGCCATTATTCTTATATTATCTTGCTGATTGTGGTGTGTGCTCTAAATTAGTGACTTTCTTTTAATATAGACAGATAAGTGAGAATTTGGTTTTGATGGGGTTTGTAAGGTATAATCCTAATGCCATGGTTCACAATAGTCCTGTATGCTATTAAAAGGAGCTGTGGGAATTATTTTGATTCCATTTTAAAATCTTGGATTAGTGGACTCTTCATGAAGAGCAGAACCAGATTGTAATATATTTTTGTTATGTTGGTGAGAAAATATTTCAGTTACTTGACTGCCTTTAGCTAAAGTCACTTTCATTAACTTTAGTTAAAATTATGCCTCGATTAATCTTGGTGATATTTTTATTGTATTTATTGATTAGAATACACCTCAGTGATGTTTTTTTAACATTTCAAACAGCAAAATAGTTAGGGCCATTTTGTTTCAAATTCAGAAATCCAATAGACGAGAAAAATGGTCCAAACTGATTGTTTTCTTATTATGTGGGGAAGTTGAGATGAGATGGATTCCAAATGTCTGCTGTGGAAGACAGAAGGGTTATCGCAGAAAGAAAATCCACTTTTTTGGGGGGAGGGGGCTACCAGGGATTGAATTCAGGGGCACTTGCTCACTGAGCCACTGAAAGTCTCACTGAATTGCTTAGCACCTCGCTTTTGCTGAGGCTGGCTTTGAACTCACGATCTTTCTGCCTCAATCCACTTTCTAATTCTGAATTTCATCTTGAAAATAGTTTTGTGGTGAAAGTTTTGAGAAGTGTAACTTTTTCTGACATCAAGGATAGGGTGCTCAGATGCAAATGGGGTTTGAATCAGCCAGGCTTGATCCATCCCTTCAATCTGTGTTACCAGTTACAAATGTCTCCAAGTTACATTCCTCAGTTGTCAAATGGGGAGAATGATGTCCATCTCAGTGCACTTCAGTGCTGCTGTGAGAAGGAAAGCCACATTGCTGGAGTCCTTGTGTTTTATCTGGCATGTGGAGGGGCACTCTATGATGATAGCCATTGTTAGCGTTTTCTCATGGTACTGTCGGCTTTATCAACTCTCATCATTTTAATGCTGATGTAATGTGCTCTAGGAGAAATAATGTGAATTAAAAACATATCAAAGGCAAGAGAAAAAGTCAGAGTTGGATGGGGTTATTTAGAAGGTAGGTTTCTAGAAATGGCTCAGTCACTACTGAATTTGTGACTCTGAGAAGCTTCACATCTCCTTTTCGCGTCTCGGTGTTACATGTTAAATGAAGCTAATTAAATGAGACTAGCTCTCTGAACCATGTTCCAGAAAACACTGATGTTGATAATTATTTCTAAAAGAAAAGAGCTCATGTTAAAATGCAATTGAAGAAATCTCTGTATATGTTAGAACCCTCTTTAAAATTGACCTTGCCAATTAGTATATTAAAGAATATGATTTAATATGGTTTTGGTAAAGAAATAGGTTGAACTTAATAGAACCCAATTTTCCCAAACCATCTTGAGAAACACATCTTGTTGAAACCTTTCATGAGACTCAGGTTGGAAGTGCTGTATTTGTTGTTTCTTATAGTCCCTTTCAACTTTCAACCTCAGTAACATTTGCCAATTTATTGAGCATTCTCAACTCTTACAGGAATTATTATTTCTAAAAAAATGTAGAGACATAAAGTACCCCTTAGTAACATGGCATATATGTACATAAAACATATGGAACACACACATTACTGCTAGAGGGTTGAATTTATTCCCTGTGATGGCACCATTGCCTTTTTCTAATTTATACCACCCGCTCCTTCTTTATTTAGCTTTTAATTCTGTAAAGAATTTTGGGATATAAATCGTATGAGGATGTGAAATATAAGTTATTCTAATTATGGGTGTTTGGCATCTTTACTTTGATATTTGCTAGAATAATTTTCATCTGTCATTTTTTTTTTCACATAATGATAGAAATCTTTCCTTGGGCTTATAGGAATGGTGCATGTGTAGAAGAATGTTTATGTGATCTCTTACTGTTTAGAAAGAGGACACATCCACCAGGAAGGTAGGAGTTATAACCAGCCATGATAGGCACTGGTTACCAACAGATTCTGTGCCACTGAGTCATTCACAGCCTGAGCCTCATGGTTATTCCTTCCTGATGATACAGATCATGGCAAGGAAGTCATAACCATTGTCAGGTTTCTGGTTGTCTTCTTCATGTGCACAATCATGGCTATCCTACCCTTTACCACCCAGCATTTTTAGTCCAGTTGGGAAGAAGGAAGTGACCAGTCATGGGGTACTTACTGTGTCTCCTTTCTCTTTCCATCTCTTACATTTAATCTGTACATCATCTTTCTCAATTGTTCCTCAGAAAAAAAAATCTCTCAAGTGTCTCCATGAGTATAATCTTGGCTGTGACTTGCTAGCTGGGTGACCGTTCAAATTTCTCAACCTCTTTTGGTTTTATCACTGGTGGTTGATAAAACATAAGTGGGAAGTAAGGTGTGACTCTTAAATTCAGCAAGATATTTCATTCAATGATTTAATACGACGTCTGGCACAAAGTGAGCATTCTGGAAATACCGCCTCGATTATTCTGATGATGATTTAGGTTTTTATTTTTTGGCTCTTCTTGGTCTCTCTGAATCAAAATCTCTTATTTCCCTTTCTAAACCAATATTCCATAATACTTCCAGAATGATCTTTAAAAACTGCAGACCAAACGATATAAGAAGCATCCCGTTTGAAATGTTGTAAAGATTATCTTCAGGATGGCATCCACCCTGTATAGTATGATGAGCAGGGGGCCCTCTTGGACTCCTAACACTAACCCCTAGCCAGGAACAAAAGACTTGCCATTACATTTTCTTAATCTTATATCTTTTCACATACTTTTTCTACTCTCAATTGTGTAAGAAACTGTGTCCTATCTCTACCCCTCACAGTTTCTGCACTTGGTCTATCCTTCATGATCCAGCCATTAGATCTCAGAGTAGTGTTCCTTGTTCCTCTGTTTCACAACTGCATCTCATATCTACTTGTATCATAGTGCTTCCTACACTGTGCTACTGTATCTCTGTTCACCTTTCTCTCTTTCTCTTATTTTCTCTCCTTCCCTTTCTTTTTCTCTCCTATGAGATTGCTCCTGAGGGTGGCAGTGATTCTGCTTTACCTCTTGGCTGCAGAACCACCAATGACATGTGACTGAATGGGAGTCACATGGAACAGAATGTGCCTTCCCTCCTAAATACCAGAACAACATTAGTACAACGAAACACCTTACACTTGGCATATAGTGAGTATCCAAGCAAATAACTTTTAATGAACTAATTTGTTTATATTCCTATTTCTGATCTGTGAACTAAAAGGAAATTAGAGTCACTGAACCAAAAGTACTAGGTATGGTAATGTTACTGAGTTAAACATATGAAGGGTTGACTATAAAATTAAAGTCACTTTCTACTTTCATCTGAGCTATCCAATTTTCCCACATTTTGTCTGATTTTTTAAAAATATTGTAGTTTAGGAGTCATAATTCATAATTACTTAAATATATGAAGTATACTTGCCATTCTTTGAAAAGGTTAGTGCTATCATAGGATGTGTAAATCTTCTTTTATGAAAAAAAATGACAAGCAAAATTATGACCCAAGTCAAGGTTTTATAAAACATTAACTTGGATATGCTTGCTTTTGAAGTAGTTTTAGTTTAATCCCTCATTAGAGATTCAATCCTTATTTTTGTATGATTATCAAGCTGGTAATATTTAGTGGCATTGATGAATGGACCAATGGAAATAAGGTCAAATTTAGAACTTCTTCACTTTAGAATCACTGAATATTTTACATATCACATTACTGTTTTATAGACTTTCAATGACTAGATGAATAGGGCCCAAGGTTTTACATTTATGAAGATATAAATAAATGAGCATAGATGTGTCCACATTGCCTGGAAATGATGGATGTAAATGGAGATACAACCACAGGAAATGCAGAAGGAGAAGAGCTTCCCCACTCCCAACCCAAACTGGCAGTGACAGAACAAATCAGCCTGGACCAAGTCCCAGCCTTTGGGTCTGTCTTGATGAGCCTAACATCCATGAGTAAAAGAAAGGAAATCTGTTTATCTGGATAAATTTCTCCAATGGTGAGTGTCTTCTGGTTGTTGCTGTGATTCACACACCCATTCTCCAATACTGCACTTCTCCTCATGCACTCCTTTATGTATAATCTTTTGAGGCTCCTTAAACCTGAGACTGTGTGTAACGGAATGTTCTACTATACAACACTCTGGGGTACAAACTGGAGCCTCCACCTCCCTCCCTTATGTAACACTACGATCTTGAGGTGCTGGATGGCAGGAACACTGATCTCAATAAAGCCTGGCATAGGCAAAATTAGAAAATGATCTGGAGGAAATTTGTGGAATCTTGTCAGCAGGTCATTTTCTGCCTTATGCTACCATGTACTGGCCATGGCAGAGAATGCTTGGGTAATGAAAAGCAAAGGACAAACTATGGTAAAGGAATAATTGAAGGAGAGCGGGAGTGTTGGAAAGAGCTCATTTTTTGGAGTCAAATCCATAATATGTAGGTTGGGCTTCCAGGCCCTGGTCAAAGTTACTAGCCACATTGTGTTTCTATTACCGTTTTCCTCTGTACAATAAGGGTAAAACTGTATAACATATATTTCCAGAGATTAACCCCCAGCCACTACATCTCTGTACTCACTATGGATTGATGAAGACATATGAGAAGCCAATTCTCTTGTAGGAAGCTCAACTGTCTGAGGAACTTAGTCTGAGATCATGCCCAAGTTTGGCTTCTTCCAGATCCATGTCTTGCTTTTGCTCTAATACTGGTTTGTGAGAGCAATTCCTTAATAAATTACTTGAGTACAAATCCTTGTCTCAAAGTCTGCTTCTGGGAACCTTGATGTAAAGAGATGTCAATAAAAAAAAAGCAGTATCTTTCAAATAGAGTGGTGATTTCTTTTTTTCTAGTATCAGAGATTGAACCCAGGGGCACTTAACCACTGAGCCACATCCCCAGCCCTTTTACATATTTTCTTTAGAGACAGTCTCACTGAGTTGCTTAGTCCCACACTAAATTGCTGAGGCTGGCTTTGAACTCACAATCCTCCTGCCTCAGCATCCAGAGCCACTGGGATTACAGGTGTACACTACTGTGCCCAGCTTGAGTGGCAATTTCTAATGTGTAATAATACAGGACATAAAGGGAGAAGAGGAAAAAAAGTTCATTGTGAGGATTAGAGATAGTACATCTAGGATACCTGCCAGTATACAGAGAAAAAAAAATACTTACTATTCACTATTTATTCTTATTGATGAGTTATGTTTCTTCCTATATGTTTATTTTGCCTGAGTATATGCAATCTGTTACAGATTCAAACTTCAAAGTCCCCAACTGTATGTATTTCTTAGACTCGAAAATTGATTTCCATAGCGGTGAGCATATTTTCCCATGATGATTAACTATCTGGTAGTCTCAGTCAACCATTACATGAAAATTGAGTCTATTCTAGATACTGAACTATTGATTCACTATTTTACATAGTGACCAGTGGTTAAGAATATAGGTTTTAAAATAAGAGATAGATGATGCATACAAATTCAGACACTTTCTTAGTCCTTATAAAATGAGGAAATTCATCACTGCTGCAGTGTTTTAATCAAGGGAGAGCTTAGAGATTGTCAGGTTCTGAACAAATGGTGGCATTTTCCTATTTTTGTTATTATTGTGATTTAGTTTCATTTCAAGATCCTAGTAGGTGCTTACATTCACATTTTGAGGAAATTCTTTTAGATATGATGCTGTTCTGTGGTAGAAATTCATCCTTTGTTCAATATGCTTAGTCGCCTTCTACCCAAGGAAAGTTTGGGAAGCTCTTAAACACTTTTTGAGATCCCCAAGAGTGCTTAACCACTGAGCAACATCCCCAGCTGTTCTTTTAAACAACTTAAAAAACAAAACAAAACTTTGAGACAGTGTTTCACTAAATTTCTTAGGACCTCGCTAAATTACTGAGGCTGGCTTTGAACTCCTGCCTCAGCCTCCCGAGCTGCTGGGATTCCAGGCATATGCCACCATGCCCAGCTCTCCTGAAAGTTTTAAGGTCATGATAGAAGATTCTCTTTATAGAACGGTTTAGTTCTTCTTGAAGGCAGGAGATTCTTCCAAAGTAATTTTTATGACATCCTTATCTGTTACTCTAAGTGTATCACAGAGATCTTTTTAGTAATCCTGAGGCAGGGGCATTTTCCCTTATATTTTAATTATTCTGTCATGGCCTCTAATTACCTCTTTCTACTTTTCAATTTAAAAACTGGCCAATTTTTCTTTTCTACCTACTTTTAAAAATAAGCTGTCATTTCCCTAAAAACACGAGTTTGCAATTCAAGCAAAATGTACACATTTCCTTAGTAAAATTTTCACATAAATGTTTTTTGTTTGCCTCTGGGCTTTCAAGACTATTCTCTTTGCCTTTATGCTATAAGTACTGCTGGGCTAGACTACTGTGTGTCACGGGGGCAGGGTGAAAATGCTTTTAAATGCTTGCTGCCCCCCTAGACCTCTGGTACAGGACACCCACTGACCTATCAGCAGGGACTTGGCGGAGATTTTTCAAGACTTTTTAAAACTATTTTTTCCTTACATATTTCCTCCATGGGGCACTAACAAACAGATCAGAGGGAGACAGTTGTTAGCTATTGTGAATTTCTTTTATCAGTTGACATTTCAGTGTCGCTTTCTTTCTGACATTGTGCATTATGTTTGCCTTAGGTTGAGAATCCCCAGAGGGAGTAGTTTGCTGGTATGCCTGTGTATATGTGTGTGCATAGACATATGTATGTGTGTGCACACACACATACACAGACATATAATTTTCTTAATAATATACTCATTCTGTACTTCGAGTTTTAGGAAGAGAGATTAAAAAATAAATCAGTCAACTTGGAGAGTCTTGAGCAACTGATGTACTTTAGTTCAGAATTATAAAGGGTAAAAATAATAGTGCCTACTTAATATGATTACTTTTAAGACTCAATCTCTAGGTTTTGGTGGCACCTTTGATGTGCAAATTTCTAGGTGTGTGGTTTAGATTAGTGGATAATAGAGATGAAGATCCATGCTTTTGCAAAATTTGAATTCTGGGGTTAGGAAGGGCAGAAAATAAATCATAAGCTTGTCTTAGTAATATATTGTTGTGACAAGCTACCTTAAAATAGTAATGTAGCTTCAAATGATGATATTCCAACAGATAAGTTCAAAACGATAAGCAATGGCAAGAATGTTGAGAAACTTAAGCACACATATACTGATCGTGGGGATGTAAAAATGGTGCAGTCACTTAGAAAACAGTTTAGAAGTTTCTAAAATGTTGAGCATCAATGACCATATAACTCACCATTTCCACTAGAAATTCCATTTCTCTAGGAATCTACCCAGGAGAAAGGAAAATACATGTGTATAAAAAGACTTTTATATGAAAGTTCAAGGCAGGGGCTGGGATTGTAGCTCAGCGGTAGAGCGCTTGCCTCGCATGCGTGAGGCCCTGGGTTCGATCCTCAGCACCACATACAAGGCAATAAAATAAAGACATTGTGTCCATCTACAACTAAAAAATATTTAAAAAAAAAAAGTTCAAGGCAGCATTCTTTGTAATAGCCAAAGAGGATAAACAATCCAAATGCCCATTAACTGGTGAAGAGATGAAGAAAATATTGAATGCAAAGGAATACTGTGCATTAATAATAAGCACTGAAGTGCTGGTACAGGCTACCGCACAGCTGAATCTCAGAACATTCAGCTGAATGATGGAAGCCACATGCAATAGACAGTGTATTTATGATTCTGTGTATTTGAAATGCCCATAAAATGCAAATGTAAGGAAATAAGAATATCAGTGGTTGACTGGTGGTACGAATAGGAAGTTATGGCAAAAGGGCCTGAGAGATATTTTTGGAATTTTGGAAATGTCCTAAAATTGGACTGTGACAATTGCTGTAGAAATCTCTAAATTTACTAAAAATTATGTAATCACACTTCAAAACAAACACATCCCCAATATTGATTTGAATCAAAAGATCTAAAATTCATGGCGTATTTGTAGGGAGAGTCTCTGTCTACCTACTTCACATCAGCTGGTCAAGCTCAAAATGGGTTGGAATTGTCTGTGTCTTCTAGGCATCTCTCTGGCTCTATATTCTCTCTTTCTCTGACCTCTTTAGCATGGTGATTTCAGAGTAGCTGTGCTTAGTGCTCCCAAGTTGCTTAACCTGAGAGAGTCAACAAAAGCTATATGATTTTTTGAGTAGTTGTAGACATTTCTTTACCAGACATTCTTTGAGGCTCTTGATTTCCATAATGAAATAGCCCCACCAAAATAGAGCTTATATTCTGATTGGAGAAAGAGACAATAAGTTTTAAGTATGTAGGAAAAAAAAGTACAAGTTGGTTTTGAGCCCCATTCATTAACCAACAAGTTGTTGTCGATGCAAAATGAGTTTCATAGTCCAGTATGGGTTTGGGGGAAATATGAAACCCATTTAAAAGGGACAGATGTCAACATAGTTAAGCATGACCTCTCGTGGGAAGAAATAGCATCAATTTTAATCATGCATTTAAGTCATTTACTGAATCTGCTGATGGTCAGAATACATTTTCAAGGTCAAGCTCAACTATTAAGTTCTCTGTAAAGCTTTTTTTGAGTCATTCTCTAGGCTGAAATTTTCCTTGAACTTATATGGCACCATCCTGGTCCCTTTATTGCAATTCTTACTTTATCCACCTGTGTCCCTTCACTCATCTTTAAATTCAACTGTAATAGGCATTCTCTTAGTGCTGAGAGTCGTACCTTTGACAATTTGGCACTCAGTAAACTTGAATTAAAGAGAAAGGAATGGAATACTGATTGTTTTAGAAAAGGTTTTGCAGTCACATCAGAGTAGCTTAGGTTTCTATAATTTTTAGTTGAGCTTTAAAAAAACTCTGGGAAAAGAAAGGTGAACTGAACAACTGTAATCTCAACTAACTGCTCAAGAAATAGTTTGTGTACATGAAAAAAGAAGAGGCAATATGTTAAATCAGAAACTAGATTAGGATGATAATTAACCAAATGTTATTGATTTAATAGCTATGAACTACAAAGATTTGCAGTATCATTACTTGTAGGACATGAGAATAGTACTTATCTCTTGATTTCTGAATTTTTAAAGGTTGCATCTATGCATCAATAGCAATTCACTAATAATATTATTTCAGTCCACTAGATAGGTGCCTATATTTTAAAATAATTTAGCTACCTGTTTTATGCTTTTTGAAGCTCAGATCAACCTACCCATTATTGTCATATGAAAAATGGGTCCATGTTTTATTGACTCGATCATTTGGCACTCCAAACCATCTCTGTATTCCTAAACAGGTTGGGAATGTAACTTGGTAGTAGAGCATTTTTCTAGCATGCTCAAAGCTTTGGGCTCAATCCATAGTACTACAAACAACAACCCCCTCAAAATTCATACATTCTCAAAAAAATATGTGGGTGTTTGCTGAGCACTGTTCTTTAGGTTTGAAAGTAAACTAACTGTATGTGGGAATAGATGGATCTTATCTGTGTGTGTGTGTGTGTGTGTGTGTGTGTGTGTGTATGTGTGTGTGTGTCACACACACACAGAGGTATCACATGTGGTAAATTTTAGGTGCAGACTTGATTAAATTAAGAGATGCCCAGCTAGCCAGTAAAGCATTATTTCTGGATGTGTCTGGGAGGGTGTTTTCAGAGGAGCCTGGCATATGAATCAGTGGTCTGAGTGAGAAGGATCTGCCCTCAGTGTGGATGAGCACCAATCAGCTGAGGGTTCGGATGGAAGAAGTTGCAGAGGAAAAGTGAGTTTTCTCTTTCCCTCTTCTGAAGCCACAATACTTTCTTTTCTTGATCTTGAAAATCAGAATTCCAGGTTTGCCAGGCTTTGGATTCTGGGATTTGCAATGTTCACCCAGGTTTCTCAGGCTTAAGCTTTACTAATTTCGAGTCTTTCAGACATGGACTTCTCCATGGTATAGGCATCCTGGGCCTTATGATGGCCTATTATGAGACTTATCAGCCTCCATAGTCATGTGAAATCCCCTCTCGTGTACATCTGTCTATCTATTCAGGCTATTAGTTCTGTTTCTCTGGAGAACTCTAACACACACACACACATTTATAGACAATTTTAAAAATAATTTTATAAGTCTCTTTCAATGAGGAAATTGAAAATTCTAGAGACTTTTAAAAAGTTTGAACAAGGTAGACAGGAGAAATCAAATGTTCAGCAGGAGAAAGTGCCAGCCAAGACATATTGTAGCCAATGTAATGCATGAAGTTAGAAAAAATACATATCCAATAGAGACACAGGATTGTAGATACATTCAAATGAATGTTATCTATGTTTTGAGTTGTCGCTAAAGAAATTTTCCCTTGAGTGTAAAGTTGATTTGATGTGATTGTAAATTTCAGTGGTTCATTCAGGTTGCAAAATCCTTCTATAGTCTTCTATATAGAATTTTACCATGTTTTTCTAGCATATAATGGCCCCTGTGTTTATTGACTTCTGTTCATTCTTTGAATCATTCTGCCTTTTACAGCTGACTTCTGCTTTCATTTAGCTTCTCTGGCTGTTTTGTTGATTGTTAAATATTATTAACCCTTTAAATATCAACATACTTATTGCAACAAATAAAAGTCATTAGAAGTCAGTACCTGTTTTGTTGAAATAAATTTAACTGACTTCTAAAAACATTTCTAAAATTCATCCTACTGGGCTGTTTTACTAAATCTGGAGATCAAAAGAGAAATAAAAGAAAGAAAGAAAAAATAAAAAAAAAGGTACTTGGCTGCTGCCCTGAGGAGCTCATTGGACCAAGCATACTACAGTGTTCCATCAGGATCAATCTGTTTTGTAGGATCAAAACAGGACAACTTAAGTAATTTTTCTTGAGCTTATGAGCAACTTCAGGCCAGCAGAGGAAGTCTTTACATGTCTATTAAAATTACTGTAGATAAACTTATGGAACATTTTAAGTAGTTATCCAGCAATTAACCAAAAGATGAGCTTAGAGCCCAGTTATTGCAAGGTGATGCATTACTCACATTGGAACCTTATTTTTCCTGCATGATCTTGCCTAATAGCATTGTCTTGAAAAAATGTGTTCTGGCACTGGAATGATTAGTCAAGCTCTATCAGGCTCCTCGTGAGAGCAGTCATGCACCAATGCTACATTTATTGGTTTACCTTTATGTTCCATGTTAAAAGGCCAGCAGCTAAAAATGGATTTTTTAAAAAATCTGTTGCTGTGGTACTAAACAACTGATGCTGTGTAACCGGCATCCATGGAAACCAAAGTTTTGTTCAATCAAGAGAAATGCCAGGAAATATTTGTTGTGTATAGAAAGGCACTGAAATCTTACATTTTCTCATCAGCAGGTTATAGCTTGACTGAAGAATGAGAGGAATTAGAGAAAAGCCTAATTACCAAAATGTAAGTTATTTTTATAAGTTCTGGATATAGCTCAGGTAAAATCAATGGCCCTTCAAATATTTCAAATATTCTTGATGCTATCATTTAAATTATTTATGGTTGTTAACCAGCACTGGTGGTGAGGCCAGCTTTAAATTAAATATCTTGATCACTAAATGGAGTTCTTTCACATTGCATAAAATTCAGCATTCAACACAAGACTTAGAGATGTAAATGCTGAATTACCCTACAATTAGATGGTAAATAAAGGCACGGTGAAATGGCAAAACCATCAAGTTCAATTCACACGTGATTTCAAAAGTACTGCCATGACATTAGGAAAAGATTTGTGCTCTAGTCATGATTACATATCACTGAATAGGTTATCTCTTTCTCCTAAATGTCATTGCCATAATTTTCTTTTACATGATATTTAGCACTCAAAACCATATTTTTTTCATAGTGAATCTTGAGAGGTGTTTTTTTCCCCTTAGTTATGGCTGACAGAAGAAAGGAGGTTAAAAAGGGCAAACATTTGCATTTTTAAAATTCTGTTTTTACTTTCTTGATTGTACTGTTGAATGGATGCATTTGTTTATATAGTTGTATCTTGTACTAAGTAGTTCAGTAACCATCTATTGTTAGTTTCTTAATATATGTACTTCGAAAATATATTTGGTTTTTCTAGCCATAGTGAAGTATTAAAAACACATAAAATGAATGGAAATATTTAGTTTTAAGAAAAAATGTATTATAAGATGTGAATGAATTTATAATTTAGCTCTAAAAGTTTTCCAATCAAAATTAGAAGGAATATATGATAAGGAGGTCTATTAAAATTCATCCAGTAGAGACAGCAGGCAGACTTTAAGGTGACTTCCCATTGAGTGTAGCCTGAACTAGTAACTTCCTTCTGACCAACAGAATGTGACAAAGGTCATGGGCTATTGCTTTCATAGTTAAGTCTCACAAAATTGTGACTATAGTCTTGGCGAATGTCAGACTTTTTCTCTCGTGCCATTTTGATGAAGTAAATTGTCATGTTGGGGAGGCTCAGGTGGCAAAGTACTCAAGGCAGACTCCAGCCCTCAGTCCTATACCCTTAAGGAACTGAATCCTGTGGAAAGGTCATGTCCAGGAACTTTGAAGAGAATCTTTCCCTAGTTGAGCATGGAGATGAAAAATCAGCCTTTGCCAGTACCTTGTCTATAGCTTCATGGGAGACTATGAAGCTCTGGAGATGGTGGGGCCTGCCTATAGCTGTGTGCTTGCTCACAAATACTGAGATAGTAACATTGTTATTTTAAGTTACTAGTTTTGTGATAATTTGTGTAGAAAATTAAATTTTAAAATGTACAAATTATTTTATTCTGAAATAATATTTTCTGTGGATCCATATGCAGGGATTCCTGTATGACATGAATTCTTTGCCAAAAAATTAGTGAAAGAAAAATGTGATTTAATGAACATTTCTAGGAGCCTACCTTAAAAACTAAGTTTATAAAACTAGACTTTAACTTAACAAATTCTTTTAAAAATTTAGAGGCAGTAAATATTCAAGATGAAGACAATAATGGTTATTATCTCACGAGCCAATCAAATGTTAGTGCTAGACCTTGAAGAATCTAGAAGAGAGAGCAGCTGTTACCTTTGCTAGGTTGGGTCTCTGAAAACTAGATGTCACATACACTCCTTGCAAATGCTGGGCTGTAGTGCATCCTTGGCTGGATCCTTTCAGGAGGACTGCAGTGCAGATACTCTGTGTTGTCAATTAAGGTGCCATTCATATGCTTTGTAAGTGTTACATGGAGGTAGAAAAACTGGCATTCTTATATGAAATTTCAGAAACCTGGCTCACACTCTGATCTTGACAGAGGACCATTCAATTCCCTTCAGGACAGAAGGCTGCGAGAGTGTCTAGGGTAGAAATTTTTTTCTAAAGAAGAATTTTGAATTTGTCCTAGTATTTGGCTAAGAACTCTAAGAACCTAGATCTCTATTTCATTTGCTTAGAAGTTTTCACCTGAATAACATTAAGGGAAGTCATTAATTACTTGGATCCCAAGCCTCTGAGAGGACTTCAGTGCATACTGTATGTGACATCTGTTTTTGATGAGGATTTTGGCCGGGTACCCATGCCAGAATGTATTAGCTTCAAATCATTGCCTCAAGGGATTGAATGATAAGAATCCCTGTGTAAAAGTATTTAGGACTCTGCATTTCTGCATTTGAAGAGAATTGTGGAACTCTTTTTATTTTTGTATTTGATTTGTATGCACAGCTATCCTTTGGTATATACAAGGGATTTGTTTCCACCTCCACCCAAATAACAAAATATGCAGATGCTCAAATCATTTATATTAAATTGCATAATATTTGCCTATAATCTTTGCTATCCTCCCATATTCTTTGTCATTTCTAAATTACTTGTAATACCTAATACATTATAAATGCTAAGTCATGCTGTATTGTTTAGAGAATAATGACAAGAAAAAAGTCTGTGCATGTTCAGTGTAGGCACAATTTTTAAAAAAAATATTTTCAATCCATGGTTGGTTGCATTCACAGATATGGAATTCATGGATACAGAGGGTCGACTATGTATAAATATTTTTTTCTCAAAATCAGGTCATATAGTTATTTGATAAATCATTAAAATATTTGCCATGCTAGTTCCATCAAAGCAGTACATTGTCCTGGTCAAAAGGGCTATCTCTGGAGTCAGGCTTCCTGGATTTGATGCCTATTTAATCACATACTAGCTGTGTGAGCTTGAGCAAGTTATTTGACTTCTCTGTGCCGTTATTTTTCTTTTCTATCTTATTAATAAAAATAATTGTGGTGATTATATAAGCTAATATATGCAAAATCTTATACCATACTTATACAGAGCACTCCATAATTATGACCTAGAAAACACTTAGCTAATTGATAGTTACTCTTTCTGATCACAGAAAAGAGTTTGTTTATTAAGGACATTCATAATTTATTATCAGAATAGCAAAAGCTGTTTGCCTTTACAGTAGAAGCAAAATTGTGTTCCATAGTGGTGAGGTGCTACACCATGTGGGATGGTAGCTTTCCTGTAGTGGCTCTTGTGATGACTTCTGGTTGTGGAAGTGTGTGAGCAGCAGTTCTGAGTGGGTGAGCAGCACCATCCACCAATACTGATTCTCCTCCTTCCAGGGTCATGGCTGGGTTGTGCCTCTTCAGCTTCCCTGACCAGGAGTTTTGTCCTTATACAGTTCATCTGGTCTCTCTCCTCCTGACCAGCAGTTTGAGATGATGCATCCTCTCAGAACAAGGAGATTGAGGAAGGCTAGATTTGTCCTAGGAAAATGAGGGATCTATTAGAAGATCTAGAATAATTAGCCATGTGCCAGCTCTAAGATGGGCAGAAAATGGGAGAAGACAGGAAGGAACTTAGAGAGTTTATTATAATATTTAAGAGACTGCTGACAAAGATCTGGATAAGGATGGGGAAGTGAGATAAATTCCGAGTGATACCCAAAGGATACTTGAAAGACAGAATTGACAATAATTTGATAACTGATTACAGGTGGAGCAGAGTGTGGGCTGAATAAGTTAAACCTAAAACCAAAGTTTAAATTCTGATGACTAGAGAACATGTCACTAGGCATGGTAGTGCTCGCCTGTAACCTCAGCATCTCAGGAGACTGAGGCAGGAGGATTGTGAGTTCAAAGCCACCCTCAGGAAATACGAGATGCTAAGCAACTCAGTAAGACCTTGTCTCTAAATCCAATACAAAATAGGGCTGGGGTTGTGGCTCAGTGGTTGTGTGCCCCTGAGTTCAAGCCCTGGTACTCTCCCCACTCCCAAAAAAGAACATGTAATCTCCATTGATAGAGATAAATACATGGAAGTAGGCTGTGGGTAAAAGAAGGGTCCCTCCTTAGGAATACTGTGTTTGAAGATGCCCTTTAAAAGGAATTCATGTTGCTATATATTGTGGACATTTGGAAATATAAGAAGTATCCACTAAGGTGAGGATGAGGACCGGAGGTGTGTCAGGTAATAGATGTTCAGGAAGGAGAGATTTTTAAGAGGGATTTTTTAAGAGAGAAGAGGTGATGAGGTTTAAAAACAAGGGCCATTGAATTTGTTGGACCAGACTCAGAGTTTTAGATGGTATAGGAACTAAACATATTTTGATCTCAATTCTAAACTAAAAGCTTTGCTACCACCTAAATTTCTCATGCAGACTTCTCCAGCTATTTAGTTTGCTTCTTCTGAACAATCAGCTACTAAAAATTACAGGTTAATCAGAGTGCTAGCTGTGTTTCAGATTTTTGAGATTCCATTATATTACTAATGTCTCAGTATTTTCCCCCTTTTCTGAAAACTGTATGGTAATATCTGCAATATTACATTAATTTTACTGTTTTTCCAACTTTAGTGTATTTCTGCTTCCAATATGTGCAGTGAATTTCAGAGCAGCTAATGTATCCCTAAAATAGTAATTCTATCAAAAGCCAGGCTTGAGAATAACTTCATCTTTCTTCAGGGATAATTTCATTTCAGCTGAAATCACTTCCTTTGGAAGAACCTGGCATTGCCTCCAGCTTCTATTGGTTGGTATGTGTAAAGGGACAGCCCTACCAGCTGAACCGTCACATTCAGAAGCATTTTCTGAGTTTGACCAGATAATTATTGATACAATTTTAGTCTGAATTTTGGGGTGACAATGTGTCCAGAAGTCACTTGGAAATGATTAAGCACTCAGAGGAAAATTCTAGATTTTTTAAAAATATCAAGCTTTTGTAACTGAAACCACTGTGATTAAGGAATCACATCCCACACATTCCCAGGGATTATTTAAAACTATTATATCAGATCTCATCCTGAGATTTCAGTGTGTTGAGCACACTCAGTACATTTTCCTCCTAATATTTTCATTCTTTATTAACAGAGTTTCAAATGATGGTGAAATTCCTTACCATCAGAAGTAAACTACAGTTCATCACTGAATTTGAAAAAAACCTACCTTAAAAAGTAAAAATGACTTTTAAAAAGTGATGAAGGAAAACAGGTGAAGAAAAAATAGGGAATGACATTTTTAAAAGGGTGGTTATTTTGAAAGAGTGGGATAAGTAAGGGTTGGGTGGTCAAGACTGATAGGTTTCCTTCTGGTTGTTAACTGATGCTCATTATCTAAGTTTGTCTCATTTAGGAAAGTTTAGCAGAGGAATCTCGAATGGAAATGAGCCAAGTCAGACTTATAGGAAAATATAGTTTATAAGAAAAAACCTGATAAAAATTTAAGACAGTCACATCAACTAAATATAACACAGTATCTTTTTATTTTCCTGCCCCTCCACCACCTCCAGGCTACAAATCTATAGACTAGGGAAGAAACAGTTGATGTAGGAATACTTGAGAGTTATTTATTCATTTATTTGTCTCATCCATGAAATCACACTTTTACTGAGTGTGCTTCATTTAAGCTTTTAAAAAATGTGAGGAAGTTTAATTAGGAAACATCAGCATGATCATTTAAAAATCCAATGTCGTGACCCTCAAAGTGACTTAATCTGATAAGGTCAAGCCACATGGTTGTTGCAGAAGGTTGTGGTTTTTCTAACTCGTAGAAATGTTCAGTGGGGAAAAGAGGTCAACATAATTATAGATAATTTATAACATAATTTTCTCTCTCTTTTTTTCTTTCTTGTTCTTTTTATTTATATATTTTTGTTCAGTTCTTGATAAGGTCTCCTGTCAATGAGTTATTGTGGAAAAAAATAACTACAGGTGAAAGAGCAATATCTTGTCATAGAATAAAAACCAGTTAAGCTTCCAGCAAAAAGAGTCTTCTGCCTGAATGGAGGAGGGTTAATGGGAGACGCCCTGGGAGTTGCGATAGGAAGCAGTGTGTATTAATGGATACAGAAGAAGATCCTGACTTGGTCTTCATAAAGAACGAAGTCAGGCTCTGGAAATTGGATCTGTGATGTTCTGTGAAAACTTGCCAGTTCATTCATATTTTCCTCTGCTTGCAAAGGAAAGTTCCTAATCATATCTGTTCACCTTTACTTTAACTGCTGCAGCATTAGTGCTCCTAGAAGAGGACTATCCACTCCTCTTTGACACAGAGTAGATTTAAAGATCAGATACAAGTAGCTGGGCGCGGTGGCGCATGCCTGTAATCCCAGCACTTTGGGAGACTGAGACAGGAGAATCGTGAGTTCAAAGCCAGCCTCAGCAACTGTGAGGCGCTAAGCAACTCAGTGAGACCCTGTCTCTACGTAAAACACAAAATAGGGCTGGGGATGTGGCTCAGTGGTCGAGTGCCCTTGAGTTCAATCCCCAGTACTCAAAAAACAAACAAACAAAACCAATAAAGATCAGAGATCATATATAAGTATCTTGTCTAGCTAGTCCAGGCATGATGGCACAGGCCTGTAATCCCAGTAACCCAGGAGGCTGAGGCAGAGGATCACGAATGCAAGGCCAGTCTTGGTATCTTAGCAAGTCCCTGGCTCAAAAGAAAGGGTGAAAAGAGATGGAGATATGACTCAGTGGTAGAGAGTGCCACTGTGTTCAAGCCCTAGTACCACACACACAAAATAATAATTTTAAAATAAAATGTCATACCTGTTATCAGATGCTGTCTCCATAGTAGTCAATTTCCTATGATTGGGCTTTGGACAAAAAAGTCTGTAGATGGGTAATATTTTGAGGCAGTGGGTGGGTTTGGGGGAAGTGAGCAAGGATAGGGTGTATGATTCTTTTTTACTAATCAAATATATACACACACACACACCACCCCACACTATCAGTTAATGGACCTTTGTTGTCATGGGAAATGAATTTATGTAATAAATAACAATAAGAATGTCATGGAAAACATGTTTGAATCATGAGCATCCCAGTGCAAGCCAACACATGATGACCTTGTTCATATGCTATCTGCTTTCACTGAGTGGCGTTAGGTCATCGAGAAAGATAGATTAGGAATAATATGCTCATGGTCATGCTTACGAGGTTGCCATCCAGATTAACCATTTGAGTGTTTCAAATGAACAGCCAAAGCTGTCGTTTCATTGCAGTGACCAGGTACAACTAGGGTGTGTGAAGTGTGCAGCTGTGTGTGTATATGTGTGTACACGTGAGCGAGGTGGTGGAGCAAGAGAGGGTATGGACATCTTTTGGTCTGGAATGAGGGAAGAATAGATGGGATGAAACCAAAGGAGTCAAAGTTGTCTTTGCAAAACTGAAAAAATAGGGTCCAAAGGAGTTCCTCAAAGAGAGATGAGCCCCCACCTGGTGGCCTGACCTGGGCAAGGGATGAAGAAGCTGAAAACTGCTGGGTGGGAGGAAGTCCTGCCAAGCTCAGGGGAAGCTGGCAAAGCAGGTCTCTTTCAAGAGCCTTGGCAGAGCTGATAAGGAAGGCCTATCTTTGCAGGGGTGTGCTGGAAGGAACTGAAAATATTGATTTCCCACTATAACGAGGCCCTTAGCAAATATGTTCATATACTGCTCTGGCTTCCCTGCTCTAAAACCCTCACCCAAGAGATGCTACCAGAATTTGATGGTCCAGTGCCAGGTAAATCTGTACCTTGCTTTTTGTCCTTCTTACTTTCCCTCAGGTCACTTCTAGGCTAATGGTCACTTCTAAGCTAACTCCTGACTGGAACACCATGTTGCTGGATCAGGGCTTTTGCAATGGCTGCTGAAACCCTCGTTCCTCAGGTATTCTTGTAGCAAGCCACTTCACTGGTGTAAATATCCTCTTTGGTCATCTTTTCAAAAAAACATCCATCGCTGTTTATATTAGAACTTTGTCTAGTGTCTCCTATGCTATGAACTCTAAATGAGGAAGGATTTCTTTGTTTTATTTCCCATGGAATGCCTAGCACCTTAAATAGTATTCGGAGCATATGAGACACTCAGAAATGTATGGAAAATGAAAAATTGTTAAATAGGCACAGCTCGAGATTGACAACAGTGATAATAAAATAGAACAAATATAAATGTATATTGCAACAAAAATTATGTGAATGTGGTTTCTCTCTCTGGAGAGTCAAGACAACTATTAATATTTGGGGGCAGTGATTATCCATGGGTGAGTAATACCATAATTAGGGGGCTACTGTATTATTAGCTGATTCTCCTTTGGGCCATGGATTAAAGTCAAGAGGAAATCCTTAATAAATAGATGTGGATTTTTTAATGCTAGATGATGAAATAATAAGGAAAGACTAACATTTCCTCTTTTTCTTTCTCCACTTTCCCCACACCCCTCTCTTGCTCTACTTTCTCATTTCAGATTAACTGCAAAATCATTCTGGCTTACTTAGCATGAGAATCATTCACAAAGCAGCATTAATTCACGACCTTGCTATTTTTACTCTTAAACCTACTTAAGCAAATTCCAGCAGTGGCACAATTTCAACAAATCCTTGGAATACACTTTCTTCTTCTTCTGCATCTTTGATGTCTGCCAGTCACTTCTGTTTCAGGATTGTGCCAGTCCATGACCTCGAAATCATTATTGCCCCGACTTTGGCAGACACCAGCTCATTACAGTTTCTCTGCTCCACAGGTGATCTGACTTTGTGAAGTTTTAAATGGGGAAGTTTGTAAGGAACACAATTTAAATTTACAAGGCCCCAATAATTTGGTACCATATGCAGACCAAAAAAAAAAAAAAAAAAAAGAGAGAGAGAAAGAGAAAGTCCTTTCTAAATTTTGTAGGGCTGACCACTGCTAAAAACGTTTGGCTTCAAAGAGCAACCCAGGCCTGCCATTAGATTTCACTAGCATAATTGAGTTTCTAGAACACTTGCAGTGCTGTTTGGAAGCGCATGGGTAAGGAGCAGATGGGTGAGTCATTAGGGTAAGAGTGGGAGGGTGGTAAAAAGCAGTCACCACCTACAACTTGACTGCAGCTAGTTACTGCCACCAAGCACTTGAACAGGTTCCCCTGCCCTTTGTAGTGGCACTACTCAGGAGACACAGTCCTCTGCCAGCCTCCTGAACAGACCTGCAATCTGTAGGGCTGGTAAACTGCCATGGGACCATTTATTTTCCCAATTGTGTTTGATGACCCCAAACTAGATTGGATTCTCAAGGTTTGCCACCTTATGAGAATTATATCTACTCAACTGTCCTGCAGTGGAAGAAATTTGCTTAGTTTTGAATAATTATCATACTTCATCTCTTTATATTGACACCCATATAACTCATTATCCAAACTAGGATGCTTTTGAATATTAAAATCACTACTAAAAATAATTAAAGTCTTAACTATAGATGAATATCGGTTGATTAAGTTGGGTTTTATTATATTGGTGGACATTGAAAGTCTTAAAGTATTTTATAAAATGAAGTTCTTTATAAAAATTAAGGTAATATACCAATATACACTAAAGCCAAATAAAAAGTTGTTATTAATGATCTGGACACTGAAATAGCAATCAATAATGATATGTGTTCAGGAACTTTAATCAGGCTTATAGTCTTTTTTCTAATAATAATACATCATTAATATGTTTTCCTGAAGAATAAATTTCTTCTAATATGGTCATATTTTCTAAATTAAACAGACTGTAATCATCTTCAATGTTGCATTTTATCATTAGAACTTGTGATATTGATATTTTAAATTGATATGTCATAATGTCCTTTAGTTTATTTAAGAAAGTGCTTTATGCTGAGTGCAGTGGCATAACTGTGATCCCAGGGGCTCAGGAGGCTGAGGCAGGAGGATTGCGAATTCCAAGCCAGACTCAACAATTTAGGGAGGCCCTAAGCAACTCAGTGAGAACCTATCTCAAAAACAAAACAAAACAAAACAAGTGTTTTCTAGAGACTGATATACCCAGTAAGATTAGATCAAATTATGCTAAATGGAGAATATTCTTTCTACTCTTCTTTTGATGTATGGAAATGTATATACACAAATTTATTTTTACAGATATTATCTTTCTTTACTACATTCCAAGTTTCCTGCTCTGAAAATTATTTTTAAAGTCAAAAATTTTCAAATACTTTGTAGAATTCTTGATTTTAATACCATGGTAATTCAGAATATAAATGCTTTCAGTCAAAATAGAATCTCTATATAAAAATGTTCCTGTGAATTTAGAATAGTTCAAAGTTCAATTATATACTTTAAAAGCTTAAAAACTTTTTTTGCTAAATGTAGATGCTTTATTTAAGTTTCTCTTTCTTTTTTAGTTTGTTCTAATTAGTTATACATGACAGTAGAATGGATTTTGACACATCATACAGAAATGGAGTATAATTTCTCATTCTTCTGGTTGTACATGATGTAGAATCACAATGGTCGTGTAGTCATATATGTACATAGTGCAATAATATCAGATTCATTCTACTGTCCTTTCAACCTTAATATCCCTCTGGTCCTTTCACTCTCCTCTACCTAATTAAAATTTTATTACTACTTGAAATTGTGTCCTATAATTTTTAAGAGTCTTTTCTTGCCTTGAGATAAATTCAATCTTCCTATTTACAAGAAAACGTCATTTTCAAAATTTACAAAATCTTTAAAAACTTGTGTGCGTGTTCCACTTGATAAATATTTTAAAAGTTTATAGCTGATTTTGGACAACAAATACCTAAATTTAGAAAACTCTTTTATAAAATGTGAGACGGGGTTAGCAGAAAGAGTTTTCTCTGAATTGCAGTGTCTGGCGGCTCAGCTAGAAGATTTTAAGAGTTCCTTAATTTAGCTGGTCTTTGGAATCATCTGGAGGAGTGATCACTCACAGACCCACAGACCTAGGATATGAGGCCGATTCTCCACTAGGACTCAACTCAGCTGCTGTCTGGAACAGATACATGCCACCTCATCAAGCATTCTTCCTAGATGCACTTGTGTGGCTTTCTGTACAGCATCACAGAACAGAACTAAGAGTCCCAGGGGAACAAGACAAATTCATGGGATTTGGATCATCCAGGTTTGTAAGTAACATAACAAAACCTGCCATACTCCATAGAAAATTATCAAATTTTTATAAGACTATAAGCCTGATTAAAGTTCCTGAACACATATCATTATTGATTGCTATTTCAGTGTCCAGTGTTTGCCTAGGTTTAAGGCAGAGAGCATGGACCCCAGCCAATTTATGGGGCAAATATCACAGTTACATTTATTGTTAAGACTAGTGTGTGGGATGGGAAATATTATAGCTGATATTTTTCTATAGAAAATATAATTTATCACACTTAAATTAGTAAAAATATTGCTTTTGTCATGACCCTGCGCCAATAAAGTTTGAATTTATGTCACAATAATAATTTTAACTTTACTACTAAACATTTGACTTCATTTTTTATGCATCAACAATGTTACATCTTTTACCTTCTGCAGGTGCAATTTCTGCATAATGAATATTGAAGTTTTACACTGATTTCAGATTTATTTACTCATTTATTTATTTATTTATTTTTGGCACCAGGGACTGAACTCAGGGGGACTCGACCACTGAGCCACATCCCCAGCCCTATTTTGTGTTTTTTATGTAGAGACAGGGTCTCACTGAGCTGCTTAGCACCTCGCCATTGCTGAGGCTGGCTTTGAACTCACAATTCTCCTGTCTCAGCCTCCCAAAGTGCTGAGATTACAAGCGTGAGCCACTGCGCCCGGCTGATTTCAGACTTAGATCACAAAAATCAAGCCATTACTGGAATTGACTTTTTGAAGCATGAGAGACACTGGAATAAAATTTACATCTTTGGAAAAGATAAGAGGCTGAAAATAACTAAAGCAATCCTTAGCAAGAAATTTGAAGCAGGATATATCACAATACCAGAACTTAAATTATACTACAGAGCTATAATAACAAAAACAGCAGATATTGGCACCAAAATAGGCAAGAAGACCAATGAAACAGAAGACACAGGGATAAACCTACATAAATACAGTTGATTCATACTAGACAAAGGTGCTAAAACATACACCGGAGAAAAGATAGCCTCATCAACAAATGGTGCTGGGAAAACTGGAAATCCATATGTAACAGAATGAACACTAATTCTTATTTCTCTCCTTGCACAAAAAACAACTCTAAGTGGATCAAAAGCTAGGAATTAGACCAGAAACCCTACACATCCTAGAAGAAAAGGTAAGCCCAACACTTCAACCAACTGGTACAGAAACTGATTTCCTGAGCAAAACACTCCTAAAACACAAGAAATACAATTAAAAAATCAATAATTGGGATGGCATCAAATTAAAAAATCTTCTTCACAGGAAAGAACCTATCAAGAGTGTGAAGAAAGAACTTACAGAAGGGGAGAAAGTCTTTGCCACCTGTAAATCAGAGTGGCAAATTATATCTTAATTTCCAAAATATACAAAGAACTCAAAGAGCTTAACATCAAAAAACCAAATAACCCAATCAATAAATGGGCACAGGAACTAAACAGACACTTCTCAAAAGAAGAAATACGAATGATCAACAAATATGTGAAAAAATTTTCAGCACCACTAGCAATTAGAGAAATGCAAATTAAAACTACACTGAGATTCCACCTCACCTCAGTCAGAATGGCAAATGTCAAAAATACAAGTAACAATAAGTGTCGGTGAGCTATAATAACAGAGCTATAATAGGCACACTCATCCATTGCTGGTGGAACTGCAAACTGGTGCAACCAATCTGGAAAGCAGTATGGAGATACCTTAGAAAACTTGGAATGGAACCATTATTTGACCCACTCCTCAGCACATTTCCAAAGGATTTAAAATCAGCACACTACGGGGTCACAGCCACATCAATGTTTATTGCAGCTCAATTCAAAATAGCTAAGCTATGGAACCAACCCATGTTGCCTTCAACAGATGAATGGATGAAGAAATTGTGGGGTATATATACACAGTGGGATATTAGCCATAAAGAATGACTCTATGACATTTGTCAGTGCATCTGGAGACTATCATGCTTAGCAAAACAAGCCAATTCCAAAAACCTGAAGGTTGACAATTTTCAATGATATTGTGGAAGCTAAACCACAATAAAGTGGAGTGATGAGAAGAAGAGATCAGTATATTAGACAAAGGGGAATGAGGGGAAGGGAGGGGGATTAGGAACAGGAAAAACAGTAGGATGAATCTAACATAATTTTCCTATGTACACATATAAAAGTACCTAAATGAATGCCACCATTGTGCCCAACCCCAACAAAAATGTCCTAATTAAAATAAGATCTATCCTATGCTTGTATAATTTTATCAAAATGAATTCTAATATCATGTATAACTAAGAAGAACCAATAAAATAAAATTTAAAAAAATTTACTTTTTGGAACTATTCCCACAGTGCATTTTCTGTTCACAAGATGCATTAAAACAATTAATAACTTTTCATTCATTTCTAAGAAATCTTAGAATTGAAAGTAAAACAAATTTCAATGAACCATTTTTTGATTTAAATTAAAAGTCATGCATCAAGTAACATATTGTAATTTTTGCAGCTATATATTTTAAGTGGTTATTCTTAGGCATATTTTTCTTAAAATTACTATTAAATTTGAGGCGGATTCTGATATTTCCTCTACAGATTTATGTCTTTGTGTTTAACTCACATTCATCATATCACCATTTTCTTTTTTTGTGACAGGAAGTAAATATCAATAAAACTTTTATGCAAACAAAACATTATCACCTTTCTTGAGGAAATTTAGTTTTTAATTTTTCATTTAAAAACTATTTCCTTTATTTTTAGCTCATGGACTGTGAAACAATTTATTTCAAACTTAAAATGCAATTTTAAACAATAAAATAGTCTTTGATGCGTAGCATTTAATGTATGACAAGACAATGGTGGGGGGCAAGGGAATCCAGATCATTCTCTGTGGTCGGCATACTTAGCCTGGATCTCCTGCCCAGATTTCAGAGTTGCCTAACCAATCATTTCTTTTGCTTCCCACTGAACTATCTGTCTTCTAGCCCAACATCCTGGTATGTCTCATTGTTCACAGCAGGATCCACAGAAGATATATGGGACTCACTAAATCTTAGCAGGGACATCAAATATTTTTCACCACTATCTGAAATCAGAAAAAGCAAACTGGTCCTCACTCCCTGTATCTGAGCATGCTTTGTTTTATCAGTGAGTATGTAGTGGGCTTTCCTTGAGAGGGATGGGTAATTTTGTTCTGTCAGGAAAGGGTCTAGTGAACTAGAGATGCATAACCTATGGTCCCTTTTCAGACTGAGCATGTCTACTGCACATGTGATTCATATATGATTAGATGGCATTGGCTGCATGCACAAAATTAAGGTGTACTATAATAACCTTGTCTTAATTTAATGCAAGTATTATTAATGGTAATTCATTAAAATTTGAAAAATCTTACACACATGCCAATCTGGATAGGATGCTATGGTGATATGAACACATTAGGAACGAACCCTGACAAAACTCAGTCACCATGTTGGACTTTCACAGCCAGGTTCCCAACTTTATAGGTCATCTTTTGACCTCTCCTGCTTTCCAGAGATTGTTGGGTTGAACAACAGTAAAATCGAGTTGTTTTACAACTTCTTGGCTATGCTATCTCAGGAGATTTATTTGCACTCTCTGAATCTTCCTATTTAAAATGAAGTTGATAATACCTAACTCTCAGTAACATGTTAAGGATTATATTAGGAAGCTCTTAAATGTGGTTGGCTTAAAATAAATTGCTTAAGTAATGGTAGCAATTTTCATTACCTAATGTTATTAATACTAACAATATTGATTAAAATATATCATAATGTGTAAAATTATGATTTCCATTACTTTGAAGAAGTTTGTATTTTCCTACCAAGAAGGACCATGTTGTGCAGGTAATATTGAAATGAACCTGTTATACACTTTTTTAAGGTTGAAATTGCTTTTCTGGAGGGCAAGTTGGCAATGATATCAAAATCCATAGACATATGCATAACACTTGACCCTCTGCTACATATTTTGGTGTTTATTTAAAAGTAATGAGTAAGGATATGCCTGAGTATAACTACAAAGTTGTTTGCTATACTCTCTCTAGACAGCAGGAATTTAGAATCACCATAAATATCCAAATATATAGGCTAGATTTAATAAATTATGGCAACAATGTAATAATAGAAAGCCATTAATGTGCTTGAAATTTAATAACATGCAAATATGTCCATGACATAATTAAAATAGCTTATCAACTATGTGTATTATTGACTCTCAGTTTAGTTTTGAAACATTTTAACTCAAACATACAAACACATACACAAGGTTGAGAGTCTCTTAACCAAATTTCTAACAGTGGTGTTTTAGTCAGCTTTTTTCTTTTTTTTTTTTCTTGGTACAGGGGATTGAACTCAGGGGTAATAGACCACTGAACTGCAACCTCTATTTTGTGTTTTATGTAGAGACAGGGTTAGTGCCTCACCGTTGCTGAGGCTGGCTTTGAACTCGCGATTCTCCTGTCTCAGCCTCCCAAAGTCCTAGGATTATAGGCATGCACCACCACACCTGGCTAGTCAGCTTTTTTCTGCTATGAATAAAATATCTGACCAGAACAATTGTAGGGAAGGAAAAGTTTATTAGAGGGCTCACAGTTTCAGAGGGCTCAGTCCATAGAAGGCTGGATCCATGCCTCAGGGATGGAGGTGAGGCTGAACATAACGGCAGGAGAGGGTGGTGGAGGGAGGCAGTTCACATCATGATCAGAAGCAGAGAGGTCTCCACTTACCAGATACAAATATATACCCTAAAGCCATGCCCCCATTCTCCCCTCATCCAGCTACACCCTGACACTTCCATTACCATTCATTGAGATTCTATCAGGGAATTAATTCACTGATTGGGTTAAGACGCTCACAACCCAATCATTCTCTCCTCTGAACCTTCTTTCATTGTCTCACATGTGAGCTTTTGGGGGACATCTCACATCCAAACTGTAACAAGTGATTATTTCTGAATAACCACGTAAAATTATAGGTTGTCCCATTTCGTGATTTTGGTTGCATATAGCCAAAAGGAAAAAATTCAAATAAGCTTTGAAATAAAAGTAATATATTAACTCATAAGATGGAAAACCTCAGAGTAGTGTGGCCTTCTGGAATACTTTCATCACATGGCCAGTTCTTGTTGTCTGAGATTCTCCAAGCTCTTGAGATTCACATCTGTGTGAGAGACTCATTCCCAACATGGTTTGTTCCATGAAGCACAAGGGCATCGTGGTTTGAGCCAACACATTGGCACATGATTGGCATTTGAGCCCAGCCTCGACCATTAAAATGAGCCTTAACTTTCATCTGATTTGACTAACCAGAGCCACCCACTGTCCTCAGAGAAACTCCTTGAATTAAATGAGTTAGCCTAATACATGGTGTTACCCATCCGTGGGTCAATCACAATGGCAAAAGAAACAGCAAGTTGATTAGCTTGCTTCAGAAATCAATCCTGGAGGACAAATGTGGTTTATCCCATGCAAATTCTAAGGTCATCACACAATGGGGAAGAGAGGGAACAGATTTTGGAGAGGACGATATCACATCCTTTTCCATATATACATTTCTACACATAAATATGTGTTCTACTGGTTAAATTTTTTTAAAAAATATATCTTTTTAAAACTGTAGTTATAGAATCTTAATTAGCTAAACCTAAATTAACACAATCCTTGATGACTGAGTTACTGTCTTCATTGTTGCTTAGGTTTAGGGAGAAAGTGGCATATACCAAGGAATCCATTGAAAAGCACTACTTTCTGGTTATCTCTTTAGGGCAAGAACTAAACTGGCAGACTGTCCTGTACTTTCATAATTTCTGGTTGCAATTAATGCAGCCTCAGATTCCAAATGAGGACCATGAATTATTTTATTCAAGTGAGCATAATTGAACTTTTCTTCAAACTGCTTACTGAAGCCAAATAGGAGTAATAATCTTTTGAAGACATAATTTCATTACTAAGTATAGAAACAAAAAAAGAGTGTATTTAGTAAAAGCAACCCAAAATCAGTTGCCCTGAATAATGAATTTTGCATGAGTACATACAATGACATGCATGTTAAGCATATAAGAATGAGGGCAAGGGAAACAGGAATGATCAAGGTGTTAAATATGAATAATTGGAAAAAGGAAACAAGAAAAGGGTATTATAAGAAAAAAAATAATGTATTTTGAACTGCGATTAAGTCAATGTTTTCCACTTCGTGTCCAAAAGAGAGAGGGGAAAAAAACACCTAATGCAGAACTAAGATCATGAAAGTGAAAGATTTAATGGCTCTATAAACATCAAATGCATAAAGCAGTGCACTTGCATTTTTTTTAAGCATCACTTTGCAAATAGGCTCAGAGATCCAGCAGTGATAAATAAATGAGAGTCTCATTCTAAAAGCTTCAGGTTAACTGAGATGTAATTTTATCTGGATTTTTGAATTTTTGCCACAGTGATATGCAGCCTCTTCTATGTCTGATGGATTCCTCAATTGAGCAATGAGCTCAGCAGGGCAAAACAGGGGACCTTCTGGAGTAGGACAAAAAAATGAGGCTCTAGATTCAATTATCCTACTCATGTACTGCATTTTTAGGGAACCTACTTAAGAACTGTAGCCACTGTTTCCATGTTTTAAAGTTGAGATGATTGACTAAAATGACCCTGAGTTCTTTTCTAAGTCTAAATTGGGAGATTTTATGTAGACAAATGGATAATCATGCTTTACTTCACGTTGTGAGTGTGTGCCAAAATCACATCAGAAGTAAGCCAGAGCTTTATTTTTATAACACGGTATTTTATTCACAGAGCTTCATTCATTGATCACTGCTGGATTTCTGAACCTATTTGCAAAAGGATGCAAAAAAAAAATGAAACAAACAAACAAACAAAGCCCACTACCTTATCCATTATCCATTTGATTTCACATAGCCATTACATTTTACACCTTTGTGATCCTGCTTCTGCATTAGGTTTTATTCATTTACTATTTTCTCCTTTGAACATCAAGTGAAGAACACAGAATCAATTACAGTCCTCAGTTCAAGGCACCTTATTACCATTTGTCCATATAATATACCTTTAATTCCTTTTTCCAAGTATTCAACACCTTGATCAGTTTGTTTCCCCTCCCCTCAAACATTCTTATATCTTTAATATATATTTTATGATATATGCTCTTGTATTATTGTTCTGTTTCATATAATTTACAGAAAATGAATTTTGTTATGAGATCTCATCTGCTTCAGCATCATATTTTAACAGTTCATTTTGCCACAGTTGCTCTGATCCAGTGGATCTTGTGATTGCTCAGCACACTCACTATATGTTGCCCACATCTTTCCTAGAGGACTGCTTCCTAATCCTTGCCAAATGGGATACTGCAATGAATCTCATTCCCTCATGAACCCATGAGAATTTTGATAGAGCAAATCATCAGAGGCAAGAATGATTGGCATGTAGGTGCTTAATTTGCCTAAGTTATTTTGGAATGCTCTTCACTATGTGCAAAAGAGGGAACTATGGGTTTTTGTCATTCAGTCTTATGTCTGTGAAATTCGTTCATTGTTGACTGAGGCTCCTTTTCACCAGTGTATAACATTCTAATGTGTGGAAATACGTTTTTCTTATGGAATTGACTACACATAGCAGATTAAAGTTGTCATGATAAAAGCTGCTATAAAGATTCTTATGGTTTTATTTCTTCTGTATTTGTAACCAGGACTAGAACTGTTGGATCGTAGGGGCAGTGTTCAATTAGTTGATATTATAGTTTTCTAGAGTTTGGTACCCATTTACATTCTCACAAGAAAGGATGAAGGTACTTGTTGTTCTGGATCCTTGTGAGTGCTTTAAACTGTAAACATTCTGCTGGGTGTGTAGACATTTCTCATGGTTTTAATTTGTCCTTTCTTTTTTTTTTGAATAATATATTTTATTTATTTTTAGTTAATTAATTTATTAATTTGTCCTTTCTTGGTAAATATTAACACCAGGCCTTCTTTCATTTAGTTATGAGCCAATCGAACACACACTCTTTGTTGTCTGCCCTTAATTGGGAGTATGTGTTCCAAATGTAGTCTTTAAGCATGGAGTTTTCATGTTTCCCCCTGTTAATGGTGTCTTTTTATGAATAGAAATGCTTTATTTTTATTAAGGCCAATGAATCAAGTTTCAGAAATAGTTTGCCTTCTTATGTCGTGTTTCAACAATTCTTGCCTCTTCTGTGGGTTTCTAGAAGGGTAACTGTCACTTCCTGTTTAGCTACATGATCCTTCTTGAACCAGTACTTGTTCATGTGTGAATCAGGGTCAAGGTTGTTTGCATAAATATTCACTATATTCAGGCGATTCTTCTAAGTAAATAAGAAACATGAAAAATTGTTTTGCTTTTCTTTTTCCAGAAAGAGCTGAGCTCTGGTTTTATCTGTCATCCTCAAGCTATCTGATTTGATTAATCTCTGCTCTCTGTTATCCTGTTTCTTCTTTTACAAATCAAAGGCATAGGACTAGATAATCTTTATGAGATTTTGGTTCTCTAAAATCCTATACTTATGCTAGAACATTGGGAACTAGAAAATAGAACATGTGCTGCCATTTTCTCTTCCCTTGTTCTCCCCCATTAACACGTCTCTCCTCTAAAATCTCCCTCATCTTTCCAAATACACGTCAATAATTTGTATTTATTTATTTATAAATCTGTAGGCATATCATATGATATATGCCAAGATTTACATTGTTTTTAAACATTTAATCTTCCTGGGGTTTTATTTCTAGGTGCTTTTAAGAGGTTCTCTTTATCACATTTATCACTTTTTTTAAAGCAATTTGGTTATGCTAATCCTTAGCATGATACTATTTACTTTTATATTGTTTAGGGTTTGTTGACATTTAACGTTTTCTTAGTGCATTAGAGTTACATATAACATTGAGATTCATTTTGACATAACCATACATGCATCAAATATATTTTTCTTCATTTCAGTCGCCAGTTCTTCCTCTTGCTCTCCCCTCCCCCCTCTCTCTGTTCCACTTCCTCTACCCTACTGGTCTTTCTATTCATTTATGGTTTGTTTTAATTGGAGCTTTACAAATACACATAAAAGTGAAATTAACTGTGCTATATTCATATATGTATATAGCATAATTTGTTAATTTCGTATTACCCTTTCTTCAAGTGTTTTTTCATCTATTCTCTTTCTTTTTTAAATGTTTATTATTATTTTACTTTTACATGACAGTATTTTTAAAAATATTATATATACATAGAATAAGCATAACTTGTGCCAGTTAGGATCGCGTTATTGTGATTGTACATGATGTTAATTTACACTGGTCATGTATTTATATGTGAGGATAAGAAAGATGCGTCCAATTCATTCTACCCTTTCCTATTACCATCCCTCTCTTCCCTTCTTTTCCCTTTGTCTAGTCCAATGAACTTCTGATCTCCCTCTCCATTGTTGGGAGTTAGCATCCACATACCAGAGAGAACATTCTGCCTTTGATTTTGAGGGACTGGCTTATTTCACTGAACATGGGTTCTCCAGATCGATCCACTTACTGGCAAATGCCAGAATTTCATTCTTCTTTATGGCCAAGTAATATTCCACTGTGTATGTATACTATATTTTTTTAATTCATTCATCTGGAATTTTTTTCCCTGGATGCTGAATATTGTGAATTTTACATTGTTGAATGTTCAGTTGCATGTGGTTTTCTTTTCTTTCAATAGTATTTTATTTTATTTTTTTTCTGGTATAGAGTGAAGATGCTTGTGTTCAGTGTAATCCTTTGGAGACATGCCTTTAAATTCTTCTAAGGTAGGTCCAGACTGGTGTTTTGGACTATGTCTAATCAAGTCCCCCCATATCTTCTGAGGACTCTACCTGGCATTTGGCAACACATTTCTCCTGGAGCTACATGAGCCCTGGGCATTGTCCTATCTACTTCCAGTGGCTCTTTTTCTAACCTCAGCTAATTTCCTTCCACATGTGCACAGATATATCCTCAGGTAAAGACTTGTAAGGACCCTCTTGTGTATCAGTGGAGTTCTCTAGGGTTCTCTCATCTCTAGTACCTGTCCAGGAATTGTAATCACTTCATTTTCCATGAGCACTGACTGTCACTTGAGACTGCTAGGTTGTTTGGGTACGCTGTCTCTGGAAAATCATACTACCTGGAAACTCCCTTCAGGCTCACGATGAAGTGATTGTGGGCTTAGTTGATTCTTCTCCCATCAGACATCACAGTTGTGTATGCCCTTCATTCAATGTCTGAGAACATTTTATAAATAAACATATTTGTCCACTTTTCTAGCTGTTTAAGGCAATAGTTTAAGTTTATTTTCTATAACTATGCCTTGGCCATAAATTACATTTCTTTCCTTCCTTTTATAGAGAAAAATATCGATTGCTCTTTTGAAAATGTTGCCTCTTTCCTGCTTTCTCTCTTGGAATGGTTTTTACATCATCTTGGAAGGTCATGACAAATGTTTATAGACATATTTTCTCCCAAATCACCCATTTTAATCGGTTACCATGATAAGGAGTTTGGCATCTTATTGACAAAGTAGATTTGGTTCTTTTTCTATGATGTGCTAATCTTGGAAGCCAGAAGCTAAGCTCAATAATACTAGGTTTCTTTTTTCATTTATTAGAGGAGTGTAGCATGGTTTTTTTTTATCTAAAAGTAAAGGAAAAATGTAATGGTATTGGACAGGTAATGAAATGACCACAAAGTAAAGCTTGAGGAAATACAAGGTATGTTGTAGGTTTTGCAGTAAATCTCACAGGTTAGAAAAATCAGAAGGCAAAAAGCATTCCCCTGAGTCTTGTCTTCACAAATATGAGAAGTATTTAAACTTAATCAGATTGGATTATTTTCAAATATAAGCATAGAATTTTCTTGAGCTGGTTATAACAGGAAAACAAAACAAAACCACACAAAAACAAACAAACAAACAAAACCCCAAAATCTCAGTCCCTAACTGTATGGGATCTATTTCCAATGAACAAAAATAATAGTCCAGTCTTAACTGTTCCATTCAGTAATAGACAGAGGAAAAAATATTTAGGGTGTTAAAATTTTCATGCTGCATTGAACATTAAGCAGTTAGTTAATACCTGCAGCAGTTTATTTTATATTCAGAACGAGTGGCCAAATTGTTTAAGGTAGATAGAAATATTTTACTAAAGTTAATTGCCATCTGAAAAATTTATAATTTATGAAATTCAATCAAAACCTAGGGTGCTGTGTGTTTCTGGAAATTTCAGTTTTAAAAAATATCACATTATATTACTTATTTTCTTCCTCTTGCTTTCCTGAAGATTCAGACCTGCTTTCAGGGTTGTGATGAAATTAACATTAGTGTTGTATAAAATAGGATATTCTTAATACCTACATGTCATATGAATTTGAAGAACGTTTAGCTCAATCACATAAATTGTAATCATTTTGCCAAATACCTGCATATTTGTTCATATGTATTAAGCTGTGTCCTTGTGACATTTATAGATTTTTCAAAAGAGTGAGAAGGAGAAAACAAAATTGATATCCCAAGGGATAGTAAAGATTTATTTTTTGCTCTGATTTGGAAAAAATAAACTAAAAAGTAGATAATTTTGGAAAATTTAAAGCAGTTGTCTATTATTTTGTCCACACCCAGGATTATTTCTTATACTATGATATTTGGTAATTGCTTAAGTAGTACTACTAATAGTTACAAAAAAGTCTTTGTATTGACAATGAAGACCACATAAATATAGCTTGAACTGTCTACTAACTACTCAGTGATTAGGTATCAATTCCTCAAGTTCATTCCTAAGTTGCTCAGAGCCCAAGCTTTGAGAAGTAACAGCCTTTGAAAATTTCTGCAAAATAAAACAAAATGAGTAAGTTAGTTTTAGATATGTTTAATTTCTAATGACTCAATGCCAGGGAAGCAATTAAGATAGTTTTCCCTAGATATCTGAGTAAATACATTATTATAAGACATTGGAGGGGGACAACTATTTATCAAGCTTCTCCTGTTAGGACAGGTATGAACAACATAGGATATCTGTCCTTATGAAATTATATTCGAGGAGAGCTGATAAAAAACATAGGGAATGAATAGGAATTTGGGCACTTTTTCACAGCTACAAGGAAAATAATAGAATGCAATGTGGTGAAATAAGAGGGATGGGGGCATTGGGCATGGAATGGGTAGGGTTGACTTCATGAGAGTTGTTCCATTTGGATTGGAACCGAAGTAAAGGTAGCTGCTGTGCAGAATCTTGACAGAATGTTCCAAGTGGTTGGCACAGCAGGTTGCAAAAATGGAGCATCCAAAGGGAAAGTGAGGTGAACAGGAGAGGACGGCAAAGTCTAGGCTGGGTGGAACCATTTCGACTGTAGTAAGAATAAGCTTGATTTTTCATCTAACATAGTGTGGTCCTATTAGTGAAAATTAGACTGGGCAATGACATATCTGCTTCTTTAAAGGTTATCTGGCTGCTCTGTAGAGTAAGGGCTACAGGAATTAGGAAGGAGAGTAGAAGGTTGTTGCATATAAGAATAAATATGTGCTGGACTAAGTCATGAATTACTAAACTCTGGCGAGATTGAGGTGTAATTTGGAAGTAGAAACTAAGAAAGAAAATTGACAGATGACCACAAAGAATTTAGGAAACAACTCGATTTTACCTGAATATTGGGGAAATAGTCGATCATTGTTAATCTTGATTGGAAAAAAAAAAAAGCTTGGAAATCTTATCTTAGTTTCCTACAAATAATCTTACAGATTAAATTTGGTGATGAAAGTGTGGAGTGGGTAGCTGCTTAAAATTTTTGAGTTTAGAATAAAGATCTACCATGCCAAATTAAAGTTGATAGCTATTAGCATATTCATGATATTTAAGATAAGTGGACTGATAACATATAGTTTGAGAATATTAAGACAAAAACTTGGAGGACATACTCGTATATCAGCTCAAAATTTGCAAGTCTGGTAGAGAAAGAGAAATAGCAGAGCAGACAGAAGAACTGTACAAAAATCTTGGAAGAAAATATCTCAGCTATTTCTACTTCCTATAGTTTGTTGGCTTCAATTTCTGTTCCCAGGCACCAATATTGATAACATGCATTTTCATCAAACATTTTTCTTAGTCTATTTTTCCCTCAAAGTTTGCATTTTAGGGAACTGACCTTATCATTCCAAGGCTTAGATTGGTATAAACTGGAAATAACTGACTTTAGCTTTCCAACTCAGTTATTTCCAACGTTGTAAATTCAGCAGGAATATGTATGCAAGTTTTCTTCTCTGTGGTAGGTTGTTTCAAAAAAAGATCCTTGTTTCCCCCTTTCTGTCTCCATGCTGTTAATATCTGACTTGCATCTTCTCCCATCAAGAGAAGAATCTATTACTGACTATTGAATATGGCTAGCCTTGTGACTCATTTTGGTCAAGAAAAAGTGATGGAAGTGACTGTGTCCTAGTTATGTGCCTAGGCCACAGAGGCTTTGTGTTCATCCTCTTTCTCTTTCTTTCTCTCTCTGTCTCTGAACTCTACCTAGTCACTGTGTTGTGAAATCCTGTCTATCCTATTGAAGACCATGTGGAATGGAGAGAAGCTATTTCAGTTGAAGTCATTTTAGAACCATCACTGCCTGATCACAACACATGACTGACTGACTGTAGCTGGGATCAGTAGAACCACCCATCTGAGCCCCATCCAAATCACTCACACATAAAGTCACGAGATTAGTAGTGGTTATTTTTAGCTATTAGAGTTGGATTGTTTTATGATGCAGTGATAGCTAACTGATGTATTTTGCTTTCATTCTTAGAGCACTTGATAAAGACAGGGGAATTGACTTTAGTTGAACTTCTGGGATATGATGACTTACCAAAACTTTTGGTAAGGAATTGAATTATATTTTAAAATTCACAGAAAGTTACCAGTGAGTTAGAGTGATATATTGTTTAAGAGGCCTGAACGAGAGTAAGGAAACTTGTTTCTAGTGTTGTCTTGGATATTAAATTCACTAAGGCAATTTGAAGAGATCACCACATTCACTGATTCTTTCCACATATTGAAATGAGAGATGAAGATAAGGTTCCCAAAATTTCCATTTAGGTTTCTTATGCAATGCTCCTTGGTGTTGACACAAACCACTTATAAATATGTTATATTTGGCATAGTGGCTGAAAAAACTTTTCCATCATGTTTTAGAGATCCCATCACAATCCTGACATGAACATATTTTTTGCTTTCATATTTTTTAGATATTTAATAATCAGTTTGTCAATTGCCTATATCGTTGACCACTTCCACACAAAGCCATCAAACTATGGTAAGTTACATTTATAGTCGATGGATCTTAAAAGAAACCTCTATCTCATGTAAATAAGATCAGGCTTTGATGTGACTGTTGCTAAAATCTTAACTAACAAAACAAAATTTACCTCTTCTGTAAATATCAACAATCTCATTTCCTAATTCCCTATTTTATTGAAGTTTTTTTCATTGTCTTGGCGTATTGGAGTCTTTAGATTATATTCATAATTTGACTCATTCCTCTTGCCCACAGATTTTCCATCTGAAAGACTTTCCAGATTTGGACTCTAGGTGGCCACAGCCTTACTCATCACTAACAGAATACCTTAAATCTATAAATGATCTTTCTTGTGCTTTTTCTTATGTTATTCCTTTGGCCTGACATGGTACTCCTTTTCTTTCTTCACATTTAACTTTTTTTTCAGGATTTTATCAAGTCCTGGCTTATCTATGAAATGTTTTCCAGCTCCTTTAGCCTCTTCAGCCTACACTTCTCTCTCAACCTGAAGTCTGAGCCATTTCAATGCCTGACATCATGACACTTATTTAATGATATCAACCACCATAACCTCAACCCATGCAGAACTATACTAATTCAGTGTTTTCTCAAAGCACACATTACAGTGATGATCATATAGTAACATCTCAATTAAATACTTATTACCTGGCTAACAAAGCATAGAATCAGTCCCTGATGGAATTAGACAATTGTGTTTAAAAGTTTAAAATGGCAAAAAGAAGAGAAGAAAGTCCTCAAGCAAGAAGTGACTTTTTTAGAAAGCAAGTATGAATAAGGCACATAGAGATGAGTTAACAAGAGATAATTGAAATATACCAAGAAATCAGTGCTAGTGACTAGAACTTGAAAGATCATGCACTTGAAAGATAATCAAAGAGACCAACTTCGTATTAAATTTTGAGTAGACCTAAGAATTCTTAGTAAACTTTTAATCATTATTTGAGATGTATATGGTTTTTGCACTAAACTAGTTATTAGACTATTATCTCAATAATATGTACTATTTCCACAATTCAATAAGATTATGTGTTTATTAGGTGTCTACACTGAGCCAGGCTGTGGTACATAAAATACAATCATAGAAAGATATGTTTATATATATCCACAAAATTCCATCTATCAGAATGCTCATGGGACATTACATAATAAAAAAATAATTCAGCTGTTCAATCCTAAGAAATATTTGATAACATAATATTTAATGATAAAGCATTCATGACAAATTATTTTATAATTTTTATTCATATATAAATGTAAGTGCGTTCATATAATGCAGTCATACTTTGCTTCATAATGGGGGTATGTTCTGAGATATGTTCACTGAGCAATTTTGACATTATACAATCATCACAAAGTGTATATACACAAACTAAATCGACAATGACTTCAATAGGGGATGAAATATTAAGGGACCACTCTTACATATGTGGTTAGTGGTTGATCAAAAAAATGTCATTATGTGGCATAAAACATATGTGTACTAAACAATATAATACAAATGGCACTACATTCATATTTAACTCAAAATTTTGTGAGAGCATATACTCCTAACATGTAATTAATTCAAAACAAAGCTATAATACCATGTACAAACATGTTCCTAAATATAGTTAGGGAGCTATATGCACATGGACTTAAACACACTATAGATTACTAGTTGTAGTTATATTTAGGTTGTAGGGTTTTCTTTGCTTCTTTGTATGTATTTTCTCAGTTTTTACAAGAATATATGTTCATGCTTATAATCACAGTGGAAAAGTTATAAAACTTAAAATATATGTTTTTAAAGCACGAAGCATCACATTTGATCTTAACGGGAAGTGCATCTTGTCAGTCATGGTTACACCCAGCTGACTACAAGTATAATCGCTGTGTGCAGCCCTCATTAGCCCCTTGAAAGTCCTGGCCAAGAGTTACGTTTGTAGATTTCTCTCTTTGCTTTGTGTCAGGCAGACTTGCCCCATGCTACCTGTCATGTAATTACTATGAAGTTCTTAGTCATACAGTCATGTCTATCAATGTGAGGGACATCGGAATTTGTACTGCAAGGCACTATATAAAAAATTGAACAATACTAAACAGAGTTGTCTGTCTGGAGAATGTCCTTATATTCAAATAAAATAATAATCCCAATAGAATCATTTGCCTAATGAACTGAGTCCTTCCTCTCTTGCTGGATATGAATTGTTTTAGTCAGCTTTTTCAGTGCTGTGACTAAAGGATCTGACCAGAACAATTATAGAGGAGGAAAACTTATTCAGGGGCTCGCGGTTTTGGAGGTCTTAGTCCATAGAAGGCCAACTCTATTTCTCAGGGCTCAAGGTGAGGCTGAACATCATGGTGGAAAAGTGTGGGAGAGGGAAGCAGCTCACATCATGGTGCCCAGGAAGCAGAGAGAGAAACTTCATTCTCCACATGTAAGATATATACTCCATAATCACACCCTACCATCCAGTTAATCCCTAACAGGGGATTAAATCACCAATTGGGTTAAGACTCTTACAACTCAATCATTTCTCCTTGGAACCTTCTTGTCTTGTTTCACACATGAGCTTTTGGGGAATACTTCATATCCAAACTATAACATGAATGATCTCCATGATGTCAATTAACCATTTAAATCCAATCTCAACATAGCCCAGCCAAAGCTACTGGAAACTCAACCTTCTTTCTTTGGTTATGAAAATGACATCAGTATCATTAGTTCTGTTATTGGCCAGCAAAATTACTTTGATTAAAAGTATAGATTTTAGTGTCTGGATAACTCTGGATTCACAGCTCAGCTTATTGTGATTGTGAACTTGCCAGAAACTGATATTCAATTTTCTTGAGTTTCAAGCTTTTTGTCTGTAAAGTAGGAGGGAAAATATGCTCTATTCAATAGAGTGCTTGTGCATTATAGATGGTATTAATATCCACAAATTTGTTAATACATACTTGACATTATGAACACTATCAGCTTAAAAATACTTGTGAAAGCATTGTTGTGTGGGGTGACACACTTAGATATCAGAGAAATCTGGGTTACAATTATTCTAGCCCTCACTCAAACCATTGATATTTGTATTCTTCTTAATAGGTGGAATGAAAAATATTTAAAATTTTACTTTCCAGCATTATCATAAACATATAATAGAAAATATTCACAAAAACATGTATAACTTCTTTCAACATATTTATTAGCATCAACTTTATACCAGTTAATGAAATTTTAAAATAATAAAATGTCAAACTGTTTTGTTAATAATATATTAGCATTTATAGCTTTTTCTTCATTTGTTTAAATATTAAATAATATATCCATATCCATTTGACTCTCATTTATGCCAAAGGCAAGAGTATTGTCACACATTTTTGTCTGATGTAAAGGTATGATAAAGACTTGTTAGATATTAGACGATCAGAAAAAAACCAAGAAAGAGAAATGAGATAAATTTTGGCAACTTGCAACAGGACATTTTTCCTGATTCAGAATATTTTTTTTCCTTTTTAAAAATCCATAACAAGGCAAGGCATTTCTCAAGATTAATATTTTGTTAGATGTTATTCTAGTTGTGTGTGTGTGTATGTGTGTGTGAGTGTGGTAGGGGTGGAGAGAGAAAGTGCCATCTGCAATTACATATCTATAAGGCAATAATGCCCAGTCACAAATGATGAGCAATATTAATAGAGCATTATACTTCCTCATCTATAGATGACCTTTAAGGAGAATTGTAGTTATCATCTTACAATCTTCCTTCATTTATTAGCTGTCCCTTTCCTGAATTATCTTGCTATTATGTAGCAGAAATATAAATACATGGCTTGAAAATAGAGAAATATGATTCAACCATTACAATAGCTCAAGGCTCTCAAGTTCAATTTCTTTTCTCATTATATGAGGGGTTTGAAACTGATGGGTGGCTGCTAGACCCAGCAGTTTAGAAGAGAAATCCAGACAACTCTATCTTTGGCCATTAAATTAGTCATAAAGGACATTTTATTTTTGAGACTTAGTGAAAGTTCATTTAAGTGATTGGATAGTCTCCTAGGATTACATTATGAGATATTATTGTTGGGGCAATCATCTGAGTCATAAGTAAAATGACTGATAGGGATACTAAGAAATGATAAGAGCATCACATTTTCTCCTATTCACCTAAATCTCCACTATCAAATATTAAATAGGAAAAAAAAAAAAAAGACTATTAGGATGACTGATGAATTGAGCTACCCTAAAAGAACAAAAAAACCAAAAAACAAAAAACAAAAAATCTTGCCATGTGGCCAAGATTGGAAACAGTAATGAGCCAGTGAAATCCCTAGATGAAAATAAAAATATAATTTAATTCTAGTCCTTCTTATGGAATATTGATTGAGAATTTATGTACACGTTCTCAGCACCCTGGAGGAGGCTGAGATAAAATTTTAACTTCTAATTTACTCTGAACCTTTCCCCATTAGGGTTATGAATTCAAGCTGATAAAGGAGTTTCAAATCACTACCTGATATAATGTTATTAGTGACTTTCTCATTTTCCTCTTTTTTTCCCCTTTAGCTTCTCTCCTTCTGTGCATAATTGCTTTTAAATGCCATATTTCAATTTTCCCTGAAGAATAGTTATTTTGGAGAAAGTGGTGATATTGGAAAGGCTACTCACTGCTAAAGAAATGGGAAGAGTACAATGTTATGTTCATCTCAGCTGGAATTTGAAAAACTACCTTGTATTTAGCGTAAACAGAAAAAAAATTGACCTGAATATCATTGAGAGAATAGGTGGTAAATATAAGCATTTCTTTTTGTCATTCCATCTCAGGAATTAGCTTAATCCTACCAAATTTGAGAGCAGTAGTACAAGAGGGAAAAAGAATTGCATGTCATACTGTGTGGAAGTCATTTAAAAAAATACTTTCTATAAGTGTAATAATGAATAACTTGACTGAAACAAAAAGGTATACATATGGGCGGGATACACAGTTAACCTGGGAGCTGGGTCTGGGCTCTGTAGAATTAAAGGACATTTTTCCTTGTGGAACATAATGCTTATAACACATTTACCATTATCATCTCTTATCTCTTCTCACTTTGATCAATTTAGAGATTTAATTTTTTCTCTAATTTAATTGACAAACTTCTTTCCTCAGCCAAAGGTGGATTTTCTTGTGACTTTAATGTAAGATCCTCAGTTCATTATAATGTGACATGTCAATTCTGAAATACAACTTTTTGACAAAAGGGGTTATTGAGGATGGTCTGGTTTGGATCTGGAATGTCTTCAAAGGCTCACATATGGAACACTTCATCACCAGTGCACCAGAGTTCCATCAGTGGGTTAATAATTTGATGACATTATTGGGAGGTTGTGGGAAATGTAGGAGTTGGGACCTAGTTGAAGGAGTGAGTCCTCAGGGATGTGGTCTTGGGGGCTGTATCTTGTCTCTGGCCCCTTCTCTTCCTACATTTACCGCCAAGTAATCCATTCAAGTTATTAATCCATCAAATATATTAATTTCCTGATTAGGTCACATTCTCATAATGTTGCCTCTGAATATTCCAGTATCACCTAACCTGAGCTTTTAGAGGAACATCTTACATTCAAAGCATAACAGTATTCAAAAGAAAATATCTGAACTACATGTCCTAAGGATTACTTACCATGAATCTTTAGTAAGATCAGGAAAGTAAGATTTATTTTCATTTACAACATATCATGAGTATGCTAATACCTTTGTCATATGATTCCCTGAATATCTACAATCATTTAGCACAACAGGTCTTTTTCTCCCCATTTTGTGCCTGACACATTGGGACACAGAAAGGTAAACACATTTTATGCTGGTTCCTAGGAATATTAAATGACAGAAAAGCCTTCTAAAATGATGTTTGATATCTAAAATCCACTCTATTGGGCTGGACAAGAAATATATGTTTTCCTAAGTCCTCAGGGAAGCATTGACAGAATCCTCTCCATCCTACTGAGTAGTTCAAGAATAGTCATCTCTCTCATTGAAAGGATACTTTATTTGAGATCATAAACCCTTGAGTACAGTTCACTTGTTCTTGTAATATCTCTAGCCATGAATGCAGTTATTTCAAAGTTCACACCAGACCACCAATATCAGCATCTTCTGAGAACCTGTAAGAAACAAAAGTTCTTGGAACCCTAGCCAGACATTCTAAGTCAAAACTCTGAAGATGGGGCCAGCAGTCTGTATGAACAGTCTGTCCAAGTGACTCTGACTCACATAAAATTTTGAGAACCAGCAAATTAATTATTAACTTCTAGCAGAAAATCACTCAGTTGCATAAACTTCTGAATCTCTTTTACTAGAGAGATGCTTTCCTTTATGCTATAATCAAAGATGTAATATTCCATGGGGCTTACGATGGAGTTTTTCCATTACTGGTATAAAATAGACGAGAGATCTGAACTTCCCTCTTGGAAAATTGAAGAGAAAAATATGACAACTTGTACAAACATCTGTGTGTGTCTGTGTGTGTGTGTGTACGTGTGTGCATGTGCATGTGTAGAATCAGCCCTATGCATCTACAGATTCTGCATCTGTGGATTCAACAAATGCCAATAAAAAATTTTTTAAAAAATTTCACCTGTACAGAACATGTACAGGCTTTTTACTTGCTCTTACTATTTAAACATCATAGTATAACTACTTACATAGCATTTACATTGTATTATGTGTTATAAGTCATGTAGAGATGATTTGAAATATATGTGTTTATATGCAAATACCACACCTTTCTATATAGAGAACTCAAGTATCAGCAGATTTTGGTATCCATAGGGGCACCTGGTACCAACATCCTGTGAATGCTGAGGGACACGTGTGTGTGTATAAGTATATACATGTGTGTATATATGCACATTTATATATACAGATACACACACGCACACGAGTTTCTAAGCTGAGTAGACACAAAGTTAAATGTCTGCATCAAGATAATAAAAGGCAGATGATATTGCCAAGAGACATCTTACTGTTTTGTGACAACTGGATGGGAGCAGCTAAAACAAAGAGAAAAAGCTCAGACAAGAAACAACAAAGAACAAAACACACTCTAGATGGAATTATTCAACACAGTAGTTCATATATTTCTTCCTTTGATTTTTGAAAACACACTGAAAAATAACAAAGGAAATCTATTTTTATTTGAAAATAAAGCATTTCGGACATCACCCCAAGATCAACCCAAAACAGAGTAGCAGGAAAGAGTGAGAACAATGCATTTTTCATACTGTGTTTTATGGAAGCTGCATCTAGAACCACAAAATATATTAAGATTAAGGTTTTATTTTTTTCCATGTGCTACTTTGTACATTACTTACACTACCATTACTATAGGACCAGTATTTTGAGGGTAGTTTGTTTCATTGTTTCACTGAATATTGAGTTTCTACTGCATTGCAAAAGCACTATGTGGGACAGAGTGGGAAAGACAATACACACGACTGCTCAGGATGCCTTCTAGAGAAATGCCTCAACCAAAGCAATCCATTAAGACCACTCATTTAACTCTGCTGAGTGCTACCAAGTGCTACCAACTAGCATAGGCTGTTTTGAAGTGTAATTTAAGCTCTAACTGATGAGAGTCTTTAAGACTTAAAAGATGATTGGGAATTAGCCAAGTGAAAAGCAGGGAAAAGGTGTTCCAGCCTGAGAATATCACAAGCAAAGCCAATGTCTTGGGGAGAACCTTGATTTATTGAAAAATAAATAAACAACCAATGCTAAAGGAAGATAAAATGATTTACAGTGGGCATGAGACTGAAGAAGAAAGGGGACAGATAATACAAGGATGGAAGAGATGTATCAGAGCAAAGAATATTTTACTGAGATAGTGCAGTCTTTCCCTGTAACTGTCCTTGTCTTGTTATTTCCCTTTACCACCAAGATGTATCTGAACATTCCTTTAGGAAAAGATAAACTCAGACCTCTGGTAAGCTGATGGAGTGGAAGTTATGGTATTATGATGTACTTGTGTGGAGTACTTTCTGTAACCCTTCAAATTGCATGCCATTTCACATGTGCATGGTACAGACTTCCCTGTCTGTACTAATAGCTAAATGTAAATAACAGTGACCCTGGAAGTCTCCATTCTCTATCCATGAATAGGATCAGAAATTTCTATCCCAAAGTGCTTCTTATTTTCATTCACTTCTGCTTTATTGGTTCTGGAGTCTTATGTTGATCAACTCAGCAGAGCAGTATATAAAACCAAATGGAAATGGGACTATTTAGAATGTCATGACTTCATTCTCAGTTTCCCAGTTAATTTGGCAGATGAGACAATTGTGGTCCAGGGAGGGATATGACAGATCCAGTTAACAGAAATGGGTACAGATAGATCTGAGGCTGGATGTACCATCATCCAGTTCCTATTTAGAAGATATCATTGAGTGTATCATCTATTATTTGCTAAATGATAGAGACAGAATGCTCACTTCTGAACAATAAGAATCAAAAAGAAGCAACACCTTTAACAGAAAATAATACTTCAGTAATGTGTGTTATTGAAAGTATGAATTTTTGTTCTGGTAAATTCACAGGGTGGACATTATGCAGGAAATAAAATAAAAACCAGACTCAAATATACCAGCTTGGATAACTCCCCAAATAAACAGTTAAATGAGGGGAGGAAGCTGCTTCATCACATTTTCATATGTCCCTTTAAGCAATCTAAAAGTAGACCAAAAGACAGATAAAATATTATATCTTATTTATGTACACAAACATATATTTTAAAAAAAACAAGAAAGATGCACACAAACTCCAAAAGAGTAATGACTCGGAGGAGGAGAGGAGGAATGGAGCTATGGAAGAGACTGGATATATACTTCATTTCACTAAAAGTATCTGAAGCCAATATTAGAAAACATCCTTTGCTAATTTTTGTTGATAAGTAAATGGGCATAGATTATACTTATCTCTGTAATTTTCCCTTTGTGGTTAATAATTTCTGAAGTTTTAAAAGGGAATAAAGTGTGGAACAGGTTCCAAGATGAAGAATATAAATACAGTTATCCTTGTGACAAAGGTTTTGCTGTGGGGCTCAGTATGCTACAGACCTGAGCACTTCATAGTTTCACTGGCAATGAATGGAAAAGATTCAAGCAGTATGGAGCCTATAGGTGTTGTTGGCATCTGTCTTGCATAAGTGTTTGTGCGAGTTATGGTTTATTTCATTTTTTCCCTAATATTGAAGCATGTTAGGACTGCATGGAATCTCTAAAGGACTCAGATGTTGGAAAGTTTTTACTTATACTTTATCATATTCTAACTGCTTATTGTAGCTATTTAACTGTAACTTCAGAAAAAAGTACGTAATATTTGTATGTGTGCTTTCCACATTGCTTTTATGGAGTTGTTTCTCCATAAATGATGTCTGATTGATTAACTCATTTTTCCTTTCATAAATTCTCAATACACATTCATTTTTAAAATGTGAAGTTCATCAAAGCCTTCTGGAGTATGTTGCTCTGAAATTTTACTTTGGTGTTCATAAGGGCTATGGAAAATGCACACAGTAAACACAATAAAATCATTTATTTAGTAAAAAACAAAAGAAGAGTACATCAATTCCTACATGGAGACCTTTAGCATGGTCATTAGATTCACGGCATCCTTTGGTTAGCATAGTTCAAGTGATGTCTTGAACATTCCTGTAATTTCTGACAGTATCAAGGTGATAACAGCTCCTCTGGACAATTTCCATTTGTGCTTCAAACTCCTTCTAGGATAGGAGATCACTCTGCATCCCTTCTTACCCAAGACACGCCCTCTGGACTGAGCCACTCCCATCTTATAGTAGAAAAAAATACCTGTTGCCAGGAGGCTGAGGCAGGAAGATCACAAGTTTACGTTCAGCCTCAGAAACTTAGCAAGATCCTGTCTCATAATAAAAAGTAAAAAGTAAAAGTGCTGGGTATGTAGCGCAGTGGTAAAGCACCCTCAGGTTAAATCTCCAGTGCCAATAAATAAATAAATAAATATATATAAATAAATAAATAAATCCATCCCACCAAAAATTAATACCTGTTGCTTGTGGATATACTTGCTTAACCAGTACAACATGGTATTACTGCCACTAGTCTATCTTGATGACCTTATCCCCATTTGAGAGAGAAGTAGTTCTTTTGTACATGGCAGTATCTTTAAAAAGGACTTTTTATATCTAAAATTCTCAATTACTGAATTATCGAAAAACTTTAAGCAATGTGTTCCATTGATACCTAAGCCTGAAAAAAAGACTGGCAAAAAGTTAAGGACTTTGTCTGAAACTTTCTGAAGAACTGGTGCAGTTCAAGCCAAGCCAAAAGCACTAATGAATAGCCTAACTTCTAGCTACTCATTGCAAAACATTGTTTACTCCAGCTGTGATTCCAAGGAATCATTAACAGCTATGCTATGCAAATACAACCCATTCTTCTCTTAAAATAGTGGGCCTTTTGCAGGCTAAGACTGGGTACTACATAAAATACTCAATTTTATAATCTTGCCATCTCATTTTGCATACGGCATTTCTATAGAGCTTGTGGTTCTTAATTGTTTGCTTTCTCATGATGTGTATATCCAGATTATCACATGGACTTCTCCAAATGTTCATAAGAGGGATCTTTATAAGATTCAACTCAGTTATGTTGTAAGCACATAGCAAACAATTAACTAAAGGAAAATTAGTAGACTGTAATACACATTTGTGAATATTGTACCAGGGACATTGAATGGCATCATGGGTAACTCAGAGGATTTGAGGATTTGATCCTTATACTCTTTTTAAAATATTTTATTTATTTGTTTGTTTGTTTGTTTTAATCAGTTATACATGACAGAATGCTCTTTGATTCATTGTACACAAATGAAGCTCAATTTTTCACATCTCTGGTTGTACACAAAGTAGGGTCACACCATTCATGCAATCATCTATGTACCTAGGGTAATGCTCTTGATACAAACAGAAATTTGTGAAGGAAAAGAATAGTTCCATTATAGAGATGTTTAACTTGAAGTCATGGTTTGGTACCCAAAAAGGAAGGACCTGAGTTTTTTATTTTGGTGTCATCCACAAAAATGGAGGTGAAAGGTCTCCTAGGATGTGAGAGTTGGGGTGAACATGGTGTGGCGGTGGGTAAGTAAGCACATGGATTTTAGAGGCATGTCTGTAGCATGTATAGCTTTCTAATTTCTCTTATCCTTTATTCTCCATTAAATGAAGGGATGATGGGAAAAATAATGAAGATCAAATGAAATCATACATAAACAATGTACAATTATCATAGTGCTGGTTTTTAATAAGTAGAAAACAAATATTATACATTATAAAACATATTAAATACTTATTAAGTGACTAGTATGTCTTGGGAACTTGGGATACAGCCATACAAAAAGACCATCATGTTTGCTATTTACAGAATTTAGAAGAGTCAGATGGAAGGGATAAGGACTGAGTCGTGGTAAATTCTTGGAAAAGAAGTCATTTAAAAAATACTTTCTATCTTACATGTTGCTGATGCCTTGTATATCTTCTTGGCTCTCACTGCCCTTGGCTCTGAAGGTAGCTTACTGTGGACACTTGTGACTCTCTGTGCCTGAAAACACTTTTCTTTTTTTTCCTTTTGTGTGTTTGGGGGGATTGGGGTAGGGGCTGGTGGAGCACTCTAGACCAGCATATATGATTCGTCAGTAAAACCAGAGTTAATGCCTCAGTAAGCATCCCTTAGCTCAGAACAAATGGAGAGCAGGTGAAGAAATATCCTTGTTGTCCATGTGGGTTAATTCCAAGGTGAATTCTTCTTTGTCTCCCAGATCTCCATAGTGGGTGTGCGTGTTACCTACAGATTATGCTATGGCCGGATAACCACTTCCTCATTGCCCTATCTATTCCTTCTCTCTCCTCCCTTTCCCATTAGTCATCCTAAACTACTACTTACGCTCAAATCTGTGTCTCAGAGACTACTTCTCAGGGATCTCAAAAAACAAAACAAAACAAAAACAAAAACAAAAAAACAATGAACAAAGGAAATTAACTTAGTATTTATTAAGTGCTCTGTAGACACTGGACTAATAGACTCCATTTTATCTCAATTATCATTCACAAAAAACTTGCACTATAGTAGTTATTACCTCATTGTACAGGTGATAAAACTTAGGGTGAGAGAATAAAGAACTTACAAATTTATTATTACTAGTAAGTGATTGACAAAACCCCATCTAAACTTCAGTTCCTGTATTCTTTCTACCACATTTAGCTGCTTAACTTTCACTTTGAAGACAAATATCTCATTCGATAATTCAATTATGTAAGTAAATAATTTGACTATATCTTAGATTCCAGTAACCTTTTTCCTAAGGTACTGTGGTTATGGTATTTGACTTGGTCAGAGTTAATTAATATATGCATTTAGAAAAAAATTCCCATACAGTGTTGTTTTTGCAACTAAATCAGCGTAGGTGACTGTGTGGATATGTATATGTGCATGTATGCGCGCATGCACACACACACACACATTGAGCGAGAGAGAAAGATCTTTTTTGTCCTTAGGAAGTTTTTGACATGGCTTATTTTCTGGCTAATTTTCTTATAAGCTTGAAAGTCTTTATAATTGTCACTGCAAGAATGCGTCTAGGTTAATTTAAATCTTATTTAAGCCCATTATGGCTTTCTACAGATACCTCCAAGATGAAGTGATTTGATTTTTTTTTTTTTTCCTGGAGCCACCACAATGGAGCTCCACCAGTGTGTTCTTTCTGATGCAGGTTTGTGCCCCACAGAGTCTGAACCCCCTCCACACAAGAAGTCTGAGAGAAAATGTCAGTGCTGTCATCTAAAGATTTCATCTAAATTGCAAAGCACTGACTTATGGCCCCATTTATAACTCCAGTTTTAGAAACTACTTTTTATGATTAAGAAAGACTTTTTTTTTTTAAAGGATGCAATAAAAGGGATAACTGGGTTAACAAAGAACTGGAAAACATGTGTTAGACAACTTGGGGTGTGACTCTCAGCATGAAAATGAAACTTCAGCCAAAGATTCTCCTGCCACTCACTTATTTAAGAATGGATGATAGACTTTAGGTTGCCCAATTGATGGGGGAAACATGGGGCTGTAGGAATACAAGATTTTTGGAATGAATAAGATTTGAATGCAGAGCCGGGTACAGTGGTGCAAGCCTGTAATCCCAGCACTTATGGAGGCTGAGACAGGAGAATTGCGAGTTCAAAGCTAGCCTCAGCAAGGGCAAGGTGCTAAGCAACTCAGTGAGACCCTGTCTCTACATAAAACCCAAAATAGGGCTGGGGATGTGGCTCTGTGGTCGAGAGCCCCTGAGTTCAATCCCCAGTACCAAAAAAAAAAAAAAAAAAAAAAGATTTGAATCCAAATACTGATTATCTGTTATCACTGGTACTTCTTGGCACATAGTGGGAATGCAAAAATTTTAGCTGAATTCCCCTTTTCTGATTTAAGATTTATATGCCTCAGCTTATGCATCTGGGGGTTTAGGATAATATCTTTATCATAGGATTGTTGTGAGCACTAAACCCTCTCACATCTGGAAATATAACAGTAGTCTGGCATTAAGAAGATAATTAGATAATGAATACAATTTTATCTGTTATTTCATTGAGACACCTAATTAGACATTATTTACCAACTCTTTTAACTCCTGAGAAGATTCACCAACTACCCATTTTTAAACTGATTGTACCAAAGACATGCTATAAACAGTCACATTGCTACACTTTTGTCTATGACATGTCTCCATCATAATATCTTTCTTGTATTTCTTTTTGACCACTTAAATCTTACTTAGCAGTCCAGAACAAATTTAAGAGTCACTTCTCTCATGAAGCCTTCCCCAATGACTCCCATGTTCTCTTCCTCAGATTATGTTTCATTTATTATTTATTAAATTTAATTAGGACATTTTTACTATATATTATTATAATACTAGATTTATTTTTTTTATTTAACTCTCCCTCCTCAGTAAGATTAGACTCTTTTGAGAAAGTGGCCATATATTAACCACCTTCTTTTTTGGGGTAATGTCCAAAGAGATGCAATATTTGTCCAAATAGTGCTACATTTTAAAAATCATATTTACATAATCTTCCTACTAATTACTTGCTTCTGGTCTCTCCTCTATCACCCTTCACTAGGGTCTAGTTGCAAGCAGCCATTTTCTTACTTACAGAACTTTGTTCATGTATCTTCTACCTATAAACAATTTCTTTTCCTTATTTTTTAATTGCCATATTTTCTTTCCACGATGCTTCACCATACTATTCCTGCTTCTGTGATCTTTCCCTCTTAATGCCTCTAACACCTATAATGTTTTTCAACTATGGTACTTAGAATGTCACCACCATCTTTATCATTATCAAGATAATATTCACTGGACACTAGGATGTGCCAGAAACTAATAATACACTCTGGATTATCACATTCAAATGTATGTTCCATCCTGTGCTTGCTTTTTATGTGAACTTGACTATTGGCTTCTTGACATGAGGGGTCAATTTTTGTACTCTGAGTAATTGCAAAGGTCTTAGCTCATTTGGGCTGATGTAAAAATATACCATAAACTGAGCAATGTATAAATGACAGAAATCTATTTCCCATAGTTCTGGAGTATGGGAAGCTCAATATCAAGTATCCCCAAGATTCAGCATTTGGTGAATTACTTCCTGGTTCAGACATGGTATCTTCTGGCTATGTCCTCACATGGTATAACAGAGCAAAGCAATTACCTCTTACAGGCACTACTATCATTGATGAAGGCAGACTCCTAGTCTTCTCCCTAAACCCTTGTCTCCAAATGCAACTGTATTAGTGATTATATTTTGACATAGAATTTTGAGGGGGACATATCAGCACTAGTCCCCTAAAATTCACGTCCTTCTCTCATATAAAACACACTCATTTCATTTCAACAGCCCAAAACATCTTAAATACAATATCAATCTGAAGTCTGAACTCTTATCTTAATATTTCTTATAGGGGTAAGGAACAAGGTATAATTCATCCTGAGGCAAACTGTTCTATAATTGTGAACCTATGAAATCCAAGCATGCGATGTACCTCTAAAATACAGTGGTAAGACAGGTATGGGATAGACCTCCCATTGCAAAAGGAAGAAACAGGAAAGCAAAAAGGAAAAGAGATTAACAATTTCACATAAGTCCAAAATGTTAAGGCTTGGGAATAATCTTTAAGACTGTCATCCAGACACCCTGAGGCAGGGACCCTACTTTCCAGACCCAATGAGGAATTGGTAGGAGAGCATAGCTGTTGATAGTCCTACCACTGTAGTGATTCGCTACAGTTATTGAACCAACACTGTGGGTCTATGCCTAGGTCCATGCCTATGACTCCCCTGGGTGGGAATCATGCTCCTATAGTTCTAGTCTGAAGTCCTAGAGGCAACCCCAGCCAAAGCTCTGTTGGATCTTGCCCCAATAGGTATTCTCCATGATATCTTAACCCCATGCAGAATTCTCTCTCTAAACTTTGTGGGTCTTTAGGTCATTCTTTGAAATCAAGGTAGAGGTAGCTACACCTCCAACAGCTCATACTGTTTATGTTCCAGCCAATATGACACTGTGTGGATGCCACCAAGGGTTACTACTTGTTTTCTCTGGAGGGCCAGCCACCATGTCCTGTGTTGCACTGTTGCAGCTAAGAAGCCCAGTGCTAGGATATGGAGACTAGACTTGTGATGTGGCACCAGGCAGTAAGCACCAAGTTCCTTTGAAATTGTGCTGTCCCCAGACCTTGGCAGTCTGGGCCTATGATAATAGGGGAACCCCCAGTAATCTCTGATTTTCTTTGGAGCCATTCTTTTCCATCATCTCTATCGCTAGAACCTGACTTCCCTTGACATCACAGATCCACACTAACCTCATCAAAGGATCTCACTTGGCCACACACTTATCTCCAGCACATGATTTTTCATCATTTCAGTGTGGGTAGATTGAGACTTTTCTAAATTTTAAGTTCTACATCCTTTTGTTCAACAATTTTGTCTTACATAATTACTGTCTGCTCACATTTTACTATAAGCACTCAAGAGAAATGAAGGCACATGATCAACACTTTGCTTAGAAATTTCCTCAACCAAATATCCAATTTGCAAACATCAAATGGCTCCCATGTTGTATGCTCCACAAAATAGTAGGACATGGAAACAACTCAGCCAAATTCTTTTCCACTTTATAATAAATATCATTCAATGTTTTTCACTTTGACCTAATCAGGATTGACTTTTTCCCCCCATATTTCTTCCAACATTATGATCATGACCATTAAGGTATTCTCTAGAAAAGATTGGAATTTTCTATGTAGCCTTTCTTCTCTCCTGAGCCCTCTTCAGTATTACCTTTCATGGTTCCTTTACAGCAATGTAGCCTTTTTATAACTACATACTTCAAAACTTACCAGCCTCCACCCACTATCCAGTTTCAAAGTCACTTCTGTATATTATGTATTTGTTAATAGCCATTTCCCCACCTCTTGGGGAAGTCTTAGTATATTTAGGCTGCTGTCATAAAATACCTTAAACTGGGTACCTTTAAATAACAGAAATTTATTTCTCACAGTTCTGGAGTCTGGGAAGTCCAAGATCATGGTATCTACAGAGTGGGAATCTGATGAGGGCCCATTTTCTACAGAAATAACAGAAATTTATTTCTCACAGTTCTGGAGTCTGGGAAGTCCAAGATCATGGTATCTACAGAGTGGGAATCTGATGAGGGCCCATTTTCTACCACATAGATGGCAGTCCTCTTGCAGTAGCCTCACTTTGTGAAAGGGGAAAGGAAAAGGCAGCTCCTTGGGCCTCTTTCATGTTGACCCTAATCCATTCATTGATGAGGACATCATCCTCATTATCTAATCAATGCCACATGCCCACTTCCTAATACCATCACACTGATAATTAGAAATTAGCATATGATTTCAGGGACAATGACCAAACTCTCATATTTATTTGATGAATGTTTATTTATGGAAGAACATTTATGATTCCCCTACCAAAGCAATAAATTTATTCATATGTAGTGGTTTTATAAAATGTCTTAAGGAAAAGCAAATTATGGGAATTAAAATTATTCTCACAAAATTAATTCCTTTATGTATGCAGGTCTTTAGTAATCATAGTAATTTGGCATCTACTGTGTGTAGTAGTTTGATGTTTGGTATGTTACAATGAAAAATGTCAGCCAGGAATATATGCATAAATAGATACAACACTGATTTTTGATCAGTGTTTAGGAAAAGTTAAAAAAAATCTTCAAATAAAACATGACCCAGTGCATTTGAAGAGAAGACACTGAGACTAATAATGTAAGAGCAGAAACATGGAATCCAAAGTTACTTAGGATAAGATGATACTCAAATAAAAACTTATAAATCCAGGAAATCTTGGAAGGTCATATGACATGGTGCAATACTGAAGAGCAAAAACACATTTGTGACTGGATCATAGATAATATAAAAAAGAGATATAAATCTGCAGAAGCCAGTGGGAATTATTCTTTTATGCTGGTGGTGGTAGTATTGGGGATTGAATCCATGGGTCCTTTACCACTGGACTGCATCCTGAGCCCTTTTGAACTTTGTGAGGACCTTTTAGGTAGAAGAAGTATGGATTTTTATATTGGGGAAAAGAAAAATTTGGGGATATTTTTTTTAAAAAGATAATATACTTTTCATTGTGAAAATGAAAAATTTTTCATTGTAAAATTTTATGTGAGCAGAGGCCTCATTAAACTAATACACTGAATTGTTTATTTATTCATAAGTACAATTTTAGAAAAGGAAATGCAACCTTCAGACATAGAGCTAATATTTATTGTACTTCTTGGGGGATATTTGGTATTGTTAGCTCAGTTCTGTTTTGAAGACTCATTTTACTTCATATGAATATAAACTACGGATTACCATCAACAATACACTTCTCATGATTCACTTTTTATGATTAAGATTTTGGTTTTACATAAATGAGATTAATCTTTGTAAATGTGTTTTTATAAGTTGTTAGTAAATGAGAAAATAGTTTAAGACTGCTTTGTTTATGGGACTTCACTGAAAGCTAAATTACTAAGATTTAAAATTCTAACAGATATAATTTTATATGCAAAAAGTATGAAAGTTCCAGCTATGTTTTAAGTACTGTGAAACAAAGTATTTCACCTTATGAAAAAGGAGTAATTTGTTTAAATTCAGAAATTTCATGATTGTTTAAGAATACAAATTTAAGAAAGGGTCTGAAACTGGAAAAAAGATATAAGAAATTTATTGGTATGGAAATATATTTTAGTATGGAAAATTAGAAGGAATGCCACAGTAATATTTTATTAAAAGTCCAACATGAAATAAAGGACAAAACTAAGGATGTGAACAAATTGTAGAATGTCTGAGTAAGTTGCAAAAGGTTTGTGGAAAGTAAACCTCAAAAAGTTTATGTATGTGATTAAGTTAGCTATAATCAGCACAGTTAAAGTTATTCAAGGGTTTTTTTTCTAAGGTTAACCTTTAATATGCTAATTCTCCATTAGGAATAATAAGGGCTCCTTAAAACATTGATCTGCTCTTATCTATCAAGATTATTTCTGGTGTCTGTTAGGTTTTATTACTTAGGGAAACTAAGTCTTAAAGGGATTAGAGCTTGTATCTGTTTTAAAGTTTTTTAAATGATTACTCCCTAACTGGTTAAACTGTTATTTTAGATTATTACAATATAGTTAACACATTTAATATACATGACCAGAGATATGTATACATCTGAGAACTGTTTGTCTGAGCCTTGTCTAAGTATTAATGTAAACTTTTTGAAAATAAAAGTTCATGTAGGATTACAGGCAAGGTAACAAATAAGTCCTCTCCCTTATATATTGTATGTGACATAGAAGGGTCACATCACCATTTGAAGACCTGACTTATATCCGTTTACTTTGATTAAGTCTATTTTTGATCATTAACACTGTTTCCTAAATGTATGAGAGATTTAAGAATAGCTTAGGAAAGCACTTTATCAAGCTAATGTTCACCAAACAACAATTGTCTGTAGCAATGGTCTCCTTCAGATTCATGTCATTTAGTGTTTTGTAACTGGATAAAAGTCACCTGCTATCAATAAGTATTATATAGAATTTTGTGTTACTTTTTACACTGGGATAGAAATTCAAATGTATATTTCAAAGATAATAAAGAAAATCTGATTAAAGGTTGACAATATGGAAAATGGAAACATTTTGCCACTTTTTCAAAAAAAGAAGAAAATTAGGAGCTCTCTTAATTTTTGTTTGATTCATATTTCAGATGTAATTGTGTATTATGTTATTTGTCAAGAGCCTGCCCCACCTGAGTAAGGCTCAACCTCTTACGCTACTCCATGTTAGGATGGCTCCAAAGCAGGCTAGACTTAAGGTCACATAAAGTTATGTTCAAAAGCTAGATTCTTGTTGTAAAGATTACTACAATCTCAAAAACAGACAAGGGATGTAATACAAAACTTAAGTAAGGTTTTGGGTGAATTTTTAAAAAGTATTTAAGGTTGTAAAAGAGGTTTCAAAGAAAGTAAAATTTATAACAGATCTCATATGTTATTGAGTTGATGAATTTATGGATCTTTGTGGAGGTAAATAGATACCAAAGATATATTAGTGTTATTATAAAAATTCTTTCTTGGTTCATAGCTATTATTCAAACTGAATATGTTTTGCTCTTATAAACACCATTTTGTCTTTTTCTTATAAAACTTTATAACTGTTGCCTGTTAGTGTTTTGTAGAAGTACTGCCTCTAACAGAACAACTTGAGTTAATTTGAGATAATAAGTCATCACCTATAGGACAGACAGGATATAAAGCTGACTTCTAGTACTAATATTGACCCCAATTAAATGGAAAGGGTAACTATAGAATTGTAGAAATTGAAGTTAAAGCCTAGTATTCCAACTGCAAGACTGGTGAAACTGACCTGTTGTATGTTTAAAAGCAGATCTTGGAGAGCAAAGCCACGAGACCAAAAGGGCCAAGGAAAAAGTAGCCAATGTTTTGGCCCTTGCCCTCTAAGATCAGCAAGGATCCAGGGAATGATGAGACTCCTCTAAGGGACCTGAGACTCTGGTGAGTCAACCAACTTCTTGATCAGGGGTAGCAAAAGGACCTAGAGAACAGGAAGCCAACTAGTTCACATTATACAGAGGAGGATCATTGGAGAGAAAAATGTCCCTGATGCTTATAAGGGAAGCAGCAGGTAGTCAGCAAGACCCTGACCCACCTTGGCAGATGGCATAATTGGTACAGGAAAGCTAAAGGAGTCCAGGGGCTCCCCACAAGTTCCTGAGTGATTCCTAAAAAATCTCATAACTCTTAATAACAGATGGGAAAAAGGTCAATTTGACCAACTTGGTTTTAGACACCTGGCAGGAGAATATAACCAGAATATAGCCATATATAGACATTTAAACAATAAGATAATTGTTCTTTTACTGTTTCTTAATATGTACATTTGTGTCAATCCTCACAAAAGTGAGTAAAACTGGGTGGTTATAAAGGAAGAGTTTTTATACAGGAGTGCCTGATAAACATCACAAAAAGCTCTGTCAGAGTCACAAGTTTGTTCTGAGTAAATTTGAGACTTACAAATCTTTCTAACCTTCTAAATAGGCAAAATTGATCTGATTCTCATTTTTTTTCATTTTTTTCTTTTGCTTGTATAATTATTATGAGTGGCTATATGGGTTCCTTTACTTGGGGGAAAAATTGCAGAATTCCTTACCATGGGAACTAAAGGCCAATTTTAAAGGAAATATATACTGGCCATATCTTCTAGTTTCTCATTTCTTGGATTAAAAGGACTCCTGGCTCAGACTCTTCTGGACTCTTCTTAATCTGGTGACAAGATTTTAATCAAGCCTTACCAAGTGCTCCTGATCACTGGATGGCTATCTAAACTGCCAAAACAGGGAGAATGGCTACCATGGGCAATGTCTACCTCAAAAAGTTAATATGCCTAGGATGGATGGCAATACCAAAGAGTAAAAGAACAAAAATGGAAATGAGACCAAACGGTAGAAAAAGGGGGACTTTGAGAAATAGAAATATTGGTGGTCCCTTTTCAGAATATAATATTTAGACTTAATTAGGTTGTAAGATCCAATAATGACCATTTCGAGTTTCCCGAACCATATCTGATCATAGCTATTTTAACTATAGCCCTTCCTTTTTCCCTCCCCAACTTTCAAGTTAGTTGATCTCATAGATTATAACCCTAAGTCTTTTATCAGAGCAAGGGGCAATGCTGCACTGGGGATAAAAAGAGGCAAACTGCCCGCCCAAGTGTGCTTGCTTGCCAGACTTTGTTCGGTAGCACACCCTTCTGCAGAAGTAAAGTTTGCCTTGCCAAGTTTAAAAAAAAAAGATTTTTGTTTTTATTATTTTCTTTTTAGTCTAGATGGGAAGTCCACGACTAAAATTGCCAGCTGAGGAGAAGTAGACTATTTGGCTCAATATGTAGGTGAAATTATATCAAAATATAGCAAAAACCATATGGTTTATACCCCAAGAAGGTTTTTCTCTTCATTTTTTTAAACAAATAAGCCACTTTTATCCCAAATTCTTCATAATATTGTAATTTGTCAAAATTCATTTTCTGATGAGGTTAAATATAGATCATCCATTGCGAGAGTGTGTGTGTGTGTGTGTGTGTGTGTGTGTGTGTGTGTGTAGACAATGCCAGGTGTCCTCTAGGTATAACAGGGTTTCTCAACCTGTTGTTTAAGCCATTTCATTCTTTGTTGTGAGGCCTGTCCTGTGAATTTTAGGATCTTGTATGGGAAGAAACACAATTGTTTTCTTCAATCTCCATAAGTTCTTATTTGAAAAGACAGGTTAGTAAGAGACAAATAAAAAGGCAGATTAAAAAGAGAAAAAAAAGTTTATTAACATGTATATTTCAAATACAAATGGAAACACCCAGAGAATGAGTAGTTCTTAAGGAGATAGCTTTAAGTCCCAGCTTACTTAGTGTTTGCAATAAAGATTAGTGAATTTTCAGAAAAACAGCAAGCAAAGGAAAATAATTTTGAGTCTGTAGAGGTGGTGACTTGTGGGAAGGCAAATAAGTGACAGATAAAAACAAGTGAATAAAGCTGGTTGGTATGGTTCAGATAAGTGTCCCCCAGAGGCCCATGTGTTAAAGGCTTGTTCACCTACCTGTGGTACTGCTGCAGGGTGGTGGAACCTATAAGAGGTGGGACTTAGTGGGAGGAAGTTAGATCACTAGAGGCATAATGAAGGGGATATTGGGACCTCTGTCCCTTCCAGATTTTCTTTCACTTCCTAGAAACCCAGCAGTAAGCAGCTTCCTATACAACACTCCTGCCAAAGATGCTCTGCTTCACCATAGGCCCAAAACAATGGACTGAAATTTCTGAAACTAAGCCAGAATGAACCTTTTTTCCTTTTAAGATACTTACTCAGGTTTTGTGTTAGTCAGCTTTCCACTGCTATGACAAAATATTTAACAAAAATAAACTTAATGGAGGAGAGGTTTATTTTGGCTTTTGATTTCAGAGGTTTCAGTCCATAGTCAGCTGGCCCCATTGCTTTTAGGCCTTTGTCTAGGCAGAACATCACAGCTAGGAGCATGAAGTTATAGTTTAGTTATTTAGTTATTAGGTATCCCTCAGAAGCTCATGTGTAAGATAATATGAGAAAGTCTAGAGCTGAAATGATTAGGTTATGAGAATCTTAACTTAATCAGCTCAGCTGATAGGGATTAACCAAGTGGTAACTGTAAGTATTTAGGGTGTAGCTGGAAGAAATGGGTACCTGGGTACATGCCTCTGGGGTATATATTAAATCTGTCTTCCATCACATCCTTCTACTATGATGTTCTGCCTCACATCCAGGCTAAAGAATGAAGCCAACTGTCCAGGAACTGAGACCTCTGGCACTGTGAGCCCCCAGATAAACTTTCTCATCTTGAAAACTGTTCTCATTAGGTGTTTTGGTCACAGCAATAAAAAAAATCTAACTAAAACAGAGAGAAAGCTATGTTCTTAATGGTGTGTAGGGAGCAAAGACTGACAGTGAGGACAGGGCTGGAGTCCCAGTATAAACTTTAAGGCTCTGTCCCTAATTGACCTAACTTCCTTTCATTAGGCTCCACCTCATAATGGTTCTATGACCTCCCAGTAGTGCCATGGGCTGGTGACTGAGCCTTTAACATGGAACTTTCAGGGAATTCTCCAAACCCAAACTGTAACAAGATTTTGTTACCATAATAGAAAACTAAAATAATTGTCAATTTAGAGTCCTCTGGGATCATCTTCCTATGACCATGATGTCACATTGTCTTCAGTGGCTAGCTTTGGTTCTCTGTGGCAGATGAGAGGCAGGATATCTTTTGTCTTTGTATATTTATGTCCTTCTTTTAGACAAATAGAGGGAAGGCAAAGAGCATCCTAATGCTGCTTCTTATTAACTGCCTCAGCTCAACAGTCTTTCAGTTTTCAAGTTCTGTTCTCCCACAATATTTAATAGAATCCCTGACCTCTTCTCATATCCCAGCAACACCTGCCTTAGTTATGACACATAAAAAAAGTCTCCAGATACTGTCAGTTGGAAATTGCCCCTAGATGAGAACCATGAACCTCATGGAGAATGATCCATTACTGGGAATAATGTGTTCTGTATTCCTTTCAATCTTTAGGATTGAAATTTAGCAATAATTTTTAATACAAACTCAAAAGAGGCATAAATCAACATTTTAGCCAAATGTAAATGTAAGAGAATATTTATGTGCCAATATTAGTCTAAAGTCTAAATTTCTAGAAGAATCTCATCATTTTAGTTTGCATTTTGTGTTTTGTCTTCAGTGAGATCCAAATTTTAACTGTCAGCTTTTCTGATTCCTGCATCACTCCACAAGATTAAAGGTGGCTTCATATATCAACTGTTTGATTAGAAGGATAGTAGTAAAGCTTGCTCAGTATAAAGACAAATGAGTTATTTATTATAGGCTGTAGGATCTTCATCTATGGCCTTAGTATAAAGAAAAATGGAATAGATAATAAGAGCTTTGGTGTTCTTTAAGTTTCAATTTATTGTGGCCTGAGAATAAATCCAAATTGGCAAAACCACCAGCCTTAAAGAAACAGGGATGAAACATAAAATATTAAAATTTCATGGAGAAGAAGGACCATGGGGCAAATTAAAGAAAAATCACATTTCAAAACTTTGTAATAGACAAATAATTATGTAATAACTACAAGAAATTCCAATAAAAAATACTTAGACTTCTGTTTCTTTCTCTGAAAGTAACTTGAAGAAAAACATTTCCTAAACTTAATGTGGCCACATGCTGTGTAATTATCTTTAAATCACAAACACAGCCTAGCTGATCTCTCTTTTAAATGCAAATGGAAGTCCAAGCAATAACCTCTTTTTGGAAAAAAAGGAAAACTTCCTTTTAGCACTATGGGCACTATCTTTCTGGAAAAGAGAGTAAAGACAAGACTGGGCTCTATGACTGTGGAAAGACAGCTGTGGAGGATGCACTCAGACCCCCTGAATTGTTATAAAGATCATTTAAAAGTGAAAACATTTGAACTACAAAGAGATAAAAACAAATCTTGTCTAAACCGAACATGCCTGGCATGCCTGAAATCCCAGCAACTCAGGAGGCTGAGGCAGAAAGATTACAAATTCAAGGTCAGCCTTAGCAATTTAGCCAGGCCTTAAGTAACTTAGTGGGGCCCTGTCTCAAAGGAAAAAAAATTTGTGGGGGGCCAGGGCCAGGAGAGGGTTAAGTGCCCCTGGGTTTAATTCTAGGCATATAAATAAATAAATAAATAAATAAATAAATAAATAAATAAGAAAGAACTTATCTAAACATCCCCTCATTTGACAAAAATAGGACCTTCAGAAATACAGCTGCCATTAACACCTCTCCAAGGGAGTTTCTTATAACTTCAGCCACCCTGAATGAAGATCAACTGTACTACCTTTAGTGTCCAAAAGCCCAGTAGGACCTCTCATTCTCTACCTTGAAGTCTCAATAATCCCCCCTGGCAAATTGGTATACGTCACCTTTTACTCTGGACTATCCTGTGCGCTGCCCATTGCACATGTCCATGTAAATAAACCTTATGGTTTCTTCCTTGATTTTGTTTATCATTAGTTAGTTTGCAAGCCCCAATCACAAGATCCAATTTAGAAGAGGGAAAAGCTTTTCCTTAGGACAGAATCATCTATATGCTTTGGCTTCGTTAGCAACACAATAAGAATGTCTAAAAGATCATAATTCTGCTCACAACATATTATCTTTGCTGTATCTGTGCAGATAACCTGGATTTTATTTATTGTGTATGGATGAGCACTATTGAAAGATACCAGTCTTCTCCTTAGGCCAAAGAGGAAGTGAAGCTCTGTAAGAGCTAGAATAAAAACTGAGCTTGTACAGATTGGAGAGAAGCATAACTAGTGGCTCCAACACAGCCAATCAAATCAGACTTGTCTTGGAGAAAGGAGACTGAGAGAGAGATGTGCCAGGGATAGGAAGCCTCCTCAGAAGAGCACTATTTGCGTCTTAACAGCAAAGCCATAGAAAGAATAAGATTACCACCCCTGCTGGTAATAAAATTTTCGAAACCAAAAGGGAGATATGCCCTTTATTATTGGAAATAGCACTATATTACTGACTTTCAGAAGTCAAGATACCTGGCGTGGCCTCAGAACACTGAAAAATTTGGAGAATAAGAGGTATAGTGTGGGGGGAAAATGCACTCACTTTAAATTGAATTTTGTACCAATTTACAAAATATTTTGCATGAATTATTTATAATGGCTTCTGGGAAGAATTTTTATTCACTTGCTCCTTTTCACTTTGTTAAAGCAACACATTTCAAATAAGCCTGTGAAGCTAATCTATCCAGCCTCCCTGTGATAGAATGCTTGTAATTCATCACGGTATAGTGTTTATGATGTTTGTTGGCATGATGAGCCTTGTAAGAGTAATTACCATATCAATTTTATTTATCCAGTCTCAGTTTGTTTGGCCCTTCCTGAATAAATTCACATATTTATAGTCACTTCATAAGGGACAACTAAAATGCACTCCTGCACTAAGTAAAACTAATGGCCTCTAATGTGCCTCAGAGATCCTTGGCCCATATCTTTTCCTCTGATAATGTATCAGGATCTTACTGCAAGTTCTTTTGTTTTTTACCTCCACTAAAACATTTTATATAAACTCCTTAAAGTAAAGCTGGCATGTTCTAAAGGAGGAAGAAGCTAAGCACCAACTAGAATTCTGATGGGAGTTTTAGAGAGAAAGGCTATTGCTATGGATTGGGTATAATCTGAGTGACCTCCAAAGGTCCATAGTATATCACTATCTACTATGCTTAGCAGAGGCCAAAACAAATGGAGTCTCCCAATTTTAGACTTTGAACCTCCAAAGCTCTGAGATGAATAATAAATAAAGCTTTCATCTTTATAAGTTAGCTGTCTTAGGTATTTTGTTACAGTAGCACAAAGCTAACCAAAATAGCTATGTAAAAGTCTCCAAATAAAATTATTGGCTATAAAATACACCAAACAACCCACTAACATTCCATATCAATGCCCTCACTTTCCATAGCCCCAAATTAATGATTTTTGGCATCTTAATGATTGGTTATAACCAATGGCTTGACTTGACAATGTTGTCAATGCAACTGGTAAGAGTATCAAAAACACTATTTTGAGGCTCAGAAATGACTATCACATAGAATGATTCTTCAGCCTGCTGAGCACTCTGAATTAAAGAAAATTGGGAGACCTTATAATTAAAGTCTCTGAAACCTTTCCTTGTTTCTTCCCTCCCACTAACCCACAAGGGCAGAAAGGGCTCTCTCTGAAGTTCATTTGTCTGACTGAATGAAGTTCTTCCCAAAGAAATGCAATTGTCTTAGACTTCCTCCCTAAAATCTCATTAACCAGGGAAAATTAACTCAGAGAAAAGAAAACTAAAAGGTCTCTATCTATTTACATTAAAGACACACCTGTTTTTCTGAGATCTCCCAGCTAAATAACTTTATCTGCATAATTAAAAACTATTGTGCATAGTGTAGTTCCACTGCTCTCATTGTGGTTTGTCCATACCTCTCTCAGCCCAGAGAAACTGTCTCAGGCTATTGTTTATTGTGGGGACTAGTTTTTTCTCCTTAAAATCATTTACTACTGCTCTTCTTGGCCTACAGCTCCTCAATGCCCCATTTTCCTCTCCCCTATAAAGAAGGTCTTGAACTTTTAAGCATCTGGTCATTCTTTGGGTTTCATATTTTGTATGGTCCCATGCACATATGGTTATAAGGTTATAAGCCTTTTCTTCTATTAATCTGTCTATTGCTAGTTTATTTTAGCAGACTCAAATATTAAACCTTCAAGAGGAAAAGTTTGAACTTCCTTACAACTAAATCAAGTACTTTTCTAATTTTTTTTCTTCCTTAGGGTTTTGTGAATGAACCTTATATTGCTCTATTGAACCACTTTGCTATCTAAAGGAAGTCCATTGTTATTTTAGAAGCTCTTACTATATTACTAAAGAAAGAGGATACTAAGAAAGCATTACTAACATTAAAACAAAAGAATTAACACTAGGTGAACACAATAGATTTTTTTTTACCAATAAATCCAAGAGGTATTTTCTCTCTTCCTTTGGACGTTCAAAGGATATTAAGGAATATGATGTTCATCTCTAGTATCATATGCTGATAATGTATTGAAAAAATGACCTTTTTATTATCAGTAACCATTAATGTTACTGGGGTCCTAAGCCAGAGACATGATTCTGGGGGTCACAAAGGATCCTATTTGCCCATCTGCTGACTTGAGGGTACAAATGGAGAGAGAAATGGTGGTAAAGCTGGAAAGGAATTCATTTTTACTGTGGCCATACTGGGAAGATAGTGGGTCTAGAAATCTCCTATGAAAACTACCTTTGAGGTGCTAAAAAAATATCTCCAGGACAATCTATGGAAGAACGGGGGTAGGAAGCCAGAAGCATCTCTAGTCAAGCAGTCTTAGTCAAACTGTGGTCTCTTGATCATTATCGCAAAGCTGGCTTGCAGGGTCCCACTGGTGCCAGAAAAATTATTATTGCTTGAGGGGGCATAATGTTCCTCAGGAGATAATTACATGCAAGACACACCCTTCCTGGAACTTAAGATAAATTCAAGAGAAATGACTCAAAGAAAGAACCAGCCAGAGGAGCAAAATGAAGTCAGTCAGAACAAAAATTGGATCCTCCTTTGAATCTTTGATTTTAAAGGATATTCTGTTACATCAACTCCTCAGTGTAAAAAAAGTTCTGGAAAAAGTGCTAAATAGATCACCATTGGAAACTTCTATAATTCAGCACAGTTGTCTGTATACCTTCTTTATGGCATCATTTTAACCAATCAATTTTTGCTGCTGTGTGATTTTACCAAAGAAAGGGGAGCTCAGAGGAAGAGTCCACTGAAGTCTTCATAATGTCTTGTCTGCGTGTCAGACCGGATCCTTCCTGTTAGGCCACCAGCCCACTGAACTTGCAATGCTGCATCCTATTTTTCTCTTTGGCTCTTGTTTGATATCAGGGCATGGATCAATCTGTGCTCACCTAAGGCAGGAGGGAAAGTGGTTGTCCCAGGTCCTCAACAGATTTTTACCAGACCGATAACCTATATCTTCTCTTAAAGTATATTATTTGCTTTTTAAAGTAACTTTTAGAGTGGTTTATATATACATGGATTTCCAACAATATCTGATTTTTTTAAAAAAAAAATCCACTTTCTGTCAGTATACATAGAGTAGACAAAATCATTATCCCAATATATTTGCTGTGCTTATCTGGGGAAGGATTATATTTTCCCATACTAGAGATGTCAGGCTTGGTTAGCAAAATGTGAGCATCACCTTTTAAAACTAGTGGAAGTGTTGCCAAGTTTTGCCACAATAACCAGTTAATGTTCCATTCAGTGGCTGCTCTATCAGCATCAGGCCTGAAATAGACTTAAAGTTGTGATAGGGAATTTTTATTTTGTGATTGTAAGTCATTCAGACTTAGGGATATTTGTATCCATAGTAAAAGCTAGCTTGTGCTGATATACTATATCTTTTGGAGACTTGAGGGGAAATAAAGGCAAAGTAATATTTCACACAGTGACTATTATAAGCCAGGCAAGTTGCACAATTCAATCAAATATCATTATAGAGACTATTTAAAATGATATATATGGTCAAAATTGGGGTGAAGTGAATTGGGATCCAGAAGAAACACTTTCTTTTTTTCAGATGTCTAGATTCAGCGAAAGATTAGTACCTCATTTCCTGAAATGAAATGACTGATTGCCTTAGGTTTTCCTTTCCTTTTTTTGTAGTGAGGATTGACTTAGTGGTCTCTCTACCACTAAGCTATATCACCAGCCCTTTTTATTGTTCATTTTGGAGACAGAGTATCACTAAGTTGCCTAGGTTGCCCTGGAATTTAAAATCCTGCCTCATCCTCTCAAGTGGCTGGGATTACAGATATGCACCACTGCACCTGCCTCTTATTTCTTTATATTCTGTGCCAATTCCTGCAGGAATTTTAAATTAGGATAGTTATAATTATTTGAGCACAGTTAAAAGAAAATCAAAATGTGTTTCCTCAATCTCTTGTATTTAATTTTCTTGGCATGATAGTGAGCACCAGTACCTAGATTCACAGTTTGATAAATGTTATAAAAGTATCTGCAAGACATAATAAGGAGGCAACCACCCAGCATAAGTATCAGTGAATGTGGATAAAGCAGACAGTGAGGAGAGGTTTTCCTGCTCACAATTCCAAGAATATACTCATTATACTTTCAATTTGATCTCAAGTCCAAGAAGCTTGAAGTGTGATTGAAGCCAGGCCAAGGTTAGCAGGAGAAACTTGTGATCATCTCTGTGATAACTCAGGGCAACATTTATAACCCCACCCTGGGGTTCCTCATTTTGTCTCAGTATGAGCAGTCCATTAGGGTGGTTCTTGTTTCTGTCACAGACGGAACTTCAATTATAGGTGTCAGAAACCCAACCTCATTAAGTTGAACTCAGAGGAGACTATCTGATCATTTCCATTAAAAATCATTTAATATTAAATGGTGAAGTCATTTCACAAAACATCCAAAGGCAATGTTTTGGCAGTGGGTATAAGTTAGCAGGGATCCTATCTGTTCTTTCCCTTAAGTCTTCTTACCTATGGGATTGTTTTCTTTTCAAACACACTCTCACCATGTGGTGAGAAAGCTGGACATGGGAAATGCTATACAACTTGAGATTTCAGAGAGGACAATACCCCTTTTGTAAAATAAAGTCTTGAGAGAACCTGTGATTGAATCATCCTGCATCATGTGATAATCCTGGTGGCTTGAGGATGGGCTCTTCTTATTGTCCAGATTGGAAACATATGTTATACTTTTATTAATGCAAGAGGAGAGAGTCCCAGAGAAACCTTATGGAATACATTTCCCACAGAAAGGATTTTGTTACCAGAAAGTTGGAATTAAAAATATGTTGGAAAGACAAAATCAGTGGCTAGACCAGAATGCTACTCTTGTCCCATTGGCTGGGCAATATGGCAGCCAGATGGACTCTAATCCTTTGAATTGCAGTTGTCTTTGTCCTGGAGTACATGTCTTCAAAACCACATGGGAAGCCTGGTGTTTTGAGCATGAGATTGTTGAACATTTCCTTTTCTGGTAAAATCTGTTAGGCAAATTAGAGTTTATTGCTTACATTGCTAAGAGATTACACAGCTTCTCAAATTTTGATGGTGTCTCCGAGTAGAAAATATAAGTTTGGAATTTACTGATGACTGGAAGTGAGTGAAGGTTTATACTTCACTTTAGCATTGTATAGTGAAGAATTTAAGATTGGGTATAAATCATGGTGTAACAGCTTAAGATTAACGGAAACATCAAGGCAGGGATTTTGAGGCAAGGCATTAAATAGAAGAATATTAGGATGTAACTAATGTGCATGACACCTTATGAATATTGGTGACTCAGGAGGTTTCTGCTGGAGACTCAGAGACTGAAAAAGTTAGGCAATGAAGAAGATAGAATAACAGTCACATTAATGTAGACAGTAAAGCCTGTAAGGGAAGGTAGTTTTGTTCCTCAGTCTCCAAGCTGTATGTGGGAATAGATGGTTTTAGTTCTCAACATCTTTTGGCCTAAAGAAAAATGACAACTTAGTGCAATGATACAAACATGTTTTAAAAATCATTCAAAATGGCAAACACTCCTTCACCATAGAAAAACAATTAATTCATCTAACAGATGTTAAAGTGCTAAGGGAACAAAGATAAAACTTTAAAAGAAACATTTGAAGGTAAAACATCTTTTTAAAACTTGAGTAAATATGTTTTCTATCATTATTCATCTAGCTATTTTAAACAAATATTTTAATATTCAGGATAGTATTACAATAGATATGCTATTTATTTTTAAGAAGAAATATTCTGAATTCTCATGGACCCCTCCTCCTTGTTTGGGAGAGGCCTCTCTGTCTGCTGCTCTTATCTTTCTGGAACAGCTTCCACCCTGGAGCTCTATTCCTTGGTATTATTGGTAAAAAAAAAAAAATCCTTCTTTGTTTTTCTTCCCCTAGTGATCTTTTACTTTTGAGAGTATCAATCTAAAAACACAGTCAGAGACAGCCTCCAAAGAATAATGATGTTTATTAGGGATAGCAGAGCCTTTCATTGGGAATGTGAATGCCTTGGGAAGTGATGGGTATATTCAAAGAAACTGAGGCAAGGGGAAGTTTGAAAGCTGTGAGTGGGGGGGATTACATCAGCTGTTTTTAACCAGTAATGTTTGTCCACAGTGATTAATCAGCAAAGTGAGGAGGACTAGTTACTGAGTTGATGTCCCTGTAGAAACACCTGTTACATAATTTGTGGTGGCCCCTGTGTAGGCTCATCATTTCTTTGTGATAGTTACTATCAGACAATCCCATATAAGAACCCTTCCTTCTTACCCTCCCTGCTTTATTCATTTATTCATTTTAACGGTCAACACAAGTACCTGGATTTTGATTCTGACAACTCACTTTCCTTTCACAGGATGAAAGTATGAGCTTTTTTTTTCTCTGTCTTCTTTCATGGTATTTCCTCATAGCACAAGATATACCTTTATTTAGGTAAGCCGGATTATCATAAAAGGTCCAAAAACTCAGGATCATAGCTATTTTGATACTGCTAATAAATTTTTTTAAAGGTATGCTGTATTTTGAAACTCTAAGGATTTGGTTTAGTAGATGTCAATGGCTCTATAGATATAAATCACAGTGTAGAAGATATAGAAGCATGGGAATCATATAAGACACTGTTTATTGTATAAAACACCCAAATCTGTAGTATAAACGGAGGTAACTTCTTTGGGAATGAATTCTCTCTAATAATGTTTTATTGGCTTTTCTGTTAATTGGGTCCCTGCTATCTTCATGTCACCTCTATTTCTTCTTCTCCCTGCCATGCATTTCCTGGGCTCTAGTGCCTTTTACTTGGATACTGACCTGACCTGTTGTCATCTTCACGTTCTCATGACAGCAACAAGTCACAGTAAATAAGGAGTGGGGCACTTCCTTCCAGGGGGGTGATTGTCCCTGATGTAGAATTTTGGCTGTTACAGAAGTGTTGAAATTCAGTGAGCCACCAGGAGGGTTCTGTTGCTTTCCTAGGTTTGGTGGAGCACTACTGTTCTTCCTCCCAGAGGGTTAGTTAGCTACATTTGGAAAGTAATTCTATTCTCTTCACGCTGACATTAACGACATGGCAACTTTTGACTCACAAGAGTGCCAACTCCTCACCCACGGTGTGAGATTGTCTCATGCAAGAAAAGCAATGAGGAAAGCTGGAGTGATTCACACTCCTCAATTGCCATTCAGAGTGTACTTATTGCTCAAACGGAGTTTCTCCTTTCCTCCTTAAATTGCACAAGCACTTACATGAGTCCCCTGACACATAGAAGGACAGAGAGAGACAGTGGTGGGGGTTGGGGAGACAAAGAAAAACCCACCAGCAACCAGCATCAAAGTACTTTTGGAAGGCAAAACAGTGACAAGATTGGATATATTAGCAACAAGCTTGTCAGAACCAAATTCACTTCTTGACAAAGTTAAATAGGCATTGAAGACTTTATTCAAGGCTATTGCAATAAAAAAGAGAGGCAAGAACCCAGGGTACAGATGAAAAATTTTTTTCCTTTCCCTCTAAGGGTTCAAGACTGTTGAAATAAATTAACAATAGATTAATAGGAGGAAAAGACATACAAGCTTATTACATGCATGGGATAATTACAGGGAGGCAATTACCCAGTAACCCAATGAGAGTCATAAATTTATAATCCCCTCTTCATAGGGGAAAGAGAACTTGGGATGTAGCAATTTAGAGGGATTTTTTTAGGGGAAAGGAGTGGAAGAACAGAAAATGCCCTAAGTTCCTTTGGGCTCTAGTGCAAGTGGTGGCTAGTTTTGAGAAGGTAGGTGGTGCAGAACTGTTCCAGGAGCAAAGATTCTCTTGTCATGCAGGAAAGTCCCTCAGGGAATCCTTTAGAAGAATGATGAAAAGTCTGTCTGAGTGTGGTGACATCTCTGGAAGTTAATTTTCCCTGGATAATAATGAGGTTTGGGGGAAGGACTCTCAGACAAATCTGCATTTCTTTTGGAAGAATTCCTTCAGTCAGTTAAGGGCACTTTAGGGACAGCCCTCCCTACACCTGGACAAAGAGGGGAGAAATAAAGGGCAGATTGTAAGGAAGCGTCTAAGACTTCCCAGTGTTCACTAGATCAAAGTACTCAGCATGTTGAAGTGTCATAATTTGGGGTATGATTTTTTGAGCCCCAACACCAGTATGTGCTGAGCCCTGCTGAAACAAGATGCTGGAGAGTTTTTAAGAGATGGGGGATCATGATCTGACTATGTTTTCTAGTGAGACTTACCCATGGGAATGTTAACTTTCTCTTATCTTTTGGAGGAGAGAAAGTTTTGGAACTTAGAACAAGACACCCATTGTACGTCCTAAGGAGCTAGATACAGTAGTTCTCTTCTCCTTGATGATTATGTTTCTAAGAGGGGGTTTCTAGGCCCTTGAGGAAGACATTTCCAGGGTTATAAATCTGAGGAGAGTCCAGGAAGACTACCCAAAGAGGAAAAGGATAAATTTATGATAAATCTAGAGGAAATGCTGTAAGGAAAGGAAGATTAGGAGCCCAGAGGCAGGAAGATGCCTGCTCCAAAGTTTAGTCTGACTGAGGAAGAGGCAAAGGCTGTCTTGGTCACATATATAGGACTCTGCATCCATCTGGAAGCTTCTTCACCAGAGGATAGAGAGCTGTCTTGGTCTCATTCCAGGTGCCATGTGACACACTTCACATATATGAAGTCAATGTCTTCACATATATGTCAGCAGTTCCTATGGAGGTTGAGCTGAAGCTCTAGGACCACCAATGTCTCCCTTGTGGCCTTTTGCTGATTCCCTAAATTCTTTGTGTTAGCCATTCAATCTCTTGGATTAGCCCTCATATTTATATTGGAGTTCTTCTATAAATAAACTTATATTTAAAAATATGTATTTATATGTTGGAATATTTGAGAGAATATATTAATACATATTAAATTATATCTGTAAACATTTGAATATGTGTTTAAATATATACTATATTTATATATAAGGTATATGTATGTACTTATCAAATATATCTTTATGAAAAATGAACTTTTTAGTGTCTTTGAAAGAGGATCAAAATAGCCTCCTAGGCTCTAGGTCATGGAGCATAAAGAATAAAAGAGTAGGAAATAATATTTGTTGTATTTTTCTATGAATCATACACGGTCTTAAGTCGTCTACTTATCAGCACAATATCCCATGAAGTAAGTATGATGGTCTTCATTTAACACATAAATGAACTCAGAAACTTGATGTCTCTTAACGAGGTCATGCAGCTGGTCAGTTGCAGAGCTGGAGGTTTAACACAAGACTGTAATAGTCTGATTTCTCCCCTTTTAATGTTTGATCACTGACAACTGTGAGGAATACCCATCACCTTTCCCTCTTGCCCCACATCTGAACAAGCCATAAAAGAGAAGAATCCAATCGTACCAACCTCTGCCCACAGCCCTTACCCAGGCCCTTCCCTTAACTACAATCAGATCAAAGCCACTTGCCTCTCTCTTCATTGAAGCTGTTCCTAATCTGCTTGGGGAAGTGCTCAGTTCTATTATTTTTAAATACTATTATGTTATTAATAAAGGTTTTTACACCTTCTTGGTGATGTATAGTGTCATAGGCTTGATTTCTGTTATCAGTTTTGTTTGGGTGGGGTGTGCCCTTCCCTTTGCCAGCAGAGCAACTACAAAATAAAGGCCATGCAAAATGGAAAGAGGAGGCAGGGCCTCTGTAAAACATGCCACCATGTCACATTTCAGATTCTGCCAAGATTCTGCACGTGCCTTTAGCCACATGGCCTGTGCTACCTAAGAAACACTATGCAGACAAATTGAAAAATAAACAAAAGCTCATTTGAAAGAGAATCAATTTAAACACAATTTGCACTGATTTTGTATATTTGAACTTTGTATATTGTATTTGAATTACGATTCATCTTCCTTTCTGTGTGCATTTGGTTCTTATGATTATAAATTGTAGTTAAGAGGGATACTCTGATGCAAAGTAAGCTTTCTTATATTATAGGACTGTGGTTCGAGACCTACGTCTCCCTTCTCTGTTCTGTTGTTATAATGAATTTAAAAAACATAGAGGCCCTATTGCTGAGCTAGAAAACAAATGTTAGATTGCAAAGTAAAGTCAGAACATCTCATGCATCTTCTGAAAGATTTAGTCAAAATATTGTTTCTGCAAGTAGTGAACATCTGCTTTGTTTAGCTTCCCATTTTCCAATTCTTTGATAACAAAATGGATTTTTCTCTGTGGAACCTATCCCATGTTTCAGCATAACTTAATCCTTTAGCTTTATAAAATTCATCCAAGCCACGGAGGGAGTCTTCAAGCTCAGGTTTGGATTATGAATATATTTTGTCTTCCTGAACATAATGAAGGTTTAGAAATGGACCTATGACTCATTTCGGGCATCCAGACTCCTCCCTGAGAACGTTCTGCCAGAGCCTTGCCTTTCATTAGTATTGCTAGTTGAGTAAGATAAGCCTAAAGGAAGGGCTGTTACAGGTGATCCCTGAAGATCCCTGAAGGTAGATTCATTGAAAGAAGGCACAGAGTTATGGAAATCATTCCTGAAGGTGATTACCTCTGGTTACATAAGTGAATGCATCCTTTTTTCTTTCTAAGCTAATTTGAATTTAGTTCCTATTACTGCATCAAAAGTCTTAATATGTGCTAATACATGTATGTGCCATGCAAGAAGTAGTAGATAAAGTGACCCCATCATTTATTGTCCAAACCAGGACTCTTTTGCAAATAGAAATGGGCATGATTCACATTTACACAGATGAATAGTTATGTTAGAACTGTCTCAGCCCAAACAGGACATATAGTAACCTCTGTAATTAGGGTTGTCTAATTACATATTGCATATTTCCTAAACCTTATAATAGCATCCTCCACATATAGAGGCTTTAGCATATACTTTGTATGTAAGGAAATATGTAAAAATAACTGCCACTGAAGATCTAGGCCTTAACTTATATGTATGTATGTATGTGTGTATATATGTATGTATAATAAATGATTTCTAAGGGCAGAGGCTTATTTGCAGATAAATTACCTAGCGTAATGAACAAGAACTGTCAGTTATAGTAGGGGACCCCAAGTGAAGAAGAGACACATTGGGGGCCATTCATGTCATATATGCAGGTGCGGGAGAATTACTTTGCTTTGGTGGGACCAACAGTACTTCTCATTTCTCTTTTATTTAAGAACTTTTCTTTGCTCTTTCTTTAGGGATGAACTTAGCCACACAGGATGAAATATAATTATTCTAAAGCAATCATAGTAATTTAATTCCCTCTTTTTATTGAATGATTTTTAAAAGATTCTAACTCACTAATGAGTTAAGGCAGAGTGTATTAGAGGACCCTAGGAAATTTTTTTATTTCCTGAAATGAAAGAGACGTAAGAAGTTATATAATTTTGCCTCTTCATCTGTTTCCCCAGAATATTCCTGTGTTTGATGATATTGGGTTAGGATTTCATGACTAAAATTGGCAGCACTTTGGCATCCATGAGATGGTAAGATTGAGAATAGGAACCAGCATGCAGAGGTGAGATATATTAGCTTTTTGTCACTATAGTAAAATTACCTGAGGCAGACTACTTATAAAGAAAGAGGTCTATTTAGCTCACAGTTTTGGAGATTCAGGGGCATGGCACTGGCATCCGCTTAGGTCTGCTGAGAACTTTATGGCAGATGGCAGAACTCATGAGGTAAGGAGGATCCTATGGTAAGGCAGGAAGCAGAGAAGGGGAAGGGCTAGGTTCACTCCTTTGATAACAGATATCAAGAGAACTAACTCAGGGTCTCACAAAGAACTACCTTAATTGCTCCCTAGGCTAGGGCCCCTGGTGACCTCTCACTAAGCCATAACTCTTTAAAGTCCAGTACTTCAACATCATCACACCAAGGACCAAGCTTCCAACACCCAACACATGGACCCTTGGGAGACAAACCACACTGAAAGCACTGAAATGGTGACATGGAAGCATGGAAATCTTTCAGATTCTTAATGGTAGCACTAGGTTATGGACCCATCCTGAAATTCCTGCCTCCAGAATTGGTACATAGAAAGTGATGTTTTACTGGTTCAGCCATTGTCCAGGAGGTCACTTTCACCTGAATGCATCTTGATTCATATAGTGGGCACTAGTTCAACATCAGGCTATCAGTATCTCATGCCACAGTCATAGCCTATTGATGGGAAAATTCTAAAGACAATTTTCACATGAATTTCTACACTAACCCAGATGCTGCCTTGCATTTTTAAAGAAAGCTATGGATGTCTGGACGGGACTCCTGTTCCCAACCTAAGAAGATATTTCTCTGTCTCCATTACCTTCTCCCTGTCTTTTTTTCCCCCTGCTACAACAAATAATTCTTCAAAGGTAACTATGGGAAAAAGTCAATAAAAGTTTATGAGAAAGCTATAAATATAAATGGTTCGTGACTCTAGGATCATTTTGTAACTAAAGTGAGAGTAATAAACTACTACTAAGGTAGTAGTAACCTATTACTACAACCAGGGAAACTAATGACTTTTCTAAAAACCTATATAAACTCTGTCTAACCTAGGGCCCTTTCCCCCTCTCTGCTTTGCAGAGAGCGATATTACTTCATTAAATTGAACTTTCCAGAGGCTACTGGCTCTAAATTTTCATTTCCAGGTATCATTTCAGGCCATTGGATGGTGAAGGAATGGGCATTGATACAGCCATTCAGAGACATGGGCTCTAGTCTCAGCTTTGCAGCCAGCAAGACCTGCCACTTAAGACAGCTTACAAAACCCCTTAGGAGAATTTAGTTTTACAATCTGTAAAATGAAGAGTTTGGATGAGAGAATTTAGATGTCTAAAATTCTACATTCAGAATTCAAAGAGACTTCATCTCAAGAAGATAGGTTTCATAGCACAGCCTGAATAATGGCCCTTGGAGAGATCCAGATACTGGGAATGTTATTTAACCTAGCAAAAAGGACTTTGCATATGTGATTGAGTTAGGAATCTTCGGATGGGAGGGTTATACTGTGTTATCTGGGTGAGCACCGAATGTAATTACAAGGCTTTGAATAAAAGTACAGGAGAGAGGATGTGTGATCACATTGGTGGCCTTGAAGATGAAAGTGGAGCCCATGAGCCACAGGATGCAGAGTACAGTTCTAGAAGCTCAAAAGGGCAGGATTCTCTTCTTAAGCCTCTATGAACAGAGTATCCCTACCAACACCCTGATTTTAGACATCATATCACAACTCCAGGAGAATAAATTGGATTGTTTTAAGCCTCCAAGTTCATGGTAGTTAGTGATAGATAGCAGCACAGGTGAATAATTGGAGAATAACGGTGAAATCTTGTTGACGAGGGACATAGGCCAGAATGCATCTGTTGTCCATTTGGTGTGGCAGTAGGTACCAGTGCTTGCTTTACTGTTCTCTGTCTGCAGTTTCCAGATCATAAGACAATTGGTTTGAATATGTAGACATGGCATTGTAATAAACTGGCATTTTCGGATTGTACTTGGATGTTACACTTATGTGCACAGGCTCTGATGTGTGCTGGTAAATGGCTCTTTAGTTCTAAACAAGCTTTCCTCACGAGTTACGGTTGCAGCCGGGAGTCAGTCGGACATGCATGTAGGCATGAACCACCTTCATTTATGTCACTTGATCAGTCTTTATTCCAGAGGCTCCTGATCTATGACGTGTCAAAATATAGACTCTGTGACAGAGCAGGGCTGGATTTCAATCTAAATCAGAATTTCCTTAATGTGTTCATTTTCAAATCTTTTAAAGAGATCATGAAATTTTAAAAAAATATGGCGTAAATTTGACTTGCTAAGTCACCACAATTGACTGATGTGATTTGAAACACTCCCAAAATATTGATTCTTATGTAACATGTTTGCCACACTTGTGGTTCTTTCTGGCATGATACCTGTTTTCCTGTTTTTAAAAAATATATGTTGAAGTCACCCCCAATAGGCTCAGAAATCTTCCCTAAGAGATGTTAAATAATGCTAAATATGAGATTCATTTCTAAAATGCTATTAGGAATTTGCCAGTCTGCTCAGGTTGGGTGGCATCTCATTAAATTTTATGTAATCTATTTGCTGACTGGAAATACAGGAAATATTTCTATTCTGTCCCAATTTACAGAAACTCTAAATTGAACCATATGAAATTACTGTTTTTGTAGGTCAAGAATATTTGAATGTTAGCAATTTCATAGGGTTGAATGCCTTAAACAAATTCATTAATAAAGAAACTCAAATCCAAGAACCCAAATGAAATATAACAAATAGGTAAACAGTATAACTTTGAGGTTATTGAAATAAATAGATAAAAATAAATTATAAACTAAAGCTGTATATATTTTTTGTCCTTGTTATCTTAAATCTTTATCCATGATTTTATTCTCTCTTGTGATGTACACGTTTATTAAATAGTAGAAACCATTTTATGTGAATAAATAATGCAAATCATAAATTTTATGTTACTGAGTATTTAAATCCAGCATTAGATGTGTGAAAAGAAATGAATTTATTGTACACTATATACATAGCTGAAGCATAGAAATATCACCAGAATGAGAATGAGAAACTGAGTTTGAGGGTTGCTCTGCTCTCTGCTTTATTCTCATCTGAAAAATGGAAAGATAATATTAATTAACTAGAGTTGCTGTGAGATTCACATGAGATAATGTATGGAAAGGTATTTGTAAAGAAGAAAACACAATAAAGAGTCACTGTACAAGGAAGGTTAGTCCCTCTGAAGACTCACCATTCGTGGTTGTTTTAGGATATTAGAACTAGGAACTGCGTACTAACTAGGATATTAACTGATTACTAACTAAGATATTAACTGGGTGCTAACTGTTTGCAGTTAGCAGTTAATGCAGTTTTGTTTCACAAACATGAGCAACCAGCATAGGAATTATGAAAGAAGGTTTAAACTGGTGCGCTCACCTGTATTCCTAGCAACTGGGGAGGCTGAGGAAGGTGGATTGCAAGTTCAGAGTCCAGCCTGAATAACTTGGCAAAACCCTGCCTCAAAATAAAATATGAAAGAGTAAAAATAAGAATAAGGTTTATTCACTTCTAAACGTAGACAGATATTCACTATGAGTGCATGAAAAAAAACATGCAAAAGTCTGCTATTAAATAATAAAGAATAAGTAGCCAACAATGACATTTCAAAAGTAATAGTGACTTTTTAATTTTAAAAATGATTTAAAATCCTCACTTCTTACCTTTACTCCCAGACCTCTTTTTTTCTCCCTAGGTATAGAATTTATTTCATTCAAGTATGTTCATAAGATTTTTTTTTCCCTTAATGAACTAATGAATCTGGTGATGTCAGAAGGTAAAACATACACGCCTGCTCTTATGGCTTCTACATAAAGCATTTTTGTAAATAGTACATCTTCACTGCACAATTATTTTTAATCAGTTCCTTTTAATGTGTTACATTTTATGAATGTTTTACTACCATTAAAAATTATTTCATGAGTGTAGCTGGTGTTTTAGGGAGGTATATATATTCATATTTTCACTTTATTACTTCTATATTGCTTTCATACATTAGCATTTCTTTTTTAATAGAGGAAGAGACATGTAAATAGATATTTTCAATATATGTGGTCATTCCCTGTACACAGAACAAAGAATTGTGAGGTTGTTTTGAGAATACAAGGCCATAGGAGGGCAATTGAGGCTTTTGGGGAAACAGGGCACTTGACTTGTGCCTCAGATAATGAATCAGAGTAACTCATGGGAGAAGGGAGATGGGTGTTGGTGGACATTGTGCAGATGGATGGGAGGGTGAGAGGAAGGTGCGCTAGGAAGAGGAAACAGTTCTATCAGAGATTCAAAGGCATGAGGCACCATAGAGTGTGGATTTAGAATTATAACCGGTTTAGTGTCACGAGAGTATGAAATATTAAGAGAAAAGCAAGAGGGAGAGAAAAGAATCTGATTCTTGTGGTTCCTCCCAGGTAGAAGAATATCCATTAGTGTAACACAATTATATTACACTTGCATATATCCACCTGGTGCAGGTGGGGGTGATTTCTCTGGGTTTGGAAGGAATAACTAGAAATATATAGTCTAACCCCATCTCCCTCCTTTCGGTAAGGAACCAGCTCACCTTCAGGGCAAAACTGTCTTCTGGTTTTCTCCAAGTTGTACTTCACAGAGACAGATTTTAGCTTTAAGTTAGGGAGGTTTTGAGGCGTATGAAGATTAGATGTAGTTTTCAGGGGTTAATTTAGAATCATTATAATACATATTGAGGTGCACATCTTGAGAAATAATTGGACAGAAATTAGGGAACAAAATACTCACTGAAAAGGCTATGAATGGAGCCCTTGGGCGCTCCATTGAGCCCTCAGGCTCTTTCCATTGTTGGGTAATTTGGGGGCTCAGTCTTTGTGGAGTTTCTTGTTAGTCCACAAGATTTGTTTTTCCACTTGTGCCATTAGCTCCTATGCTCATGGACCAGGAAAAGGATTTTTGGTTTTGTCCTGAGTTATTTGGATCTTGTTTTTGGATTGAACCGCAGCTTCATGAAAATTTGTTCACAGACACATGGTCTTTCTGAAGCGGCAGTATCCCATGTTTGCAGGGAGACTCAGAAAATGTATGGCAGATGTCAGTAATGGTGAGATGCTGAGCTTGCCTTGGTGCAATCACAGAGCCCTCGGGCCTCAGGGAGGACTGAGGGATATTCATGGCTCAGCAAACTCACAGGACTATGGGACCCTTAGCAGATGCTGCCATGACAGTCTCCAGGGACAAATATCTACATCATCCCTGAGGATGAGGATTGGTAGTGGTTATTGTTGAGAAGCAGCCTTGGAAATGGGGATGGCTGAGTGTCTCAGGAGACGGCTGATCTCTCCAGGGGAGAGTGACTATGCCCTAACAAGGCTAAATGCTTCATGAGTTGAAAGAATAACACTGAGAAAATTACTTTCATTCAATTTTGCCTATTGCTGAGGAGTTGGAGTAGCTTATACTGTCAGACAGTTTGGGAACAGATCATGGGCAAATGAAGACTGCCGTCCATTTCTTCTTTATCGCTAGCAGTCACATATTCCACTTTGTGATGAAGATAGTTCTGTGTTGGAGATTGTCAGTAAGGCTGAGGAATTCTATGCTTTATTCTACAGAATTACTTTTACCTGAAAAAAAGTCATGTTTCAGTTTAACCATTGTTAGTAATAAGCTATTTTGCCCATGAACGGTGGTTCCTTCGTACTGGATATCTTTTTTTTTTTTTTTTTTTGTGAGCATATGTCTGAATATATACAAGACACTTTAAGTAGTTTATTTGTAATATAATGAATTTTTAATTGAAAGAAATATTTTAAAGTTTATAAATAGTACTGGATATCTTTTGATTCAGAATTCAGGCTGACAAGATGTGCCTCATCTGTGGCTTCCTCGCTAAAATCCTGCAAACATAGATAAGGCCAGGTCATCTGGGTTTTGCCTGGGCCTTTCTCATTAAATACTTCCACAGATTTGAGGAAAGGCAGCTGTCTTCACCCAAGGCAACTGTTTTTGAGAGAGACTTGATCCACATATTCTGAAAGGATTTTCCCTTCTTTCCAGAGCACCCAACTCTATGCAGCTGGGTAATAAGTTAATGGGTTACCATATGATTCTGTCCAGACTCTTCAGGGATGTTGATGATGCACTCAGGAAGCATAAGCCTTATCCAAGTGCCATTTGTAAGAGGCACTGATTTCCTGAGTGATGCACTCTGCATACAATGCCAGATACATAAAAAGTGCTTGATAAGGCAGAGTTACAGTTTTTGTATTTATCTTGGTAGGCAAGGTCCCATCCTTTAAATCTAGACTTCATTATATAGTTGCTATCACTTTGACCCAATTCATGACTGCTGGACCATAAGTTGGGCACAATCATAAAACTATAGTAGTGTTATTAAAAATACCAGTCTACTGAAACCTGACTTTAAAGATTAGGGTACATTACAAATTTACTAAAACAAAATTGACCTTTCTAATTTTTTACCACAATGATTAAACCTTATACATTTATTAATGTCTCTAATTTTACACATGAGATTATGAATCTATTTGCTGAAAAGTTAAAATGTTGAGTGCATAAGTCTGTGTAAAAAAAATTCCCATATATAATACACTTGATTTCTGTTATACCTGTTATTCTAAAATATCTTTTTGTTTAAAATAACTCATTAAATATTGACTAAATTGCCAAGAGCAGCCAGATATTGCAGGTGCACACCTGTAATCTCAGCAACTGAGGAAGCTGAGGCAGGAAGATCACAAGGTAGAGGCCAGCCTCAGCAATTTAGTGAGGCCCTAAGCAACTTACTGAGACCCTGTCTCAAAAAATAAAATGGGCTGGTAGTGTAGCTAAGTGGTAAAACACCCCTAGATTCAATTCCCAGTACTAAAACAAATGAAACAAAAGCAGTCATTAAAAAAAAAAATAGCCAGGGGCTGGGTGCACTGGTATAAGCCTGTAATCCCAGCCAGCCTCAGGAACAGCAGGGCGCTAAGCAACTCAGTGAGACTCTCTTCTAAATAAAATACAAAATAGGGCTGAGGATGTGGCTCAGTGGTTGAGTGTCGCTGAGTTCAATCCCTGGTACACACACCCACACACACACACACAAAATAGCCAGGAGAAATGGTGCACATCCATAATTCCAGCCACTTGTGAGGCTCAGCCTCAGGAGGATCACAAATTTGATGCCAGCCTGGGCAACATCATGAGACCCTATCTCCAAATAAAAAATCAAAAGGGCTAGGGATGTGTCTGAGCTCCCCTGGGTTCAATCCCAGATACGTATCTCTCTCCCTCCCTTCCTCCCTCCCTCCCTCCCTTCCTTCCTTCCTTTCTTTCTTTCTCTCTCTCTCTCTCACACACACACACCACAGATTAAATAAATAGGATAATAATGCAATACATATGTATGATAACAGAATAATGATTTCATTAACACTTTTATACTTACCATCTGGTTTTAAAAATAAGTAAAACTTTACTATTAACCTTTACCACCAATGAGCCCCCAAATTTTGTTTATAGTTTTTTACCTTTTTTTATAATTTTGTCATATGTGTACCCATAAATTCAAATAAAATATTTAGCATTTATCCACTGATTAGAAAATCCAGCTCTGTCAAAAAAATCAGTTATTTATACGTATGTGTAGAAGTTGGGGAGGGTTAGTCTTAATTATTGACTAATGGAATAATATTGGTCAATTTGCCTTTCTCTATTTCAATATCTCAACTGTAGTTACTAGAGCTTTGGATTTTATTTTGCATTCTTGGTATTTTAATACACACATATATGTATGTATTTACATTTATGTGTATGCATGTGTGGATTCTTCCTGCATCCCTATAGAACGTCTCAATTTTACCTTTCATTTCTCTGAGCCTATTTTCTAAAGGTCAGTTCTGCTTTATTTAGCATCCGATGCAGTTTTAGCTGTTGAAACGTTAGTTTTCTTGTGATGTTTGTGTTTTTAATCTGACCTTGTCATCTCACCCTGTAATTTTTATGTAAAAAGACTTCTATGACATATAAACAAAAAAATCTCCTAAGAAAAATAGTGATTTTAATACAAACAAAAAATAAAGTGTTCCTCTTAGTAAATAAACAAGTAATTGGATTCTGTTTAGAATGTTCTGGTTCTAGTAATAAATTCTTATTAGGGGTCTGTAATTCTATTAAATCTTTTGGGCAATATAACAATTAAGCTGTAAAACAAAGCATCCCAAAACTTAAGGGTTTAAAAACACCACCATTTATTTAGCTCTCAAATTTGCAGGTCAGAAATTTGATTGGAGCTCGCTAGTGTGATTTTGACTGAGCTTCTTTGTGACACTGCAGTCAGGGACAGATCAGCAGGAGCCTGCTGCTCTAGGACTCCTTGCCTGGGATAGCTCATCTCTGCTCCACATGGTCTCTCACCATCCTCTGGCTGTCTTGGGCTTGTGCACATGGCTGCTGAGCAAGTCTCCAGGAGGAAGTAGAAATGTTCAAGTGGTACACTTGAGCCCTGGGCTCAGAGCTGATAGACCACTGCTTCTACGGTATCTATGGATCAAAGAAAGTCGGAAGGTCATCTTAGATTCAAAGAGAGGGGAAAGAAACTTTATGTTTTCATGCAGGAATACAAAGTCACATTGCCAAAGACATGATACAGAGAGCAGTCAAGGATTACAGCTATTTTTTGCATTCTATCACCAGTAATGTTCCATTTCTCTAGTATTGATGTACATTTTGAACTGGTTCAATGTTGCACCCTATGTTTATTGTCAAGCAAAGAAGGTCTTGGAAGAGCTGTTGAGACTATAAAAGGATGTTTAAACTTCCATTTTCTCTGCTGACAGCCTAACTGCTCAACACTCTAACAATTCAACCTAAGTGGACCTAAATTTCTTCACCATATTCTTTCCTTGGGAAGCCTGATGCTGGTTATGATTTTTTCCTTGTTTTCAGTGATATTTCACTAAGAAGTTGAGAAAGCTTGCATCAGGCATTGCCAGAAGAACTAAGCTATTTATTTGTTTGTTTATTTATTCATTCATTGATTTATTTATAGATGGATTTCACCATGTTTCTTAGGCTGACTTTGAAGTCCTGGGCTCAAGAGATCCTCCTGCCTCAGTCTCCCAAGTAGTCTACAAATGTGCACCACCACACCTGGATCCTAAGCTTGATATTAATATTGCTTTCCATATTCCAGGTCAGAAAGTTGTATGTGATATTTACTTGCTCTCACAACAACTATCACTATACCCTGTTTTGATTACTCCTTACTGGAACTTAATTTCCTAACAAGTTACCTTACATGCAAAACCAGGATTTCTTCAGTCCAATTTCTTACAAGATAATTCATCTTTGTCCCATAGTCTTTGCTACTTCAACTAAGACCTGCTATTGTTTCTGAGCTGGCACTGCTCAAATTGGTTCTTGTTTACCCTTCTGATCCTACATCAATCAGGCTGTCAGTATAGGCTTTCACATTTACATAACTAATGGCAATGCTTCTTGGTGTCATTTTAGTTTGTGCTATGACTAGAGATCTCATTTATACACTGGTGACCTTCCAAATCCCACTTCTGTTAATTTGATCTGTAGGTCCTTCAAGTTCAAACTGCAAGATTCCTGCATGTTCACAGAAATGTTCTCAAGACCCTTGTCCATTCAGTTTTCTTCTATCTGAGTTTTCTTTTTGCTTTTATTTACTACCTCAGTTGTTCATTTACTGTCTTCTTGATTTAAAAATGTTTGCTCTTATATTTTAGCATCCATATGACCTCCTTACTTTTACTATGGAAGCCATAAAAGTCCATGCTGTTTGCATTCAAGGACTCTGCTGTTTTTCCCAAGATGGTGCTGGTGCCCCACCCTCCCCGTGTCGCTAAATTGTTTGTTAGGATGGAACTGATTAATCATTCAAGGTAAACTTCTATTCTTTCTGGTGAAATAGATTTTACTTATGTTTTTAGGTTAAATAATTGAATTAGCTGATTATTTTCCTGGATTGATTGAATATTCTGTTTATGGCTTTGGATTTTAAAAGTCACTAGTTTATTATTTTATCAATAATAATCAGAAATTCTAGGTTATAGTTGTTATGAGGAATGAGCTGGGTTTTATTTAATATATAAAAGTTTATTACTTTCTCTGATTAGCATTTGATAAAATTTTCTCTGATAAAATTTTTTTGCTCTGTCATTCTGAGTTCTTGAATGAGACACTTATAACAAAGACACTTATAAAAGGGGAAGAATGTTTATTTAGATGTATATTTCATGTATACATGGGAGATACTCAGGAAAAAAATGAGTAAATATCTGAGAAGTGGCTTATAATTTTTTTTAATTTTAAATTTTGTATTTTCTTTCTTTTGTAAACAGCAGAATGCATTTCAATTCACAATACACATATGGAGCACAATGTTTCATTTCTCTAGTTGTACACAGGTAGAGTCACACCATTCGTGTCTTCATACATGTACAAAGGGTAATGATATCCATTGGAAGTGGCTTATAATTGATGTTTAAGTACCATCTTCAGCTAAAGACAAAAGAAAGGAGGGTATGTGTGGGTTGACAGGGGAGGCCAGTTATGAGGTCAGCAGGAAAATCCATATTAATCAGCTTTCGGTTACTGTGACAAATACCTGAGGTATTCCCTTTATGAAGAAAAAAGGGTTATTTTGACTCACAATTTGGGGGATTTCAGTCAATAATTGATTGGTTTTGTCATTTTGGGCCTGTGGTGAGGCAGCATGTCATGGCAGGAGCATGTGCCAGAGGAGGTCCCTTCATTTCACGAGCGTGTGCAAAAAGCAAGGAAAAGGAAGGACTGGGATCCCACTGTCCCCTTCAAGGGAATATCCCCTCTGGGCAGATCTGGTACTAGGCCCTGTCTTTTAGGGCTTCTACCACTACCCAATAGTGGCACAAGCTGGCAACTGGGCCTTCAACTTTGGGGACATTTATCCATACCACAGCATACAGTAAGCAGTCTACAGAGTGCTATGCAGCTTGAAGGGGGCCTTCTCCAATGGAAGTTTGTTGTGGTTCAGTTCTTATTTACTTCCTGGGATAGAGCAGGAGAGTAAATAAATGGAAATTTCCTTCAGGGATTTAAATTTTCCTTACAACATGGAAACATCTACTCTGTTTTCAGAGCTTCCTCTGTTTCTGGTATTCCTGAAAATAATCAGATTAAAATGATGCTCATGCCAAAGAGGCATATTTGGGGGTTGCATGTTCAGCTGTCCTGCACATTCTTACAACCCCCCAAAGTGTGCCTGTCATTTAATGTGCCTGCAGGGTGTTGAACAAGCAATCCAGAGTCAGTCTTATTGAATTGAGTATGAGTCTCAATTTATTTATCAATAAATCATAAACAATATTTACTCATGAAGCCATAGGGGATATAACATAAGTACAGCATCCAGAACTAAATCTGATAGAGAGGAAACAGTAAATGCTAGCTGGATTTCCCAGCTCACCATATAAATGGTGTAAAATATATTGAAACTCAGGGAGAAAATGTCAACTTTGATCCACTGGGGATTATGTCTTTCTGGGTTCTTCCTCATTTCTTGACCTGTCTGACTTGGCTCCAACATTTTGAGTTTTGCCTTTCTGGCCCACTTTAGGTTTGGCTTTTGTTGGAAGAATTATTACAGAAAGTTTTGCTGTTTGGAAAATGTAAGCAGCAAGGTTTTAGAAAGGGCATTGAAAGGTAAAAAATGACTCCCAGTCTGATTTGAGGTACCAGGCCCAGGGCTTCACTGGGGGGTTTGTGTCATGCAACCTCTTGCCGTTTATGTTAGAGAAAAGAATGTGTCATTGCAGTGATTAATAAAACTGATAATAAACATGAGGTTATTCAAGGTCACCGGGAAAAGGCTGCTCCTTCCCAGCAGGAAGGTTAACAGGAGAAAAGATATATAGATTTATTATGTGCGCAGTGGCATCACAGAAAAGGAAAGTGAATACCCCTAGTCAGAGGGATCCAGAAGTTTAAGCACCATCATGGGTAAGAAGGGAGGAGGAATGTGGGCAATGTAAGAGAAAGTTATTTAGGGGAAAGTGTCCGTAGAACAGGAAAGAGCCAGCGGAAGTACATCTCAGCATGCTGACCATTCCCGGCCTTCTGTCTTGAGATCTTTCTCAATTTTCCCTGGTTAATGAGATTCCCTGAGATTCATGACAGCGAGTTCCTCTTGCGGCGAGTTCCTCTTGGAGGCTCCAGTCCAATCTTCAGGCAGATAAGGGGAGCTCAGAGAAAGACCTTGCCTGCATTTCTTCTTACCCAAGCACCCCAAAAGATCCCTGAACAACAAGAAAGATGTGATTTGTTGGGGGAAAAAAACTAGGAAAAGGACTATAGGAATAGACAGGAGATAAAACTTCTGGTTTTGATGGAATTATTGTAGTTGAGATTTGCTGGCAAACACTATATTAGAGGAGCATAGGATTGTGGAAATAGCATAAAACCAAACATTCACAAGAAAATAAGACCACAAAACTAGCCATGTGGTATGGTTGAACCAAGTGCCTCCCATCTTTGAGACTTAGTTTCTTCATCTGTACAGCTAGGGTGCTGATTAATGAAATCTTTGTTTCCCTGCTTGACTTTCCTTGATTTTATGCTAAAGCACAGGAATGTGGCACCACAGGAGGTATCTCTAGAAAGCCTTTAAAACAATTGTGGGGCTCATTCAGCATCACTGTTGGCAGAAATCATGAAGAATATGATTTAGCATGCTTCCCAGAGCTGCAGCAAAAGATATTGAGCCAAATTCCTGGGGCATTTGAACGAATGCCTAGCAGAAAGCTAGGCCTTCTTCCAGAACTGCTAAGTGGTACCTTTGCAACCCGACTGTGTTAATTATGAGTTGGGCACATTGGGAGGTATATTAGCTCACTGATACCTCTGGCTGAAGACCAGCTTTGCTTTGGGGGATTAGTGGACATGGGAAAGAAATACATTCTTTTCTTCTAAAAAGTATATGAATCATTATATGTCACATAAGTGTTGGAGACGTTCAGATCAAATTGCATGTCTAAAACATAAACGTGTATATAGAAAGAATTTTAAGTCTATGATTAGACAAGATGTAGAATATTTGACTAGCACCATATCACCATGATGAAGGAATTATACAATAAGTCCTTCTCTGCAGGATAAAACACAAATAATTTGCCATTTACCCTGTGCATGTCTTCTAAAAATAATTTATGTCATGAGCATGAGTATGACCTGGAATTTGTCTCCAGATGCAAGAAGGCAGAGCTTTATTATTAAGTGAAAAATCTTCTAATAATGTTTATATTAACTTATTTTAGTTCTCCTCTTCCTCCTTCTCCTCCTCTTCTTCTTCTTCTCCTCCTCCTCCTCCTCCTCCTCCTCCTCCTCCTTCTTCTTCTTCTTCTTCTTCTTCTTCTTCTTCTGAAGATAGAACACATGGCCTTGCACATGCTAGGCAAACACTCTACCACTGAGCTCTACCCTCACCCTCTTATTAACTTAAATACATGTGCATGTACTTGCACGTGTGCACACATATACAACCAGGAGAACCACTTATGAAATACCACAAGAAAACACTGATTGCTTCAAAGAGGGAATTTACATTATAGACATTCACAGTGACTTTGCCTTCGTGAGAGTCCCTCTATGACTCTCACCCTCCCAAACACACTCAGGCACGTATGAGCTCTAATACATATGAGCATACTCACATACACACTTACAAGGACTCACTTGTTCTTGTGCATATTTGCTTAATTTGCATCATAACATAAGCAGCCACAGCTGAGGCTTTAGAGATAGATTTAAGTTGAAATGTTTGCTTTGTTGCTTGGTTAATTATGCTATTAGTAAATTCAGAATCTCATTAAGTATTTACCTCATAGAGAGTTGTTGAAATACTAAGAGAACATATTGTGTTAATCAGGGCTCTCCATAAAGAAGATCATATGAGATTTAATCTAACGGAGATCATATAGATTTAACCTAAATGAAGTGATTTAAATGAAGTGAATTTAGATATTTGCCATGCTAATACTACAGTAGAAATTCTGCTCCTGATTTATAAGTATGGTTGTGTAGACAATAATGAGAAGGTCTTAGAATGGCTATAGGGAGCTGTTCATATCACATGTTTCAAAAAAGTGACTTCGATCATCCTTTACCAAATAGCTAATAGTATATGGGTCATTACATAATGATAAAAAGGAATATACGGAGGGAGGGAGAGAGATGGAGAGAAAGTAAATAAGTTTAGAAATTGACTCACATATCATGGAGGAGTTTGATACATCCAAAATCTTCTGGGTAGGTAGTCCAGTTGGAGCCCCAGGGTAGAGCTGCAATTCAAGTCCAAAGACAGTTTACTGGCAGAATTTTTTCTTGCTCAGGGAAAGTCAGACATTGCTCTTGTAAGAACTTCAACTAACTGGATGCAGCCCACCCACATTATGGAAGATAATCAGTTTTACTCAGAGTTTACTGATTTAAGTATTAATCTTATTAAAGAAAATAGACTCAAAGAATCACCTACAATAATGTCTGACAAAATATCTGGCTCATGTGGCCCAGTCGAGTTGATGCCTAGAATTAATCATCACATCCATGTAAAAATACTACCACCTGTGTGCCCAACAGAACTATTACTCATAAAGCATTAGCCTTTCTCAGTGTAGTCACAAAAGAGCTTTGTTTCAGACTTTCTGTCTTGGACTACCAGAGGAATTAGAACCAAAAGATAAAACATAAATTAGAATTGTTAAGTTATTTGTTCTCATTGATTTGAAATAATGTAGACTTGTGTCTAATGATTTTGCAAACTTGTAGCAGACTGACCAGGATAAATTAGAATTTTGAGCTTCTTTGCTGCCTTTCTGCTACTAAATACCATCTCTTAAAAGTTTTTAGACATAATTTAATATTAGCTAACTCTTTGAGATGTCATATTTCTCATAGATTTGGAGCTAGTTCTTTCAATAGGCCAAAAGGTTGATTTTTTTCTGGAAACACGATTATATTCATTCATATATCTTTTAAAAATTAAGATAATTGGGCAAAATAATGAGTAAGTCTTAATACTCTTCAAATCACCTTGACAGGCATGGTGGCACATGCCTGTAATCCCAATGACTGGAGGCTGAGGCAGAAGGATCTCATGTTTGAGGATAACCTCAGCAATTTACCAAGACCCTGTCTCAAAATTTTAAAAAATAATAAAAAGGACTGGGGAGGTAGCTCAGAGAAAAGAATTCCTTGGGTTCAATCCTCTGCACCAAAAAAGAATAAAAAAGAAATCATCTTGACAATTTATAGATAACAATTATGTCCCTATAATTTATACTTAAGGTGAGGCAAGCCAACTACAGCAAAAAGGAGCATTGAGACTTGTAACTTCTTTATCAGTAATCAATAACCCATAAAACATCTATTTCTAAGGTAGCTGCTAAAATAAATTAATAATGGAAGACTCAGTCCCTGCAGATATTCCCTGTATTATTATCTATTTTGTAAAGAATGATTAACATCAGTGTTCAGTGCCTGTGATATTGACACCTCCCTCAATTCATTCTATGACCTCCTCAGTGTCTCTACAAACAAAACAGAAAATTAAGTTCAGCATTTTTACTATAGTTCTAGCATGGCAAAATCTAAAATCACTCTATGAAGAAAAAACACATCAGAATGCATTTGAATAAAGCATATTTGTTGATGTGTAGACCTAACATGAAAGGAAAAATAATATTGCAGAGAGCAGGTATTCTGTGCAAAATGATTTATATATGTAGATAATGGTCTTCAGTATAGCAAGCAATTCCAAGCTTAAATACAATTCTTGAATGGAGTGAAAAGAAAAATTAGCACATGTGTAATGAATAGCTATTGAAAATGGTAGGGTAATCACAAAATAATTTGTTTTATGGATAGGAAAAATTCTTAATTGCAGCTCTCTTAGGTCTTTTGGAAAGATGTAGAATATGAGACTCACAGGATCCTGTTCCATCTGCCTATCTGGGTAACCTGGTTAGGCCTGGTGGAAGCTTGTATTCAAAGGGAGAATCAGCCCAGATAACTACTAACTGGTTAAGATCCAGAGGCCTCTAGAAATGGGGACACTAATATCGTTACATAGAATTGCCAGGAATATGATGTAAAGGAGGAGGCTAACTTTGTGCTTGAAGAAGACAACTGGAGTCAATTCAACCAACTTAAAGAAACCTTATCTGGCTGGGGAGGATCAGGCCAAATAAGAAAAGTAGTTTATAGGAAAGTCAGTATTGATGGAAATGTTGGTCAGTGTAGCTAGATGGCATCAGGTAGAATAACTCAGAACAGTGTAAGAGTTTTAGAGCTCAAGTGTTTTGGATACCAGCATAACTGTTTTTGGTTGCAAATGTTTTGGGTTGATTGACAGAGGCTATTGTGTAATGTCAAATCAGACACAATGTACACTTAATCTAACTTTAATTTATGCTTAAATATTTGAAGGCCGTTAGTACTTAGTTACATAACTTTCATCAACATCCACTTCAGAGGAACAGTGGATTTTTCATGGATACTCTAGTTCAAAGGTAGAAAAATAGCATATATGATCTTTTAAACAAAAAATTTGTAATATTTTTGTGTGTGTTTTAAAAGAATTATAAGAGAAATTATATGTTTAAGAGTAGTAATGCTTCTGAAAATAAATTAGAAATTGGAATATTATGCTTTAAATGTAAGCTTGTGAAACTATAATAGACATCATAGCTCATCACATCAATATGCAGTTTTGTCTATATGAAAATATATTCAATTCATATAAATACAATTATATTTCTGTAAATACTTTTTATATATAAATATATACATATATTTCTATAAGTCATTTCATACTATATTTTTCAATATTTAGGTTATATATACATATATTTCAAGTTAGTTTTCTAAAATTATATTTTTTAATATTTGTTCTGATGCATTGCTTGATTTCCCTTCTTTGGCAAAATCACCTATACTTATTTAAGTTTATTTTGTATTTTTATTTTTGGCTTCTTGTCAGCTTCTATGTCTATTTCTATTTAAGTGTGTGTGTGTGTGTGTGTGTGTGTGTGTGTGTGTTCACTTAGTCTTGTGTTTCTTCTGGTTTAGCATTTATTGATGAGCTAGGTTTTGTTTTCTTTTATATTAATTCCCATGAATTCCAGAACCCATTTCTGAGTTTTTCTATTTATCACTTATGCTGTTATTTCATATTTTGCATAATTTTAAAAATCTATTTTGGTTTATTTGGAAATATTGGTTTTCAATTTTCATCAATTTCTTAGCAGGCTTTTTGGTTGTGGCTTGATTATAGGGATGTAACTCTAATCTTCATTCTCCTTTTTCATTATAGTATTTGTATGGTATCTTACTGGTATAATTTTGTTCATTTTTTTAAAATAAAACTTGCTTTTCTGACTTTTTTTGTTGGGGGATATGTGTTTTTAATATGCTAGGCCTCTCCTCTTCTGTTATTTTATGAAGTCTTAAATTCTCATACTTCCAGAAATTTTCTTGTGCTTACTTATCTCCATTTTTTATGTGGACAGTATCTTTTTCTAGTGTTGCTGCTGTCTTGTCTGATTTCAAATCAACTTCCAGAGATTTCTCCTTGGTTGGTGTTTGTCCTGGAGGATATGGCAGATTAGTCAAGTAAATGCAGTGCAAATTGTGTCTGCCTTAACCCTCATGCCTTCCAATCACCCGCAAACATGTGAAACCATTACCTGGTTCAGAAGCTTAGCACACTAAGAACCTTTTGGAAACTTTGAGATTTCCTATTCTTTAACTTACCAGGCACTCCCTTGCTTCCCTCTGCTTCCTCTACATGAATACTACTGATACCATGCACATATTATGGCTGGTGGTTTCCACCATGTCGTATTATTGAGTCAGGAGCTTCTTTGTCCTTTGGTTTTGATATAAACTCTTCTATGAGCTTTTGGTTTTATTCCCTATTTGTTTTGATTTTATGAAGGGATTCAGGGAGATTAAAAATCATTCTACCGATGATCTCTTCCCTGGACTTGTCCATAGATTACACTGAGAGATATTAATGTAAGCTAGTCACTTCAAATTTAGTTTCCAAAGTGGTGTCTCTCATAGCTCTGTATTGTCTTGGGAATGACTTACACAACTAATCTAATTTCTCTCTGAGAGTTAGAAGGTCATTACAATAGGGAATTGAGAAAATAGATGTATATTTGGATCTTGGCTATTCTCTTAGGAAATGTGTGAACTTTGGTCACTCTTAGAGCTTTTCCTAATGTAATTATAAAATGAGGTGATTTTTCTAAAGTTTTTGGCACAGGAAGAGAAGATTCTAAGTATTTAAATATTTGAAATTGTCTTCTCCATGTTTTACACTGCCTTTTGAATATGCTGTGACTTCTTCATACTTGAATAAGATTGGAAGCCCTGTGTCATAGACAATGTGCCCGTCTTTCTCTTTGTTGTGTTCTTAGGACCTTGCATAGATGGAACCTCGTGAACACTTAGAATGTATTGAACAAGGTAACAGAGCATGTAATTATATTTGTGATCTTTCTTCCTTTCCATAATACTGACAATGAAAACTAACATTTCATGAGCATATTAGGTGGACAAGGCAGATCTGAGTGCTTCATGTGTATTTTCTTATTTCAGTGCCACAATGAACCTACCAAACAGGTACTATTTTCTTTACTAGACAGTTAAGAAAACTGAGTCACAGAGTAACTGAGAAAGTTGAATTAATAAATTGCCTAAATGAGTAGAAAAGCTAAATAGTGAACTCTTTGGAGGCAAAGCTTGTGTCTTATTATGTTTTGGATACACAATGCCTTGCTTAGAATATGCTAGGAGGCTTGCATGCATAAATGAATGAATGAATAAATAAATGAAATGCAATTCTATCACAATCCAACATGTTGACTGGGTCTTGATGATTCTTAATAAATGCATTCAATAATTATTATATCATGATATTGGTATGTATAGCTGGAATTTTAACTTGAACATTATAATGTGATATATATTTGAAATAACTTTGGGTAAATTGAGCAGATACTAAACCACTTTTAAAATTGCTAGGTTGAAAATTGCATAATCTTCATTATGAATCACCAAGTCCTACCTCATTAAAACTACTAAAGTATCATAATGATGATGAGAGTCAAACCGTGTTTCTATGCTGCTTTGTACTCTACATTGTTCAAGAGAGCAGAAAGCTTACAATAAGATGAATGACAAAACACAGTGGTAATCTTATATAGGCAGCAACGTACAATTAGCTAAAAATTATATAACGTGGTGCTAAATGGGGCATAGCTGAAAATACTATGCAAGTATTTAGTGTGAGAGGAGAATTTATTATGTGGAAATGGTCGGCATTAAAAACTAATATTTCTACTTAAAAATTCCCTCTCCTTTTCCCACCCCTCTGCCAACTAGTAATCTGCCAAGTATAGGTATGGGAGGGGAACGAAAAGAGGCGGGGCAGATTTGCACACAGGGTTTAATCTCAGAAATGCATTTAGATATGTTTTTTTTGAAATTTTCTTTGTGGCTTATTTTCTTGGCACTTACAGAATAAAACAAGTGACAGACCGACATTGTGGGGGTTGTGAAGATGGTTGGAATTTAATGTTAGAAAGGAAATAAAAAATATGCAGTGCATAATCAGCCTGTCAAGTACAACGCTTGTTAAGAATTGTAGCATAAGTGTGTCTATGGTTTTCCTATAGTGCTGCTGGTGTATTTTCTAACAATCAAATGTGTGATCTTTATCTTGAACTGATTAGGTAGAAATCACATCTTTAAATTGCAGTATAATAAATGAAAGTGAAATTTCAGTCATTTACATACATGGACTCTAAATAGTGCATGATGATTTCTCCATTGTGTAATGAATATTAATTTGTTGCCTCATAAGCATCTCTTCCTCTCCACTTATCTCTCTAAGAGGAACCTGGTATTCTTTTTGGATGATCCCCTTTCTTCATTACACAATGGTTAAGATGGAAATAATCTCCCTCCAGTTTCAGGTGTAGGCAGTCATTAGCCTACACCATTTGATGTGTCTATCCTTTCTATCTAGCCTTGAGATTACATAACTGTGAAGTTGTCAAAGTCAAAATGAATGACTTGTGCCAAACAGAGCCAGGAAGCCATGAAGGGAGGTGTTCACACATACTTGCTATAACAAAAGACTTTGCCAAGAGCCACAGCTATGAATAAAGAAGTGTGACCTTGCACCAAGAAATACCTTGCAAGGACCCCTGACCAGCCACCACCTATTCAATTTTGGACTGAATGACCCCACTTTTATTATTGATCCTTTTAGCCAAGGATAAATGTCTCAAAATATCTTATGTAATGGTTCTCATCTTACATTTAAAAGTTCCTGTTCTCCTTAGCCACACTGGGCATGCCATGGCTAGAGCCCCTGCCTTACCATCATGGTTCACTGTGACACATGTAACCTGAATTGCAGTCGCATCATTTAGTCTCAATAAACCCTTTTCTTAGCAGAGCTTAAATTGTTGTTATTTTAGGTTGACACCTCAGATCATATCCAATAGGTTGTGAGATATTTGTTTAGACTTGTAGAAAAAGGAAGTTTCTCTCCTCTCCTAAATACTGTATTTACAGCAACTGGATTTTGTAAGCCACTACGTTGTCTTTATTTTTCAAGCTAATTTAAATTGAGATTTTTACTACTAACCTAGATTCCTTCATAATAGCTATGGGCAATCTGAAAAAAAAATCATGCACAGTGAACAGGAAACTAGTTAATAGGAAGAGCCAACTGAAGTGGAAATGGAGATCATTAGGTGAAACCCAGTCTGATATTTTATTTATAAGTGGTTAGCTCACAAGTATATAATTGAAGTAGATTACGTGTGTCATGGTGTGTAGATACTATTCTAGAGTGTCCTTCCAGAATGTTCTTCAAATTCTAGAAAAAAATACCAGTGGTCTACTGTAGCAATAAACTAAATGACATACTATCCTACATTTGTAGAACACTTTTCACTTTGGGTATAGACACATTTGGTCATTTCACATATCTGAAATGACTTATGAGAGTTTCTCCCTGATTTGTCTCTCTGTAATACATGGGACACAAAAGATAGACTGTCTGACTAGTAATCCTTTATTAATTAAGAAAACTTGGCTTCAAGTGAAAGAAACCAAACTCAAAATAGATTTATTATCTTATGTAACAAATTAGCTGTTTCCAGATTTGATTTATTCACTGGCTCAATTATATGGTAGGAGACCCAGATTCTTTTCATTTTTTTCTCTCAGCCAATTTCAGACCGTTGGCTTTTCTTTGGTTAGCTTCTCCTACAGTCCTAAGATGTCCTGTTACAAGTCCAAGTCTCTTGTGGAGATAGTTTCATCCAAGGATTGGAATGGAAGTCTCTATGTACCATGATTTAAGAAGTCAAGAAAACTATAGCTTCTTAGCAGAAGCACAGGGTGCAGAATGGTATCACATACATACCTCTTTCTAAACCAATCACCAACAGAGGAAATGAGAGTATGTGGCTTGACATATATTACCCTCCACGCAACGCCACCCCACCCCACCCCACCCCTGGCTGAGAAGAAGCTTTGTCTCTGATCAGTGGTTGAGTGGAAAGGTACTGCTCTTTTAGAAATGGAATTATGCCTGCCAAGGAAAAAAAGGGGGATATAAGAAACAGATTTGTGTGTTTTTATCGGAGAGTTTTAGCCTACTTTGTAGAGATCATCTGAATCATATCTCTGATTCTGTGGCAAAGGCATCAATCAGTCTAATTAATTTTGTTAAATGCCTCTTACTTTCATGGAATCTTAAAGTAAACAATCTTCCTGTAACACATTGTTACACTTTTGTAGTGTCCCAGAAAATGTAAGAGAGCAATCTTGAGAAAGTATATAGTATGTTCCTTTTATCAAACAAGACTCTCTTTTGGATGGATTAACAGCAGTAGGGGTAGGGAGTTTGCCAAAGGTCAATCATCATAAGTCAATTGGTTATCAAACTCCAGTTTCTGAATGACCAATTAACTGATTCAACCAATCCATGCATATTCCTTTCCCTCTCCAGATAAATGGAGCAGTCATTTGAGTATACAGATTTAATTAACTTGTTTTTGAATTGTTGTACCTCCTTTGATAGACAGGATGCATAAATGAGATATTTCATAAGAGTTGTCAGAATTGCTTAAGAAAGATAGTGCAAACACCTTCAAAATACTGAACAGGAATCTATCTAAATAAAGTATGATTCAATTCTATTATACATATTGATATTTCTTGTCCTTGGTAGGAAAAATGACAATGTTCCCCAAGGTAATTTTAAGAGGATGAGATTACAAACCCTATTAAATATATACCTGTCCTTGACATTCTTATGGCTCTCATATATTATAGCAGGGATATTCCTCAAATAAATGTAGTTAAGATCAGATTTTTATCAATATGTATGCACTTAAAACAAGGTTGACCTAGCATTCCAGCTACAGACTTTGCTGATGTAGTTGGAATAATTGCATATGCTTGTTTGTAAAAGGCTTAAATTTGACTGAAAGTGCCTGATGTTCCTCTTTCAAACTTGCTGGGTTATATCTCAGATTCTCAGAGAAACAGTATATAAAACATTGAACTAGCCTTAAATCATTCACCTTGTAAGACTCAAGACTCAAGATTCTTTGTGTAGAGAGTCAAAGGATCTTTTACCTGGGCAACTCTCTTGTGCACAGGGATTAGGGATTTACTGCTGTTTATAGAAATTGGCCAATTGGGGGAAACCTGAATTTGAAAGTTTTCATTACTTGATTTTGTGTCTTCTCGCCTCTTCTTTGTGACCTTGGGTGATCACATATACCCCTTTTAGAATTGCATGATCTAGTGCCCATCTTTACAAAGTTTAATGTGTATATGAACTCTGTGGAGATTTTGTTAAAATAATTCAAATTCCATGGGTTTGAGAGTCTAAATTTTTATTTTTATTTTGGCAATAGGAATTGAATACAGGAGTGCTTAACCACTGAGACACATCCCCAGCCACTTGTTAATATTTTATTTAGAGACAGGTTCTCACTCAGTTGTTTAGGGCCTTGCTAAGTTGCTGAGGCTGGCTTTGAACTTGTGATCCTCCTACTTCAGCCTCCCGAGCCCATGAGATTAAGGGTTTGTGGCATGGCATCCAATGAGAGTCTGCATTTTTTTTTTTTTTTTAGCAAGCTCCTAGTCAATGCTGATGGTGCTGGTCCATGTATCATATTTTGAGTAGTAAGAGTCTGGCATTGCCATTTAATCATTTAGGCCTAGTAATTCCATATCCTATCCTTCAGAGCCTTGGTAAATGACTAATTGTGATGTAGGAATTAGAGGTGGGGCTATACTTCGGCTTAATTAAGATTTCTAATCCTTGAGATATTCTGTGTTTTTATCTGACAGTGATTTATAATGCAGATGCAGACATTTAAAAAATGCTTTTTTTTCCAGTAAAGAGCTGATACTTGAGGTTCATTCATTTACTCCTATTTTCAAGAGGAACAATCTGAGCAGCAAGAAGAACACAAAAAGGAGATAAACAGAAGGGGTGGACACTTAGTGCATTGTAGTAGCTCGCAATTCTGTTTCCACATTATAATATGCTAGAGATCTCAGATACAGGATGCTCAGTTAAGTTTGTATTTCAATTAAACAATGCTTTTTTTCAGGATTAGTATGTACCACTTAATATTTGGAATATATGTAATTTCTCAGTAGCAGTTAGTTGATTGTATTAATTGGCTTAAAATTATTTTCTTTGACATGCAGTCTAAATTATCTTTAGCCAAGGCTAGAATTTGGGTTGCTTTCAGCATGGCAGCTTCTGCATTTATTAACTTTTCTGTGAATTCTGCACTTTAAAGGAGCATGTTTCTGTTCACTCAAGACAAATAGTTGTAACAATAGACAACTAGTTTGACTTCTCTTCTAGATCCTTTCAAATTGATTAATTTGTAAGTGAAATGGATTGTCACTTGAAGCAGTGAAAACAGGCCAAATTCCCTGGGGTTTACTATATGCCAAAATCATAATCTGGTCTGTGGCCAAAATTTTTCCAAGAGAAGAAGCCAAGTATTTGAGGACAACACACAAGCTCTTGGAATCTTGAAAATCATCTACTTTTCACTGATTTCTTTTCAGCCTAAAAACATCCATGGGCATCAAGAATATGTATGGGACCTTGATATTGAGAGATAAAACTTCCTCTATAATTTATGTCCAAGTGGTGATCGACTGATGATAGACATATGCATCAGAGAAAAGTTTACTAACTGTGTAGAAGTATTTAGTACAAAATGCTCCTTAAGTTAGGGTGGGGTTACTGGGATGTAAGCAATTGATTGACATATGATTATGTGATTAGGACATAATCATAAGTGGGAACTATTGTAAATGCCCCCCTGACACCCAACCTACCACAATCACAGCTGAGCTGAGCCTACCTTGTGTTCAGATAATGTTCCTTACCCTACAATTGAGCCAAACCATCTAACACAAAGCCTATAAATGAAAAAGTTTTGAATATCTCGAGTAATTTATTGAATGTTTTGCTGAAAGTGAAAGACAGAATGGTGTATGAGTACTCTATGATTTCTACTAAACGTGCTGCTCTCAGACCATCCTAGAGTCACAAAAGTATAAGTGGAACCATCTGTAGTGAGTAACTGGAAAGTAGCCCCAAGTAAGAATTTATGTCAGCCTAACAAATAAAGCTGAGTTGGACTTCAGAGGAAGAGTGCATAAGGTCCTATTGGGCATCTTCATCATGGTGCTAATGGGCACTCTCCTTCCTGGCTGTCAGCTGCATTCACACCTCTCTAGGTGAAAAGTTAATTTTTTCTCAAACCAGAAACTCCCTAAGATGCAGGGTTAAGGGTAGCTGCACTTTAAGGAGAATTTTCTTTATTCAGATTAGGGAAGAAGTTAAAGTAAAATTTCTTTTTCATAATATCTTCAGTGATCTTATGAGAAAATCATGAAGGCATACACTCCTAGGATGACTACAGAAATATTTCAGGTAATAGATCTTAACAATAACATAATTTGATGGTCTGGGATTTTAGCTCAGTGGTAGAGCGCTTGCCTCGCATGCGTGAGGCACTGGGTTCGATCCTCAGCACCACATACAAATAAATAAAATAAAGATATTGTGTCCATCTACAACCAAAAAAAAAAATTAAAAAAAAAGAACATAATTTGAACCAGGCACAGTGGAATACACCTTTAATCCCAGCTACTCAGGGGGGCTGTGGCAGGAGAATGACAAGTTCAAGGCCAGCCTCAGCAACATAGTGATACCCTTTTCCAGTACTCATCCACCAACACAGGATGAGTAAAGAAAGAAAGGAAGAGAAAAAACTTCTAAATTTGCACATTAGGTACTATCAAAGACACTGTATGGAACACAACATAAAAAGAAACAATAGACCAATTGAAAACCAGCAGAAAATGATCTTTCTTCTTCCATTTCAGTGTGGATTCATGAGGTTTTAAGGGAGTCCACCAGGTGTGAGGCACTAGATAATAGATGCTTTTTTGAATGAAAACCCAGATGGTATTAAACAGATACTTGCAGCTGTATGCTATTTCATTTCTATCTACAACCATCCAGGATTTTCAGCAGTTAAAATTTATGAAATTAAGTAGATTGCACACAGAGTTATTTCATCTATAATTTAAGCTTATATAAAGATTCCTCTAAATTGAAAATATGCTAAGGAATGAAAGAAGATCTGAGGCAAGGATAGAAAAAGATATTTGAGTCTAAAAATTAACTTGAAAGCAATATTTTTCCTTTTGAAATGTAGTGTATTTGTTCTTCATTTATTTGTACTAAACTCCTAGGAGGAGCTTTAGCAATAATTATGAAACAATATGTGTGTGTTACCACAAAGAAGATTCTTTGTTACAATGTCAACTAATATTTTCAAATAAATGCTCTGTCCTCCTTAGTAGCACAATCAATCCTATTTTAGCATCCAGTCTTCCCTTCATATCTGTCTGTAAGGATTGGTTCCAGGACCCCATGGAGATACCAAAACCTAAGGATGCTCAAGCTTTTTGTATAAAATGATATGCTATTTGCATATAATCTACACTTAATCCTCCCCTATACTTTAAATCATCTCTAGATTACTGATAATACCAAATACAGCATAAATGCTATGTGAATAATTGCTACACGATATTGTTTAAGGCATAATGACAAAAGGAAGTTTGTGTATGTTCAGTACAGACACTTTTTTAAAAAAAATATTTTTGACCTGTGGTTGGTTAAATCCACAGATGCGGATTCTGCTGCTTATACCATGTTCAGATATGGCAAACACCAGCTCGAAACAAATCAGCTGTCCCTGTGATCTCATTTCTGTTTTCTATCAATAAATACTGCCTGACCAATTGGCATATGAACGTTCTTTGAACCTGGTTTGGTTAGGAGGGTTGCCTGATTCTAGAATGTTGAAAAAAGAAAATGTCAAATAAGATCTTTATACCAAATTTATTGTAATTTTTTTTTTTTGGTACTGAGGATTGAACTCTGGGGCACTTGACCACTGAGCCACATCCTTAGCCCTATTTTTTTGTGTTTTATGTAGAGACAGGGTCTCACTGAGTTGCTTAGCGCCTCGCCATTGCTGAGGCTGGCTTTGAACTCACGATTCTCCTGTCTTAGCCTCCCTAACTGCTGGGATTACAGGCTTGTGCCACCGCGCCCGGCTTATTGTAATTTTGTCTTTAATAGATTCACTGACTGGGACTCTTGTAACAAAAGAAAAATTTACACATTTTATTTAATGTCGGTTTTACACAAGAGATCCTGCATCAGGAAACGAAGTCCTGCAAATAGTGGAACCTGGATGTTTTAATGCTAGTCTTGTTGAAGAGGAGAATCATGGGAAATATGAGAGCATCCAGCGGGTGTGAGCTATGAAGTCAGTTGGAGAATAGCAAGGCCTGTTGGCTCAGATTCCTTCCTTTATTCACTTCATTTTTTAGAAGTCAGGATGCTACTTTCCTGTGAGTTTGTGCAGTGCACATTTTACATGGGGCTCTCATTTTCTCCTTTAGAGGAGAAGGGTCTGGGGTGGGGACAGGGGCGGGCAGAGACAGCTTCCTGCATCTGCTGTTTCTCTAATCCTTTCAATTTAAAATATTCAACATGCCAAGTTGGGTTGACATATTCTAAATCCCATCAGTAGAATTAGGGAAATTGACTCTCCCTTATCTACTTCAGCAGAAGGGATAGGAAAAGGAAATGCTACTTTCCCCTTTAACCTGATCACATTAGTACTGCCTGTTTTGGTCTCTATTTTATAAAAGTCAAACATAAATGGAATAAATGGACAGTTGAGAAATATTTTGTGAAAACTTATGATGAAAAGGTTAAAAATTGAATTTTACGTTGCTAAGAAATATAAATTACTAACAGTATTTTGGGTCATATATTAAGGTATTTTCTCTTGAGAAGGTGGAATCGTAAATTCTTTCCTTGAGAACTACTTATATATATCATTATGTACTTTGGGTTTGATCTTTGATGAATAATATAATCTTGCATGTTTCGGTTTTTACCTGAGGAATTAATTAACTGTCAATCACTACTCCATAACTTGAATTTAATCAGATATTCTCCTAGTATTTTACTGAGACAAGTTATTTTATTTTCCCAGAATTGTACCACTTTTAGGATATGATGCTTGCTTAGGTGCTCATTTAACTCTGTCTTCAAATTAGGAAAACCTTTCAGAAAATTTGTTGCGCACATGCAACAGGTGTGGGAGGCTAAGGCAGGAGGATCACACATTTGAGGCCAGTCTGTGAAATTTAGCAAGAGTTTGTCTCAAAAAATAGAAAAGGCTCATGGTACATCTCAATGGTAGAGCACCCCTGGGTTAAATTCCCACTACTACCCCCCCATACACACACATATACACAAGAGGCTGGACATTGTGGTGCACACTTTTAATCTCAGTGACTCAAGAGGCTGGGACAGAAAGATTCCATGTTTGAGGCCAGCATTAGCAACTTAGTGAGATTCTGTCTCAAAATTAAAAAAAATTAAATACAAAGAAAAAAGAAAGTTTACCACTTGATATTTTGACCAGAACCTTTGATAAACAACAATGATATGGTGAACAGAGATGAAATAATAATAATAATAATAATAATAATAATAATAATAATAATAAAGTCAGAACTCTGGATGCCAGGTATTAGCTTTATAAAATCTCACTTTCTTGGTTACTGGTGGATAAACGTTCTTTGATTTGTTAAACTTCATCTTTTTCTAGGCCTGTGTGCTTCCCTATAAGATCTAGTCTATACAAAGAACCCTGCCATGTCAGTTTAGAAAGAACTCTCCACCTTCATATCCCATTTTCTTTCTTATCTGATCACTTTCCTCAGTCTTCACCATACCCCAGTATTGAATAACCCTGGCTTGCCTTCAGCAAAATTCCTAGTAGGTTGGTATAACCAGAATCCCACATTCTCCTGATGTTACTGCTTCATAATTTTCCATTTACTGACCCTACCCCCTTCTCCCTAGTTTAATTCTCACTTACCTTGTTCTTTATTTGGAGTTGAGCCTAATCTCTCTCTCCCACTGCAAAGTCACATTGTTGTGGTCCTTATATCTATTAAAATGGTCCTGAATAAAGTTGGTCTCACCATGCTTTAAAAATTAACAATAAGTAATTTTTGTTTTTAGTGTGAAGAACTATATGATCTAGGAAGTTTGGGAACCTATTGATTTTCTATATCAGGTACTATGGTTTGACTGTTTGCCCTAAAATTTATATTAAAGGCTTAATTGCCAATTCACATACTAGTGGTATTTTGGGGTGGGGATCTTTGGGATTAGATGAAGTCATTAGTGTTGGGTCCTGATGGTAGAATTGGTGGCTTTAAAAGAATTGGAAGACAGATTTAAGCTAGCATGCTTACTGTGTCTCATCCTGTGATGCTCTTTGCCATGATTGTAATGTAGCAAAAGTTCCCTTCTCAGATACTAATCAGAAGCTGACACATGTTCTTGGACTTCCTAGCCTAGCCTCCAGAACTGTGACTCATAAATTTCTATTTTTTATAAGTTACCCAGTCCTAGGCATTTTGTTACAGCAAAAGAAAATGGGTTAAGAAAGAAAATTGCTACTGAGAGGTTGTGCTATTGCTATACAAATGCCTGAAAATATAGAAACAATGTTTTGACACTGAGTAATGAGCCATGGCTGGAGCAGTTTTGAAATGAATTCTGGGAAAGGCCTGTATTGCCATAAACAGAGTGGTAACAATGACTTTAATGAAGGCTCAGAAAAAGACATGATTAGGGAAAGTCTAGAACTCCCAGAAATTAAGTTTTCGTAATCAGATAACTCATGAAATGGGGACAATAAAGGCCATTTTTGCCATAGCCTGTGTTCCAGACAGCAACACTGCTTACAAGGTCCAGTGGGCTCATATGTATTAGGCTAAAGCGTTTACTTCTTATTTTGTTTTTGCTTGGAATGATTGTTGGTGGGATAATAGAGATAATTATACTAATGAATGTTTTCTTGCTAACCCTGAAGAAAAAACACTCTTGTCCAATTCTATGCAGAAGTTACCTCAGTCTGGAGTTAATGATTATATCACTCAGGAGCACAAACAGTCTCACTCTCCTATTATGCCTTCCAGCCTTTTCCTAGGAAAGATAGAAAATCCCAAAAGCACATCTAGAAAACCCCCTTTTCGGAAGCCCCCGTGATGTATATGACTTCATGAAAACATCTGCTCCTCCTAGGGAAAATATATTCCCGAGCCCATTCAACAGGAAATGTAGGCAGCCGATGTGGCAATTGCAGCAGCAGGAACTGTGGGCAACAAATCCTCCTACTGTACTCAAGCTGAAAGCTATAGCTTTGGTACAGCCAAAACCTGAAAAAAAATCCTGGCCCAGGTGGGTTCCTCCTACCAGACATTCAGCATCATATATAATCTTTGAGATGGGAAAGGGAGTTACATGGCAGGTACCCAGATGAATAGTTACTACTCCAGAACCACCTCCTACAGTCTCACAGCCTCCTTTACCTTGGACAGGAGCCTATATTTATGGGGAAAGATGGGTTTCATGTATAAAACTTTATCACTCTGGGAAAGAATCAGCAGACCTAGATGTTTACCTAGGGAAGTAGAGTTAAAACTATGCA
>CM053399.1:24428035-24448575 GCA_028644305.1 Xerus rutilus | reverse complement strand
TGGCTATACCATCATGACCACGCCTTAATGCAATAGGAGAAAAAAACATTTGTGGATCTCTCACTGAGATCAAATATATGACCTCTAAGTGACACACATTGCATTTACTTAGAAGTCACTGGTTAGAAAGAATCATGCAGCCCAGCTTGAATGCATGGTTTCAGGGAACTGTAATCCTCCGTGTGTGCAGAACAGGAGGTGAACTCTGAGAAGTATCTATAACATTTCATACATAAAAATGGTGATTGTCAAAGAAGAGCCTGTATTGAACTTCTGGTTTTCTTAGAATTGAGTTTCCATTAAAACATGGTTACCTAGAAAGATTCCAGTAGTCCAGATGGCTAACAATACATATATCAGTATTAATAGTTCTCACTGTACTATCTTTGGTTTGTGATCGTGGTATTGTTTAATGTAGATGTTATTGCTTGTGGATGTGTTTCTGTTTCTGTACTGCTGGTGTTTCTTCTTTCATTATCTAGTTGTTGATTGAGTTCCCACTGTTTCCCAATAGATGATAACTAAAGCTTGATGCCTTTCTATAATGAGCTCACAATAATCTTAGAACATCAATTAGACCCATAAATAACAATTCCCTGAATCAAAAATCATAGAGGAACCATATTTTGTTTCAACTATACATGAATTGGCCTTTTGATTGCATGTCTTAAAATTTTTAGTTATGCCCAAGTTATGCCACACTTTATGGGATATGAATATATCATCTTTGCTGAATATTTTCCAATATATAGAAGTAAAATTAGAGCACTTGAAAGAGAAAATAAGTCTTAGTATTACTCACAGGAAGCTCTGTACACTACTGCCATGAACCAGTAGGGTAGTTTTTAGTATCAGGGCAAAATTTCACAACTAGTTTCTGCTTCTACTAAGCATGGTGTTTAATGTATATAGGTGGCTTTTGAATAGCAAAATAAAGTCCATCCTCTAGTAGATGGAATGTGGCCTGCAATATGTTTAGAGATTTATGTGTAAATCTCTCTATGCATTTTCCGTAATTGATTATTGGTTGAAACCTTACCCAAGCCTTCTGTTATTAAAGATAGGCTCTCTAATTAGATGTATTACATCCCTTTTCTGTTTACATTCAGTAACTTTTGATAGCTCCCATTGAGCAGTGACTTTCATAGGCATTCAGTAAGTAATAATTCCTAATTTTATGGAACTTTCTATGTATTGTAGGAAATGCACATTTGTATACAGAATAATATGTCGCATGCTAGAGATAGTAGAGGGTGTTATAAGAGCTCCTAACAGGGGAATACTCTTACCTTGGAGTTCAGTGTGTATGTGTTTTAGTCAGCTTTTTAGCTGCTGTGACTAAAAGACCTTAAATTTTGAAAAGGAAAAATTTAATTTGGGGCTCATGGTTTCAGAGGTCTCAGTCCACAGACAGCCAACTCCATACCTTGGGGCTCCAGGTGAGGCAGGATATCATGGCAGAAGAGTGTGGTGGAGGGAAGCAGTTTACATGTTCGTCAGGAAGCAGAGACTCCACTCACCAAAATATATACCCCAAAATGTATACCCCAAAGGTGGGCTCCCAGGGACCCACTTTCTCCAACCACACCCCACCTGCCTTTAGCCACCATTCCATTATTCCCATTAGGGAGTTAATTTATTGATTGGATTAAGACTTTCATAACCAAATCATTTCTCCTCTAAACCTTTTTGCATCATCTCACACATGAGCTTTGGGGGGACACCTCACATCCAAACCATAACAATGTGTATGGGGGTGTATGTAAGGTATAATCATAGAATGTACATAAATTCCTGGATTAAGCAGGGTGGAGAAGAAACAAAAAACATCAGAAATCCTTGACACCTGATGGACTATAACATGGTCAAAAACAGAGAAATTTAATGCAAATATTAGAATGTGAGAGGGAACTACCGCAGGGTAAGAACACAGGAGGAGACAGAAGCAAGATCAGAGAGCTCTAGAAGTTATTGGGATTTATGAAGTTAAATATAAAAAAATAATGGCCCTAAAAGTGATGATGATGGAGAATTACAGGATCCTATTTATGTTTTGGAAACACTATTCTGGAATTTGACAAAGAGTGCAGGAAAGGACATGAGTCAAAGCACATTAATCCTGGTGAGAAGTGATTGTCTTGGACTAGAGTTGGGGTAAAAGTAGGGGAGAGAATATGAATAGACCAAAGAGACATTCAGGATCCAGGAGGAGTGGGACTTAGTGATTGATTTTATGCAGAGGATAAATGGAAAGAAAGATAGAATGAGATTGGCTCTCAGGTTCCAAGCATGGGCGAGCTTACCATAGATGGTAATGTTGCTTCCTAATGTGAGGACCAGGGAATGGGATCCTGGTTTGAGGAGGCATCACTCTAACCCCTGTTCTCACCTGGATTTCATCCTCCATACTTGTGTCTCTCCATGTGGCATTGTTTTATAACATTCCAGTCATACTGAATGAGGGAACTCCCTACTCTAGCATCACTTCATCTTACGTTAAACTAATTATATCTGCCAAGACTCCATTTATATAAAAGTTTGTGTTCCGAGGTATGAGGAGTTCAGCATATCTTTTCTTGTGGAACAAAATTCAATCCATAGCTGGGAGTGGTAGGATACATCTGTAACACCAGCATCTTGTGAGTCAGAGCAGGAGGATCACAAGTTCAGAGCTAGGCTCAACAATTTAGCGAGGCCCAAAGTAACTTCATGAGACCCTGTTTTTTAAAAAAACAATTATTCTAATTAGGTATACATGACAGCAGAATGCATTTTGATTCATTGTACAAAAATGAAGCACAGTTTTCATTTCTCTGGCTGTACACAATATAGAGTTACACTATATGTGCAGTCACACATGTACCTAGGGCATTATTATCCATCACATTCCACCATCTTTCCTGCCCCTATGTTACCTCCCCTCTCCGCCTTTGACCAAAGTGTCTCCATCCCCTTTCTCCCATTATGGATCAGCCTTCACTTATCAGAGAGAATATTTGGCCTTGGGTTTTTTGGAATTGGCTTACTTTGCTTAGCATGATGTTCTCCAACTCCATCCATTTACCTGCAAATGCCACAATTTTATTCTCTTTTAATGCTGAGTAATATTCCATTGTGTATATATACCACAGTTCCTTTATCCATTCATCTATTGAAGGGTATCTAGGTTGCTTCCAAAGTTTAGCTATTGTGAATTGAGCTGCTATAAATGTTGAAGTGGCTGCATCACTGTAGTATGCTGTTTTTAAGTCCTTTGGGTATACATCGAGGAGTGGGATAGCTGGGTCAAATAGTGGTTCCATTCCAAGTTTTCTAAGGACTCTCCATACTGCTTTGCAGATTTATTGTACCAATTTGCAGTCCCACCAGCAATGTACGAGCGTGCCTTTTCACCCACAACCTTGCCAACACTTGTTGTCTGTATTCTTGATAATTGCCATTCTGACTGACATGAAATGAAATCATAGAGTAGTTTTGATTTGCATTTCTCTAATGGCTAGAGATGTTGAACATTGTTTTATGTACTTGTTGATCAATTGTATATCTTTTTCTGAGAAGTGTCTGTTCAGCTCCTTAGCCCATGTATTGATTGTATTTTTTGTTTATTTGGTGTTAAGTTTTTGTGTTCTTTATATATCCTGGAGATCAGTGCTCTATCTGATGTGCATGTGGCAAAAATTTGCTCCCAGAATGTAGGCTCTCTGTTCACCTCATTGATTGTTTCTTTTGCTGAGAAGAAGTTTTTAGTTTAAATTCATCCCATTTATTGATTCTTGATTTTATTTATTGAGCATTAAGAGTCTTGCTAAGAAAGTCGGGGCCTAATCTGACGTGATGAAGACTTGGACCTACTTTTTCCTCAAAAGGCATGGGGTCTCTGGTCTCTGGTGTCTAGGTCTCTAATTCCTAGGTCCTTGATCTGCTTTAAATTGAGTTTTGTGCATGGTGGGAGATGGGGGTTTAGTTTCATTGTGCTGCATATGGATTTCTAGTTTTCTCAGCACCATTTGTTGAAGAGACTATCTTTTCTCACATGTATGTTTTTGGTGCCTTTGTCTAGTGTGAGATAACTGTATTTATGTGAGTTTGTCTCTGTGTCTTTTATTCTGTACCATTGGTCTACATGTCTATTTTGGTGCCAATACCATGCCATTTTTGTTACTATAGCTTTGTAGTATAGTTTGAAATCTGGTATTATGATGCCTCTTGCTTCACTCTTCTTGCTAAGGATTGCTTTGGTTATTTTGGGTCTCTTATTTTTCCAAATGAATTTCATGATTGCTTTTCCTATTTCTATAAGAAATGACTTAATTGAAATCACATTGAATCTGTATAGCACTTTGGTTAGTATCGTCATTTTGATAATATTGATTCTGCCTATCCAAGGAGATGGAAAATCTTTCCATCTTTTAAGATATTCTTCAATTTCTTTCTTTAGTGTTCTGTAGTTTCCATTGTAGAGATCTCTCACCTCTTTTGTTAAATTGTTTCCCAAGTATTTTATTTTATTTTTTGAGGCTATTGTGAATGGGGTAGTTTTCCTAATATCTCTTTCAGAGGATTCATCATGATGTATAGAAATGCATTTGATTTATGGGTATTGAGTTTATATCCTGCTAATTTCATGAATTCATTTATTAATTCTAAAAGTTTTCTGGTGGAATTTTTTGAATCCTCTAAGTATAGAATCATGTCTTTGGCTAGTAATGATGGTTTGAGTTCTTCTTTTCCTATTTGTATCCCCTTAATTTCTTTTGTCTGTCTAATTGCTCTGGCTAGAGTTTCAAGGACTATGTTGAATAGAAGTGGTGAAAGAGAGCCTCCCTGTCTTGTTCCAGTTTTTAGAGGGAATTCTTCCAATTTTTCTCCATTTAGGATGATGTTGGCCTTGGGTGTAACATAGATAGCTTTTACAAAGTTGAGGTACATTCCTACTATCCCTAGTTTTTCTAGTGTTTTGAATATGAAAAGGTGCTGTATTTTGTCAAATGCTTTCTCAGCATCTGTAGAGATAATCATATGATTCTTGTCTTTAAGTCTATTGATGTGATGAATTATTTTTATTGATTTCCATATGTTCAATCAACCTTGCATACTGGTATAAAATCCACTTGATCATGGTACACCATCTTTTTCATATGTTTTTGTATGCTATTTGTCAGAATTTTATTGAGAACTTTTTCATCAATGTTCATTAATGATATTGGTCTGAAGATTTCTGTCTTTGATGTGTCTTTGGTTTTAGAATCAGGATGATACTAGCCTCATAAGATGAGTTTGGTAGTGTTCCCTTGTTTTCTATTTCATAGAATAATTTGAGGAGTATTGGTATTAATTCTTTTTTGAATGTCTTATAGAACTTGGCTGAGAATCCATCTGGTCTCAGACTTTTCTTGGTTGGTAAACTTTTGATGGCATCTTCTATTTCCTTGCTTGAAGTTGATCTGTTTAAGTTGTGTATATCTTCCTGATTCAGTTTGGGCAGATCATATGCCTCTAGAAATCTGTTGATGTCTTCAAGATTTTCTATTTTACTGGAGTATAGATTTTCAAAATAGTTTCTAAATATCTTCTCTATTTCAATAATGTCTGTTGTGATATTTCCTTTTTCATCATGAATTTTAGTAATTTGAGTTTTCTCTCTCCTTCTTTTCATTAGAATGGCTAAGAGTTTATCAATTTTGTTTATTTTTTCAAAGAACAAGCTTTTTGTTTTGTCAATTTTTTGAATTTTCTTTTGTTTCAATTTCATTGATTTTGGCCCTGATTTTAATTATTTCCTGCCTTCTACTTCTTTTGATGTTGATTTGTTCTTCTTTTTCTAGATCTTTGAGATGTAATGTTAGGTCATTTATTTGTTGACTTTTTCTTCTTTTAATGAGTGAGTTCAATGCAATAAACTTTCCTCTTAGCCCTGCCTTCATAGTGTCCCAGAGATTTTGATATGTTGTATCAGAGTTCTCATTTACCTCTAAGAATTTTTTACCTCCTTTCTGATGTCTTCTGTTATCCATGTATCATTCAATAGTGTATTATTGAGTCTCTGGGTGTTGGAGTAGCTTCTAATTTTTAATCTGTCATTGGTTTTTAATTTCATTCTATTATGGTCTGATAGAATTCAGGGTAGTATCTCTATTTTATTTTTGCATTTGCTAAGCCTTGTTTTGTGGCATAACATATGGTCTATTTTAGAGAAGGATGCATGTGCTGAAGAGAAAAATGTTTATTTACTCTTTGATGGATGAAATATTCTGTTTATATCTGTTAATTCTAAATTGTTTATTGTAGTATTGGGTTCTATGGTTTTTTTTTGTTGTTGTTGTTTAGTTTTTGTTTGGAAGATCTATCCAGTGGTGAGAAAGGTGTGTTAAAATCACACAGTATTATTGTGTTTTTGATTCTTGAAATTAAGCAGGGCTTGCTTGATATACATGGATGTTCCATTGTTTGAGGCATAGATATTTATGATTGTTATGACTTGTTGATGTATGGTTTCCTTGAACAGCATGAAATGACCTTATTTATCCCTTCTGATTATCTTTGGTTTGAAGTCCACTTTATCTGATAGGAGGATGGAAACCCCTGCTTGCTTAAGTGGTCCATGTGGGTTGTATATATTTTCCCATCCTTTCACCTTCAATCTGTGGATGTCTTTTTCTGTGAGATGAGTCTCTTGAAGGCAGCATATTGTTGGGTATTTTTTTAATCCAATCTGCCAGTCTATGTCTTTTAATTGATGAGTTTAGGCCATTAACATTTAGGGTTACTATGGAAATATGGTTTGTATTCCCAGTCATTTTGGTTTATTTTTGACTTATAACTTGACTTGGTTTCTCCTTTGATTGGTTTTCCTTTAGTGTAGTTCCTCGCTTTACTGATTATCATTGTTGTTTTTCATTTTCTCCTCATGGAATATTTTGCTGAGAATGTTCTGTAGTGCAGACTTTCTCATTGTAAATTCTTTTAACTTCTGTTTATCATGGAAGATTTTTATTTCTTCATCAAATCTGAAGCTTAAGTTTGGTGGATACAAGATTTTTGGTTGGCATCCATTCTTGGTGGTCAATGGATTCTATTATTGTACCATCTTGATCTTCCCTTGTTTTTTCATGTTGTTCATGTGTCTTCCTTTCTAGCAGTGCCAATCTGAGGTATTACAGTTTCTTTCAGAGTTTGGTATATGTTGTTCCAAGATCTCCTGGCTTTGAGTGTTTGGGTTGAGAACTCTGCTGAGATCCAAATTGGTTTCCCCCTGTATGTAATCTGAAACTTCTTTCTTGCTGCTTTTAAAATTCTACCCTTCTTTTGTATGGTAGGCATTTTCATTATAACCTGCCTTGCTGTGGATCTGTTGTAGTTTTATACATTTGATGTCCTGTAAGCCTCTTGTATTTGATTTTCCAATTAATTTTTCATGTTTGGGAAATTTTCTGATATTATTTCATTGAAGAGATTGTGCATTCCTTTGGTTTGTATCTCTGTGCCTTCCTCTATCCTGGAACTTCTTAAATTTGGTCTTTTCATGTTATCCCATAATCCTTGGAAATTCTGTTTGTGGTTTCTTACCATCTTCATTGTGTGGTCAACTTTATTTTCAAGATTATATATTTGTCTTCATTACCTGAGGTTATGTCTTCCAAGTGATCTAGTCTGTTGGTGATGCTTTCTATTAAATTTTTTATTTGGTTTATTGTTTCCTTCATTTCAAGTATTTTGGTTTGTATTTTTTTCCCCAGAGTCTCTATCTCTTTCTTGAAGTAATCTTTTGCTCCCTATGTATGCTCTCTTATCAATTGGAGTGATCAATTGTTGCCTGCAATTGCTCTCTTATATTATTCTGTGCTTCATAGATCATTTTAATTATGTACATTCTGAATTTATTTTCTGACATTTCATCTACTGTGTTGTCAATGGATTCTATTATTGTAGCATCTTGGTTTATTTGTGGCCTTTTCTTCCTTTGTTTTTTCATGTTGTTCATGTGTCTTCCTCTCTAGCAGTGCTAATCTGTGGTATTATAGTTTCTACCCTATAATCTTGTAGTGTCCCTGAAGGTTACCAATACCTCACTTCTGGTGTAACCAGGCCTGTAGGGAACTTGGTGATGGTCTTCCCAGTCCTGGCTATTGTCTTTAGATGGAAAGAGGTTGGAACAGCCATGTGTTGGTAGATGGGTGGCTGCAGTGTGGTCGGTTTCCTTCTCTGAATGAGTGGTTTGTTATGAGACCCTGTTTAAAAATAAAAATTAAAAAGTTCTAGGAAGTATGGAGATTTCTAAGAAAACTAGGAATGTTACGACCAATTTATCCAGTTAACCCACTCCTTGGTATATAGCCAAAGGATTTTAAACCAGCATACTACAATGACACAGCCACATCAATATTTATAGCAGCACAATTCACAATAGCTAAGCTATAGAGCCAAACTAAATGCCTTTTAACAGATGAATAGAGAAAGAAAACATGGTATATACACACAATGGAGTTTTACACAGCCATAAAGAAGAATGGCTTTACCAAATTTGCTGGTAAATGAATGGATCTAGAAACTTTCATGTTAAGTAAAATAAGCTAGTCCCAAAAAACCAAAGGTTGAATGTTTTCTCTGATATGTGGAAGCTAATCCACAGTAAAGAGGGGGCAGAGAATAGAAGTTCAGTGGAATATACAAAAGGAATGAAGGGACAGGAGGAGAGAAAGGAGTAGGAAAGACAGTACATTGCATCTGACATAAATTTTCTATGTACATACATGAACATACCACAGTGAATCTCACCATCATGGATATCCACAAGAAATTAATTTTAAAGAGTTGTGGGTAAATTACAGAAAGATGGAAAAAAAAAAGGAGGACTGGGAATGTGGCTCAGTGATTAAGTGCCCTTGGCTTCAATTCCTGGTACCCCCCTCCAAAAAAAAAAAAAATTCAATCCATTACAACATACATAAGATTTTTCCCATTTGGTATCAAAAAATTGATTAATGATTTAAAGTAAAAACAAAAATATAAAACATAATTAAGGCATAAGTTTGTTATTTGGGAGAAAAATAATTTTGAATAAGAGAAAAAGCCCTATAGGAAAAAATTTGATAAATTTGATGTATAAAAATAAAAAATGTGTAGGAAAGAGATATTTTACAACATGTATAGCCAAACAGAATATTTCCAGGGAAATAATTCTTCCATTTCAACACAAATGAAGACAAACCATCAATAGAAAAATGGCCAGGAAAGATGACATGCCAGTCCATGGGTGAGGAAACATAGAGGTCATCCCAATATGCTTCCTTTCTAGCCTTTACTCACATAGCCTCTTCCATAGTCAAGGCATCTCCCTGTATTCTTCTTGTCCTTTTGCCCAAATCTGCATCCAACCCCCCCATCTCTCTCTCTCTCTAAATACTCTTTTTTTTTTTTCTTAAATTTACTTCAGGGTCAATGTCACAAAGCATTTTTACCCTTAATGTTCCATGCCTCTCTCTGTCATTGTGATTTCTTGTTACATGGTCTCATTGTTTTCTGTCTTAGATTCCTAGTTCTTAAGAACCAGGATTGTGTTGGATTCATACTTTAATCATGATATCAGAACTTGCACTGTCATAAGTCAATGAATGAATTACCCATTGTGTTATTGAAAATCTCATGTAAGGAAACATTTATTTAATATGGTTACCCTAAATTTTGGTACCAGAAGAATGTAAATAAGACATTATATAGGACAATGAAGATTTGATCAAAGAAACTCCTCAATTCCCCTCATTTGTCAAGAAATTCTGACCTAAATATGATACTGAATGAAGAAGTAATTAGCCTATTCCAGAGAAGGTCTATTTATATGTACACATTGGAAGAAGCGTTTAAAGTATTTTTAATAGGGATATTTCTTTATAAATTCAATTAAGAATGTGGTATAATTATAAACAAATAATTATGATAAAACACTGCAGAATTCCACACCTTCCTATGTTATATTGCATTTGGAACTTCCCTTCTGAAAAAAGAAATGAGCTAGAATTGATTGACTAGGACACTATGAACTATACCAGCCATCAGGTATATGTTAGTGTCAAAGAATAAAAGTCAGGATATCAGAAGGGACTCAATTATTGTTCTGGTAAAGAGAAGAACAGCAAAGAAATGAGTAATTCTTTTAGCTCTTTTCTTGACAGAATTAAATATATTATCCGATTATTAGCCCCTGGTTCTTACTTTGTGCTCAAAAAATAATGACTCATAGATGTCAGTTTGTCCTGAAATTCCTTCATTTACATTCTGAAATATGTATCCCAATTTTAACAAATTTGGGTGTTACCTTCTAGCACACAGATGGTGTACTGATCCTTAGACAAATCTATGATCAATGCCTTTTAATATCAGATAGCATTACAGAATGTTTTTTCCTCCATATTTGTAAATAAAATAGGTTCTAGTTTGAGACCATGAAAAATCAAGTTTTCTACTTTGTATATTTTTTAGAAGTCTAATATTGCAACCATGCATACCTAAAGAGATTTCTTTGTGAAGTTATTTTCAGGACTAACAACTCTCATAACTATTCAAACATCAACTAATCCAAATAATTAAAGAAGAAGAAGTGAATACATGCCATCTCTGTGTATGCCAAGATGTAAGAAAAGTAAGATATGTTATTTAGGGTCATGTCTGATTAATTACCGCTCTTGCAGTTGACAAATGCAGTGCTGATTGCAGTATAATTATTCCCTTCCTTGATGTTTGTCTCTTAAGACTTTATTTTGTTTGGTAAATTTTCTTTTTTTCTGGAATCTAGGGGAAAAAAGAATAAACATTTACTATTTTTTTATCACTAAGCTTCTTAATTTCAAGAATTCATTCCAGCTAAGGTACCAACTGTGCTACATTGGATAATAAGGCTTTTACTAATTCATTGGCAGCATTTTGATAAACAATACTTAATGATGGATGAAGGGAATTTAGTTTTCACCTGACAGGAGAAAAAGTCTTTGGGCTGTTAATAAGTGGTACATAACCCAAACTGCTATTAGATGAAACTATGAGGATAGTATTATGTATTATGCAGAACTAGCATTTCCCTGAAGAGATATATTTTAATAATCCTCTTAATTCACCTATTATATCTGATCTAATAATATCTCCTCAATTTTCATACATTTGTGAAAAAATTTGTATATTTTAAGAAAATAGTCTTTTAGTACTTATAGTACCACTATAACTCAAAATAGCTAACAAAATATTACCAACTCTGTAAGAGACCCCACTTCAGTCAAATGAGGCATTTTTAACTTACATATGAAATACTTATAAAGGGCATAAAGGCCATGACTGAAAGACCTGAACAGAACAATTGTAGAGGAGGAAAAGTTTATTTAAGGGCTCATAGTTTCAGAGGTCTCAATCTATAGACAGCTGGCTCCATTCCTCAGGGCTCCAGGTGAGGCAGAACATCAAGGCAGAAGAGTGTGGCAGAAGGAAGCAGCTCACATGATGATCAGAACATAGAGAGAAAGAGATTCCACTCTTCAGATACAAAATATGTACCCCATAGCCACACCTCCAATTCCCTCTGCCTCTAGCCAAAGACTATCACTTCAGTTACCAGTCAATTAATCCCTATTAGGGGATTAATTTACTGATTGTGTTAAGACTCTCACAATCCAATTATTTTTCCTCTGAACCTTCTTGCATTATTTCACACTTTTGGGGACACCTCACATCCAAACCATAACACTACCCTTTTATTTTGCTTAGTGAAAGACTTCATTAAGGAGGATGTAGAGATAAACCTCATACAAACCAAAACTATGTTACCCATTTGTATGTAAAATAGTATTCTTTCTTTTGTGGGGAATCATATATATTTTAATGTTATTTGTTGCATCCTAACACTTCCAAAATGAATTTGAAGTGGTTGGCTAAAAACGGCAACAAAAATATTGTTAACATTACAGGGTAAGTACAGAAAGACAATTGCATTAAACACAGGAGTTACGTAATTGCTACTGATGGAACTTAAAACCTGTGTACTTTTTGGTAACTCCAGGAGAGTAAAAAACTATGACAAATTATAGCCAATAGTAAGCATAAATTCCACAGTTGTTTAGGAAGAACCAATGGTTTTCTGAAAGGAAAGTGTTTCTAACAAGTGGTACTATGGTCTAGGGCTTATTAAGTATTTGAAAGAAAAATGTTCTTAGTTGTACAAGTGGAGATATGAAAGAGATGCAGAAGTGAGTATTCATGATATCTACCTTTATTACATTTATCAGGTATACTCAGTGGATCAGGTGCACATAACATATTTTACATTCTTCCTAACATCCTCCATGAGCAATTTGCCTTGTATTAGGTTGAACAAAGCAAGGTTCAAGAGGTTGACTATATAGTTAGCTAGGTGGATCTCTGGTTTCTTCTACTTGTCATTCAAAAGTTACAGTAATCATTTCGAGTAATTGAACACACACCCACTTCAGCCCACCACTAGCACTTACTACTTTCGAGACTAGTGCATCCTTGGGTCACTAGTGGTAGTTTCAAAGGACCAGGGTTGCAACTACTGGGAACCTTGTTCTGTTAGTCAGTTTTCCATTACTGTAACAAATATCCAAGAAAATCAATTTAAAATCAGAAAAAGGTTTATTTTGGCTCATAGGTTTGGAAGTTTGTTTCATGGTCAATTGGCCTGGTTGCTTCTGTGCCTGTGGTGAGGCAGCACATCATGGTGGGGAATGTGTGGTGAAGAAAGTTACTCAGCTCATGGTTGACAAAAAGCAGAGAGAGAAAGTGAAAGGGGCGGGATCCCACATTCCCTTCAAGGGTGCACCCCTGCATGATCAGAACTCCAACACTGCTGTTGGCTGGGAACCAAGTTTTGACACATGGGTCTTTGGGGGACACTTGTTGAAACCACAGCACATGTAGAGAAAAATCAGAGATTGGATGAGAAGTTGGAAAATTTGATTTACAAGTGATTTCCATAAATGAGCATATTACTTAAAAAAAGTTAGAACTAACAAGGGCACTGGGCCATCAATTATCACTCAAAACACAAAACATAATCAGCTACCTAGTCTTTCAGCTTATTTATCAAAACTGGGTATTACTTGGGTATATCACACTTTTTTTTTGTATAACATACTATGTATATTGTAATAGATCTCTATATTTTAATTTTCTACTAATTCAATGTACCAATTCATTGTAGAATCTTCATTTTTACCAGTAATCCAAACTATACTACTCCCTGAAAACAAAACATCACCAAGCCAAACAAAGCCCCGCCCCCAAAAGAAGACCAGAAAAAAAAGAAACATTAGATATCAACTTAGCATTTCAGATATTTACACTATTTAAATAGAGAAATGAACCTAAATGCATATGAGAAAGAGCCAAATGTCCCTTGAGAATATGACCTCCTTGATAATCTATCATTTCATATTGGACCTTGAGATTTCTAGAAAGATTATCTAATAATTCATCACTGCAACTTTAAAAAAAGGGTTTATTATTTAAAAATATTGGCTCAATTATCATGTGTATATCTAGTCTGTATCTATCTATTGATCTCTTTTTCAAGAGATAGAGAGAAAGGGAGGAGGTGGCCAGATGAAGAAAGAAAGAAAAGCAGTCAAGCAGTCAACTTATTTGAGAAGGTTGACTGCAAATAAGAGAAAAAAAATAAGTTGTCAGTGTTAGAAGGCATATATAGTACCTGGTATGCACTCAGTAACTATTTGGCATAAGTGTGGATGAATAAATAATGAATTAAATTAAAGCCCCAGTGCCAGATATTTTCTAGAACACAGAGAGGACCTGAGGAGACCCCCATTCCTCCTGAAGAGGTTGAGGTGTATCAAGACCACTGAAGGTACTTTGTGCAGTTTCTCTGGGTTCCTATGCGGGGAGGGATGGAAAGTTATTGGGAATGGAGACATGGGCATACCTTAGATTCCTATAAAGGTTGAAGAATACCCTGGATACATGTCAGTATTGGGGGAATGAGGACTGAGGTATAGTTATAGGAGAATGTGACAGGAGAGAAGTCTATGAGGCTGTCATCTGTGGAAGGAAGGGCATGCACAAAGCTTTGGTTTGAGAGCTGAAGAAAGGAATACTGAGTGTGGGACCTGACCAGGGTGAGAGTACAATGCCAAGGTCACATACCTGACCAATGTGAGGGTACAGAGCCAGGATGGTTGCTCTGTTCAGCAGCAGATGAGCCAAGCCCTTTACCTCTACTTACTGACATCCTGGCAGAGAGAAAGGCTGGCCTCTTCCTTCAGAGAATTTTATTAGTTGAATCAGGAAAGCTTATCACATGGAAGCCAGGAGTGAAGGAAGAAAATTGCAAAACAGAGTACTTTGTCATTTATAGTCTGGGCAGGAAGGGAGCAGGGAGCAAGCAGAGCCAGCTTTGCAAGGAATGAGGGTGAGTGCCAGAGGTGGTCTTATTGTGTGGTTCTGTCTGCATTTAGACTAACAAAAGGGTTTTGAGTCCAGGAGTCCCAGTTCTAGTGTTGGGTCTTCATTTAGTTCCATGCATATGTGACTTTGTGGAAACCATGTAACCATTTTGATCCTATAATGTAGAGGAGAAGGAGAAGTAGAGAGATTTTTCTTCTTTCTTTTTTAAATATAACAACATGTTGATATACTGATGGAAATTATTTTATAGTGCAGAAAATTATTATTTTTATAAGTATCCCCAAGTGATTGTCATGAGGAAGCAAGTTTAGTAAAAATATATTAATCTTTTATGAATTAATTATTTTTATTATAAAACCAGGCTGCTCAAAAGCTTAATTTGTTCTTTTTCCATTCTGCCTGCCTTCATTCTTCCTTTCATTCTTACCCTTCCTCCCTTTTATAATAACGTTTGAATGCACACTATGAGGAGGGACTTGTACTGAGGATTACTATGTGAAAGAATAACTATGACAGCTCCTTAAGGAACTGAAAGCTCTTTAATATTCAAGCCAAAAAATGAGTAATTGAAATAAGTAATTAGTGCTCTGACAGAGGAGTAAGAATAAGTTCATTCAGAATACAGAGACCACATAATTTTTTCCTTAGAGGACATTACTTTTTGAAAAACACTATTTTAATGCTAGATGAGAATTACTATTGATCATTTGTCAAACCAGATTTCTTTCTGTATTGTTTTCTGCAAATATAACATAGCTAATCTAGATTTTGCTTCAAAGCATCTGCTGATCCCCAATTGTGATTTCTATCCAAGCTTCATGAGATGATCTTGTTTGAATGTCCTCAGTTTGCAAAAGATGAATTCTTCATCTTCTTGTGCAGCCATGATTATAATACCATGCTCCTAGGATATGAGAGAGACATATTCAAAGAGTAACATTTAAGGAAAAACATTACAATGTAACCAAGCAACTCCCAGAGATGGCAGCCAAGACACTGTGCCAAAGTCAGTTAAAGACAGACTCCCAATCCCTTAGTGTTTTCAAAAAACTTCCAAGCAGCACTTTTTTGGAATGAGGATGATCTAAATGAACATTATTTCACACTCAATTTGTTGTGCATAGTTTATCCTCCCTTCCATGTCAATTAGGTTCCAAAAATGCTTCATGTGTAGCCTTGGAGAGGTATAAAAGAATTAAATGTGGGCCTAATTGTTCTATATGGTAACTGGAGCTTTGCACCTCACATAGGTCTTTTCATGAATGTGTGTATTTTCTAAAACGCTTGCATTTTGAATAGGCTTCCTGTTCTTTTCAGAGGTAGTATACACATGCATTTGATTATTCTCAGATATGAAATATGTGCTTTCAAAATGCAGTAAGTTTAAAAAGAGAGGGTGATATTATTCTTATTATTCTTTATTATTGATATTCAATAACATATGGAGAAAAATTGGTGATCTAGAAAGTTGTGATCATGTTCTACATTATTTTTGTTGAATATTTTGTTGAATATATTTAGTACCCATTTGTAATGATGTGAGATTACCTATGTTATTATTAGTTTGGGACAAATGGTAGTACTCTATGTGGTACCTGTCTTAATCTATATGTGGCTATAGAAAAATACTTTAAATAAGGTGTCTTTTGAGCAGCAGATGTTTATTTCTTACAATTCTGGAGTCTGGTAATTAATAGATCGAGGTACTCATAGACTCCATGAGTGGTAAGGACCAACTTTGTCATTCATAAATGGTGCCTTTTTGCTGTAATGGAAGGAAGGGGTACTGGCTCTGTCTTGAGCCACTTTTGTGAGGACAAAGGCCCCATTCATATTCTGCCTTCACCACCTACTTAAGTCCCAGAGCACCCACCTACTATTACCATCAGTTTTTTGAATTACGATTTCAACATGTCAATTTTAGGGGGACACAAGCTTTTAGGCCATAGCAATGCCTTCATTAAAATGTCTGGACATGTTGTAGAACTTTTACTAAATATCCTTTTTATGCTTATTATAGCATCTAAACTTTTTGAGAGGAGAGTATTTTCTGTGTTTTTCATTGCTTTTCCCAGTACCTAATACATTGTTAACCAGTGGAGAGAGAGGAATATTTGCCTTGTTTCCAGTCTTTGAGTGAAAACTTTTCATACTTTATTCTTAGGAATAATGTTAGCTTTAGTATTTTCACAGATGTCCTCTGTCTACTTAAGAGAATTTCTTTCTATCACTAGTTTGCTAAGAATTACTTTCATGAAGAGATATTATATTACTTCAAAGTTTTTGCTACATCTACTGAGGTCATCATATGGCTTTTCTGCCTTATTCTATTAACATGGAAATGAGAATTGATTTTCAACTAATGGATAAACATTTTATTGCTGAAATGAGCACTATGTGGTCATGATGTTGTTTACTTGGTGCAAATTACTGGCTCACTTGGTTTATTTTGTTAAGAATTTTTTGTTTCTGCTCATGAGGGATACTGTCTTTAATTTTCTCATTTATGTATTTGTCATGTTTTGGTATAAGGTTCAGGCAGATTCAGGAAGCTAGGCTTTTTTCTAAGGTTGTTTCTTACTTGGTGGGCATTATTTCCTCCCTAACCATTTAGTATAACTCATTACTAAAGATATGCAAGACTAAATTTTTTTTTATGTGTGAAAACTTTACCATCCATTTTCTTTAATAAATATAGGGACATTTAGATTTTCTGTTTCTTCTTGTGTTAGTTTTGGTAACTTTGTGTTTTCTAAGGATTTTCTACATCATCAGGTAAGTTTTCAAGTGTGTTGGCATCTGGTTGCTTGTAGCATTCTTTTGTATTTCTTTGTTATACCTGTAGGATCAGGAGAAACTCAATAAATATTTGTTGACCATTGAATAAAGGAATAAACCATAGAAATTCTCCCAAGTCCTTTCTAAATTATTTAATGATTTTAAAACATTTTAAAGCAAAAAGCAAAAAAAAAAAACCTCCAAAACTTTTGATCAGACATAACATTTTCTCAGAAACTTTTAAACAGGTGAAAAAGGAAATATGGATATAGATAAAAGCAGGCTAATTCATGAAAACATAGGTTCCTTGTGCTTGTTCCCCCATTCCCCTATTCTGCTTTTGTGACAACCCAGAAGATCCTCCCATTTTAGTGAAAACTTTAGAACACTCTTGAGTAAATTTGATAAATCACCTAACTACACTGTAAGCTTATTAAGCAGAGGATGAAAGGTTATTCATTTTACATTCTCCATAATATCTATTACAGTGCTTTACATATTGCATTCAGTATGTTTCATTAATTAGTGAATTGGGAAAAATGTCTCTGACCCATGTCAAGGAAATGATCAGCTGATGGAATCAACTAGGCTTTGTGGCATACATAAAGTGTAAGACTCTTTATATAATTTTCAAACTTAAAGACAACCCAGCATGGTAAATTCACTTTGATATTTATTTCTGCATGAAGAATATTTGATGGAGTGTAATATTTCTGCTTTGAGGTCCGACCTATGTCTGTGCTAATTTTCAGAATCTATAAGCAAGTGGTAATTAGTCAGGCAGGGGGCCATTAGAAGTTAGTGCATTTCACTTTCTTCTCATAAATTTCTGATGTGCTTGGTTTGTTTATTGAATGAGAAGCCAGGCTTGCTGTATTATTAATATCCTGACTTATGCTTTGTATCACAGCATGAACCTTCTTTCCTTTGGACATATGACAATGACTGAAGAAAAGACATTATAATAGATATGCAAAATATTTTACACTTACCTTTCAATATGGGCACAAGAATGGCTGTGTTTCTTCAAAAGATTTTGTAAAGATATTTCCAACTCTAAAATATTATAATTTTATTTGCATGCATACCAGTCAGCTTTCTTTTAGTATCTCTTCACCTACTCTATAGAGAAAGGCTTGAAACTCAGACTCGAAGATCCTTCAGAATCATCATCCTTTCTTTCCACTGTATTTTCAAAATCAAAGATACAGAGAGGTTTGCAAGTGCTCTGGAAATCACATAAGTAGGCAAATGTAGGCTACAAAATGAGTGTAGTTCTCTGAATTATAATGTGAATGAGAGCTCCCATTTACTTATTCAGTTTTTAAAAATATATATTGACAAATTTGAGGTGTGTGTAATTAGGTATAAGGAGAGGTAATGATTTTTAATACAATATAGAATGACCAAATCAAGCCAACCAATACATCCATCACTTCAAATATTTGACATCATCTATGAGAAGAATATTTACAATCCATCTCTCAAGTGTATTGAAATATATAGTATTCAACTACTAGCTAAGTTCATCAGGCTGAGAATTTGATCTAACACAAAAAAACACAAACAAATGAAATTTATTCCTTCTATGTAAATGAGTCTTTGTAGCCTTCAATTATCATATCCCCATTCCCTAGCCTCTGGTAACCACAATTCTACTCTTTCCTTCTATGACTTTATCTGTTTTAAATGCCACATATAAATGAGAACTGTGCTATTGTTCTTTCTGTGCTTAGTGTATTTCACTTAACATCATATTCTCCAATCCCATCTATGTTATCCCAAATGACATATTTTCTTTCTTTTTTTAAGTATTACATTATACATGCACACCATATTTTTCTTAATATAGTCATCACTGATAGATACTGAGGTTGATTGTTGCAATGAACATAGCATGCAGGTATCTCTTAAACATGCTGATTTAAAATCTTTCAGGTAAATGCCCAGAGATAGGATTGATGGATGGTATGGTAACTCTATTTTTAGCTTTTTGAGGAATCTACAGTTTCCATAGTGGCTGTACTAATTGGCTTTCTCACCCACAGTGTAAGAGGACTTCCTTTTCTTCACCTTCTCACCAGCATTTGTTTTCTTTTTTTCTTTTTGATAACAGCCGTTCTAACAGGTGCCAGATACCTTTCAGCATGTAGACCTGTACTGATTAAAGAACGTTTGAAAGACTGTCTTGTTGATTATATTTTTAAAAATTAAGTTCTAGGAATATTGTTGACATATTTCCTCTCTCCATTAAAACAGTTTCTTCCAGAATACTAAATGTGAGGGAAAATTTAAAACAAACAAGGCAATTTTTTTTCTCATCTTGATAAATAATGGCCTTTATTAGACCAGTGGAAAAAAATTCATACCAAACTCCATAATCAATAACATTATAGATGCATTACATATGTTAACCAGTTATTAACCATATAATTGAGTTTATTATTATGTTTAATGCAGATGTAATTTTTGGAGTAGGAATACTATTTCCTATTTAAACTTCCCTGCACTTACTTCCTGCTCAGTTCTACTAATTTCTTGTTTCCCATTCCTATTATTTTTTCCCCTACTTTCACCTTTATCTCCACTGAAGAAATAAATAATAATTCCTCAAAAAGATAAGCCTTCTTTATTCTTCAGAAATGATAAGCCTTCTTTCTTTGCATATCAGAATCTTGATGTGATTCCACACTACCAGGAGCCTGCAGTTGTGCTTAGCTGACTTTTCTTTACCTTTTTGATCATGAAAAGCCTGTGATATGAGCCTTTTGCAAAGAAAACCTGGGAAACTGAAGAAATGCTACCTGAAGTTAGCTTGTGTCAGCTGGTATTATCAGCACTACTATGAGGATTCAAATTTTTCTCTGGTACCTTTTCACATAAGGTGTGATTTTCTTCAAAGGAGGTTTCCTACTACAGTCTCTCTTTCTCTCCCTCCCTTCCTTCCTTCCTTCCTTTCTTCCTTCAGCATTGGAATTTAAACCTAGGATCTTTCTGGATCTAAGCTATATCCTCATCCAGTTTTTTTTTTTTTCTGTTTTTTAAAAACATTATTTTGAGACAAGGTCTGGCTGAGTTGCTGAGGCTGACCTTGAACTTGTGATCCTCTTCCTTCTTTCTCTCTAGTGGCTGGGTTTATAGGTATGAGCCACTGTATTATGGCAGTCTGTTTCTTTCAGTGATCAGCATGTTTGGAATGACAGCTCTCCTCAAGAGCAATGAATTTTTTTTTTGGTACTAAGGATCGAACTCAGGGGCACTCGACCACTGAGTCACATCCCCAGCCCTATTTTGTGTTTTATGTAGAGACAGGGTCTCACTGAGTTGCTTAGCGCCTCGCC
>CM053399.1:24405127-24427535 GCA_028644305.1 Xerus rutilus | reverse complement strand
GAACTCAGGGGCACTCGACCACTGAGTCACATCCCCAGCCCTATTTTGTGTTTTATGTAGAGACAGGGTCTCACTGAGTTGCTTAGCGCCTCGCCGTTGCTGAGGCTGGCTTTGAACTCACGATTCTCCTGTCTCAGCCTCCCTAAGTGCTGGGATTACAGGCTTGTGCCACCGCGCCCAGCTCAAGAGCAATGAAATATTTTAAATCAGTGAAATTATCACATTGTATGTGAGTTATGGTTTTATATCTTACTTTTAGTCATTTTCTTGCTATAGTTCGTCATGAAAGTTGTTGAGACTCTTTTAACCTTAGTTTCTTCATTTAAAAAATTGGAATAATAAAATGGGAATAATAAAATAAACATTTGACATATTTTGTAGGGTTGAAGTGAGAAATAAATACTATGGCATAGGTTCAGAGCGAATGGTAAAAAATAATGGTATCCATAATTATCATTGCTATTATATTCATCATCACTATGATAAACTATCTGGTGAGAATTCCTGAACTTATAAATTCTTCCATGTGTTTAGTCCAGAAGAGCACATACAGTTAAAATACTTCCATAGGCCCATTTTTTCAGGAAATAGTCTCTTAAATGGAAGTTTATTGAGAAGTGCCTTCAGCAATAATACCTATGAGAGATTAAGTGGACAACACAAGAAGTCTGAAGCAAGATACAGGTGCTGTGGCTTCCACTGAACCCCTGGGGAAGTGCTGGAGCTAGACTGACTTTCAGAGTTGACTTCAACTCATAGGAGGGAAATGGTGTTTATGCCCTCACACTGACCAGGCATTAAATGTGGGCTTCCCACAGAGGGTGAAAACTTAGGTGAGATAGCTCTTTCTAAGAATGAATCCTGAGAAAACACTCAGCTTCGAGCACCAATAGCCCAGGTATTAGGGGAGTGACTTCCTTGATAATGAAGAAAGTGATTGGGTAGAGATCATAGGATCCACTACAGTGATCCAAACAGAAATTTACCAAATGTAGAATGGTATCAGGTTGAGGAGGTTTGTGAAGATTTTTTTTAAAAAATCATGAATGGATATTTAATTTTTTCAATTTCTTTCTGCATCTGTTAATGATTATTACCTATTTCTTTAAATTGTTGATATGATCAGTTATATTAATTGATTTTGAAATTTTTAGCCACATTTATAAACCTAGATTAAGTCCCACTTGGTTGCATTATAGAATCCCCCCCACCCCCATTTTGGGGTTTGGTGTCTAACATCTCGTTGAAGATTTTTGCATTTATACTTTTCTCTGCCACACAATTCTGCCAGGATGTTCTTCTTCATCGCAGGTCCCAAGGAATGGAGCCTGGTTGTTTGTGAATAGAGACCTCTGAACCTGAGCTCCAAAATAAACTTTTCTTCCTCTAATTGTTCTTGTCAGGTCTTTTAGTCACATCTGCAAAAAAGCTGAGTAAAACAAAGAGATCGTAGGAATTAGTATGATTTCTCCCTTAAATTCTTTGTAGAATTCACCAATGAATCCTACTGGGCCTTGAAAGATAGTGAGTTATTGTTTTTGTTTGTTTGTTTTACAGTACTGGGGATTGAACCCAGTGTTGTCTGCCACTCAGATACACCCCTGACCCTTTTTATTTTGTTTTGAAACAGATTCTTGCTAGGTTGCCCAGGCTGACCTTCAACTTGTGATCCTCTTGTCTGTATCTCGCAAGTGCCTGGGATTACAGGAATGTGTGGCTACTTATTATTTCTTTTAAAGATATGGCACATTCAGATTGTCTATTTCTTGTGTGAGGTTTGGCAGATTTTGTGTTCTAAGGATTTGGTCTATTTCATCTAGTTTATCATATTTATGGGCATAGAGTTTTTCATAATATTTTATTATCCTGTTAGTGTTGATGGGATCAGTATTAATGTTCTCCTTTTCATTTGTGATATTAGTAATTTGTGTTCTCTCTCTGGGTCTGTCTCTCTGCCTCTCTGTCTCTTTGTCTCTATTAGCCTGGCTAGAAGTTTATCAATTTTATTGATCTTTTTAAAGAACCAGCTTTTGATTTCATTGGTTTTTACTTTTGACTTCCTGTTTCCAATTTTATTTTCTTGTGTTCTAATTTTTGTTATTTCTTTTTTACATTTTACTTTGAATGCAGTTTTATCTTCATTTCCTATTTTATTATTGTGGAATCTTAGATTTTTAATTTTTAGGTCGTTCTTCTTTTCTAAAGTATGTATTCAAAGTTATAGATATCCTCTGAAGCATTGCTTTTGCTGTTCTTCTAAATCTTAGATGTATTTTTATTTTCATGTAGTTCAATATTTTTAAATTTTTATTGAGATTCCTTCTTTGCTATGCTTGTTTTAAAAGCATGTTGTTTATCTTCAGTTATTTTGGACGTTTCCAGCTATCTTTCTATTACTGATTTGTAGTTTAATTCCATTGTAATCTGAGAGGAGCCATTGTATGTTTTTTATTCTTTTGAATTTATTAAGCAGTATTTTGTATCCCAGATTGCTGACTGGCTTGGTGTATATATCTTGGGAACTTGAGGGTAGTGGATATTCTGCTGATGTTTGATGAAATACTCAATAGGTGTCAATTATATTCACTTGATCTATGGTGCTGTTGAGTTAAACTATGTCCTTACTTAATTTCTGTCTGATGGATCCATACAATTCTGATAGAAGGATGTTGATAGTCTCCAATTTTGCCTCATTTATGTTGACATTGTTTTTAGGCATACATGCCATATACACATTAAAGATTGTTAAATCTTGGATAATTGACCCCTTTTATCATTGTGCAATGCCCCACTTTATTGCTAATAATTTTGCTTGCTCTGAAACAAATTAATTAATAATAGGCTGAAATTAATGTAACCTCTTCCCTCTTTTAAATTAGTTTTGGCATGGCATATCCTTCCCCATCCTTTTACTTTTAAACTATATGGGTCTTTATATTTAAAGTGTTCTTCTCATAGACAACAAATATTTGGGTCTTGCTTTTTTTCTTTTGGCACTAGGAATTGAACTCAGGGGCACTCAACCAGTGTGCCACATCCTCGGCCCCATTTTGTATTTTATTTAGAGACAGGGTCTCACTGAGTTGCTTAGCACTTCACTTTTGCTGAGGCTGGCTTTGAACTTCGATCCTCCTGCCTTAACCTCCTGAGCCACTGGTATTATAGGTGTGAGCTACCATGCCTGCTTGGGTCTTGCTTTTGATCAACTCTGATGATCTCTTTTTACTGTATATTTATATATTTTATTGTATATTTAAATTATTTATTGATAGAGTTGAATTAATATCTTCCTTTAATAATATGAAATATATATTTGGACTTTGTCCTTGTTTCTTGGCATGCAACTTCTAAAATTCTCAATCTCTTAAGTAGGAAGTGTCTTTTGGTATGCTAGTAAATGAGTCAATAAGATGAGGGGCTAATGAGATGAGGGGCTTCTGGACAGCCTTAGGCTGTGGGGCAGCTGGTCAAGAGAACCAATCATGTGATTGGAGTGGTGGAACTTTCTGTCTCACCTCTCAACTTCCAGGAAAGGGAGAGGGGCTGAAGATTGAGTTGATCACCCATGACCAAGGTTTAGCCAATTGCCTGTATAATAAAACCTCCATAAAATCCAGAAGGACAGGGTTTGAAGAATTTCCTGAGAGCTAACCATGGGAAGGTGCCTGGGAGGGTGGACCACCCATATGGGCATGGAAACACCAGGTGCCTTCCCACCTATAGCTTGTCTATGTATCTCTTCAGCCTAGCTGTTGTTTTATAATATCTTTTTAATAATTGGGTTAAACCTAAGTAAGGGTCTTCTTGAGTTCTATGAGTAGCTCTAGCAAAGGGGGATTGTGGGAATACCAATATACAGCTCATTGGTCGGAGGTAAAAACTTGGGGTTTGCAATGGGTCATCTGAAATGGAGGAAGTCTTGTGGGACTGACTCCTTGACCTGTGGAATAAGACACTATCTTCCTACAGTGAGTGGTCAGAGTGAATTGAATCAGAGGATACCCAGCCAATGTCTGCTGGAGAATTGATTGACTGCTGGTGGAGAATCCCCACATGCTTGTGACCAGAAGTGAAGCATTCTGTGGAGAGTGCATGGGAGTAGGAACAATAGTGTGGTTTTCTTCCTATCTCTCAGATTGTCACTATTTTTGACTCATTGTCTTTGTTTTATTTTTGTCTCCCACAACTTTTCTATGTGTGATTTTAATTAAGCATTTTATGTGATTCTATTTCCCCTTATTTCTAAGTGTACCTGTTATACTTCTTTTTTCCATGGTTGCCCTAGAGTTTACTATATGCATTTATAACTAATCCAAATCAATTTGAAAATACCACCATCCTTTTTTTGGTATTTTTTGTTTTGATTTTATATATTTATGCTCAGATGTTTATTATTTCTTTCCTCCCACTGATTGGGGTTTGGTTTATTCTCACTTTTCTAAATCTTTGATGTACATTGTTATGTAGTTTATTTCAGATGTTTCTATATTTGTTGTTTGCATTTATTGCTATAATTTCCCTCTTGGTACTACTTTTACTTTATTAAAGATTTTGGTATGTTAAAAAAAAAAAAAAAAAAAAGAAAATACCACCATCCCACATCATAGGTAACACAAGTATCACATGATAAAAAATAATTCTAATCTATCCCTCTTTTTCCCTATATCATTACTAGCCTTGATTTCACACACACACACACACACACACACACACACACACACAACATGTACACACTAATATATAGACAAATATATGCACACATGATCAAATACACTGTTGATATTATTCTGATCAAACTATTATTGGTTAAATAAATTGAGGAAAAATGTTTTCATTTTGTCTTCACTATTTTCTTCTCTAATGCTCTTCCATATATATATATATATAACAGGTACACTTATATATATATATATCGAGAGAGAGAGAGAGAGAGTTTCTAACTTATACCATTTATCTTATCACCAAAGAACTTCTTTTAGCACTTCTGACAAGGCAGGTTTACTGGCAACAAACTGCTTCAATTTGTTTGTCTCAGTAAAGTCTTTATTTCTCTTTCTCTTTTGTGAAGGATACTCCCATAGGGTACAACATTCCAAGTTGGTGTTCTTTTCTCTTAGCACTAAATATTTCATTTTACTTTCTTCTTGCCTGTATGAGTTCTGAGGAGAAATTAAATGTAACTCTTACCTTTGCTCCCCTGTTATACGTAAGGTGTTTTTTTCCCTCTGCTTTCTTTGAGGATTTGTTTTTCATTTTCTGTCATTTAAATATGATGTGTCTAGGTGTCACTTTTGTGGTTGTTTGCTTTTATTTTCATTTTTCCTGCTTGATGTTCTCAGAATGTCCTATTTCTATGGTTCTGTGTCCTAACTGATCTTAGAAATGTAGTAGTCATTTTTTCTTCAATTATTACTTGGATTCCTTTGTTTCTTCTTATTATCGTATGTTCTATTATTTGTTCCACAGTATTTGAATATTCTGTTTTTGCTCTTTTCAGTCATTTTTGCTCTGCCTGTCAGTTTGGAAAATTTTTATGGGGCTCTCCTCCAGCTTGGTGAGTCACTCCTTAGCCATGTCCACTTGACTACTGGGCCTGTCCATCGCTCAGATTCTTAATTTCTGTTACAATGTTTTTGAATTCTAGTGTTTCTTTTTATTCTGTGTTAGAGTTTATTTTTTTCTGCTGACAGGGTCCATCAGTTCTTACATGCTTTCTCCTTCATCAATTTGTACCCTTAGCATATTGATCACATTTGTTTTTCAGTCTGATAATCCCAACATTCTTTTTATGTCTGAGTTAGGTGTAGATGCTTTCTCCCTTCAAATTGTGTTCAGCCCATCACTGCCTTGCCACTTTTTCCTGATAGCCAGACCTGATGTAGTGGGTTACAGGAACTGCCATGTACAGACTGCTAATTAAGGTCGTGGTGAGGTGGAAGGGAGGGAAAGCGTCCTGTGGTCCCACAATTGTATCTGACTCTATTAGTGAGCCTGTGCCTCTGAGCTGTGGGCACTGCAGTGGCTTCTTAAACATCTTTGCCATCTTAATGTAGAGCAGGATGTCTACAGTGGGCTGGAATGGGGTATTTTTTTTTTTCTCCCAAGGTCAAACTCTGAAAAATTCCACTAGTGTAGACTCTGATAAAACAATTTTTCTTGGGGGCAGGGCTTCTGAAGAAAAGAATGTCCTGGTCTATTTCAGATTGTTTACTTTCCTCCTCTCCTGCTGGAAGAACAAGAGAATTTTTCTTTACTATTCACTGTGAGAATCTGGTTGAGTACCTAGACATAAAACTCAAAAAAGTGTGGGAAGCACACATTTATTTGGTCCCCAGGGATTTTTAACTCTCAAACTCATTTATACTGAACTTTAAGGAATTTATTATTTCAATTTAGTATTTCCTAACCCAGGAATTTTTCTGGCAGAGGTTTCTGCTTATGGATTTCTGCAACTATATATTTTTATTACCTTGACTGTCTCTCCAGTTTTAGGGGCAGAAATTTGCCCTGTGACCTCAGTTCTCCTTTAGATTTTAGAAATGTTGTTGGCTTTTAGATTTTTACTTTTTAGGATGAGATAGGGACTTACAAGTTTCTTATCTGTTAGCCTGGGAATCCAGGGAAGGGGCCACCTCCCACATGTGTGGAGTGGTGGAGAGCCTAGTAACTGTCTCCAAAATAGCATGTGTTCAATGCTCTTTGTGTTATTTCCCCATCTGCTTCACTGCAATTTCCAGAATCCCTGGTGCTGACAGTACTTGTGGCTTTTGAGAATTCTTTATAAAAATTAGTGTGCCTGTTAAAGTTTCCATACCAAAGATCTTGAGTTTGGTTCTCAGTCTGCAAACCTATCCATCCACTTTCCGGCTTCCATGTTTGATATATGCTATCTTCTTTCTTTTTATTCCATTCTGTCTTTTAAAAATGTTCTCTTCAGTGTATGTTTCATACAGATTCAGGAGACAGAATATTTATGAAGAAGAAAAGGTTTATTTATGTCACAGTTTTCAAGGTTCCAGACATAGTGCTGGCATTCGCTCAGTGCTCAGGTGATTCACATCATGGCAGATAGAAAGGGTAGGACTGCATATGGGTATGGGAACATGCAAGTGATTTTATCTTTAATCTGAGATGCACTGGGTGAAGCCAGGTTCAGGCTTCTATAATTATCCTCTCTATGGAGAAAAAGGAACATTTTTCACTGTTGGTGACATTGCAGATTAGTACAATCGCTATGGAGGCTCCTCAAAAGACTAGGCATGGAACCACCATATGACACAGCTATACGACTTCTCAGTATTTACCCTGAAAAATTAAAGTCATCTTATGACAGTGCTACATGTATACCCATGTTTGTAGCAGTGAAGTTCACAATAGCCAAACTATGGAACCAACCTAGATGTGTATCAATGAATGAATGGATAAAGCAGATATGGTTATATACAATGATTCTCTATTGAGAATTACCAAGGAGACCCAAGAGAACTACCTTGAAATGCATGCTCCTCATGACCTGAGGGCTCTCCACTAGACCTGCCTCTTAAAGGTCCCTTTGTACCTCCCAGTCGTGCCATTCTAGGGACCAAGATTCCAATCAAGATGCACATTTGGGGAACACTCAAACTCCATTGAAACCATAGCAAAAGGGATATAAGTTGAATATGATTATTCAATGTGCCTTTTAACCCCAAATCCTTCAGACCCTTGGGAAGAATTCCTCCAGTATATTCACAGTGTAAATAAAACAATTGCTTACAATGCTTTCCTCAGTCCCTACTCTTGTGTCTGGAGGAGACATACAAAATTGTCTAACATGCTCTCTTCTCTGGTGAAATGTAATAAGAAAAACCCCTCTTAAGAAAATTTCCCAAGAATCAACTACTAGAAACTTCATATAAAGAAGTTTTTACTGGGAAGATGGAAAATTATGGACATAAAAAAATGGAACTTAAAACATTTAATGTACAAGATGGGTAAACTTTAGAAGCTTGAACTTCAGATAAGAATTTTATTGCTTTTTTAATTCTTTAACCTTTCTCTCCAGTTAAGGACTTGGCAGGCAAACTTACGGAGACAAGGAAATTAAGGACCTCATTTTGTTTTAAGAGGGCCCTTACAGTAATAAAGACATCTCAGGATTCCTCTCTGTTCTGTGGCTTCCCCTCTCCCTTTTCTGTTTGTTTTTGTCTTTGTGACTGTGTATTTCTGTGATTTCTTGGACACCTCCACATCTCCACATAAGAGGTGATAGATAGGACAATTTCAACATGTTGTTCATGATGGATGAATCTGATGCACAGGCAGCTGATCACGCTAATGGATCCCAAGTTGAGGACAATACTGTCCCTCCAAAATCACTAAAGGAACCACATGAGTGGATTTCCTGATATGTGTCTTTGTTCACCTTGACCAAGGAGAATTTAGTGTATTGTTCATGCAGCGTTGAAGAACTTAGAGTGGGGAAAAAAGAAATCCTGGCACTAAATGTTTCATAATAGCTATATTGAAGTTAAAGGTGACAGTAGGAATGGGAATGAGATTAAAAATGATTGTATTTTATTTTAAATAAATAAATTTAGAGTTGATTTTTGTCTTATTTGTTATTTCCATTACTTTCAAATATAAATAATTTTTAGTACTATAACACTGTAACTGTGAGGAAGATTATTGTAAACATAATCCTTTTTGTGAAGATGTGATGAAGACTTATGAAAACAAGATGTTCATCAGTGAAACTGGCAAAAGCAATATTAGGTGATATGTACATGAACAAAAGATGAAATAGAAGGAACACAAAGAAAGTTGAAATATAAGAAATTTGTAGTAATCAGTGCCACTCTGAGGGAGAGGTGAGACTTAAGACAGGCCTTTAAGAGGAGACAGCATAGATGGATAGTTCAAGTTAGCAGGGGGGTGGATGGGTACTAGGGATTGAACTTGGGGACATTTGACCACTGAGCCACATCTCCAGCCCTATTTTTTATTTTATTTAGAGACAGGGTCTCACTGAGGTGCTTAGCACCTCACTTTTGCTGAGGCTGGCTTTGAATTTATGATCTTCCTGCCTTAGCCTCCCAAGCCACTGGGCCACTGGGATTGCAGGCATGTACCACTGCACCCAGCCTTACTGTGCACCTTTAATTATAAGTATATATTGGTGGGGATATTCTAAATTCCTTGAGACAAAGAGACAGGCAAAGAAACAAAACAGCACCTAGTGTGGTATCACATGCCTGTCATCCCAGCAGCCCAGAAGTCTGAGGCAGGGGGATTGTAAGTTCAAAGCCAGCCTCACCAACTTAGTGAGACCCTGTTTTAAATAAATAAATAAATAAATAAATAAAAATGAAAAGGGCTGGGAATGTGGCTCAGTGGTTAATCACTGCTGGGTTCAATCTCTGCTACCGCAACCACCACCAACAAAATAGCAGCAATAGCCAACAAAACAAATAAATTCAGGGTTTTAGAAGTCTCATTACTACACTAAATGAAGACAGTGATAGTATATCACACACTCACTCTCCTGTGTACCACAAAATGTCTTTTCTATGATTGATGACCAGGAAAAAAATAATGGAATAAAATAGGAGGAACTGATTTCTGCTTATTATTCAGTATTGTGAATGTTCACACGCTGTGTGTCAAGTAATTAGAGGAATCAAAATGCAGCCACTGACTTTAATTAAACTTTATAGCACTGAGTGAGGAGTAATAAATTTATATGAAATAAAAGCAGAGAGGATTTAGGGCCAATCTGAATTGCTTATTGATTCAGATGATAGTAAAATGCATGTGTATGGACACATGAGTAATTAATTGATGTAAATCATTTTCAATGAGTCTTTTCTCACAAAACACATCTTGGCAAAGAATATATTCAAAAGATGCCCAAATGTCTCCTTAGTTTCTGTCACGACACCAGACATCTGGCCACTCCTGAACAGCTGCAGGTATAACGTCATATGGTCATGCTCAATTTAACAAAGAATGAACATGTTACTTAATTCATTCTGACTTTGAATTAGAAGTCTAAATCCTGAAAAGAGAAAGTAGAGCTGATAGAGCATATTTATTTTCAATTGTTTGAAGAGATCCTTCCCAATAGGAATGAAGAAGTGTGTTTTGTGAGAATCGAGTTGAGAAAAACACTAGTGAAATACGTTCTTAGTATCACGGGACACAAAAATCTCATGAAGCAAGAGAGAAAAAATACCAGTACATAAATGTTCAGTCATAGACTGTATTTGGTACTAGGATGGAGAAAAAATGAAGTGTGTGTGTGATGGAAGGGAAATGCCTACCTAAAATGATGAGTGGGGTCATTATGAGGTGTGTGGTACCAGGATGTCTTCATTTTTGCCCCCACTCTAAAGGGTATAAAGCTTATGGTACTTTTCAACAGAGACTTTAAGAAGTTGGCCAATGAAAGACCAAGGACTGGGGAGAGGAAGAGGTGGGAGGAATGTGTTTCAGGCAGAGGTAACAGCTTATAAGAAGGTCCTCATACAGGAAAGAACTCTGCAGAGTCATCACATGAAAGAAACCCTTTGGATATATGGTGAAGCAGGCAAGAGGAGGGAGCTACAAAATCCAAGGAAGAGCAGGAAAGAGTTGGTGTACACACAGCTATGGCAGCCCTCGTTCAAGACCAGAGACTTTAACTTATATGTAGTGGAGGGCAATAAAATATTTAATTGAAAAAATATATTAATATATCCATTCATATGTATCAAGAGTCTTTATATGTCTCTGCAACTGTTCTAAGTCCTTGGCATATATTATTGAAACAAAATACACACATTCTGTCCCTGTACACATGGGCTTCTACCCCAGTTTGTGTAGAAGGTGGGGACACACAACAGATAGGTGGCATAATGCACAATAAAATTTATCATGTGACAGAAAGTGATGGATGTTTGATAAAAATAAAATGTAGACCAGATAGGGAAGGTTAGGAATGCCAGGAGTGAGATGTGGAGATAACTTGCCATTTCCAATAGAACAGTCAGTGTTGACTAGATTGTGCTTTATAAAGATGAGTTTGCTGTGGCTATTTGGGTATCCTGCAGGCTGTGACACAAGCCAATGGACATGCAGTTTGCCACCCTTATATGAGACCAACTGTGCCTTTACATCAAGATCGTGTAAGTGTGACTGGGAGTAACTGACCATAGTGTTACTGACAGGAAGCCTGTACCATTGTGCTGTGTACCTCTGTGTTTGGTTGACTCTGCCAGCACTGAGGTTCTGCATTTATGTTCGGTTCTTGCTACATTTTTTTATGAGAGGCTTAGAAATATATGCTTTAATGGGATGGTAGGGAGGATGTTTGTTTATTTACTCAGTGGGTTTCCTGAATAACCAGACAATTACATTTCAAACCAGTAACTAATTTTGTGAAAAAGCAACAGGAAGATGTCAACTTTCTGGACATTTTTATATCTTTGATTATCCTAGATTTGCCATGTTGTTATGGTATCAGGCTTGACTAAGAAACAGCAAGGCTGCTCTGAAAAAATAATTTTAATCCAGAAATGTATTTCCTAAGTTAGGACCAATTCCTGTGTTGAGGTCAATGTCTAGTAAAGAACTTAATTTTCTGTATGATTTGGTTCTTCCTCCCCAATTACATGTGCTTATCACATGATAACTTTTATGAGACAGCATGATTCTCTGGATCTATTTTAATTATCTGTGTTGTCATGGTATTAAGAAATGTTTAAAGTTCTCATTCACAGATTTTGATCAGTTCTAGCCTCACTTGAATTTTAAATTTATCAATAAAGTAGCATACACTTTCTTTAATCAATGAATTTGTTCATTCGCTAAGTGATATATATATATAACTCAAATATATATATATATATATTTATATATATATATATATATTTGAGTTTGCTGTGTAGGGTGGATTCAGGACTAGGTGTTCAGGAATTAGACATTGTAAAGAAAAGTCCTGACTTTGGAAGACCTTCCCCTTGAAATGGAAACCCTTCTCTTCTTGAGATCATTGTGCATTGGTCACATGAATCCCAGTTCATTTCAAAATTCATTAAAATGGTGAAGGAAGGGGAAAAATAAGGAACACATATGACTGAGGTTGACAGGAAGAAAATGTCAACTCCAGAGCTAGTGCATTTGGCTGGGCATGTTTTGTTCTGCACAGGCATGTGCAGCCAAGAGGATGACGATGGCACAAAATCCAGTTCACATTCCACTCTTGCCACAGAACTTCTTCCCCTGCAGGAACAGGGGCTTTTTCTATATTTCAAAAAACTTCTTGTTAGCCAGTGAGGACCATGGTCAGCTTTTACATTTGATAATATTCATAGCTAATATTTGCCTAGCCTCAATGCTGCAGGCATAATATTTTGTATATAATATCCCCATGCTTTGTGTTGAACATCCCAATGGGGGCGGGCTCTATTATTACCCTCATGCTACAGAGGAGAAAACTGTAACTTAAAGACAATGTAGCTTCCCTAAACTAGCAGAGCCAATATTTGAAGCTCGGCTTTTTGTCTCCAAGACTTATTTATTTTAATCACCATGCTGAAGCAAAATACACGCAAACACATATATACATATTAACTTGAATTTGATGCTGATATGCAGCTAACGAGAAATTATTCACCATCTACAGAGTAGCAGAGAATTCAAATGGCCAGGGATCACGTGTTTGAAACTCTGCAATACTGAGCATGGATAAATTGGTGTTCTGGGATTCCTGGTTACACTGCTCTATTAATTTAATAGCAGACTCTAACTTTATTACAGTAAATAACATATTCATTAGAATGTTTCAACACTCATGAATGAAGAGAAGAGACATTAGAGATGCACTCTACTAGCATAACTAACAAAGCAAAGAAATCATTTCCCTGCTTTAGGGAGTGCTGGGAGGCGATCTGCACACTCTCAGTTGGACTCTTTCAGCCTGTTCCTTCTTTGGCATTCAAGTCAGCGGCAAATACCTCAGAGGCTAACTAAACAGAGCTATTTGTTTGGGAGAGAAAAATCAGCAGCATCTCAATGGAATCAAGTGATTAAGAAGTAATGTAAATCTTCATGAAGAAAAAGTTTGTTCTGGGTTGGTTTAGGTTAATCCACCTTAGGGAAATATTGAGCAGTCTTTCCCTCCTGCCACATGAGAAAGAGAACTGCTTTCTGAGCAGGGAACTAAAAATGCAGAGGTTTCATGAATGTCAGGTAGGAGCTGATGGGTTCTGCAAATAATTTTGTTTAGGATTCTAATTCCATGGGCTTAAGATCATCTATTGTTATCAAGAGTAGCTCCTTGGAGTTCTGACATCAAAATATGGGCTATTATTAGTCATTCATTAAAATATAAAGCAGGAAGGTGATTTTAGGTGACAAAATATTAGCTTTGGCTAATTTTCATTCACTCTTGGAGGTCTTTGAATAGAAGCGGTGATGATAAGATTGCTGTAGGTACAAGACGCAATGAGTTAGGTGCAGCAGAGAACTTTTAGGTCCTTAGAATGATGTGGGCTATAAGAACCAGGGCGATAATGGTGGTAATGGAGAGAGGCCAGATGTGAGAGGAATAACATGTCAGATTGATAGAGCTTGATGGTCCTTGATTTGATCTAAGAAACAATGAAGAAGAAAGATTTGGTCTTTTCTCCTGTATACATTTGCTTATTTACAAAGTAAGTGTTTATGACTACTATGTCTCAGGCACTGGGATACAATGACTCTACTACTATTGAACTTCTGAAACTTGCACCGAAACAGCTACATTCAGCTCTAATGTGACATTGCACACAATTTCCCTGCTGATACTGCAACTCCTGCTTAAATGGGTTCCACAATCAGAATAAAATGTCTTCTTAATTACTTTTTTTTTGGAGGGGGGCTGAGTAGGTAATGGGGATTGAACTCAGAGGCACTCACTCACTGAGCCACATCCCCAGTCCTATTTCGAATTTTATTTAGAGACAGGGTCTCACTGAGTTGCTTAGCGCCTTGATTTGCTGAGTCTAGCTTTGAACGCGTGATCCTCCTGCCTCAGCCTCCTGAGCCACTGGGATTACAGGCATGCGCCACCATGCCTGACTGTCTCCTCCATTTCTTTCACCCTCTATTCTCCTTTTATTGCCTCTAATTGGAAGGATTCAACAAAACTTCAGATGGCCTGGGTGTCTGATATGTAGTTTGCAGGACTTTAGCTCTGGTGACACAAAAGCATATAAAAAAGAGAATAAAAAATTAAAACCAAGGAACACTATTGGGCATTTATTATGGTCACATTTCAATTTAGTGGTGATCACCACTCTTGATTTCCTTTTTACTTCATTAACTCTTCCTCCTGAATTCCCATTGCTAGTTTCTTCACATTGTCCTGACATTCAAATATTGTGTTGCCCTAAAGCTCCGATTTCAGAGCTGTCTTCTTCTGTGTATATACTGATCCTTAAGGGTGTCATCTCCAATGTCCTGATGATAAATATGATCTGCGAACTGATCATGTATATGTCTTCAGTTCCACAAACTTCTCCAAACTCCAGACTTCTGTATTTTATTGGTCACATTAAATTCTTCATAACAGAACATTATTCAAAACAGATTAGTTAGGACTCAAAACTTGACATAAACCAAAACAGATCTTTAAGATTCTCACTGCACCCCATTATCTCAAACATAAGCAATGATAATAACAACACCCAAAACCCAACTCTGATACTCCCCTAATTGCTTAACAGTTCCGGTGACTGGTAATGTCATCCTCCCCGTTTCCGAGGTCATTTCTGGTTGATCTTTTTCCCTCACAGTGCCATTTATCAGCATATCCTGTCTACTACACCTTTAAGATAGATCCAAATCTGACCTCTTTGATCTCTCCACTATGGCCACTAAAGTCCCAGTCATGCTTATCTTCTGTGTGAAATATCTCAATGGACCCTTAACTGGTCTTTCTTAATATCTCCGACAGGACCCTATGTAGCAGCCAGAGTGGTCTTCCCAACATATATGGAAGTTCAATAATTTTTGTATCAAATTCTTTTAGTGGATTCTCATCTCTTTCAAAATAAATTCCAAAGGCCTTATCTTGGCCTATCAAGTTTTTGATCTTCTGCCCTGTACCATGATACAACCTCTGATTTAAGGCTGTATCATTCTCCATCACTTGTGATAGTCTAGGCACACAACTTAGTTGCTGCTCCTCAGCATAACAAGCATCTGTGGGGCTTTTGCACTTATTCTTCCCTCTCCCTGGACCATGCATTCTTCTGTAGGTTTTAACTTAGATAGGAAGTGATTGATCTTAGCTCAGCCCAAAGCAGTGGTGGATATGGTATTAGAGGGAAGAAAGTGTGAGTGTTCAGAGGTATTGTAATATAATAGATAGTGTTTAATGGTTGGGTGCATGTAGGTAGCAAGAAAGTGTTCTGTTAAGAATACCATCCAAATTTCTGGCTTGTATGGCAAGATTAATGATGGCACTATTCTAGTGATGCCACTCCTGAGAAAATTGAATAGAAAAGGAAGACATTTTAAGGGAAAAACTATGAATTCAGTCTCTAGGGTTTTTTATGAAAGTATAAACAAATTGGAGTATCCTCCTTATCCTCACTCACAGGATCTATTTTTCTTCTTCTACCTTACTAAGGCCCTTTCCTCTTTCAAAGTCTGCTATTAGAAAGGAACTAAAACCAATCACTTCCCCCATAGTGTGAATTTAAGAGAATGGAACATTATCAGCCTCATTTGTGATGGTGTAATTAAAGTCTTCACCTCTATTCCCAATCCAAAAAGATGTTGAGCAAGAGTAAGCCCAGAGGTAAGATCATCACAGGAATGGAAGCCCTCCTGTTATGTATGACTGTAGATGTGTCCAATGACAATTTAAACCTGTTCTTAAAAACATAAGATAAATTCTAGGCTCATTCTCATCAACATCAGAGAGATGAGCAGCTAAAGCATTTTTCTTCTCATTTCTGGTTGCCAAATGGATGCCCAATGCCAAGAATTTGAAGCCACAACAAGCAAGTAAGTAAAATCATTGTAGGAATAAAGACCCAGCCACTATCCATGAGTTTATATTGATCTGCAGGGCAATTTAAACCTATGTTTTTATACACAGGATAAACCCTTGGTTTATTTTAATAATCTGAGCTATGTAAATGACTGGTTGCCTGGGAGATATATTATCCTTTCCTCTGTAGGCATGTCAAGAAAAGAAATTGCTTAGAGATAAAAAATTGGAAAGGATGAAGACTGATGTAGTAAACCTTTTAAGGTAAATCTACCTTTGCAATGTCTTTCTGAAATGAGAAGTTGCATCCCAAAAAAGAATGGTTATGCTAAATATGATCAAAGTAGCAGAATAGAGAAAATAGGGTTATTTAAATGTTAATTATGCCCAAACTAAACAAGTATTAACAAAAGCAAAGAAAGTTCTACCACCCCCACTCCCCCCCTCCCCGCCATTTTACAGGAAAGTGTTTATTTATGCACCTGGGAGATATTTAGCATCTACCTTTTGACAAGTTTGGAGCTGATGCTATGGGAAATACTGAATATGAATATACTTTGTCTCTGTACTTGAAAGAATCTTAGATTGTCAAATGATATTATACACTTGTATAACTTCAGCATAATCTGCAACATTCATAAAAATCAAAGGAGTCATAGAGTCCAGTGGCAACTCAGAAAGAGATTATTTCTAACTCTGGCAGAGTGGTAGGGAAAATTTAAGTGGATTCTTAGGAAAGGCAGCCCTGGAGCTGGGCTTTAAGGGATGGGCAATACTCTAGACAAGCAGTAATGGAAAAGGCACAGAGCAACGGATGAAAGTAATACATACATGGATGTGAAGGCCAGAAGTCATTGCACACGTAGCGAGTGACGCAGGTGTTCAGTTTGGCCGGATCTTAGAACAAAGGAAGAAAAAGGCAGGAGATGAGGTAGGGGATGTGGCTCAGTGGTGGGACATTGGCCTCGTGGGTTCCATCATTAGCACCACAAAATAAAAACAAACAAAAAATACTTGCAGAAAGAAAGAGCTCGAAGAATAATGAATGACATTGCAGTTTAGACATTTGGGCTTAAGTTTTTATGAAGCTTGGCATTATAGAATGAGATCTACTTCAATTCAGATCTACTTTTACTACTTATGGGCAACTGGGTAAGACCTCATCCTTTTGGAACATCAAAATATTTATCTAGTCGGGTGTGGTGGCGCACGCCTGTAATCCCAGCGCTTTGGGAGGCTGAGACAGGAGAATCGCCAGTTCAAAGCGATTGATATTGCCAGAACACAATACGTTAAAACTTCCGTGTTTTTCTTAGCTTTATAAATATCTTTGCTTTCCACTAAATGCTCCATTTTTTTCATGTATTTATCCCTCAAAGAACTAGTTCAATGATGTGCATGAAGTCAATGCTTGACTAAATAAATAGATGACAAATTATGCAAACAAATTAACAGTCTTCAAAGCCTGACAGCCATGACTCAGTAGGTAGCGGGCGAGGTTTCCTTCTAATCTCTGAACAATACTCTTTGATGAATCTCCCCGCACTTCAAGCCCAAGAAGCCGATGCTGTAATGGGCCTTAATCTCTCAGCTCAAGTCACAGATTATTTTGCCTAAGGGCAGACACAGAACTCAAACTGAGCCAATATGTTTGCACTTTCAAGTTTTGAATGAGAACACGAAGAAGAATGGGTGGGAATAAGCCCAGAAGCACTGGGCTGAGTGTCAAGTAACACATCTGGAAACTTCTGCTTAAACGCCAGGACCATCCAATTTCTTGTTTTTCCTCAAGCCTATCGGTTCAGCTTTATCTGGAACTCCAAAATGTCTATAATAAAACTGTTTTGAGAGTTTAATGAAATTTCATGACTTGAAGTCAAATGCTTCCTATTGCAACTCTGCTCCTTCCTCTGTCCTCTCTCTGCTGTCTTCTAACCTTGTTATTTCCTGTGACTAGGAATTGATGTCAAGTTTCGCTGGAGAATACATTAGCTTTGGATAGGATGCATATTTGTATTCCTATATCTCTCTTGCCTGATATGTTATTTGGTCAACAGGACTGATTCAATAAATACAGATACACTAAACATAAAGGCATCAAAGTGGTCATGGAATATTCCTTTCAAGGTGAAAACGGCCAGAGTCTGCCAAGAAATTGTGCGATTCTGGGTGATTACAAAGTGGTATTGTAAGTAGAACACTTGAGCCAGAATTCTTGGGATGGAGCCAAGAATCAAATGCAAAGTAAAAAGTACAAGCAGAATTTTAAGTGTTCAGGGTTTGTTGGCTGATGTTAGAGATTCACATGTAGCTCTAGTGATACTAAAGTGAAGCATATTGGGCTGGGGTGGTAGATCAGTGGTAGAGCATTTGTTAGCACATGTGAGGCCCTGGGTTCCATCCTCACCACCAGAAAATAAATAAATTTTAAAAAAGTTGTTGTATTGAAGGCAATTGACACATTTTTAAAAAGAAAAATAAAGTGAAGCATATTTGTTTTTATTTTGGTAGTAAACCCAATATGAACTCTATCCTCTTAACAGGTTTTAAACTGTGGAATATAGTATTGTTAATTATATGAAATCGAACAGATCTCTGCACATTTTCATTTAATGTGATGGAGATGCTATGCCATTCTATGCAACTGCTCATTTTTCCTTCCCCCACTCTATGGCAATCACCACCCTGCTTTCTGTTACTATGCGTATGATAACTTTAAATGCCTCTTGTAGGTGGAATCATGCAGTGTATATTCTCTGCATATTTCACTTAGCATAATGTCCTCCAGGCTTACCTGCTGTAGCATATGACATGTTGTTCTTTTTCAAGACTAAATAATATTCCATTCAAGGTACATATTTTCTTTATTGCTTATGTCAATATATTTAAGTTGTTTCTACCTCTTGGCTATTATGAATATTTCCACAATGAACATGGGAGAAAAAAACATCTCTTCATGGTTCTGTTTTGAATACTTTTGGATGAATACTCACTCTGAAGGGGGATTGCTGAAGCATATGGTAATTTTAATATTTTTGAGAAATATTCATTATTGTTTTTAAGAATGGCTATATTATTTTACATTCCCCCCAACAGTGAATAAGGGTTTGAATTATTCTATATCCTCTCCAATATCTGGTGTATTTTTTATTGTTAATGATCGTCCTAACAGGCTTAAAGAGATTCATCATTGTAGTTTTGATTTGCATTTCCCTAAAAATCAATGATATTGAACATATTTTCATACACTGTTGACTAATTGTAGAAATATCTATTTCTTGGAGAAATTTCTATTCGTGTCTTTTGCTCATTTTTAAAATCGGGTTATTTGGAGATTTGCTTTTGAGTTGCAGTTTCTTACATATTTTGGACATTACAATCAGACATATGTGTTGCACATATTTTTGACCATTCCACAGGTTACATTTCACTCCTTAGATTGTTTCTTTTTCTATTGCAGTAGCTTTTTAATTTGATGTAGTACCACTTTTCTATCTTTGCTTTGGTTACCTGTGTTTTTATACTTAAGAAATCATGACCATGATGAATGTTATGAAACTTTCCTTCTATATTTTCTTCTAGGAGTTTCACATTGTCAGGTTTATGTCTTTAATCCATCTTGGTTTGAATTTTGCATATGGTATAAGGTGAGGGTGCAATTACCAGTGGATATACAGTTTTCATAATGCTATTTGTTGAAGAGACAATTCTTTTTCAATTATGTAGTCAGGACTCATCAAAGTCCATTTGACTTTATATATACTGGCTTATTGTTGGGCTCTTTTATTGTTCTATTGGTCTATATGTATGCCTTTATTCTTGGAACTGTTTTGTTTACTGTAACTTTGTGTTATAGGCATGTTTTCATTTCTGTGCCAAATAACCTAACACAAATACCTTAAAGGAGGAAAGATTTATTATGGCTTAATGATTTCAGAAGTTTCAGTCCAAGGTGCACTAACTCAATTACTTTGGGCTGGAAGTGAGGCAGAACATCATCTCAGAAGGATAAGCACAGGAAAGGTGACATCTTATGGCAAGTAAGAAGCAGAGAAGAAGAAAAAGGAAGAGAAGGAGAAGAAGAAGAGAAGGAGAAGAAGAGGAGGATGAGGAAGTTGAGGAGAAGAGACAGAAAGAAAAGAAAGAAAGAAAGAAAGAAAGAAAGAAAGAAAGAAAGAAAGAAAGAAAGAAAGAAAGAAAGGTCGGTTGAGGGGATAAACTATAGAGCCTAAAGTCACACCCTCCGTGACCTACTTCCTCCAATTATCCCACATCGCTTTATAGTTTCCATTACTTCCCAGTTGTTCATTCAGCTATCAATGGATTGATCCATTGATGACATCATAGCTCTCATGATCCAGTCACTTCCTAAAAGCCATACCTCTGAACACTGCTGCATAAGTCTTTGGTGGATACTTCACATCCAAACCATACCATTTAACCCCTCCCCATGAAAGTTTCACATCCATCTCACAGTGCAAAATGCACTCAGTCCTAAGAGTCCCCACAGTATTAACAGTTTCAGCATCTTTCAAAAGTTCAAATCTAAAGTCTCCTCTCAGATGAAAAGTAAGCGATGCTGTAAAAAGTAAAAAAGAAGGTTACAAACTTCCAACTTCCAATGGCACAGAGTAACTGTTCCCATTCCAAAAGGGAAGAATAATGGCAAAGAAAGATAGAAATAAGGGATGGGTCAAAAATGTACATATATATACATATACATATAGAGATAGATAAACACACACACACACACACACACACACACACTCTCTCTCTCTCTCTCTCTCTCTCTCTCTCATGTGATTATGGAGGCCAAGAAGTCCTATGATCTATCTGCATACTGGAGAACCAGGAAAGCCTGTGGTTTAATTCAGTCAGAGCCTGAAAGCCTAAAAACTAGAGAGCATGGCCATAGCAAGAATGATGTAAGTCCTGGTCCCAGTCTGAAAGTTTGAGGATCTGGAGTGCCAGTGTCTAAGGACAGAAGCAGAGGAATAGCCCAACTCAAATAGATGCAAATTTACCAATCCTCCAACTTTTTGTTCTATTAAGGTCCTCAATAGATTGGATGACGCTCACCAGAATTGGTGAGGGTAACCTTCTTTATTCAGTCTACCAATTCAAATGCTAATCTCCTGCAGAAACACCTTTACAGATACACCCAGGAATGATGGTTCAGTAGCTCTCTGGACATCCCTTAGCCCAATCAAATTGTCATATAAAACTAAACATCACATGAGGGTATCATGCAGATTGATTTTTGTATATAAAATCATCCTTATATTCCAGAGATAAATTTCACTTGGTCAGGATATAGGATCTTTTCAATGTCCTGCTGGATTTGGTTTGCAAATATTTTGTTGACAATCTTTGTTCACATATATTTATCCCTAACATCATCCAACAGTTGCTTTACTTGTGATGTCTTGGGCTTTGGCATCAGGGTAATGCTGATTCAAAACGAGTGTGGAAGTATATATACCCTCCTCTTCAGTTCTTTGCAAGAGTGTAAGGATTAGTGTTAATTCTTCAAATGCTTGGTAGAGTGCACCAGTTGAAACCATGTGGTCATAGACTTTTCTGGGAATTGTTTTGATTCTTTATACAATCTTTTTACTAGTTTTATGTTTATTTATTTATCTTTTTTCATGATTCAGACCTGATAAGTGTCATTCTAAAAATATATCAATATCTTCTAGATTATACAATTTTTGGAGTATAATTGTTTATGATAATCTCTTAGATTCTTCTTTCTGTGGCTTCTTTTAAAAATATCTCCTCTTTCATTTTTGTTATTATTTAGATCATATTTCTTTTTTCTTAGTCTTGCCAAATTTTACTGTTTTGTTGATGTTTTTGGAAAAAAATGTCTCTGAGTTTCACTGATTTTTTTTCCTGTTTTCTATTTCATTTATTTCTGCTCTGATATTTAGTATTTATTTCTTTCTGCTGTCTTTGGCCTTAGCTTGTCCTTCTTTTTCTAGTTCCTTGTGGTATAAACGTATGTTGATTGAAAATCTCTCTCTCTCTTTCTCCTTCTCTCTTCTAATGTAAGAATTTACAGCTATAAATGACCTCCTAGTACTACTTTTTCTGTGTCTCTTATGTTTTAGTGTACTCTTTTTATTTTAATTTGTCTTAAGATATTTTCCAATTTTCCTCTTGATTTCTTAGTACATTAGTCGTTAAAGAGCGTGCTATTTAATTTCCAAATATTTGTAAATTTTAGTTTTCATTTTGTTATTGATTTCTAGTTTCCTTCCACTATGGCCTATAAAAATACATGGTATGTTTTCAATCATCTTAAAATTTTAAGACTTCTTTTATGACCTAACACAATTTCTCATAGAGAATATTCTGCATGTGCTTGAGAAGAATGTGCATTTTGCTGTCAAATGGAATCTTCTT
>CM053399.1:24389352-24404627 GCA_028644305.1 Xerus rutilus | reverse complement strand
TATATATATATGTTATATGTATTATATATATAATATTGAATGGAAAACATGAGTTAGAGAAAGGTACTATTCCATAGAGAGATATAGTAGATAATGTGTCTGAATAGTTGCTCTTTTTTCTTACCATGTTCTTCCCCACCAGCCCTTTGCTGCAGGAGAATCATACCCCCTCCTGTGTCCTGCTTTGTCATGTGATTGGCTTTGTATTAAAAAATGAGTGGTGGTGGCATGTTCCATGTCTCAGAAGAAGCCTTACAAGTCATCATATAGTCCCACTGTCTCTATGCTCACTCTTCCAAGAGACTAGTATCAGTGAAACAAGGGGTGCTCCTTTAGTACTCATTTTAGCATCAGATTTTAGACACAAAATCTGAGCTACAGCTCACCTATGATTGATCTGTGCTAGAAACAGACATGAGCACAAAATAGTTTTGTGCTAAGTGTCTGTGACTTGGTGTCATTTGATACTGAGAACTGTGTAGCCAAAGAGGATACAAGAAGCTTCAGCAATGGTGTACAGACACAATGGAGTTCTACTAAGTCATAAAGGAGAAGGAAATTATGTTATTTGCAGGGAAAGGATGGAACTGAAGAATGTCATGCTAAGTGAAATAAGCCAGACTCAGAAAGTCAAGGCTCAAATATTTTTTCTCATATGTAGAAGCTACAGAGGGAAAATAAAGAATAAGAAAGGGTGGAATCTCATGAAAATAGAGGAAGATCAGAAAGAAGATTTAGGGAATCAATAGGGAGAGAGGAAAAAACTGGGCAAGTATGCTATTTGCATGTATCTATGTATGAATAAACCACAATGACTCCCACTTTATTATAATTATAATGCACTAATAAAAAATACGTGTAAATAAATAGAAGAAAGACCAGAAAAGAAGATGAAGTTTAAAAAAGGAGGGAGTAAGCTGGGCGCGGTGGCGCATGCTTGTAATTCCAGCATTTTAGAAAGCTTAGACAGGAGAATAGTGAGTTCAAAGCCAGCCTCAGCAACAGCAAGGCACTGAACAACTCAGTGAGACCCTGTCTCTACATAAAACACAAAATAGGGCTGGGGATGTGGCTCAGTGGTCAAGTGCCCCTGAGTTCAATCCTCAGTACCAAAAAAAAAAAAAGAGGGAGTAGAGGAGGGAAAGGAAAATATGGGGGAATGGATTAAAGCAAACTGTGTTATTTGTATATATTAATATGTCACAATGAATCTCAATGTTATGCATAATTATAACGTGCTGATTATAAAGGTTTAGTTTCTTCAATGGTAGAGTGAAGATGTGGTGATGTGGTGTTTAAGTTGTTCACCCTATAAACCTAGGGTAAGTAAAAGAACAGCTGAAGTTCCAGGTAGAGAACTCAACTGTGCAGAGATCTGAAGTCAAGCAGATGAGCAGTGATTCCAATGATTTGCAGGTGCTTTGACTTATCTATGGCTGACTTTATATAGATATGGAAAAGAATGTGCCTTAAGAGAGGAGTCAGGACCATATCCTGGTCAGTTTTATATTTTATGGTAATGTCTTCCACTTCATCATGTGGACTTCAAGGTTTCAAGTAGGGAGTGATAGAACTCATTTTGCAATTTAAAAGGGATCCTTTTAAGCCGGACGAGGTGGCGCAAGCCTGTAATCCCAGCACTTGGGGAGGCTGAGATAGGAGAATCACAAATTCAAAGCCAGCCTCAGCAATGGCAAGGTGCTAAGCAAATCAGTGAGACTCTGTCTCCACATAAAACACAAAATAGGGCTGGGGATGTGGTTCAGTGGTCAAGTGCTCCTGAGTTCAATCTCTAGTACCAAAAAAAAGGAATCCTTTTAGTTCCAGGGTAGGTGATGAATGCACACATGGAGAGAGACTATTTGGGAAACAAGTATAATAATTCAACAGAGAAATTGAGAAAACTTGAGTCATGGTGAAAAGGTAATATCAATTCCAGCAGCAGTTAGCAGAAGCAGGATACTTAAAGAGGAGCTGGAACTGAGGATCACCAAGAAGTAGAAATAGAAGAGCAGAAGGAGTCTGATGGTGAATGTGGTAGAGATCTAAAAGTTAGTGTCCCTTTGACAAATCTGTGGGGAACTGGTTCCTGCTCTCTGTAATGACGAGGCATGGGGCAGGGCAGGGCAGAGTGAAATGTGCACTTGATTTTTCTATGGATGAGGCTGTTTGATAACATAGTAGGGATGTGGAGGCCAAGTGATGGTGTGCAAGTATGTGCTATTCAATTCCTTGCTTGACGATTCCTTGTTCGTGTTGTCGATGATTACCTGAAAAACCACTTTTCACAGTAAACTGTGCCTAAAAACATAATCCAGGATGACAAGCACTCTTACTAGTTGCTTGATTCAATTTAACCTCATTATCCAGAAAATAAGTTTCAGAGCATGACTAGAATAATAAGAGCCTGTTCAGGCTAGTACAACACAATACCATCCACTGGGTGGTCTGGAAAAAACAGAAATCTATTTCTCATGGTTCTGGTGGCTGGGCAGTCCAAGATCATGGCTGGCAGGTGTGCCTTCAGGGCTCCTTGTGTGGTTCACAGGTGGTGGCTCTTTCCTACACCTTCACATGGTGGAAAGGGCATTCAAGCTCCCTCAGGAGCTTTAAGGGCACTAATCTCATTCTTGAGGGCTCTGTCCTCTTAACCTAATCACTTCCCAAAGGCCCCACTATTACTTGAAGTTTAGATTTGAACCCATAAGTTTTAGAGGGACAAAAACTTTCAGAATACAGCAAATAGAGACAGGATAAGTGGTATTGCTGTCATGACAACCACCACTAGTAGGGTTATGGTCTGCCTTGGATGTTTGGGCACTTTCGGGCATATAGATAAATGTAGCATTTTTTAATTAAATGCATTAATATATTTGTCAACTCTTAAAAACATTTGCAGAAGAAAAGAATTAGAGAGATGTAAGTAAATTAAGACATCAAGAGATGCAAGATTGTTTTGCCATTTATTTTCAAACTTCAGCAGAAGTGTGCTATTTATTTTCAAACTTTCACTTCTCCGACCTTGTTCTTTAGTTACCACAGTTGGGAGTAACAGAAACATTTAAGCTCCTACGGGGAGAGGTCTTTGTTTTGGGTGCTGCAGGATAGTGCCCAACACTGTGTTCTATGAATATTTGCTAAATGAATGAATGCTACTTAATCATAGCGCTACTAAATGTTTTGGGTATCTAATGTTTTGCAATGAAATTTAATTTTGTCACTGAATGTAAGAGGATGGGATGATTTGGAAGAATTTATGCTAAATAAGATATGCCATAAGGAATGAAGAAGATTTCTGAGGAAAGATGGAATTCATTACATTTTCCCTTTGTGTCACAAATTGGAGTTAACACGAGGAGAAATTGTCTAGAATGGAGAAGAAATCAGAGCTACTGGTTGTTCTTTTCTCTTACTTATTTTTAGACTAGAGAGATTGAAACAAATTTAATCAGCAGGGAAAAGCATCCTGCTTCGTTGATAAACAGAGAATAAAATATAGATTTGTTTTCAACATGATACATGAGAGGGGTGTTATCTAAATGGTGGTGGGGGTGTCGGGTGGGGTTAGAGTCAAGAAAGGACAAGAGAGCTCACAAACTATTTGATTTGATATTTAACTTTGCACGGGATATTAACTAACAGAGAACTCACAGGAGAGCGGAAGTGAGGAGATGAGGGCAACAGTGGTGAATTTCAGAGGCATGGGGAGAAAGTTTAAGTTGTCATTTTGAAGAGATGAACTTACTGACAGTGTGACGAATGCAGGGGACATGGGAAGGAGAAGGGGACAAAAGTAATGCAGGCGACCTCAGATGTGCAAACCGGAATTTCTTCCCTCCCAGTGTCTGCAGCACACTTGCTAGCTGGGCAGCCACACTCCAGCCAGTTTGGTCCAATCTCTCTCCTCTAGTAGTCATGTTTCCTTTTCTGGATCTCTACCCTGCTCTGGAGCTAGCTCTGCTTCGTTTTTCATCCCAGCTGGTCAACTAGTACTACTGTTTTCAGCAGGTACTTATTTTTTTTTTATTGCTCCTTTGGATGTAATCTTTTTTTTTTTTTAATCTTTTCTTCTCTGACCTAGATTTATTTGGTTACTGTAGATTCTGAGGTGGTGTAATAGAATTTGACTATCATCATAATTTATTCTAATAAAATATACTTACATGAACTCAGGAATTAATTTAGAAAAAGATTGTCATAATATAAATGCATTGGTCTTGTCTGTGGCCAGTTCTTCAGCTACCTCCTAGAAGTTGATCAGATTGGTAACCTTCCCTATGCAGGCTACATCCGTGGATTCTAGCACTTTCTTTATCCATTTGTATCCCTCTGGGTGTAGATCAGATTTTTGACTTAATTATCTGAATGTGGTTCTATGGTTTCAACTGTCTCACGTGTTAGTTTAAGCAGAGGAGGTAATCAATAGTTTCATCAGTTGCTCTATTTCTAATTCTGTTCTTGTCACTTACATTATTCATCACACACACAAATAATGCTTTCCCCCTTCCTCTTGCCAGAGTCAAAATCAGGTCAAGTTGAGCAATATGAACAGAGTGGGAAAAAATTCATAGCTTATGTCCTTTTCCTTCTTATTCTGGATTTGGAAGTTAGAGGGCAGAGATGGTATAAAGACATGAGAATTTGGGCTGGGATTGTGGCTCAGTGGTAGAGCGCTTGCCTCGCATGTGGAAGGTACTGGTTTCGATCCTCAGCGCCACATATAAATAAATGAATAAATAAAGGTCAATCAACAACTAAAAAAGAAATTTAGAAAAAAGACATATGAGAATTTACTTCTGTGGAAGTATCAGACTCCCTCTCCTGCATGCACATTGGGGAAATCTACCCTTTGTTTATAGCTGAATTCGGCAAAATCAAGTTAAATTTACTCTCATAGTCAATTTCGAAAGAAAACTGTATCAGGAAAATATTACCAACCTTAGAGGATTGCTTTGAGTGTTACATGAAGGTATCTGGAATAAAATGATTTTTCAACAGAAAGAGTAAAACAAATCCAACAACAATGATTGAGAATGTATCATTGTGATCATGACCACATCTGCAGTATCCCCTAGAGACTCTGTGAGATAATTGAGAGCAGGGAATGTTTTTGCAGTTAGGCATTTCAGGTGAGAAGATGTGGGCCTGAATAGAGGCAGGATAATTTGTGATGACCTTCTAGCTATATGACTCCTTAGAAGTCACCTTGTATGCACCTAGAAGAATATGCATCTTCATGAATGTACAAGTTCATAGGGAGCTAACTTTCACATGTACCCTCTCTCTATATACACACACAAAACATAGAGATGGTGGTAGAGTCTGTAGATGGGACTCTCTACTTGTAAATCTGGAATTCAGAATTTGGGTTTCCTGCTAGATTATTGACATTCTGTTTGTCTATCTATTAGCATGGGTAGATAACCATACTTTTTTTATATTGTATAGTTATTTAATTTTTTAACTTTTTAAAATTTGTTTAAGGGAAGATGTTTCTTTTTGCTGTTGTTGGTTGGCTGGCTGGTTTTTAGAGACTAAGAAGATGGAAAGACAGACATCTTGATCTCCTTACTTGGTCCTAGAAATTAATGTTCAATCCTTCCAAGGAAAAGGATAAAAGTAGAAATCAAAGATATTGGTGTCATAAAGGATTTTGTGAGCACTGAAAGAAAAAGAGTGCTATTTTGCACCTGGGGAAGCACCAGGAATCCCCCCAGGCACAGCTCTGCTTTCCCAGTCTATTAGCTTATTTCACTGACTCAGCAGAACCAACAAGAAAGCCACAGCTCTCCGTGAGCAGAGGGGCCCAGTTGCACACAGCAGAATTTCAGTGGATCTAGCAAAACAGCACAGTGCCCAGATGGCACAGATTCATCATGACTACATCTGCAGTATCCCCTGGGCACTCTGTGAGATAATTGAGAGCAGGGAATGTTTTTGCAGTTAGGCATTTCAGGTGAGAAGATGTGGGCCTGAGTAGAGGCAAGATAATTTGTGATGACCTTCTAGCTATGTGACTCCCTAGAAGTCACCTCCAGGGATGAGAACAAATTTTCTGTTGCTTGTTTTACCCAAGGACCATCATCAAAAATCATCAACAAGTGCCATGTCAGACAGTCTCTTCCAAGAGAGCATTACTGCATTCTGGTATATCATTAAGGCGCATCTTCATGAATGTACAAGTTCATAGGGAGCTAACTTTCACATGCACTCCAAAGATGGACAGACAGAACCTTTTGATAAAGCAATTGAGGTGATTTTCACACAGTTTTTGGCTCAAAAACATTTTTCAAAAGTGCTTTTCTATTCAATGTATATTTATCTGAGCATATATGCATGTGTAAATATAGACAAGAATAAGATAGTGTTTGTCTCAGAAATGACTTTTTAAAATAAAGATTCTCTTGCTCTGTTTACACACACACACACACACACACACACACACACGCACACACACACACGCACACACCCTACACAGTACTCCATGAATTTAAAACTAGGCAAGGGAGAATATAACAAATAGGGGAAAAAGTGTGGGAAAGAATGGGAAGGGGCAGGGGGATAGGGAAGTTCAAATTGGAAATTGCAAAAGAAGTCATTCCTGGCATGACAATACTATGAGCAAAGACAGGATCTTAAAAATATGAAAATATTTTGGAAAAGAAATCAAGGCCACAATACTATAGGCTTAAAGTCCCCTTTGTTGTAAGGTCAGCCATGGTCCAATTTGGGAAGGATACTGGCAGTGAGTGCTGTGTCTCAGAGAGATTGCTCAGTAGCTGGAGGGGCCTTTCCCTGGGAGGGCAGTGGAACAGGAGTGGCCAGGGATGTAAGACTGCCACCTCATCTGTTGCTTTCTCCTCACCACCCTGCTGTCTCTCTTGGAGTGACTTTACAGAAACCAGAGGAGCCACAGACAGGATTAAAAGCACTTTGTGGAGTCCGTCTCCCACATTTCACAACTGGAGGAACTGAGGGTTGAAGTTCACGAATAACTTTAGAAAGATGGTACAACCGTCCATTCCTGGTCTTTTGTTCCATAGCCCTGAGCTATAGGTTGGTGGCTGGAAGCTGCTTCAAGACATTTTCTCTTAGCTTACTTCACATTTGAGTGATCTGCTTTTTCTGGAAATATTCTTGGTTTTTCATGAAATTACTAGTTGCTTAGGAAACTCAGAATTCACTGGCAGTTTTCTGTTGCAGCGTGCATGTACCCTGGAATTGCATAGTTGAGGAACATTTGGTTTTTAATAACTCTTTTTAGAATGAAGCCCGTAGTATTATCCTATTTATTTCCAAGATGAATGACAAATTACATCACAATGTAGCTGTGTAAACATGTTGAACTCTCTTCTTAAAACCAGAGGTGCACAGGGTTTCCTTCATTAACACCTAACCAGGAATAATCCACAATTGTCACAGCTTCTGCAGTCCTAGCAGTGCAGCTGCAGGATCCTGCCTTGCTGTGGGTCAGGAACATTTGGCAAGGGCTGTTACAGCCAGGAATACTCTTAATTTTCCAACTATTGCCTCAGCCTCCTTTATATTCTTTGGTTCTCCTCCCTTTAGCAATGTTGCCCAGGTGGGATGGTGCTTGGAGACCCTGGGCAGTAATCTAGTGCTTACTTGGGAGGCAGCAAAGGCATCCTCTAATCCTGAAAAATCCTAAAAGGCTTCTCTCATTAGGTACATGGAATTTAATAGTGATTAGTGCTGGGTAGAGAGGGGGTGGGGAAAAAAGCTACTGTCAATAGTTTCACCACAGTTAATTATATTTGGAAAACATTATAAGCGAGGAGGTACATGGATAAAGGATGGAGGTGGTTATTAGGTCATTTTTAATTCCCATCCCTCACTGAGATCCTAAGTATCTACCTTAGGTTTTTGGTGACTCACACTAAGCCCTTCAGCTCACTCTGGTTGCCTTTACTTTCCTGTCCCTGATCCTTCAACCTAGAAATCTGTTTAGTCTCTTTTTCAGCACAATTTCCCTCTTAGCTAGCAGGCATGTTTAGACAATTAAATGAAAGTTAACCCTGCAAAACTATCATCTCAGGAAGATCTTTCTAAGGTAAAAGTGGAGTGTCAGTGACGGCAATGTTTTCAAGACCCCGAGGAATAATTTCTACAGGGGCACTTTGGGTACTGTGGAGCAGGGAGGGAGATTTTCTCAAGGGGCCTTGATGGTGTGCCTCATTCCACAAGCAGCCCTCTCCCTGTGTGGAAGGTTAATTGCATAGCAGAGAATGAGACTGAACCATGATTTCCTTTTTGGTGCCTCATTACATATTTTTTTTTTCTTAGGCTGAGTCTTCAATATTATGCAGAACCAGGTGTTGTAAAGTGGATTGAAGTAACAAATCAACCCATTTGAGCTTTTGAAGATACTAATTTGCCTTCGGATATCTTTAATCTGGCTGTCTATATACCCTTTCAAAGCATTTCTGAACTTAAACAGTATCCAAAACAACATGTGGCAGTTTCTCTAATTACTTATGATTAAGAAAAAAGCAAAGTCAGGCCCTAAAGGCACCAACACTTTGCCATTTTACTGGAGAAATGAATGCTGCCTAGCAAAGCAGCTTGAAAATTAATGCGTGACACGACACAGGACGGCAGTTTAGGATTGCATTTCTTTCCTTCACTGTATTTCAAAATTGTTTTACACATCAGGAAGAGGGAAGGAAAAGAGCAGATGGTTTGAGTTATAAAAGCCTTTGAAAACAATGGTACAAAGACATTTCTATGCGGTAAGAACCCTCATCAAAATCGTCAGTGACTGAGTCTATAGCAGAGTAAAGGCCAGAAAAGACAGAAAGCAGATATGGAAAATAGAGCTGTTTTGATATGGGTCCTAGAAAATGACAGAAGCAGAGCTGAAAAAATTGAGAAGGATGTGCTCTCTATTAGATGTACAGTGTGAAATTTCTCCTTGAGTTTGTAAAAAGCAATGGTATGGACCACATTAGTTTTGGAAAGATGTGGTGACATTTCTGCAGGTCTTTCCTTAAAAAGGAATCTGTTATCTATTTTTCCTTTTAATGGGCAATATATTGTTGTTGGATTTGGAAAAAAACAACAACAATTTTTCCTATTTGGTGGGAACTTTATTCTGTCTCTCAGAATCTGAAGATAGAAAAGTGAATGCCAAAAACCAACCTGAGAACTGACCCAGAGCAAAATACAACAAGTTTAAAGTGGATAATTGGATAATTTACAATTCATGGAATGAGGATCCTTGACTAATTTTACTATATAATTCTTCTGAGCTTAGTAAAATTGTTCTCAACTCTAGATATTATCTATATTGGCAATAATTACATGTTGGCCCTGTCACCTTGGATTGATCTGGTTTCCTTGACATTCTCCTACTACTTTGTAAAATACCATCCTTATATCTATAAAAGAAGGCATTTTATTTTCAGTATGGACACTGGCTTATGAAGTACACAGCATTTTTGTCCATTTAGGCTGCAAAGAACATTCCTTAAACTGAGTAGCTTATAAACAATAAACATTTTTTTCTCCCAGTTCTGGAGCCCTGGCAGTCCAAGATGAAGGCACTGGCAGGTCCAGTGCCTGGCAAGGGCGGTTTTCTGGTTCACAAGGGACCTCTTTTTTTTTTTTTTAGTTGTAGATGGACACAATGTCTTTATTTTATTGCTTTGTATGTGGTGCTGAGAATCGAACCTAAGGCCTCACGCATGCGAGGCAAGCGCTCTCCCGCTGAGCTATAGTCTCAGCCCAAGGGACCTCTTTTAACTGTGTTCACATATTCGAATGCAGGGATGAAGGGTCTTTCTTGGGCCTCCTTAATAATTAATAATTGATCCCATTTGTGAGGATCCTACCCCCATGACCTCATCACCTCCCAAAAGCCCCATGTCCTGATATTACACCTTGAGGCAGGGATTATTAGGAGTTTAGCATATAAACTCTGGGGTGACACAGACATTTACAACATGGCTCAAGTACAAAACATACAATCTATAATTCTCTAAGACATTTTTGCCATCTAAAAATTTTCCTGGTCATCCTGGGTGGTGATCTGCCACTTAAACTGTGGACCAGGTTTTTTGACCATTTTCAGTCACATTTCCTACAATGGAAAAATAAAAAGTTTAAGGTAGAAAGTTGTCTTAGTGTCATCATCTAGGACATAATAGGGATAGGTAGAAATTCCTAGATGGAAGCTAAAGCAGAGATGGGTTGTCTGACTCAGGCTTGTAGTGGATCCCTTGCTTTTCTTCCATATGAATATCTTTTTGTGGGTGGTGTTCAATTAGAGGAGTTGATCCCCCAAAGTGAGATGAATGTGCTGCAAGAAAAGTTCCATATTAAAATATGTCAAGAATCTAAAATGCTGATTGTGGTGGAGAAGAGGGACCCCATGCAAAGTGTAAATATTGTCTAGAACTTTTAAGTCCAGATAAATTAAATGCACCGATTCTCAATCACAAACTGAGAGAGGCTAAGAGAAGAATGCAGACATCTGAAAGAAATTAAAGTAGTACTTAATGTTAACGTTGAGACAACCCATGCGTGAAGATTAAATTTTCTGCAAAATGGAATATTACTCTGAGATAAGGAAGTGATAAATCACAGCACTAATACCATAGGGCAAATGATCTAGGACCATTGTCCATTTGTAAGTGTCCTGGTGTGGGACTTGGAGATAATCAGTACTAGGAAGAAGAGGATTTCAAAGGATGAGTTTTCCTTTCACCTTCCTGACTGCAAGATTATACCTGAATTCTTTCAGCTTGTCGCAGAGTTTGGGATACATTCATGCATAGACCAATCTGCGCACTTGGTTTTGTTTTATAGAGGTGACTAGTTAATAAAAATTAAAACATCCCTAAATTTAAAAATTCATTAAGATACTATTCTATCTAATACTAACAATGTTGGCTAACGTTCATACAGTTATTTGGTATCATTTCTGACAGTTTGCAATTATCAACTCATTTAATCCTCTCAAAATCCCTGTGGAGGTTATAATTGGCTTCATTTAAAAGATGGCAAACAAGGGCACAAGGAATTTAGGAAGTTATTTCCAAAGCATAGAGTTAGCAAGTAGTAGAGAGAGAATTTGTATGTAGGCAGTAGTTGCAAGAGATTATGGTTTAAATCTCCACGTCGTAGTACCTCTCAGGTGTGTAGAGATTCGAGACAGATGGGCTCCAAAATGAAATAAGTATTTTCTCTCCTTCTCTAAAACCTGTAAGATGTCACTCTAATAATGTACTTCTTTCTAGACCTGTGATACTTTATATAAATTTATAATATCAAATTTGTGGGTGTTCATTATATTGGTCACAGTCCCAGAAGAAAAGAAGTGTGTTCTTCAAGTGGGTCAATGAGGAGAGTTTGAAAATGAACTAGAGGAGCTTAGAAAAATCTTGCGGCTATCAGTAGCTACCACACCTGTCTGAAAGCCAGAGAAAAAAAGCAGTTCTCAGGATAGGTTAATCATATGAAGAAGGCTGCCCGTCATGAGCTCAGACCTCTATCGAGAAATGCAGGACAGGGTAGGAATCAGGAATTAGCCTCTTCCCATTTCCTAATCACTTGATAGTTGCTACCAATGGCCAATCCCAGATGGATATCAAAGGCCAAAATAGCCCATTTGGCAGCCATGTGGGTCAGCCGCACAGGGCACAATGGGTACAGGAAGAGAGAACATGGATCTGGAAGTGCAGATGGAAAACATCTAATGTCTTTGGAAGCTGGTTTTATCTAATGCCACAGACATTTCTTGCATATACAAACAGATATTCAGCTTCATGTGATACATGGAGCCTTCCTATTTTTTTCCCTGTTCTATTCATTTAAAATCCACGCTGCCCTTTAACATCCAACTGAAATGGCAGTGCCTTGGCAGTGGTTCTCTGACATCCCCAACTAGGTATGATTTTCTCCCCTTTGGATCCAGTACAGCATTCTCTGAACTGGCACATACCCTGCCTCTTTCTAGCACAGGTTCCCTAGACTCTTAGGTGCCCACTCACCTTACCCTCTCACTGTACCAAATTGCAAGTAAATCCCCTAGTTCCTCATATCACTAAGCACAAGTTTAAATGAAGGTGAAGGCCAGTTGGACTTCCCTTTTATTTGCCTTTGTTTCTTTCTTTCTCCTTTGCTATGATTTCCTCAGTGTGCTTAGCTGTGTTTCAGAATCTATTGGTTCTGGGGACTGGGGATGTGGCCCAGTGGTAGAGCACTTACCTGGCATGCTCTGGGCTCTGAGTTCAATCCTTGACACCAAAAGGGAAAAAAAAAGTCTACTAGTTCTGAAAAGCATTGTAAATAGAAAGAGCTAGGCTGGTGGATACCTCATTATCTTCTAGCCGGTATCTGCATACATGACAAGTTGAGAACACTTTTCTATGAAATGTGGTACACGTAATTTTAGTGGCAATAGAGTGTAAGTTTATTTTTGTATTTGTTTTGCTATATATTAGAAAATTAGCCGGGTGCGGTGGTGCATACCTGTAATCCCTGCACTTTGGGAGGCTGAGACAGGAGAATTGCGAGTTCAAAGCCAGCCTCAGCAATGGCGAGGCGCTAAGCAACTCAGTGAGACCCTGTCTCTACATAAAACACAAAATAGGGCTGAGGATGTGGCTCAGTGGTCGAGTGCCACTGAGTTCAATCCCTGGTACCAAAAGAAAAAGAAAATTATAACCAGCATATGCTTTTCAAGTTCATTGATACTATTAAGACAGGAGAAAACATGATTTAAAAAGGATGAAGAGAATGCTTAAGTAATATTGGCACAAATAGCACAAAGACATTGCAAAACACATGCAGATGTTATGAAGTTAAAAAGTGGGAAAGGCATAACTTAAGATTTTGATCAGTCTTCATTCTTTCTCTTTTCTTGAGTCCTTCACCCTTTGCCAGGGCCACCAGCCTCTGAGTATCTCAGCTGGACAAGTAAGCATTATTGTCTAAAAATATCTGGTTTTATTCTTTACATTCTTGCAAAAATAATTTGGAGTGCTTATGTAATGAAAACAAAAACCCAGTACAGAAGCATCTGAAGCAAAATACACACACATGTGCATTTGCAGCAACACAAGTGAGATTCCTGGTGGCTGATTTCCTACCTGCTTCTCCTGTTTCCCTTTCTTCACATTTGAAGCCCATTCTCATATCTCCATGCCTTTGCATGTTCCTTCCAATGGGAATTTCCTTGTCCACCTACTTAACGTCATTTGATTTTCCAATTCTGCTACTCTTTCTTCCTGTGGCTCCCTTAGCCAAGATTAAATAATCCTTCCTTTATACTCATCTCTTTCTATCCATAGCTGTTATAATAATTAGCACACAGAATCGCAGTAATCTGTACCATCTTTCTCCTCTGTGAGCATCCTGAGAGTAAAGGCTACCCTCTATTGCTCCGTGAGCTTCTGCACAGTCGGCTACATGTTGGGCAATTAGCCATATGACTTTTATTGTTCTTTTAGGATATTCTCAGGAACTAACTGTCTTAAGCTGTTTAGATGTATTAAATGGTTTAATATTTAAATGATCTTAAAAGGTGTGCTTTATTATTATCCCCACTTTGCATATGAAGAATCTGTTACACAGTGATTATCTAAATTGCCCAAGATCAAGAAGCATAATAAAAGGGCAAGATTTAGTTTTTTAATTCTAAGCAAATGCTAAGGGCCATGTTTTTTGTGTGTGTTCTCTTTTAAACTTCGATGACTATAATGACTGAGTTGTTAGTTAAGGAGTCCTTTGGGGGCATTTAAAGTGATTTTACTTAAAGTTAAAAACTTAATAAACAATAAAAATTGACTGTAATATCTGAGGGCACTGAGCCTACTCAATCTCCCCAAGCCAGGTAGTAAAATGAAGAGGCTTCACAGGATTGAAGATAGGTCCTGCAATTGGTCACTGGAATTTATCCCTCAGATGGGTAATAGATTTCTTTTGAAGCTTTTACCTTCCTCCCAAACTGTTCCCATTTTAAGGTGGTAATTCCCCTGCAACATGAAAGACTTAAGCTGGAAGAGGTGTTAGAGGAGTTGAGAATATTATGCCTTGAAATTAAAGAGGGTGGGTAGGAATTTTCACATATTTTAAATAAAGTGGGTGGTACAGAACTGTGTTTAGAAAGGAAAGTAAAGATAGAGGCCTGTAATAAAAATTGGAGGGAAGCACTCTAGGTTCAGAGACTTTTACTCTCCTAAAGCTTTGCTCTATTAATAGAAAATTGGGATATGTCCATGAGGATGTGCAGGTTACCTGCTGGTATCACAAAGCCCACATCTCTGGGGCTGAACAAAGCAGAAGTTTCCTGTCAGGTCCAAGGTAGGTCTGTCTCCAGGGAGCTCTACTCATTGCAGCCATTTAGGATTCAGACTGACACATGCACCTAATTTCAAAGGGGCTTGGACCTGGGGGGTGTAATAATACAAATTGCCCAGGAGGTGGATAGCAGGTAACCTTTGGTTAATAGCACTAATCGCTACCTCGGGGGATAATGATAATATCTGTTCCATAGAAAGCACCCATCACAGAGTGAGTGTTAGCTACTAATGATAATAATAAGCTGTCTTATTTTCTCAGAAAGTTTTTTTTTATCTTACAGAGAAAAAATATAATAGAACACACTCCACACAGCATGTCACGTTGGAGTCCATGTAGATCAAATTTAACATCTGATTGGAGGAATTATTCCCAAGTGATTTAACAGCATTATAAATCAATTCTTGGCACCTGAGGACAGAATTTTTAAAAAGACCTGAAGAATATCATAATATGCGTGTTATGTTGGCTTGACTAAAGACACTTTTTAATTTTATCATTTTAATATTCCTAAGTCTTTTACAAGTACTTCATTATTATCATATATAAATATGATACAAATTTTTTCACTTAAAAATTGTTTCAGAAAAATGCTTATAGATGGCTGGCATCTCCTAAAAGTTTTGGTGTTATAATTAAGAAAAATATGAGTTAAAATAGATACAACACTAAAAGAAGTGGAAAAGCTTTCATCACGATGATTCCCATGAAATGATAAACCTGTACAAGATTAGGACTTCAAGCTTGTAAGTATTTGTGTTGAAACCCCCTTCTGCTTCTTGTTAGTATATTAAATTTCTTTGCTTCATAAGAAATGTGATACAAAGATGGTTATTTTTGCCATACTGAGAAATGTCTCCTGGTGGAATTTTTTAAAAAGGTAGCTATTGCGTTCTGAATCATTACCTGACAGAAATACAACTTTGAGTGAAGAAAGGAAACAGCTTCCTCTC
>CM053399.1:24375654-24388852 GCA_028644305.1 Xerus rutilus | reverse complement strand
TGATTGGTTATACCCAATGAAAGTCAATGTTATGTCCAGTGAGATAATGTAATTGCAACTGGGCATGCTCTTTACACATGTGCATGGAGCTGTGCTCCCTATCAATTGTAACCAGTCATTGCTAAACATGCCTATGGCTAGTGCCCCTTATAGCCCCTTTTCGATTGCAAGTGGGCATGACTAAGCATGTCAATGGCTGCTGTTCTTTATAGCCAGCAACTTAATGAGTCCCGGTATGTCCAGACATGTCTATGGCATATGCTTCTTACATTAAGTTTCTGCAAGGGTAGAGTCTCTGGGGTTATTATCCTGTGAGAGCCAAAGAGAATGGCCATTGCTTGAAGCTCTCTGCCTTTGTACACCAGAAAGAAGAGCCTGAAGAGTCAGATAGCTCAACCAAACTCTGTCATCATTTCTAATTAATTTTAAAACACAAGAATAAATGTTTTGAAAATATTGAGTGTGAAAGCTGACCAAATTATAGAATATTATGTAATTTCTATTTATTTTAAAAGTAGATCAAATTTCTAAAACATGGTGAGAAATGGTTTTATCTTCTGAGGTGGCTATACAGCAGGAAATTCAACTAGAAAAAACAAACTTTAGGAAAGAATTGGGCAAAATACAACTGTTCATCATGAGTTTGGGTAGCATAATAGAAAATACAGATTGAAGTTAAGTTGCTCTAAGTGAGAATTCTGAGTAGTCCTGTAAATTCCATCAATTTTCTGATCTGCAGTTTCTTCATCTGTAAAATGTGTACCTAAATTTGTATTCAGTGAGTAAATGTATGATTAAATTAATTGGTATGTATAAAAGAGTGAGCCCAGTGCCTGAAACATAGTAGGTCTTAAATATGCTATTTAAAATTCCTGTCAAGTGCTTTAGATATTGAAATATTTAACCAAGGCAGAGAAGGATCCCATTAACTGGGAGAAGGAAAACACCACATTCTCTTTGGTCTCTCAGTTGATCCCACCTTGATACCACTAAGCAGGGATGTAAACTGTGCACAGCTGATATTGGAAAGAGGCAGTAGCTTCTGCAGAGTTTGGCTGTGATGTACATCAACAACTTGGATGGTCACAGTCTGCTTCTGTGTTACAACAGGAGGTCTTTTTAGTATATTTGTTATGGGGGAAGTTTATCCTTCTTTCCACCACTGGACTGAAGGTTTCTTATTTGCCTTAGCTCTTGTTACTCACGTTTCCATAATGTTGGATAATCACAAACCACATAAAAATGTTTTGATGTTCAGCTGAATATGTATGGCAATCTCATTGAGTGACATTTGCACAGCAGCACCGCGCTGCTGTTGATAAATAATACATCATCTTACATTTTATACATGGAGGCAAAGGAATTAGAAATGGAGAAAGAAAAAGTCATATTCAGTTATTTCCATTCCAATCATTGTTTCCAATGATGTGCTGCTGAGTGATGCATATGTTTTAAAATACACAAAACATGGAAATTTTGTATGTCTTTCAGAGTGTTATACCAAATGCATTCATAAAAATGCCAAGATAGATTGTAGAGTATATCTTGATGCACTCATGTGGGACAACACAGTGAGGAAAATTCTTACCAGGCAGTCAGTCCATCTGCTTATCCTCAGACATGAATGGCAGAGAGACAGCATGCATGTCATCACTGTTTAATCTAGCACCTATGACAGCATCGCTAATTGACAAGGACAGGTTTTTAGACTGAATGAATCCAGAGGCAACCAGAGTGGACGAATACCTTCTTAACAGTGTCTGGGCAATATCTACCAAATGTTGTTGTCAAATTGAACTTCTTTGCTGTAGTAAGCCTACAAAGTTGGAAAATATGTTGGAAAACAGAAACCAGCAGGAATGGTTTAAATCACACAGTAATAGTCCATCTTCATGATTTTCTGTGTCAAAACACTAGATAGATAATTAAAATCCAATAAATTTATATCCATATCTCCTCATATTGGTACATTGTGATCAATTTCCCAATGATTCTCCTATATGTCACCAAATCTAGTTAATAAATTTGTTGAATTCCTATAATATCAGATCTGCCAGTCACAACTTCCATATCAGCCTCTTCTTCTACACTCTAAATTCAGTTTAATTCTGCATCAGATTATTGAATGGGAATAGTTTCCTGTTTGGGATGCCACATCAAACCTCTGAAACCACTGAGATTTTAATGTGTTGATACATCAAATTATTATATATTTAAGTCTCACAATTGCTTGTTACATTATGTCTGTCTAGAGACCAGAAAGAGTTAAGCATGCACAGATAGCTAGGGTTGGTGGTAGAGACATTGGTGTGAGATTGATATCAATGTTTGAGCAAGTTAAATAATTTTAGTTTTTGTTGTAACCACTTTAGAAATATACTTCTACAGACAAATGCAAAACAAGGTTTTGAAGACCTCAGTCTTACATAATTTGAGGGCCAGCTTTAAGAAAAAGAACAAAAAAATGCAAATTTGCTAATTAGGTGTAATAACTTTAAAGGAAAAAAATACCTTGAAACGTAAGAGTCATGAACTGTATTAGTCAATTTTTGATTCTAGCAAACTAGAAAGAATAATAGTAACTTGCATGTACATGTGTAATACAATGGGAAATTAAGAAAATATTTGTGAATGTTTCCATATTTTAACAAGAAGGGCTAGATATGGCTCCATAAGGCTAACGAAGAGGAGACCAAATTCACACCATGGGAGAAAAATCTGTCTTCTACATACACGCAATGAAAACAGGAGTATACAATGAGATCTACTCAAAGACAAACAATAAAACACATGGATTTTGTGTACTTCTCTTCCCTTAGTGAACGGGGATGCTTTTCCTTGTCTTGAGTAAAGTAATTGAGCCAAAAGAAAAACATGAATGGAGACAGGGCTATCTACTACAGTGGAGACTAGCTGCGTATACTGCAGTCATGTGCTCACAGAGTGAACTAGATTATTCAAACTGCTTCTTCTAAAGCTAAAAGCAAGAAAACTCTTGAGGGTGCAAATAACAATTCGTCTGCCTATCTGAAGAAGTCAGAAAGGACTACTGCTGCCTGACATGTCTGATGATAGCAGAGGAAGGAGGGAGGGCAGCAATGAAAATTGTTTTCCCCTTTGAGATAACGGGAGGACAAAGATGTGTGTGTGTGTGTGTGTGTGTGTGTGTGTGTGTGTTTCTGTGCTCTCCTTTTGTCTCAGCAGATGGGATTGAGTCATATGGAAAGGACTCTAGATGTTGTGAAAGCAATTTGGGAGGAGAGGAGACCAGGCATTGGAATAAAGTCAGCCCAGTGGTGCATCACTCCTGTCAGAAGGGTGGAGAGTCAGGTACCTGTCAGGAGTCTCCAAAAATCCTCCCACACACATCTGTGAGGGACACACCCCATCCAGACCTCTGACTTAGCAGCCACCAGAGGGTTATAACCAACACTAACTAAGAAAGTTTTGGTCATTTTCTCCACATCGCTTTTCTCTCCCTTACATTATAAACCTTAAGAAGTCTGTTGATTAGAGAGAAACTACATTAAACTCTTTTTCTCCCATTGCTGATTTCTAAGCATGTGCTCAATCTTGAACCAATGTGGAGGGAAGATGTTTGAATTGTATGAGATTAGTTTCGATACAGGTTATACTAGACTTCTTAATCCTGAGGAATGACACTCTTCTAATACCCAGAACTTAACAGAAAAGCAATTTATCTGTCAAAGATACCATCTCAGGAGAGGGAATGGAGATCTCAGAGAGTACATTTGAAGGTGTTGGTGGTAAAATAGCAAATTGTTTTCTGACTGTATCCCACAAGGTTCAGTGTGTTTGCTAAACCAGTTAGACATCCTTATTTAATTTTACAAAATGCTTTTGTCACATGCATAACATTCTTTGCATCTAGTTTTCTTCTCTCATTGAGCTCTGCTCTGTTGTTTTGTCATTGAGATGAAAACTCATCATATGAACACAGTAATATAAGAACTAATATTGGAAGTGGAATATATGAATTTTCAGTGTGTGTGTGTGTGTGTGTGTGTATGTGTGTTGCACTGTGTAAGGGAAACACTAGGGAATTGGAGAACTACCCTTATTCTCTTAAATTTTAGAAAGGTATTGCATTTGCTTGTGACACAAAGTTGCATTTCCTTTTGCACTGGGGCTAGTCTGAGTTTTCCAGTATCACTGGAATTAGGTTACGATGAGCCCCCAGATATCACAAGCATAATATATCATAGTTTTTTATGCATAGGAGGCATTGAGGGAGGGGACTATGCTAACAACAACAAAAGAAAAAACTTTCAAGATAGAGATTCAAAAGAAAACGTCCTTCACTACTACTGTTTAACATTCTGCTGTGAGCAGTTCTAAAGAAACTAATTCTTCACTAGTTTAAGGACATCACTTATTCCACATATTTTTAAAAATTTTCTTCTAGGCAAGGTTCAATGTTTTTAATTGTAAAAAGGAAAATGGAATTTATTCTAGTAGTAATGATTATTCTTCAGAGTCATAAATTTTTCTGTGCTTTCTTTTTTCTTTTTCTTTCTTTGGTAGTGCTGAGGATTGAAACCAAGGCCTCACACAGTAGGTGAGCACTCTTGACATCGAGCTGCTTCCCCAGCTCATTCTATTTTGAGACAGGGTTTCACTATGTTAGTTGCCCAAGCTGGCCTCAAATTTGTATTTTCCTGCCTCAGTCTCCCACATAGCTGGCATTGTATGCATGAGCCACTATTTTAGCAAGTTTTGTATGTTTAGTTATACAAAAGAAAAATATATTGTAAGCATTATTCAAATAAGAAAACAAATCATATAAAATTTTACCCTATCTGGCATTAGGATATGGACGATCATGAATATGATATAAATTCTACATTACGTACAACCAGAGAAATGAAAAGTTGTGCTCCATCTGTGTACAATGAATCAAAATGCATTCTGCTATCATGTATACCTAAGTAGAATAAATAAATTTAAAAAATTTAAAAAAAACAAAAAAATTCGTAATTCTATAACTGACACTTTTATGGATCATTTATTATCTTAAATTTAATTTATATATATTATCACACTTTATCCTCATGACAACTGCATATGTAAAAATAGTCCTTGGTTTTACATGTCTTATAAATTTGGAATTTTGATTTCTAAAGAAAATGTAAATGAGGACTAGAAATTAGTATATCTCTTGAGCTTTAAAATTGAATTCATTTCCCTTCTTACAATTACAAGTATACCTTCCCTTAAAGAATTTGCTCTAAATAAGGAATATTAAATGGAAACAAAATTATACATAAGGCCAGGCACTAACTGAAGGTATTCAGACTGTATGCAGAGACTATATCTGAATGTATTCTGGTGAGCTTTGATGGTAGGGGTAAGGAAATGTTTTGTAGTATTTAAAAGAAGGCTTGGGGGAAAAGTAGAGGATTAATTAGTGTTATGGTTTGGATGTGAAGTGTCCCCCAAAAGCTCATGTGTGAGGCAATGTGAGAAGGTTTAGATGAGAAATGATTGGATTATAAGAGCCTTAATCCAATCAGTGAATTAATCTCCTGATGGAGATTAACTGAGTAGTGAATGAAGGCAGGTAGGGTGTTAATGGAGAAGGTGGATCCCTGGGAGCATGGCCTTGGGGTATAAATTTTGCATCTGGCCAGTGGAGTCTCTCTCCCTGCCCCTGATCCTCATGGCAGCCACTTCCCTCTACCATACTCTTCTACCATGATGTTCTGCCTCACCTCAAGCCCCAATGTCTAGGGACTGAGACCTCTGAAACCAAGAACGCTTAAATAAACTTTTCCTCCTCTACAATTGTTCTGGTCAGGTCTTTTAGTCACAGCAGTGGCAAGTCTGACTAAAACAACTAGGAATATTGTCCTGCCAGGAGGCAGTGAGGGGAAAGCTAAGCAGCTCTGTTTTTCCAATTTGATAACAAAAGCAAGAGTTGTGTACTGCTTGGGGGGGAGGGGGACACTTCAGAAATCTGTGTGATCATTCATTGTGCATCCTTATCCAGGGACCAGGCTGTACATGCACAGGTGAGATTTCCCAAGGCCTGTCAGAGATCCCTCCACTGTGAGGCTAAACATCAAATGATACCAGAGGTTGAGCAGTGCTGGGGATTGAGGTCTTGCATTTCTGAGAGATGTTGGTGTTCTAGCCCAACCAGAGTGAAAGGCCTCACTGAGCACCTTAGGCATTCAACATAGACCCTATGAAGGGCACATTGTTGTAGTGAGGACCTGTCATTGTTAGAAAAAAACTACTTTAAGGTCAAGTTCTAAACTGAACTAAATCTGCCCTAATAAAGAAAAAATCCAATACTGGTAGGAGCCAAAGGACATGTCAGCAATTTAATTGCCAGACAAAAGATTCAAAATACTTGATAAAATTGACATAAATTAGGCCGCTTGAATATATGACATAATGTGAATCAAAAAATTCAAATCAGTAGATAACCAAAGAGAACAATGTGATCCTTTACCTAATTTTTACAAATGTAGTAAAAATAAATGTTGGAATGTTCACAGAAAGACTTTAAAGCAGTCATTATTATATCTCAAGTCTTAAAGGAAAAAAAAAAAGATTGGTCAAAGAGATTAAATAGATAAGAAATCTGAAAATGTTAAAAAAAACTGTGTAAAAACTGGAAATTCTGGAGTTGGAAATATAATATTAAAAAATTACAGGATGAATTTGTTGGAACTAGAGTAAATATGAGATTCATTAGTAATTATCCAATCTGAACATTAAGAAAAATATGAAAGGGAAAAGAAAATATGAACAGAGCCTAATGATCTGTGATTTATTGCAAGTATGTAATATAGTATAATTCAAATTTCAGAACAATAAAGAGATGGAATGGTCAATGGAAACACCTAAAATTACAATCACTGAAATTTCCCTAAATTTGAAAGAAGGCACTTATATTCCAAAGGTCATTGATTCCTCATCTCAAGACAAATACAAAGAAAATCATACTGTGACATTCCATAGACTGTTGAAAACTAAAAACAATGACAAAATCTTAAAGATGGAAAGTGATTTAGACAAAAAGGAACAATATTATGGAGGATTGCAAACCTGTTTTTTTCCTTTCTTTTTTGTTATTGGTTCTTCTTAGTTATACATGATAGTAGAATCCATTTTGATGAAATTATATAAGCATGGAATATATATTATTCTAATTAGTACCCCATTCTTGTGGGTGGGTGTGATGATGGGATTCACTTAGGTATTTTCCTATGTCTACATAGGAAAATTATGTTAGATTTATTCTAATGTCTTTTCTAGTCTTATCCCTGCTCCGTTTCCTTCCTTCCCCATTTTTAATCGAATGAACTTCTCTTCTTCCTCTCTCCCTACTTTATTTTGGTTTAGTTTCCACATATTAGCAAAAATATTCAACCTTTGGTTTTTTTGGGATTGGCTTATTTCGCTTAGCCTGATAATCTCCAGACACATCCATTTATTGGCAAATGTCATAAAGTCATTCTTCTTTTCAGCTAAGCAATATTCCACTGTGTATATATACAATTCCTTTATCCATTCATCTGTTCCTGTGTTTCTAGGTTGGTTCCATAGCTTAGCTATTGTGAATTGTATTGCTAAAAACATTGATGTGGCTGTATTACTGTTGTATGCTGATTTTAATTCCTTTGGACCTATGCTGAGGAGTGGGATAACTGGGTCAAATGGTGGTTACATTCCTAGTTTTTTGACTTATAATAAACACAGAAGGATATCATACTAAGTGAAATAAGCCAGTCCTCCAAAACCAAAAGCCAAATGTTTTCTCTGATAGGTACATATTCATATCAACACACAATAATGCAGGGGAGGGAAAAATAGAAATTCATTGGATTAGAAAAAGGGGAGTAGGGAAGGGAGAGGAGATGGGAAAGGAAAGACATTAATCAGACAGAACTTTCTGACGTTCATATATGAATACACCACCAGTGAAACTCCACCATCAGGTACTTCCACAAGAATGGAATTCTAATTAGTATAAATTATACTCCATGTATGTATAATATGTCAAAATATACCTTACTGTCATGTATACCTAAAAAGAACAAACAAAAAAGACAATGGACTAACATTTAACTTGCTGAATTTAAAACATCATCCTAAAATTTTATGAGCAAATCTTTAAAACTTTTTAAAAGATTTCTAAAACATTCTTTAAAAATTGGATTGAACTAAAGATATTTCAGATAAATATAGCTGAGGAAAATTGTCACTTAGCACACTTGTGTTTCAAAAATTATTGAAGGTTTTGAGATTGAAGAGAAATGATGGCAAACAAAAACTAATTTTCTGGACAAAGAATGAAGAGCTTAGGAAATTACCAAAATGTTAATAAACATAAAGCGTATTCTTATTGTTTTAAAAATGAGAGACTAAAGCAAAAACTATAATATTGTATTATAGAATATATTTTATAAAGGAGTATATATTTTATAGGTAGGTATCTGAAAATAGATATAAAATAGGATAAATGAATTTCACTATTGTACTAACATTTTAGTTGTACACTATTGCTACTGTGCAATAGTGTATGTAGGCAAGCTTGGTAAATTAAGATGCTTATCATCACCCTTGGAAAAACAAAAGGTACTACAAAGAGATGAAATTAAAAGAATCTTTAAAGAAGACAGTATAATTACATATATTTAGTGCCAAAGAAGTCAGGAAAGGAGAAAGAGAAATCTGTAAATAGCACCACAGTTAAATTAAGCCACACTATATGAATAATGACATTGATGGTAAATAGACTATGCAGTTCAATAAAAGGTAGAAGTGGTCAAAATAAGAAAGCAAGACTCAAATATTTTATTGGCTCAAGTGTTAACACTTTAAATGGAAAGACATACTTAGTTTGCATGTAAAAGTTTGGAAATATTCACTAAACAAACATTAAGCATAAGGGATACAATATGCTTATATTAATGTCACATACAGTTGACTTACAGTATTCTAAGAGATAAATAGGAAGTTTTAAGAATCATAAAATGGTTAATCTTAAAAAAGGTAGTAAATCCAAAATGTCAGTGAGCTTAATAACAAGGCTACAAAATGTACCTTAATAAAACATTGACAAAACTAAAGGGGCCAGGAGTGGTGGTGCATGCATATAATCCCTGTGGTTTAGGAGGCTGAGATAGGAGGATTGTGAGTTCCAGTCCAGCCTCAGCAAAAAGCGAGGCACTAAGCAACTCAGTGAGACGTTGTCTCTAAATAAAATACAAAATAGGGCTGGGCATGAGGCTCAGTGGTCGAGTAGCCCTTAGTTCAATCCCTGGTTACCCCCTCCCCAGAAAAAAAAAGACTAAAGGGAAAAATAGACAAATTCCCATTCATAATTATAGATTTTAAGGCTCCATTTTTGGTAATGAATAGAACACATACTCAAAAAACATCAGCAACAAGACTGATAGTAATATATAAGAATTGAGCATGCAATTGTATAATTTGATTAAAGTTTGCTTATATAACATTAAACCAAATGATTGTCAATGCGTGTGCCTTTCAAATGCACATGCTGTGTACACCAAGATGAATCTCATACTGGGCCATAACATGAGTTAAAACAGTGCAAATATATCTGTTCTGTCCAGACATTTTTGTGAATATCACTTTAGTCCAATACAAAAATATATCAGGCCACTTTGAATGAGCAGTAAGTTTCAGTGTACATTAGATCTTCAGTAGGACATGTACCATCTTTATGATAGAAAATAATCTCTGGATTTAAGAGTTTGGCACTTTAGTGTGTGTTTGTGTGTGTTTTTTTTTTTTTTTTTTTTTTTAGGGACCCAGTATTATGGGATAGTCTGGAACCTTGCCTCCAAAGTAGTTATAAGTTTTAGATGACATCACAAATGAGGAATTACAAAAATTAAATTTCTTTAGATTATGGGGGAATTATACTCCAGTCTTGGGAATACCTACTGTTCCATTTCTGAGAAGGAAGGCTGCCAGCTTTGAGTAGGGCCCAAGACAAGAGAGTTCCCTGTAGGAGTTTGAGGCTGCAGCACAATCAACCCTTCCTCTTGAATTATGAGATTCACTAGATTCTAATATATCTATGTTAGGCAAACATCGTATGTAGACAAATCTCAATTGGAAAATAACAATAGACACCTAGACATCCTAGACACCTAGGACACTGGGATCAGGCTGTATCATCTATACCAAATACACATATCCAAAATCAACTACTGGCATGCCTATTGGGTTATGGGTAAAAGGGAATTCTTGATATTAAGAGATCATGTTGCCAGAGTGGTGGACTGTTTCTACATTATAGCCCCACTCAGAATAACCCTGAAAGGTAAAGGTGAGGGGAAGTTCTCTCAATATGTAGAGCTTCAGGAAAGGACACTTGATCATCCATGTGGACTGAAAGAACGTAGCCTGAGATTGACATATACACTCATGTGGAATTGCACAGAGTTTGACTGACTGTCAAGGTTAGGACTGTAAAATTAGGGACAGAATATATGGAAGGCAAACATGTGAATATATGATTTATGTCTTCTCTCATCCAGCTTCATTCATTGGTCATTTCAGTGCTAGCTCAGTAAGCACATGCAAGGGGTAGCCATTACAGCAGCGATGGATGCTGTACATATAGCCAAGTACCTGTAGTGCCAGGGTAAGTTAATTTTTGCTGCTGCCAGAGGTACAATTGCAAGCAACAGAAACCTCTATGATTCCTGTTATGGTACCATCCTTTAACAGATGGTGTTTTAGTCAACTTTTTTGCTGTTGTGACTGAAAGACCTGACCAGAACAATTTTAGAGGAGAAACAGTTTATCTGGGTGCTCATGCTTTCAGAGACTGCAGTTCACAGACAGCTGGCTCCATTCCATAGGGCTCCAGGTGAGGCTGAACATCAGGGAAGGGCTCACATGATGATCAGAAGCAGAGAGAGACTCCACTTGACAGATACAAAATAAATACCTCAAAGACACATTCCTGATGACCCACCTCCTCCAGCCACACCCTACCTGCTTTCAGTTTCCACCCAGCTGGTCCTATCAGGGGATTAAATCGTTGATTGGGTTAAGGCTTTCGTAATCTAATCCTTTATCCCCTAAAATTCCTTGCATTGTCTCACTAATGAGCTTTTGGGAAAGCCATAATATTTTGCCCGTGGCCTGCAAAAGCTCATGCTCATCTCACAATACATTTAATTAATTTCTAAGAATCCCCATAGTCTCAGAAGTTCAAGATTGCCCAAAAATTCAAGTCCAACTGAGATTCATGGCAAGTTCACCAAAGCAAGACTGAAATCCAGGTGGGCAAAGGAGTCCTATAGTTCTGTGTCTGGCATCTGTGGCATATGGCATGGTGATGTTCTGTCCAAAGGTCCTGTGTAGCTCTGCTCCATGGCCTTGTTAGTTCCAGCCCAAGGGGCCTTTCTGTTGGCTTGTCTCAGCTCAATTCCTGCAGCTTTCCTCAGAAGACATTCCACAGTACTGGCATTTCTTAATCTTGGGGATCTCCACCAGCTTTGGCTTCCTCCTCACATCTCTATGCTTCACCTTCTCAGAGGGTATCCACAGATACTCTAATCCTGCTGCACTTTGCCTGGCCTCCCAGGAATTCCTTTGAAATCTTGGTGGAAGCTTGCATGAACCCATGACTCCGGCATCCTGCATTTCCTGCAGAACCAGCACCACATGATTGATGCCAAGGTCTGCCAACATTTTGAACAGTAGCCAAGCCTTAGGAACCCTGGCTACCGCAGCTTCTAGTGCCTGGGTGGCTGAGCACATTGAAACAATTTCGTAGGCCCCCTTTGAGCAAGAAGGGTCCCCCTTTGGTCTCTTCTCAAGAGAATTTTTACTTTGACTTCCTTGAGTCTGGGATGGGTGTGGTCCTTGCAAGTCCTGAGACTCCCTCAAGCCATCTTTCTTATAGTGTCCAGGCAAAGTCTTTAGCATTTCTTTAGAGATGGTAATATCTTTAACAACTGCGACTTCCTTAGCCCCAGTTTTGCTGGTATCTTTCAATTCCAAGTTTATTAAATATTTCTGCTCTGCTTTCTGCTTCTGATTATCATAATAAATTTAACTAAAAGCTGCCAGCAATATACCATGCCACCACCTGAATGCTATGCTGTCTAGAAATTTCTTCTGCCAGATTAAGAAGTCCATCACTTTTAAAATCAGCCTTACAGAAAGTCTTAGGACATAGGCAAAATGTAAACAACTTTTCAGCCAAAACATAACATGAATGGCTTCTGTTTCAAATTCCATTAGAGTCACCCTTCTCTGAACATGCTAGAACCCTGTCTTCACTTCCATGTTCCTATTGGCATTCTGGTCTTCTGAGTGCACACCAGAATCGGCAATTAAGCTCCACTTACAATGATCTAAAGCATTTTCAGCTTGCACTGCCAAACATCTCAAAATTCCTCCTACCAATTCCCAAAGGTTCCAAAAGCTTCTTAACTACATGGTGAGTTTAATCACAGCAAAGACCCCAGTTCTCAGTATCAATTTCTGTTTCAGTCAACTTTTGCTGCTGTGACTGAAAGTCATGACCAGAACAATTTTAGAAGAGAAAGTTTATTTGGGGGCTCATGGTTTCAGATGTTTCAGTTCACAGACAGCCGGCTCCATTCCTTGGGGCTTGAGTTGAGGTGGAACATTATGGCAAAAGAGTGTGGCAGAGGGAAGTGGCTCTCATGATGATTAGAAGAAAAGAGAGACTCCACTTGTCAAGATATATACCCCAAAGTCATGCTCCTGATGACCCACCTCCTCTAGCCACACTCTACCTGCCTTCAGTTTCCACTCAGTTAATCCCCATGAGGGGATTAATTCTCTGATTGGATTAAGACTATCATAACCTAATCATTTCTCCTCTGAACCTTCTTGAATTGTTTCACACATGAGCTTTTGGGGGACACCAAATATATAAACCAAAACAGATGATCATTTAATTACTTTGGGAAGAACAGTGATTCCTTTTGATTGAAAGTATCACATATTCTGGGATTGAGCTTTTTGTTCCTCCTTACAGGGTCTCATACAAGAACATTTTCTGTATTTCTCTTATGTTTCCCATTCCCACCTCCCTTATTCATCAGCATCCATTAATCAGAGAGACCACTAGACGCGACATGGGGAAGGTGGGGGGCAGGAAAGGGGAATGGGTATAGTAAAGATGGTTGATAAAAATATATAT
>CM053399.1:24346835-24375554 GCA_028644305.1 Xerus rutilus | reverse complement strand
ATAAAGATGTTTAATATGAAGAATGTAATCTGCTTATAATTTTGTGCAAAGTTAGAAAAATTATGATTGTAACAATTTTTTTCTATTTGCCTCAACAAATGTTTTCAGTGAATAGTGTGTACAGCTTCTGAAAATTTGTTTTTTTCTGTTATGTTTGCTAACATGTATTAAAATGCAACTTTTGGGAAAAAAATAAAATTAAAAAAAAAAAAAGAACATTTTCTGAGGATTTACAGAAGGTGTAGTTCATATAAGGATTACTTGTATAATTGCATTAGACTAAGGGATCTACTTTAGAGCTATATTAGTTGTCTATTGCTGCATAAGAATGCTCCCAAACTCAGTGACTTTTGACAGTCAAAATTTGTATATTTTTATACAGTTTCTTTGGGTCAGGAAACAAGGAGTGGCTTAGCTGGCTGGCTCTGCCAACTAAGCTTGTATTGAACATGTTAGCCAGGGTTGCAGCATTTGAAGAACTGATGACATCTGGAGGGTGCACTTCCAAGATATCTGACTCATACTTGGCAGGTCAATACTGGTTGTCTGTAGGGGTCTCAGTGTCATGCCATATGGACCCTGTATTGGGCTGCATGAGTATTTAGGACTTTCCAACTGTGTTTTTTCAGACAAAATCATTTAATAGAGAATAAAGTAAGAGGAGCAGGCTGTGTCCACTAGCTATGGAATTAACACAGTATCATTCCCATCTTCTCTTATCGGGTTACAGGTTAGCCCTATTTAGTGTGAGAGGAGTCAGCAACAAAAGTATGGCTAAATGGGAATAAAAATCAATAAAGCACTAATTTAAAAATATATATAGATAAATAAAAGGCAGGCCAATTCAGTAGAGGAGGGGAAAAACGGGAGGAAAAGGGCAAAGTACTGGGGTCTAAAGTGGAGCAAATTATATTCTATGCTTATATACTTATGTCAAAAGGAACCCCAATATTATGTATAACTATAATGCTTTTATAAAAAATATCATTGGACATTATCTTGGAGACTGGCCTTCACAATAGCTAAGACAGTGAGGCAGTGGACTCCTGATCCTGTCCCTTGCAATGCTCCACAGAAGCATAGATCTATTGACAGAGTGGCGGACTAGTCTTTTGAAGGCACATCTGAAGTTCCCATGAAGAGATCTTATGCTCTCGGAACAGCATACTCTCCAACCAGGATGCAGTATTTACCCTAATTCAAATAGCATTTTGTGATGATGTTTCCCAAATAAGTAGAATGCACAGGTTCAACGACCAAAGGATATAAGCAGTAGTAGCCCCACTTGTCATTACTCCCAGTGATCTTTTTACAGAATGTGTACTTGACATTTCTGCAAATCTATCCTTTGAATCTAAACCCTTTGTTGAAATGATATTTTTTTCTTTGAACTGCTTTGGTCAAAAATCAATTGGCGGGGCTGGGGTTCAGTTATGGCGTGCTTGCCTGGCATGCATAGGGCACTGGGTTCAATCCTCGGCACCACATAAAAATAAAAATAAAGATATTCTGTCCACCTACAACTAAAAAATAAGTATTTAAAAAAAATCAGTTGGCTCTGTGTATATTCTGTTTCCAGTCTCTCAATTCTATTCAATTGATAATTCGTGTCTATCCTTACACCAGTATCTCTCTATCTTGATTGCTCTGGCTTATGGAGTAACACTTGAAGTTAGGTAGTATGAGTTTTCCAAATTTTTCTTCCCAAGTTGACTTTTCTAGATATTATGCATTTCAATACAAATTCTTAGAATCAAATTAAATAAAAAATCAGTTTTGATTTTATTAGGATTGTTCTGAGTCACAGATCAACTTGCCTTAGGTTGGTTTCTCTATGATACAGCCTAAACCTGAAATTTGTACTCATGAGATTTATTGGTTAGTGCTCTTGAGAATAACAATTTTCCATGGGTAGAATCATATCTGAGCGAAAAAACCCCCAAACAAACAACAACAACAACAAAACAGGTTGACCAGTGATAGATCCACAACAGAAGGGAGCTCCAGGGGTGGAGTGAGTGTTCAGAATCTGCCTGAGATAGGCACCACATGACGTCAACTTTGCAACACTGTGACAAGATTGTACAAGAACAATGTAGAGGAGAAAAAGGTTATTTTGGATCATGGTTTTGGATATTCATTGCATGTTTAGCTAACTCCATAGCTGGGGACCAGGGGAAGCAGAACACCATGGTGGAAGGGGATGGTGGGGGAAAGCAACTCAGGACATGGCAAACCGAAGGCAGAGAGAGAGGGACAGAGATCCACTCACCAGGGACAGAATATGTACCCCAAAGGCAGGCCTCCAATGACCTACCTCTTCCAGCTGCAACTTACCTCCCTATAGTTACCACCCAGTTAATCCACATCTGTGGATTAATCCACTGATTAGGTTACAATTCTCATAATGTAATAGTTTCTCCTCTGGATGTTCTTGCATTGTCTCACACATGAGCTTTGGGAGGATACCTCGTATCTAAACCATAACACCATGCTAGGTCCACGTTGTTGCCTTCCCAAAAAAGAAAACAAAACAAAACAAAACTAAGATAAAATTGTCAGAATAGTAAGTAGAAAACAAAATGATACAAATCAGAACTAATAAGAACCGAGTAGGGCTGGGGTGGTGGCTCAGTGGTAGAGCACTTGCCTTGCATGTGTGAGGCACTGGATTTGATTCCCAGCACCACATAGAAATAAATAAAATAAAGATCCATTGACAACTAAAAAAATATTTAAAAAAAGAACCAAGTAGCCATTTTTTAGTATTTCAAAAACCTTGCCTCCACATAGGTAAGAAAATAAGTTATCTTGCTATCAAAGAATAAATGTCATTTAACCATGACTGTGATGTACATCTTCTACAAACTTTTATTTTATTCTTTATTGTTTGTTTTTTTCAGACATCAGTCCTCTTTTTAGTAACTGAAGAACTTACTAGTGACACATAATTTTGGGAAGAACTTCCATCTTCATTTTTTCATATGAAGTCCTTTATTCCATTTTTCTCAAGACTCTAGGAGAATAAAACATGCTATTGCTGTTCCAAACTGGATAAAAATGTGTCGAGTTCAAAAGGTTTAGAAGGGATTTATTGGGGAGATGATGACACTGTGTTTTATGATTTGCTGTAAATTCCGTAGTTATAGCCTATCAGGGCAAAGTGTTTACTCAGCATTATTAAAAGTTTGATATTGTCACTTTACCCATTATTATAGAATCTGGTAGAGAGAGAAGTATTTCCCCAGAGTGTAATCCATCCTGAGGACTGCATCATTGCAGGTTTATTTCCATTTACAATGGTGTTGGTTGCACCCAGGGCCAGCTTATTTCCACTTATCATAGTTTGGGGAAGGCATTTTCTCTGCCCTCTGTCATTCTGCATATCCAAAGGTTTTCATTTTCTTCAACCTTGAACTCAGATATCACATATTTCATGAAGCTACCACTTGTCTCTTTTTGTTCCCTCTTTCTCTCTTTTGAATTCTGTTTGTTGGAAGATGGTTTTATTCCTTGTAAACTGATTGGGGACATCAAATACCAAGAATTCTGTACCCATGGTCACAAGCAAAATACCAAATCCATATAGAGAGGCCATTGGTGACTTGATGAATTGATCTTTCCAAGGTAGTTAATGGAGACAATATATGAAAAGGAAAAACAAAAACAAAAAACAAATGCTAACTTGTTTAATAGAGTGCAGATCTATTTTTCTTTTCAAACAATATATCAAAACACCAGGGTTAATATTTTTAAATTGAATTAATTAAGGTATTAAAATTGGCTATAAATGTGTGGTATAGATGGCAGAGAATTTTAGTTTTTGAGTACTATAGAATGAAGAATGACTGTTCTTATGAAATAATAAATCCAGGATGTATTTTAGTGGAGAAAATACTAAACTGAATGCACATTTACTATAATGTGTTAAAATGAACTCTAATAAAATGAACTCAACCACCAGGCTAACCTATTTTCAGCTATCTGAAAATGCAATATCAACCAATGTTTTTTTTTAAAGGCAAAGATGTTGCTTTTGTTAAATACCTAAGAATTGATAAATCTCAGATCAGACACAATTTTTTTTTTCCAGGAAGGCTGTCTGTAGAAGTATATATGTTCCTCCATGAAAACGCTTCTGGACCTTGAACCTCCCTCATCACCTGAGTTCTCATTAAACTCTGGAAACAGTTTTGTCTACCAGCCTCTTCCGTCTTCGCTCTCAGTCTCTTGCTTTTGCTGACAATTCTTGGTGCATTCTGCCAATCCTTTCCAAACCTCTGTAATATTCTTAAGTTAATATCTTTTCAACATGTACTTTATGATTCATAGGTTGTAGTTCCTGTTGAAGAACATTCTCTGTTTTGGAGAAGTTCTATGTCCACCTTCATTGTTTTCAGTCTACTTATATTATCTTTCCATGAAGATACAGCCTGGAAGCTACTTTTTATCCTATTGCATCTCCTATACATAGAGACATAAAGGCTAGAATGTGAATCAAGTCACTCATTATAAGAATTGTAGCTTCACCACAATGTCCAAGTTATAGTTATGTCATATGTATTAATATGCAATATGCAAAGAATATATTAATATACAATATACAATGAAGTAAAGTTTCATATGCATAAGAAAAAATTGTAGCAAATAATAAAAACATTTATGAAAACTCCAGAATATCACAACTCAACCCTAGCAGTTTCTAAAACGTTGCAGAGATTTCAGGTCAGTGTATAAACACCATTGTCTCTCAGTTATTTATTGCTGTCCATGCTTATTTTTGAAGTACAAAGTTTTCAATGAAATGTGCATTTATTTAGCACCCAGTTTTAGATAACTTAAGCATGATGTCTAACTTCAGAAAGTTCATTTCTAATGGAATGTTGTGTCTTCTATTTCTGCCTTCCTGGGAACCCCCATAACCTGCCTCTCACACTAAGTTTTCCACCGTTACTATCTTTTTTTTTTTTTTTTTTTTAGTCATTAGTAACCTACCAACTTGCTCATGGAGCCATGGATTTTTCTTTGCCCATCTTGGATTTGTTATTAACATTGCTCCTTCCCTATCTCCCATTGACTTGGTTCATCTTGGGTTCTATCCTTGTTATTGACATCCCTTTCTCAATAACATGTCACTTTTTCTTGCTGTTGTCTCTCCTTCCACCACCTAACTCTGCCTCTTTCTAAAATCACATTTTCAACTACTATCTCTGCTTGTGCCACGACCATGTGGAAATGGCTCACTAATGAACGTGTACTTTTACTGATTCTTATCTTGAATTCTGCTTCTGCATTCCATCTGTCTACTAGGTACTTATTTGGTGCCATAAAATCTTCACTACATTCTTACAGTTATATTATCTCATTCTATCATCTCACTCTTGGAAACAAAACTTCATCCCCTTTCTGACTGTCTCATTTAGCATAGTTTTGTACAGAGGTTGAAAAATTATGGCACAAGAAACAAATATCTCCTGCCACCTGTTTTTATACAGCTTGTAAATAATGTTTGCTATATTTCAAATGGTTGGAAAAAAAACTGCAGAAATGATGTTTCATGACGTGAATGTTATGAAATTCAAATCACATTCATAAATAACAATGTAATGGAACACAGTTATGTTTATTTATTTACTTGTTGTCTAAGACTTCTTTGGTCCCACAATGGTAATGTTGAGTAGTTGCGACATAGACAGTCTGGGCTACACAGATGGAGATATTTAATATCTGACTCTTCAGAGCAAAAGTGTGCTCTGAAAAGTTTTAGTGGGTGAAGCATGAGTCTTGAAGTACTCAAAAGGAGTTAAATTTAAATCTTAGATACTCGCCTAAGTGAGACCTTAGGGAAAGTAACTCAGCACCAATGAACCTCAATTTTCTCATCTGTGAAATAGCAATGCCATCAGTGTCTCATCTCAGCTCTGAGACTGATACTGTAGATTTTAAGTAACTTTCACACTTTATTCTTTCTAATGGGTCTGGTGAAGCAAAGCTAGACTAAATGTATTTTATTATGGTATCAGCTCAAAAATATATCATAATATTCTGTTATTCAAGGCTATTTCAGATTCAACTGAAAGAACTTTAGCTTGAATTGATTTAACCAAATTATATTATGAAATTATATATAATTTCTAGGTTTTAATTTTTTAGAGTTTGAATATATATATGCATTATACATTATATGGTTTAGAATATATCTGTATATAGTAAGTTAAACATACTATATTATAAAACGAGTCCAAAGTGATGTTAGAACAATTGCTTTACCATCTTTTTATAATTACAAAATAACTCCAAATATCTAAATGTCAAAATGTGCAAATGACAACTATATAGTAGTTGGAATAGATAGTAGCAGCTCTGTGATCAGCATTTTCATAATTGATAAAAAACGTTCTAACTCTGCTATTGCACTTATGATGTCAGGTATTTGGTAACACAGGTGCCACATTTTAAAACATCAAACAACAGTTGTTAGGGCAGTGATTTGCTTCCAATGAAATTGTTTTAAATAGAGAAAAAAAATTTTGTTTTCTACATTGAAGCCCATTTAAGTACCCATTTATCTAACATGAGGAAATATTTTAATTCATTTTTCATTTTTATTTGTACTTTCTTATACTTCCAGATATCTCATTTTATTTTATTTTGTTAGTTTTCTTGTATTCTTCATTCTCTCTCTCTTTCAATACACAGAAAGATAGAGATTGACATGAGCTAAATATCTCTATACACAGAATTGAGATGATAATAAAATGGGTTTTATGTATAGAATTACAGAGTAAGGGAGACAGACAAAAAGAGTACTGTTTTTTCTTTTCAACTCAAAAAATGTTTTTAAGATCTAGCCATATTGCCAACTATGTGTTGTATTGATTGTTTCTTGCATATATTATATGTCTGATGTGGATTAACTCACCCACACTAATTTGACAGGAGGTTGCCAATAATCATTTTTTATTATAGAGAGCTATGGTGATTGCATTTGATTTCTTTTCATTGCAAGGATTCCTTTATGAGTCATTCGACAATTCCCATGGAATCTCAAGAGCCTCCAAGTAGTCAAACCAACCTTGAAAAGGAAAAAAAGTTGGAAGACTCATACTTTCTGATTTCAAAACTTACAACAAAAGTTTGGTACTAAACACTGTGATACTGGCATGAAGGCAGAGACACATGGATTGATGGAATGGAATAAAGACAACATAACTAAACCCTGAGATATTTGGTCAAATAATTTTCAACAAAGGTTTTAAAACTATTTAATGGAGAAAGAACAGTTTTACAAAAAATGAATAATGAAGATAAAAATCAAATCCACTATGAAATACTACTTCACATGTTTTAGGATGAATACTATTACAAAATAAAACAAAACAAAAAATAGGAAATAACAAATGTTTGAGAGAAGGTAGAGAAATTTGGAGAGATTGCTTATGGAACTTTAAAATGCAGCCAGTGTGGAAAACTATTTGTTGGTGTCTAAAAATATTAAGCATATTATAATCCATGGATTCCACCTCTGACTCTATACCTGAAAAGATATGAAAGTTAGAACTTGAACAAATATTTAATGCACACATCTTATATCAGTGTTAATTATAATAGTTAAGAGGCTGAAACAACCCATGTCCACAAACATATGATAAGTAAGCAAAAATTTACCCACAAACACATGGAATTTTAGTTAAATTTAAATAGGAAGTTTTGACATATGCTGCAACTTGGCCCAACCCTGAAGACGTCCTGCTAAGTGGAATAAGCCATTCACAATGGAATCCTGTGATTCCACATATGTGATGAATTTTGAACCATCAAATACACACAGACAGAAAATACAGTGGTGGTTGTCAGCAGTCAGAGGGGAGGAAAATGGTGAGTTGACAGATAGAGAAATTTTGCAGGGAGGATGAAGGTGAATATTTTTCTGTAGTAGATGAATTGTGATGATAGCTGCACAATGAGGGGAAGGATATGCACTCAGTGCTGCTGATCTGTACGCTTTAAAATGCTAAACTTTATGCTGGGTGTATTTTTTTTTTCTTTTTAAAAAATTTATTCATTTGGGTGGTACACGCCTGTAATCCCAGCACTTTGGGAAACTGAGACAGGAGAATCATGAGTTCAAAGCCAGCCTCAGCAATGGCAAGGCGCTAAGCAACTCCATGAGACCCTGTCTTTAAGTAAAACACAAAATCAAAATAGGGCTGGGGAAGTGGCTCAGTGGTGGAGTGCCCCTGAGTTTAATCCCGGTACCAAAAAAAAAAATTTATTCTTTTTAGTTATGCATGACAGTAGAATATGTTTTGACATATCATACATACATGGAGTATAACTTCCCATTCTTCTGGTTGTACATGATGTGGAGTTACACTAGTCGTGTAGTCATATATAAACATAGGAAAGCTATGTCTGATTCATTCCACTGCCTTTCCTGTTCCCATCCCCCTCCCTTCCCTTCATTCCCTTTTGTCTAGTCCAATGAGCTTCTATTATTCTCTGTGTGTTAACATCTGCATATCAGAGAGAACATCTGGGCTTTGGTGTTTTGGGATTGGCTTATTATACTAAGTGTATTTTGTCATCATAAAAAAGAGAGTTTTCTCTTTGTCTTATACGCAGAGCTGGCATGAATGTGTTTTAAGACATACAATTTGCCAGGCACAATGGCACATGCCTGTAATCCCAACTCAAGAGGCTGGGGCAGGAGAGTCTGAATTCAAGGCCAGCCTCAGCAACTTGGTGAGGCCCTAACCAACTTACAGAGACCCTATCACAAAAATAAAAATAAAAATAAATAAATCTGGGAATTTAGGTTGGTGGTAAAGTGAACCTGGATTCAATACTCAGTACAAAAAAAAAAAAAAAAAAGGCTACCTATAAATCTAACTTTGCTAGCAGTTGAAGGACTATTCACTGGAATGGACACATCAATTTATATTCCTAAAAGTAATAGGTGAGGTTCTCATTTTTCCACAATCTTCCATAATAAGTGATGTTATTTAACTTTTTAAATATTAGCCTAATGTCTAAAAAGTGGTTTATTAATTTTTACTCTTCTAATTACTACTAAAATTGAGTGTCTCATCATAAATGATTAGCTATTCAAATTTCCCATTTAGTGAATTGTGTATTCCTATCTTTTTCATTTCAAAATTATTTTATCTTTTTGCTGCACTTCCTTCTGTACTGAAAATGAATATTATTTGCAAGTATTGCAAATATCATCTCCTTTTTGTTAAAATTTCTATTATGGTAGTCTTTGAATATAAATAAAATTAATTTTATTTTAGTTATATATTCAAGTTTTTATTTTGGAAAGTATGTAGTTTTATTAACCATATTTAAGAAAACTAACATCCCATGGACATAAAGTTATTCACTTTTTTTCCTGTTAACTTTATATTTTTACCTTTTATATTTAGGTCTGAATACATCTACATATCTTAAATTTTTAATTGTTTCATTAGTGTGTTACAGTTATGTATGATATTGGGGTTCATTTGTCATAATCATGTGTATGTGGGAAACAATTTGCTCCACTTCAGTCCCTGGCACTCCCCCTGCCCCTCCACTCCTCCCACCTCTTCTCTTTTCTCTACTTTACTGGTCTTCTTAAAATTTTAAACCTAACATGAAGTTTAACACAAAGGCTTTTTTTTTCTTTCCCATAACATTTAACATTTAAATTTATAAGGCAATATACCTTGAACAATCAAGTCTGAATCCGTATAAGATTCATTTACCTTCTCCTTTCTACCACTATATTTATAGTATTGCCACAACCATCTGTAGCTAAGATGATTAAGATAGAATCTAATGTCTCCTATAAATGTGAGTTGTTTGTAAAATAAAAATATTTGATGGAGCCCCTCCTAATAGAATTTATTTGAAGAAATCACATAAAGTTTTATTTTTTTTAAGAACTCACTTTATATTCAGGTACATGTAGTATTTCCTTGAATATACTTAGGCACTCTAAGTATATGGGAGATAGGTTAGAACATGTATTGAGTTCATGTGGTCAGCTACCTATGGAATTGGATATTAAAAATGAAAGGTCCTCTAGGGGCTGAATTGGAGTAAATTATATCCAATGTTGGTATGATTATATTGAAATGAACCCCAATATTATTCATAACTATAACATACTTATAATAAAAGAATGAAAGGTACTGTGGAAGATAGCAGGCTATTACAGGAGTAATGTAATAAATGTAATTCTCTGAATATGATGTTCACAAAATAGACATGATTGAAAATAAATGATTGAGCATTGTATTATTATGAACTCCACAAAGATAGAGCAGTCATTTGTAGCAAGTATTCAGCTGTTCTAACAAGAGCATTTTATTGTAGTCTGTAGGAAACCTGGGTTCTATGCATCTACCTAAGGTCTTATCTAGATTTTAGGGTCCTATTCTGCTATCCTGTTTGGGAAAGCTCAAGGAAGACTAGAATTTGATAATAATGTGGAGGAGTTTTGCCAACTGTCCAGTTATGTTTGTACATGTTCATGTGCAAGAATTCATTTGTACGTTTATTTTTTCTCCTTAAAATATAAGAATTTTATTCAGTGGCAATAGTGTTAATATGGTTTGATTTATTATAAAGTTTTCTAGAATGTATGCTGATAATCAAAAAGCACATTAAGCTGGTAAGTAATTTGGTATAATGTTCTCACATTGAATGTGGTTTGTAAATATGTATGTAGGTAAGTTGACATAATATCACATTTTACATATCATGTACAATTTATATAATAAATTTTCACTTTCTGGAATCAAGAGTTTAAATTCTGGTATTTCTATTGATAGGCTTTAACAACATAATTTATATACTATTTATTATATAATTACATGATGTTCACAATCATTTATTTATTTATTTATTTTTTTGGTGCTGGGAATTGAATTCAGGGGCACTTGACCACTGAGCCACATCCCCAGCCCTATTTTATGTTTTATGTAGAGACAGGGCTTCACTGAGTTGCTTAGCGCCTCGTCATTGCTGAGGCTGGCTTTGAACTTGCAGTCCTCGTCTCTCAGCCTCCCAAAGTTCTGGGATCACAGGTGTGGGGCACCATGCCTGGCTCACAAATTTTATTGTATATCAATCAGGATTTAGAGACTGATAACTCATTTTTATTTTTATTTTTGGTTAAGGAGTTTACAGTGAAGCAGGAGAAATGGGTCTAAAAATCAAACCAAAGCACAAGCATAATTCTGAGATATAGAGGGTTTGGTTCCAGACTATTACAATAAAGTCGGTCAGATGTGCAGATTCCCTAGTACATATAAAAGTTATGTTTTCACTATAATGTAGTCTATTAAGTATAATAGCATTATGCCTATACAATGTATATATTCCAATTTTAAGATACTTTATTATTAAAAAAAAAATCCTAACGATCATCTGAGCCTTCAGTGAATCCTCCTATTTTTTGCTGAAAGGGGGTTTACCTCAATGTTGATGGCTGCTGACTGATCCGAGAGATGGCTGCTAAAGATTTGGATGACTGTAGTAATTTCTCTCTCTCTTTTATGTACTTCTGGAGGTCAAACCCAAGGCCTCATGCATGCTAGGCAAGTGCTGTACCACTAAGCCTTGATGATTCTTTCTTGAAATAATACCTCAAGGGAGTTTGCCACATTGATTGACTTTCTTTTCACAAAAGATTTCTTTGTGGCATGTAATGCTTTTTATAACACTTTATCACAGTAGAAGTTGTTTCAAAACTGGAATCTGTCTTCTCAAATCCTGCCACTGCCTTATCAAGTAAGTTTTTGTAATATTCTAAGCATAATGTTGTCATTGCAAAAATCTTCACAGCATGTTCCCCAGGTATGGATTGCATCTCAGGAAATTACTTTCCTTGCTGATAGTAGGAAGCAACTTTTCATCCATTAAAGTTTCATCATGAGATCATTGAAATTCAGTTTCCTCTTCAGGCTTTACATCTCATCTTGTTGGTATTTCTACTATATCTGCAGTTATTTTCTCCACTGGAATCTTGAACCCCTCAAGGACATCCATAAGGGTTGTCATCAACTTCTTCCAAACTCCTATTATTGTTAATGTGTTGACCTCCTCCCATAAATCACAAATGTCCTTAATGGCACCTAGAATGGTGAATTGTTTCCAGATGGTTTTCAATTACTTTGTTCAGATTCATAAGAGAAATCCCAATATGTGTTTCTTAAATAATAATACTTGAGGCCAAGACCACTCCTTGATCCATGGGATGCAGAATGGACATTGAGTGAGCAGACAGGAAAACAACTTTAATCTCATTGTATACATCCATATGAGCTCTTGATGGATCAGGCACATTGTTAATGAGCAGTAAGATTTTGAAAGAAATCTTTTTTATGTATAGTAGTTCTCAACCAAGGGCTTAAAATGTTCAGTAAACCACGTTGCAAAGGGATGTGCCATCCTCCAGGTTTTGTTGTTCCCCTTATAGAACATAAGCACAGTAGATTCAATATTTAAGAATCCCAAGATTTTCAGAATGGTGACCATTGGCTTCAATTCCTTTTGCTTTTTGTTGATTCTTTTTAGTTATACATTAGAATTCATTTTGCAAACTAATAAAAGCATGGAATATACTTTGTTCTAATTCAATCCCCAATACTTCCCCTTCCCCTCCCTTCTTCCGTCTGTTCCCTTCCCTCTACTGATAGTTTTTGTGTTTTTTTTAAATTAGTGTTTTGTGGATATACATCAAGATGATATTCTCTGTGGTATAGTCATATACGTACATAGGAAAATTAGGTCAGATTCATTCCACTGTCTTTCCCTATCCCATCCCCCCTCCTCCCCCTTCAGTCTTCTTTGTCTAGTCCACTTCAATTTGAAGTCACTAAGAGAGAAAGCCTGGCCTTTGAAGCCATACATTAACTTCTCTCTAGCTCTGAGAAGTTCTAGGTGGCCTCTTCTTCCCACACGAGATTGTTTTGTCTACATTTGCAATCTGTTGTTTGGTTTATCTACCTTCAGCATTTGTGATAGCTGGATCCTCTGGATAACTTACTGTGGCTTCTACATGATTACTTCTGGCGTCATCTTGCACTTTCATGTTTTAGAGATGGCGTCCTTCCTTAAACCTCATGAACCACTTCCTGCTAGCTTCAAATTTTTCTTCTGGGGGCTGGGGTTGTGACTGTGGTAGAGTGCTTACGTGGTATGTATAAGGCACTAGGTTGGTTCCTCAGCACCACATAAAAATAAATAAAAATAAAACAAAGGTATTGGGTACATCTATAACTAAAGAAAAAAAAACTTAAAAAATTTTTTCTTCTGTAACTTCCCCATCTTTCTCAACCTTCATAAAATTGAAGACAGTTGATCTGGATTAGGTGTTGGTTTAAGGGACTGTTGTGGCTGGCTTCATGCTCTATCCAGAACACTAAATTCTTCTCTGTAGCAGCAATGAGGCTAATTCACTTTATCATTATGTGTGTCTTTACTGGAGTAGCATGTTCAATTTCCTACAAAAATTTTCCCTTTGCGTTCACAACTTAGTTACCCATTTGTCACAAGTAACTCAGCTTTTGGCCTAATTTGCCCTTTTGGCGAGGGGCAGATACCAAGGATTGAACTCAGGGGCACTCAGCCACTGAACCACATTCCCAACCCTATTTTATATTTTATTCAGAGACAGGGTCTCACTTAGCCTCTCGCCATGGCTGAGGCTGCCTTTGAATTCATGATCCTCCTATGCACCACTGCACCCGGCCTATTTTGGCTTTTGACATGCCTTCCTTGTGTGCTTTTGGTTTAAAGTGAGAGATGTGTCTTTCTTTACCTTCAACATGAACACTTAATGGCTATTGTAGGGTTATTAATTGAGAATTTCAGGCAAGAGTCAAGTTCAAGAAGAAGGAGAGAGATGGGGAAAGGCTGGTCACTGGAGCAATCTCATTTATCAACTAAGTTCGCCATCTTCTAGCAGGATGGTATGCAACACCCCCAAAACAATTACAGCAGTAACAGTAAAGATCACTGATCACAGATCACAATAACAGATATAACTGTAATGAAAATGTTTTAAATGTTGTGATGATTAGCCAAATGTAATACAGAGACATGAAGTGAGCACACAGTGTTAGAAAGATAGTGCTAATAGGCTTACCCAACATGGAGTGGCCATAAACCTTCTATTTGCAAAAAATGTAAAACCCGTGAAACACAATGAAGCGAAATTCACTCAACCAAGGTATGCCTGCATGTATAGTCACGTATGTTTCACATGTGGTAAGTATGAGGATAGCATTAGGCACTCTGTATACTAAAGTTCACAAAAAGGAGGCTTTTCTTCACCTGTTCCTAAACGACCAATAAACTTCATGTGCATATAACTGTGGTACCATGATGTTTTGGCTGAGGTCAAGAGAATATGTAGCTAGCATAGTTCACATAAGGTACATACATTTCATAGGTTTAGGCTATATTAATTTGTTCCCCTGGCTATCATTTTACCAGTGTAACTTCTGACAAAGTTGATGAGATTCATGGGTACAAATGATGCAGCATTAGCCTTTGTAAAATTCAAATAGTACAATGAGATTACAGGAAAAAAAAATTTAACCTTCATCTTAAATTCATTATTTATAGCTGACTTAGGCTTCTTTTTATTAATATGCTTTAATTTTTCTCTTTAATTTCTTATTGTAAGACGTGAAACTCCAAAAAGGCTCTTTCCACCTCAGGCCCATTTTTAATTGAATCAATTATTGACTTAACCTGCAGTTATCTTAAGATTTCTCTTTCAAGGAATTGGCAATTTTGTTTTATTCAATAAATTCAAAGGAATGCTTTAGAGATGCAGGTTTTACTGAAATGTGTGTGGAGCAATGATTTATATAAAGAAGGGCAATCTTTGTATTTCAGGCTCCTTTTATTATGCTAAGATTCAGGAGTTGTTATTTAAATAAAGCAGATAGAGAACATCTTCACTGGCTGGCAGTCATAGAATAAACCTATGGACTTCTTGTGGCTGGATCTCATTATATAGTATTTGAAAAGAGAGCATCAAGTGAAATTCAGGGAAATGCAAGATAAATAAAATTGGGAAACACAATTAAAGATAAAATACAAAGATGATATCTGCATCTTTTTCATTCTCAATACCTGTCATGTCTCACATATATTACAAGCACGTTGAAAAATGTGCTCAGAGTATTCTGTAGTTTACAAATAATTTAGTGGGTCAGAATAATAGCAGCGTTCGTCTTCACGGTACTCTTGTTAACCTCTCAAATGGAAACTTCAATACTGATGAATGTAGAACTTTTAGTAATGAAGTGTTGTTTCACGTATATATCTTTGGAGTATGTTCATTTTATTGATGAATGTAACAAGAATTTTTATATGTAGTATGAAAAAAGGAGTGGAAGTGGGTAGTAGCTTAAATTTATTTACATTTTTCAAAGTGCTGTTATGTACAATCCATAATCTATGTAGGTGTCCGGGATGGTATATTTAGTCCTCTCATTCTGAGATTAAAATTTCTTGTATACACTAGGTTACCATTTTTTTTTAATTTTTTTTTTTAGTTGTAGATGGATACAATGTCTTTATTTTATTGCTTTGTATGTGGTGCTGAGGATCGAACCCAGGGCCTCACACATGCAAGGCAAGTGCTCTACCACTGAGGTACAATCCCAGCCCCTAGCTTACCATTTTTTAAAAATAAGTAAAATGTAACCAAACAAGTCTAGAATCATCAGAGCTGTCACACCACCTATAACTATAGGTCTATCTAACCTCCTAGCTTGTGATTAAATATACCTTAAGAGGAAAACAGACCAAATTATTCTAGTCACTGCTCACATCTGTTTATTGACAAAAATAATAGAGTGCTCAGGTAAACATGTATGACATTAATATAGCTGCTGATACTACAAGGCATTTCTGAGGAGGAAAACAAGTGTTGTCATGTTCCAGGATGGTGTGTGGAAAGACCATTTGCCATGAAGGAGTTCCTATCAGGAAATTTCCTGGGTACAAAACCTCAAAGAGAAAAGAAGAGGCTTGATATTAGTAGGTTCTTCAAAGTTAATATGTAAGAGCTAGAAAGAGCTAGGATACAGTCTCCTCTGGAAAATTTTCTTCTGAGCATCACTGGAGGGTAAGGCAAGGATATTGATGATTTTGTCAAAATGTCTTAAGAGATCAATGAGGCAAAATTGTGTCAGTGGATATCTGGAGGAATAAGAGACAGTTGAGGTGTTTGAGAACATCTTTGTGCAACTGTTGAATACTATTATTTAAAATTAGCCTCCAAATATTTACAGAACAGGGCAGATCTCCTTGAATTTCTGACTTAGCTATGACTCATCTTTAGTTAGTATACCCTGGGATGACTCTCTTATTCTGAATGGTTGTATCAAATCTTATTTTAGGTCTTGGCATTATGACAATAAAGTCTCCTAGAATATTATTATTCTCCTGCTATAAATCCAGTCAGACTTTCTTATAATTATTTCTCAATTTTACTCTCTATATAATAGGCTTTGTAAGGGTAAGGACTGGATCAGTCTTATACTTTATTCTCAACACTTAAATAATTTCAGATTCATGGAAGATAATAAGTAGTTGTGGAAAATTAATGATCTTCTTCAATCCTTTGTTAAAAGTTTTTCATGTCATATAAAATCTGATTAATGACATAAATTAATAGGGTGATATTTTACCAATGAGAAACCTAGTTATCAAGAAATAGGAGATAATATTACTAAGAAAAAGTTTCATGAAATAGTTGAGATTAGCTATTTTCTTTCCTGGAAGAAGTTAAAAGACTGATATTCTGGAACAAGAGATTTGGAACACTCAACACTTAGATACTCATTGTAATCTGAGGTTCAAAGTCTAAAGAAATCTAGGAATTCTACAGCAATATAGGAAATGGACAATTAGCAGATTATATTGTATCTGCACCCCCAATAGAGAAAGGATGTGTGAATGTTGTTAGTTTAGAAACAAAAAAAGTAAACCTCAATAACTAGAATTTTAGCTGGGCGCAGTGGCGTACACCTGTAAGCCCAGTACTTTGGGACGCTGAGACAAAATAATGGCCAGTTCAAAGCCAGCCTCAGCAATGGTGAGGCACTAAGCAATTCAGTGAGGCCCTGTTTCTACATAAAACACAAAGTAGGGCTGGGGATGTGGCTCAGTGGTCAAGTACCCCTGAGTTCAATTCCTGGTACAAAACAAAACAAAAGAAAACAAACAAAAACAACAGGATTTTGACAATGGGTGTTAAACACTGGACAATAAAAACTATATTTTTCACACAGTAATCCTTGTGAAAAATATCTTCATTGCAGAGATGGAGGCTTCATGCAGTCATGTTCTATTGCCCTTACAAGGAATGAGTGAGTTCCCTTTTCCTGCTACCATTTTTACCTGTTAATCACAGGGATTGTAAGATGACCTTTCATGCCTCCATGCTTATGCAGAGAGAATGTGCCAGGGATTTTTTGTGTTAAGAATCTTAGTCAGTATTGAACCAAATGGCACTAAGGATTCTAGATCAATCTTTCATGGATCATTCTTTAAATTAATTGGTTCCAAAAGGCAGAACAAATCTTGGAATGGTTACAAATGGAGTTCCTAAATCTGAGAACTTGAGAGCTAAAACTATAGGCTCTGGTAAATGTACCAGGGTATCAATGGACATAAAGAGAAGGATGAGAATAATGGCAATGATAAAATTATCCCTTAATGTTTGCTTATTTTGAGAAAGATGCTATGTTTAATCTCCCCTGTCAATTTTATTCTTTATAATGATATTCTGTGGTAAATTATGTAATCTTACTGCCTTACATGAAAATATTGAGGTTTAAAGAATTACAAGAATCATAAAAGCAAGTACTTGTATTAGTCATGTTTTCATTACTTGGACCAATATACATGACAATAACAACACAGGGGAGGCATAAATCCATTCTCATTGTCACTGTTGCCTTTCTGCCTGGTGACACCTTGGTCTTTTCATAATATTTTGATTTAATTCATTAATTTTCAGAAAGCACATAAACCTAAGTGAGTATGGTCCTTGAGTCATTTCAATCATCATTTTTAAGTAAAATATCAGATACGAATTTACAGTTTTGAGTCTATTAGGTAGATTGCTAGATAATAAACCTGTGTCGATCAGTTGTGATTACCCATTATTCTCACACCAAGGTAACCTCACTCCTATATCTTGTACAAGCCCCTCATTTTCTATAACATATTTCAGTAATTCATATGTTTAAAATTCATAGAAGGAACGGATTCAAATTTTCAGGTCTACTCAGTTTGAAATCTCAACCAAATTATTGGCTTACTCCTCTGCATTGGAATATCCATCAGAATTATACTTCTTAATTCCATGCTATTACTTAGAAATGCATAATGTGGAATAGAAAACAGAGATCTGAACATTCACATCCATCCAGAGACACAAAGGTTGTGATGAATTCCTGGGCAGATGAGGATTTTCCTACAATCTGTTTCTGTGTTTTAATATCTGACCTGGGTAATCTGGGTGTTAAAGATATTTTACTCTTGAATAAGAATATTTTAGAGCAAGAAATGACCCTCAAGGACAGCTCCATCCCACACATTTTATGAAAGAGGAAGTAGACTCACATGGGAGAAGTAAGGGTTTGTTTCTTTTCGTTTTGATCTTCCTCCTTTTCTCTGCTATAGCATACACTATTATTATTCTTATATGACCTTCCTGACTTTATTTCTATATGTGGAATCCTTTTGATCTAGGGATGTGTCGCATTCCCTAATGCTTTATTTAGAATACTGTTAAGATCATTTTTACATTTTTGTGAATTTTTTTAATTGCTGTCTTTCTCAGTTTCATGAGGAAGCACTTGCTGGTGGGAGGTAAAAATGACAGATATAGAGACAAAGTTAATTTATCCAACTTCATAAACTCTTATTCCACCTCCAAAAATGTTTAATTAGATTGAAAAAGACTTAAGGAGAACCATATTGTAATATAAACTCAGACAGTTTAATTAGTGATTGTCTCTCATCCTTCTCCTTAAACAAGCTTTTCAAGGACAAGTGGAAGGAGTGGGAGAAAAATTCTTTTGATTCTTTAAAACCTCAATATTTTCCTCTAAGGAAGAGAGGACAGGTAGGCAGGGTAGGAACACAGAAGCAGCTCCATCTAGGGAAACAAAGCGGGTGGGTGGATCTTAAGGGCTCTGTACCCCAGTGAGTTCTCCTGGGTTAGTACCACCAGAAATGACAACATTCCAGGAGATTCTAACCATGAAAACCAGAATTTTCATCTTTGGGATTTAAGCCATTAGCCTACATTAAATGGTTCCAAAAGTCCATTGTGTCTTGGGAAGATATAAATCTTGTGGTCGGAACCAGGATTTCTAGAAGCCAGGGGCTTTTACCTTGGCCATTTTGTTCATCTTGCAATCATACTTCTATAGCATTTGATGTAATTGAATATTTGGATCGCACATTATTTCATGGGAGGATTTTACTGTGGTTACAAAGTGTAGATGATATATAGTAGAGAATTCAGGATACAAAGAGTTAAACCACACAAACAAGCAATTTTAAAAAAGGGGATAAATTGCTTTGGGAAGACTGGGTCTGGAAAGCATTTCCAGGAGGCCATGATTAATTGTTCATAGAGATAAATTCCTGTTCCCTTATGAGAACACTATTATGTTCAGAGGTCTAACATATCCATGAGGCTCCCTAAGGGAGATAAATTATACCAAGTTTAATACTGAAACAGAAATAGTAGTAAATCAATAATGAATTTATATAGAAAAACATTGAATGTATTTTCCATTTAATTTTACAAGAACTACATGTATCACCTATGAGCATGCTATCTAATTTAAAATTAATTTTTTTGTTTTATTTGCTTTGAGTTTTAAATGACTGTTAAGAGATCTGAAGATTTTCATTTAGTCACTTCAGTTAGCAAATCTTGCAAATGCTATGTTTTGTTTTGTTTTGTTTTTTAACTAGTGGCAATCAGAATACCTGCATCTTATTCAAATATAAAGATATTTAAATATATCAAGGGGCTACTATTTCTCATTCATTCATTTATTAGACAAATATTGATTGAGAGCCTATTATATGCCTGGCATCATTGTAGATCCTGAAAAAAACAATGAAAAAAATACAACTTGTCTACCTTCATGTTGATTATAATCTAAAAGGATAAAAAATGACAAACAGATAAAAATTAATATATATTCTTCATTACCAAGAATAATATAAGTTGGCAGAACAGAATAAAAAATTTGCTTTTTACATAGAGGACTCAGGAAAAGTCTCCTAGAGAAGGTGTCACAAGGCTTAAATAAGTTATTTGACTGTCTAGAAAAAAAAATATTCCAGAGAAGAAAACAGGGCAGTTGGTTTATGATGTAATATGTCCTCCAAGTTTGAGAAGTTATAAGATGTTGTTGGCTCAGTGGAGCCTGAAGAAAGAGGCCAGAGAGGAAATGGGGCCTCAGATCACAAGGAAACAGGTGGGAATCCACCACAGGGTTTTATAGCAAAGGACTGACTTACCTCATTTACAATTTAGGAATGTTGTATCTATGAACCAAAGTTTATGAGGAGAAATAGAAAGAATCTGAGACACCAGTTCAACAGTTATTTGAGTTGATTAGGAAAGAATGATATTGTATGGACCAGGGAGATTTCAGGGGAAGAGGTGAAAGATGGTCATAGTTTCTATTTTCATGTGTCAAAAGCTGCTAAATCCTTTACATGTAATATCTCACTCAGTCCTCAAAATAGCTGTAAGGGGATATTTTAGTCAGTTTTTGTTTTCTGCTGTGACTAAAGGATCTGACTAGAACAACTGTAGAGGAGGAAAAGTTTCTTTGAGGGCTCATGGTTTCAGAGGTCTTAGTCCATAGAAAGCCTACTCCATTCATAGGAGCTTAAGGTGAGGCAGAATATTGTGATGGAAGAGTGTGGCAGAGGGAAGCAGCTCACATGATGATCAGAGAGCAGAGAGAGATATTTTCATTTTCCAGATACAAATAAGTACCCCAAAGCCACACCCCCAATGACCCATCTCCTCCAGCCACACCTTACTTGCCTTCAATGACCACTCAGTCAATCCCAGATTAATCCAATCTGGGGATTAATTCAATGATTGGTTTAAAACTTTCACAACCCAATCGTTTCTCCTCTGAACCTTCTTGCATTGTCTCACATGTGAGCTTTTGGGGAACATCTCATATCCAAATCACAATAGGGGAACACAGATATTACCATCACCTCCATTTTTACAAGAGAAATCAGTGGTTGAAAGATTTTGAGTAGCTTTTTCACTATGCAGTAATGAGTGGGATTAAGGATGATTACAATGGACTTGTCTCTACCACTTGAGTGTGTCCTTACAGGGTTACACTGTGCTTTATTTAAACTAACCTACAAATTTGACCATTAACTATAGGACGACATGGGAGAGTTTGCGGAGTATCAGGCACACTGATGTGACTTTTCCTTTGTGTGGAATTGGTCATTGTGTTTGCCACTGCCAAAGAAGGATTCCTGCACCATCTTTGAATAATAGTTCCAAGACAAAAGGGTTAAAAGATTCCAGGAATTCAGACAGGGAGAGACTAACAGGCACAAGGAAAAAATGTCACACGTACCACCATCCCATCACACCAAGCTAAAATCAAGTACACATTATTTTTTTCAAGGATTTGAGTTTACCCCCTCAGTGAATTGTTTCTGTTAATGATCAGTTTGTAAGTGTTCACATACCAGTTTAACAATTGTTTTCCCAAATGAACTTCAAAAACCAAGTGTACAAGTTAAATAAATCGTCCAACCCTCACCCTAATCCAGATGTAAAACCTTCCATTCTCCCTCAAAATTAGATCCAGTTTCTACATTCAGCCTTAGGAAGCCACCCAATTTTCTTTTGTTCTCTATAAATCTGCCTTTTATAGAAAATTCATATAAATAAATCATATATATAAAATCTCTTACCTCTGTTATTTGGCATGCTATTTTTGAGATCATCCAAGTTATAGCATATATTAGTGGTTCACTTTATTTTTATAACTGGATAATTTTATATGGTTATGGATGTACCACTTTTCTTTTCTTTTAAAAACCCATTTGCTAATTAATAAACATTTGAGTTGTTTCCAGTTTCTGGCTGTTAAGAATGATAATATTATGGACATTGACACACATGTTTTTATGTGAACATATCTTTTCATTTTGATTGAAAAGATTCCTGGGAGTGAAGTTGCTAGGTTATATGGCAAGTGCATTTTAATATTTTTAAAGAAATATTTCCAAAGTAGCTATATCATTTTAATCTTCCAACTAGCAATTCATGATGATGCCACTTCTTCTACATTATCTATGACTCTTGATATTGTCTTACATTTTCTTCCTAGTCATTCTCATAAGTGTATATTTATGTCTCTTTTTGAGTTTAATTTCCATTTACCTAATTATGAGTAATATGAACATATTTCATGTATATATACATATATATTTAAAATTACTCATTAAATATATATATTATAGATATACATATAGATGATATCCACTGTGGTATATTCATATAGGTAGCAAATTTTGGTCAGTTTTATTTTACCATCCCTCCCTTTTCCTGCTCCTCCTCCCACCCACTCAATCCCCTTCCTCTGCTCCACTAATCTCCCTTCATAGGATTACCCCACACTCTTTTTTTTTTCCTTATTTTGGTTTAGCTTTCTTATATAAGAGAAAACATTCATCCCTCAACTTTATGAGTCTAGCTTATTTCACTTGGCATGATGTTCCCTAGTTCCATCCATTTACTAGCAGATGCTATAATTTCATTCTTTATGGCTGAGTAAGACTACACTGTGTATCTTTGCCAAATTTTCTTTATCCTTTCATCTTCTGATGGGCACCTGAGCTGGTTTCATATCTTAACTAATGTGAGTTGTACTGCTATAAAAATTGATGCGATTATATCTCCGTAGTATGCCAATTTTAGTTCTTTTGGATAAATATCAAGTTGTGAAATAGATGGGTCATATGGTTGCTCCATTCCTAGTCTTTTGAGGAATCTCCATATTACTTTCTAGATTGCTTATACTAATTTGCAGTCCCACTAGCAAAGTATCAGTATACTTTTTCTGCACATGCACACCAGCAATTATTATTATTTGTATTATTGATGATTGCCATTCTGACTCTAGTGAGATGAAATACCAATGCTGTTTTAATTTGCATTTCCCTAATTATTAGGGATGTAGAACATTTTTCATATATTTGTTGGTCATTTGCATTTCTTGTTTTGAGCAGTATCTGCTTAGTTCTTTTGCCCATTTGTTAATTGAACTCTCTCTCTCTCTCTATATATATATGTGTGTGTGTGTGTGTGTGTATATACACATATATACACATATATATAGTAAATTACTATATATATACATACATATATATAGTAAAATTTTTTGAGTTTTTTTATATATTCTGGGTATTAATCACCTGAGGTAGGCAGAATTAACATTGCCAAAATAGCTACATTACCAAAAGTGTTACACAGATTCAATGCAATTCCCACCAAAATGCCAATTAAATTCTTCATAGAACTAGGGAAAAAAAACAGTCCTAAAATTCATTTGGAAGAATAAGAGACCCAGAATAACCAAAAGAATTCTGAGCAAGAAGAGTGATGCTAGAGGCATCACAATTCCAGATCTGAAATTATGCTATAGAGCCATAGTAACAAAAACAACATGGTACTGGCACCCAAACACACATGAAGAACACTGGAATAAAATGGAAGACACAGAGACAAATCTCCACATAGATCCAGTCATCTGATACTTCACACAGGTGCCAGGAACATACATTGGAGAAAACTGCCTTTTTAACAAATGGTGCTGGGAATACTGGAAATCCATATATAAAAGAATGAATCTAGATTCCCATCTTTCATCCTGAACATAAGTCAACTCAAAGTGGGTCTAAGACCTAAGAATTCAGACCAGAAACTTTGCAACTGCTAGACAAAAGCATAGGGTCAACACTACAACATATCGGTACAGGCACCAACTTCTTTAACAAAAACCCTAGAGGGCAAGAAATAAAAACAAGAATCAACAAGTGGGATGGCATCAAATTAAAAACCTCTGCACAGCAAAGAGAATAAGAGCATGAAGAGAGAGACTACAGAATGGAAGAAGATCCCTACCAGCTTTTAATATTTTTTATAAGGCAGGACTACTAGCAAATTTTTCAGTCTTATTTTTTTTTTTTATTTTACTCGTAAGTTTGCAGGAGGGAGTTCTTGGTTTATGATTTGCATTTTTTTCTTTTGCCAATTTGAATAAGCCATTGTTGCTGCCTTTTGATTTGCATTGCTTCTGATGAGAAAAATTATCTTTTTGATGCTCCACTTATATAATGAACTGTTTTTTCTTTTTGCTGATTTCAAGATGTTTTATCTTTGTCTTTAAACAATTTAAATGTGTACTATTTGTATAGATTTTTATGTTTATTTATGTATAGATCTGTTCATGGAGCTTCTTGGTTGTGTAGATTGTCATTTTCATCAAATTTGGAAGGTTTTAGTCATTATTTATTCAAATATTTTGTCTGTTCCTCATTTTCTCCCATTACACAAATGCTTGATGTTGAATAGGTCTCTGTTCATTGTCCTTCAATGTTTTCCCTCTTCTGTTCTTCACACTAGGTAATTTGTGTTGATCTCTCTTCAAGTTCCATTATTCTTTCTCTGCCATTGAGCTATTGTAATATTTTGTGATTTTAACTTTTGTACTATGATATTCTAGGTTTTCCAATTTTTATAATAATTTCTATATCTTATTTAGCACCTCTGATGATTTATTTAAAATAGTTCCCTTAATTCTTTCTACATAGTTTTCTTCATGATTTAAGCATTTTTATAATCAAAGCATTGAAATTTTTCTCTGCTAAATACAGTATCTGGGAATACTCTATTGACTGTTAATCTTTTTGTTTTCCTGGAGTATGGACCATCATTTTCTGTTTCTTTACATCCTTCTTAATCTTTTTAAAACACTGGATAATTGGAAAATATGTTGACTGAATTATATTTCTCTTTAAAGGATTATGTTGTTACTATTTTACTGGTTATTTAATTATTTACTTAGTAACTGTACTCCATATTATATTCTGTATTCTATATTATAAGTAGTCATTTATGTCCTTCCTGCACACACACATGCATGAACCCAGTTCGATTTTTACAGACCTTATTACATGGCATTTTGTACCTATGAGAAGTTTAGTTGTAAGACTTCTAACCTCTGACAAGAAGTCTATGATTAAGTATTAGCATTAATGCAAAGCTCAAGCTATCTTTAAGTCTCTTCTATAAGACCCTTTCAAGTCTTTTATGCACAAGCTTGTGACTTGGGGTCAATCAGCAGAGTATGAATAGACTGACTATCTCTGGTCTCTTCTGCATATTTGAGCAGGCTTAGTAAAATACTTGTCCCCCAGCCATACAACCTAAACTAATACATCTGATATGTTGACTTTCCCTATTCATCTCCCTCTGAGAAGTCACAGTTGTAATGCTGCTGGGCATAGGTGTCAACTGCCATTTCACCTAGAGTAAATTCCTTTTGCCTCCTGCCTAATATCTGCCAGTACTCATAGTTTGACCTATTCTGGCAGAACCACTATGCTGAGCTGGAAGAGAAGAGAGGGGCATATACTAGACAAAATGCCAAAGATCTCCACTATACTTATTCAATGTTCAGCAGTTTTTTAAATCACCTTTCAGATTGTCACGTGGCCTTGCTTGGCTTGAAGACCAAAAGGTTTTTCCTTTTAAAATTTTTTTTGTCTATTTATTTGACTTTTAACTGTTTTTGGAGAGATGAATTGCCAAGCTCTTCAATTAGCCATTTCCATAATTATTTCCACTCTTAAAAAAACAACTTTATTTTGACCATGAATGAATAGGCCTTGTGTATGACTTTGGGTATCACAAAGTTTCTTCCAGATTTCACTGCACTCTATTCTCTGAAGCAAAGAGGCTATCAATTTTAGTTGCAAAGTTAGCTTCTCTTTATTTTTTTGTTACAAAATAATATAAAATATCAAAAGTCAAAGGTTGGAACCATATACTGTGGTGGCAGAGATTCTGAGAAAGTTCCCATCATAGAGATTTTATTCTTTCCATCTTGAAAGCACATTAGTTCAAGAAGTTATTATGTTTGGTTTTTCATTCTGTTTTGTTCACAGCAAGAAAGGAGGTTCAAGCCAGACCAAAGAGCATCTTTAGCTGCTCAAAACTTTGTTCCATTTTCCTGCCTCTGCATCAGGGGATATCATTAGCTAAAGCAATGCAATTAACATACTCCTTACTTAAATCCTGCAAGACATTAGAACTGGGTTAAATTGATGAAAGAACAACAACGTGGCTATAGTCATCTCACTTCAACAAAATGACTCTTTCAATGTTATAAGCTAACATTCATTTTTAATGCCTTTCCTCACCTGTGTCCTAAGTTGCTTAAATGGAACCATTGAAACAATTCAAGTTAGCTCAAATATTTCTACACTTCTTTTTTGAGCCAGAATATTATGATTCTGAAATAGTAATCTAAACATGTTATTACTTTATTCCTGAAATTTTAAATTCTAAGGAAAAAAGTGTTTACCAATAAGACATTTTGCCTTTAAAATATTTATATTTCTAGTCTTTATTTTTCTCATTATAAAATAACACTTTTTGCAATCACCTGTGGCAGATGTTATTACTTGTACCCAAGATCCATTCTTTTCACTTCCCTTTTAATAATCATAGTATCATTTTAAAATTTATATCTGCCCAGCTAGGGGCTACATTTGTATCTACTTTGCATGTCTGAGTGGTTATGAAATTGAGACTTGAGAGGTTAATTAACATGATAAATCTCACGATGTTATTTTTGGGAGAGATGGGATTTGAGGCCATGTTCTCAATCTCTGATGAAATCTTTCAGTGCTAAAATGATTTTCTAAGTCATCCTTTGGGGATAGACTGCACTCAAAATTACAGTTTCCTTTTGATGTGCATTTTCATTCTTAACTGATCCTTTATTCATTGTAAATATTTCCTTTCTAATACTTATAAACAAAAATTACATTCAGTGAAGAGAATTTATTTATGGCCAGTGAAAACTCTTTATTCAAAAGGTCATGGGATTTCTAGCATTCATGGGGCAAAACACCAGATGATGGACGGGCCATGGTAATGGAATAGGACACTGTAAATGCTGGGCATGCAAAGTTCGGTTTTATCCACAAATGAAAGGAAGAAAATCAGCAGGTCATAAATACTCTGGTCACCATCTGGCACAGAGAAGATGTCAATTTTAGCTTACATAGATCTCATTTACAATGATCCAGTATTAGTGATTAATATGTAAAACAGGCTTTTTTATCTGAAAGAAATTCACTTTTCGATATTTGTTATTGTGAGCCTAGGTTTCTAACTCTCGCCTCTATCTTTACATGTGTTAAAACAGAGGAAGCTACTTTGATGAAAGAAAACTGAGGATAGGAATTAGAAGACATGGAAGAAGGGGCTTCTGGATTGGCCAGTCACTAACACAATCTCTTCAGAGAAGTAGTCAAGTCTTTTTACTAAACGTGGTTGTATGCCTTTACCTGTAAAATGGGACAATTTTCATATGTCATCAATTCTAATATTCATACTTTACCTCTGTATTTTAAATTCTTTTAAAATTGGAGTACATCTAAAGATAAATATGACCTTAGAATTTGACAGCATGTTTTCATTCTTAGATGTAGATGAGATGGTGATGTATTTTTGACTTGGTGTCATTGATGATGAAATTATCTGACGTGTTCTGGAGAAAATCTAGAAAAAAGTTAAATGTAGAATGGCATTTTAAAACATTATCACAGATACGTACAAAAGTAAAGTTACATCAGTCTTTTAAGAATAAAACTCTGTGGGCACAGAAAGACAAATACTGCAGGATCTTACTCAGATGCCTAATCTGAAATAATTGACCCCACAGAAGTTGAGAGTGAAACAGTGGTTTCCAGAGGCCGAGAGATTGGGGGAGGGGATGGAGCAAGGTTACTGTGTCTTAGTGTTCCATGACACTGTAGGATAACTTAAGATAGCAACAATGTGCTGGACATTTGAATCAGCTAGAAGAAAGAATCTTAAATGTTTTCAAGACAAAGAAAAATGATCAGTGTTTGAGGAAGCACATATATTTAAGCTTATTTAAACATCACACAATATATACATGTGTGTAAATATTACCTAGTGCCCTATTAATATATAAGATTTTATAGGTTATTTTTCTATTATTTAAAAAAGCAAGAAAAAAACAAACAAAAAAGAATACAACTGAACAATTGCCTAACAAGAAAAGTGACCAGAATATTAGTTTAGTAATGGTAGAACTCTATGTTTTTGAAATACACTTAATTCTTCATTTCAAAATAACAGTCTTTCAGAGAGTGGTGGGAAAATAAAACTGAAATTTCAAAATCAAGTTATATTTTGGGGATGTTTATATTCAAGGATAAAGAAAAAATTCGGCAGAAAAAGCAAGTTACCAACAAAGAAAGAAATGGAAACCCAAGTTTTCTTCTACAATAACATACAATAGAAGAAAAACTTATGGGGCAGTTCACATTATCTTTTTTTTTTTTTTTTTTTTTTTA
>CM053399.1:24326326-24346735 GCA_028644305.1 Xerus rutilus | reverse complement strand
ATTATCAGAAGCTGTACACACTATTCACTGAAAACATTTGTTGAGGCAAATAGAAAAAAATTGTTACAATCATAATTTTTCTAACTTTGCACAAAATTATAAGCAGATTACATTCTTCATATTAAACATCTTTATATGCACTTTCAATGAACAGTATATATATATATATATATTTTTATATATATTTTTATCGACCATCACATTATCTTTTGAATAAAGTAAAGTACTACAAATGATATACATCCAATCAGGTGGTCCAGCAATTAACAGCTGAGTTATAGCTGTGTTATAATGTAGCAATTATAGAAAAAACCTTGATAGTGAAATCTAACCCATAGAAGGACTGAATCTACGTCAAAAGGATGAGTTTTTAGAATTTAGTCTACTTTAAACAAATTTAAGATAATGATTATGGAAGATAATATAGATGTAAAAAAAATGGCAGTTTAAAATTTCAGTATAATTAAGAAAATTGGAAGGAGGATAATGTTCCTTCTTGTCTCTAATAGCAAGGTAAATTAGTATGGTTTAAACTTGATTAAATTTGTAGCATGCAGTTAAAAATAATTATTTCAACCTCAATATTATCATGGTTATTTTTAAAAAATTAAAGTGTATGGAGATATTTCAGTAATATCTTTTCCTGTCAAGAAACATTTAAATTTACCAACTACATTTATTTAACTAAAAGCCAGCATTTTTGCTTCTTTTATATGAAAATTAATCTTAATACTTTATTTGCAAAGTATAGAGAAAATAAGACCATATTTTATAATGTATATATAAATAGTGACTTTGTGAATTATTCTATTCATATACATTTTGATATGCATGTGTACTCAGGATGTTGATATATATACATATATATATATATACAAGCTGAATGTTGGCACTTGGTATTTTTCACCAGCAGGATTTGGAATGGTTTGATAATTTATCATGGCTCAGTTACTTTTTCAATTATAGAAGCATTTATAATTATAAATCTAGAAGTGACAATAAAATAAAACAAAAGTGTATCTGTATAACTTATCTGTCTGGAATATAAATTGTAGCTGGTGGAAAAAATAGAGAGAGAGAACCAGAAAAACTGAAATTTGTCAATGATACAGGTGCATATTAACTTGTCAGACTTAGGATGAAAGGCCAGGGCCTTTTTCATAATTATGAGAATTTGATTATACTTTAGTTGATGCTTTATGCAGACCATTTTCTTACAGTCTTCTCTAAAATTCTCATTTTTTTCATTGAAGTCCTTAAAATAGAACAAGAATTTAAAAATCATTTCCAAATTTAATCTTTGTAGATATTTAATTTTTATTCTTACCTTTTACATTTGTCTTACTGTTCCTATGTTGTATGCATCTAAATTTATTGTTTTATAAAACTAGTTAACTTAGTTTTCATGGAAATTGTAATTATTTTTGCTCTCATATTCCACTAATTTAAATGTTTCAGTGTAGCATATGACTATAGCAAATAAAACTACAAAAAAATAGCTTGAAAACAAATTAACATTTTAAATATCTTTAAAACTTTAAAATAAAGTAACCTATTTACCTTTAAGGTAACTGCTTTACATGTGTATACGAATATTTCTCTGTGTGTGTATGTGTGTGTGTGCATTTATGCACATTCAAATACCACTGGGTTTAATACTAATATTCTGGACCATAGGACTTTTTAATTAAGATCCTGGAATATAATTTGAGAAATAATGGTTCACTATTATAATAGCTATGGAATGGTAATATCCCTTTTCTCCCATTATTCCATTTTAATTTGGTTGGTATTATCAGGAGTCTTTAAAGTATCAAAAAATGAATTGAATTAATTTAATCATTACAGAGAATTAACTGACATCCTTGTCTGCAAAGTACAAGAAAATCCCAACAAGAATAACAGGGGAGAAAAGCTTTATTTTGGCTCATGGTTTCAGAGGTTTCTGTCCAGGGTCAACTAGATCCATTATTTTGAGTGCAAAGCGAGGCAGAACATCATGGTTGAAGGATGTGGTAGAGGAAACCTGCTCAGCTCACGGCAGCCAGAAAGAAAAAGGAGAGAGTACTGGGGGGAAAAGATCTGGGACAAGATATGGTCCCCAAGGACATTTCTTCAGTGACCTGCTTCCTCCAAACACACTCAGCTTGCCTACAATTTCCAGTATCTCCCCTTAGTCCATTCAGCTATCAAAGCTCTCATGATCTAATCACTTCCCAAAGCCTCACTTCTGAAACTGGCTTTACTGAGGTCAAAGGCTTCAACACATATGACTTTGGGGTTCATTTCAGATCCAAACCATAATTGTGTGGCTTTAGGAAAACTAAATGTGTATGCTCAAGCAATGCTACTTGGAATCTTTCTGCACATTTCAACTTCACTTTTCTCTGTATATCTTTTTCATTCATACTGGAGTCAACATCCCCCTTGTGATTCAGGAAAAATGGCTCCTGGAACTCCAAGCTAAGGCTCTCCCAATTTAGATAACACAGTAGAAAGCAAGCTTTGTTTGCCCACTGTATCTATTTAAATTTGGAGGACTCTGACTAGTTCTACTTGGCTCTAGCATATGTCCCTGATGAGTTATTACTTCTATAAAAGTAGAATATGCTATGAATAACTGAATGCTATTTTCATATCTACCACTGGAATTGACAACTATACAAATCTACAAGAGCAAAGAGTGGTATAATTCTCTAAAAAGACAGGAAGTCTGGGCAGCCAGGAACAGTAGATACTTACTAAAGGGAGTAATCCCTTGCTTACCTGTGTAGATTTATCCACCTCATTCCAAGTGAGCACTTCCCCCTTCATGCCTATCTCTAGTGGAGAGGCTCAGATACATGAAAATCGGGAAGTAATTTTATCTGGATTACTACCCAGGAAACAAAGGGACAATCAAGAAGTGGAAAGTCATTTATAGACATAATATAATATAGAAAATACAAGCTAAGCTATGACAACTATCACCAATCTATTAAAACTTCAAAGCCAAAACTTTTCAGTGAAAATTGTTAGAACTAAATTAAAGTTGAATCACCTTTTTACTAATGGCTCTACATTCGTGTTTCCTCTGAAATATAGCTTGGATTCTACTGAACCAATTCGTTTGCCTGTTATGATTGCTTCAAAACTTTGGCCACTGGAATTTCTAACATTTGGTAAACATTAAACAAGGTATATCTACATACCTACCACCTGTACCCCCACCAAGCTTTGTGAAACCTGCTCCTATCCTTTGTGGCTTATATTCTTTTGAAATCTGTGGACCATAGTTGTATATTATAGCTATTTCTTAATCTTAGAGATTTTATCCCAATATGTGGAAAGAGTAATTGGAAATTCCAAGGAAGAAATAGCCCAGCACTGGTTTAATCAGTTTTCTGTAGTTATTAAGAGGATATCCATTGAGGTCACATAGTCCTGAGTTGATCATAGTGCTGCCCATTGCAAATTATGTAATATTGAGCAAACTTTTTAACATCTTCTGACACATTTTTCATTTCTACAATATTGACTTCAAGTACAGTGCTGACAATGTCATTTTAAAGATTGCATTATATAGCATTTACAAAGCACTTAGTATAGCTTAGTTAGCAAAAGTCACATAAATAATCAATTGCCACTGTTCAAATTTCTGCAAAGGAGAACTGCAGATTACTATAGGAATAGACAGCAGAAAAGTGTGACCCTAACCAGGAGTGCCAGCCATATTCCCAGGACTCTGTAAGAGATTAACACCAGCATTTCAACAAATTTACCTTGTGCAGGAAGAGATATGTGTCTCTCATGACAGTGATGAAAAATTATTTCAATAATTACAGTAGAAAATTTGTTTTTAGAAAAAATGTTTAGGGAATGTCACATGAATTTGTATTTATAGAAATCACTTGCCTAAGAGTAGCTAATTAGGTAAAGAGAAGTCAAGGAATCTTGTCAAAAGTACAACTTACAGTAACTTTAAGTGTACAAAATATTTTTCCCTTTATTTTAAATTAACTAATAGGAAGTGAAGGAATTTGAAAGGGAGCAAAAATATACTATGAAAAGTAAGATCCAACATCAAAGGAAAAAGAAATTACCAAAACAAAATGAAAACCATCATGCCAAAATAACACAAGAACACAGTGGGAGACAATGGAATTTTATTGTAAATTCTGATGTCTTTTCAAATGTCAGTGCATTTTGTTCTTGTATCCAAGCATCTGCATCAGATATATTTTTGGAATTATACCTGCTATAAAGGATAGACTTTCTGCCAATTGACTTATCAGGAGACACTGGTAGTTCTATTCATGACAATAAATGTCTTCTGTTCAGCCTAGGACTAAGTTGCCTGCTTGTCTCTCTGCTCTCTGCCTGAGCCACAGAGGTTGGGGGGAATCTGGGAGGTTCTGCAGCTGCTTTCCTGCAGGGCTTTCTGGCAAGGGCTGCTGGAATGGGAATCATAAACATGGCAGGTAGTTTCATCCAAGCATTTAAGCTTAAGGCTGATTGTCTCAAGTTCCATACTTTAGAAAGTCTAAACTGACTGAACTGTGTCAAAGTCATAAGGCATTGACTTAGGAAGTAAGGCAACTGGGAAAGTCAGTGACATGAACAAAGAAGGAAATGAATGCTTAAAAAAATGAAAATTGTTCAAGTCTTCTCTACTAAATCAATGAGAAATCTTCAGGGCAAACAAATGCTCCAGCATTTTCACACACACTCCCAAAGGTATATTTTTGTCTTGAAATTTTGTCTTCAAATTTTTGGTCAATGGTAATTTGAACATAGGGAGGAAGTAGAATGCCATAGAGGTGACTGCTCAGCGCATCCATCTGTAAGTTGTGAGGAAAGCACCTGAGGGCATGAGATGGTAAGGACATTTGCAATACCCTTCTCTCCACACACAGCTTGTAAGGGTCATTAGCCCCTCAGCAGCTACTGAGGAGGTGTTCCAGGATCCTCCTTGGGCACCTAATCTGAGATGCTCAAGTCTCTCATTACAATGGTGTAATATTTGCCTGTAGCCTACTGTACATCCTTCTATGTAGTCAGCCCTTCGCGTCATGAGGTTCCCCATCTGGAATTCAACAACTGCAGACTGAAAATGTCGGAGGGCTGCGGATGACTTCAGTAGTATTTACTTAGCTTGTGTGTGAGGTTCCGGGTTTGATTCCCAGCATTGCAAAAAAAAAAAAAAAATCTGTAATATCTGTAATAAATATACATAGAAATTTTTCTCATCATTACTTTCTAAATAAAGTGAAACATCTATGTACATAGCATTTATTGTGTGGTAGGTATTATAAGTCATCTAGAAATCATTTAAAATGTATTGGAGGATGTGCATAGGTCATATGCAAAGTCTATGCCATTTTACATAAAAGACTTGAACATCTGAGGATTTTGATTTCTGAGGGATCAACTTGGAACAAATCACTTGCAGATTCCAAGGGATGTTTGTATGTTAAATCATCTCTTCCTTATATCTAATGTAATATGAAGTTTTTGTAAATAGTTGTTATGCTATGTTGTTTTAGAGAATGAATACAAATGGAATTATTTTTCCCAAATATATTCAATCTATGTTTGGTTTAATCCACAGAAGAGGAAGCCACAGATAGGGAGAGCCACTTGTATAGGAACTGGAGATCACACTTACACACATACAATGTTTCAAAATCAGGTTGAAGAATTTATGTAATGTATGTGTTAATAGAGCAAAAATATCATCAAGAGTCAATTTCTAGTTATCCTCCCCAGGATAACACAATTTAGATAATTTTTTCTCTTGCAGAACGTTTTCTAAGTGCCAAGTTATGTAGGGAATGAAGTGTTACCTAGCAATATGGCCAATGTTCAATTACCCACGGCAATGGGAGACTGAGCTAGAAGAGAGATTTAAAATTCACTGACTGTCCCCAAACTTGAGTTTCATCATTTGCATCACTTTCCATTTGTACTAAGCTCATTGGAAGCACTGTCTAAAGAGAGTATCTTGTGATTCCAGTTTCATCTCTTTTCATGTTCTTTGTCTTCCAAACAGGGAATACAATTGAAGAACTTATTTCATCTTTCTATCTTCAGGGCTTAATAAAAGACTTGGATCACAGTGAGTGTTCAAAAATATTGAACTGTTAGAATGGGATAAAATGGTCACAATCTTGTAGAAAGGATCTGTGTAATTCCTGAACTGAGAGTTGTATATGATCCTAAACTGACTTTTATAGATGAGACCAGAAAAAGCTGTATATTATTTGAAAACTGAAGAATACAACTAGATTTACTTTTAAAATAATTATACTAGAGTCACCCATCCATCCATTGACAAATATTTATTAAATTTCTACTATGTGCCAGTCTTTGCTTTGGGTATTGTACATTTAGCAGCAAAAGAGCTAGATAGGATTTGTCCCTTCATGGACAATAGGTTTTATTTAGATGAGTTAGATTCAAAGCAAATATTCCAGATATGGAGAGATATAGATACCTATGGATATATTATATATACAAGTTAAAGTATTGTATAGGTTGGGCTAGGAAATACACAAACAGGATGGTCAGAAATTCCTCTTTGCTGAAAGATGAGATAGTCCTTGCCATGTAAAAGTCCAGAGAAAAGGAGTTTTTGATACCGAAGTCCCAAGCTGAGGAAGAATTTTTCAATCTAGAGAACAAATCCAAGACAGGTTAGCTGAAACATGGTGGATGAGTTTCTGAGATCTTCTTTAAAAATCTCAGCTGATATATTACTCCTTCAAAGTTGGTTCAGCTGAAGACCAGGGTTATCCTTCTTTCCTTAGCCTCAAATGGAAACTTTGAATAGGAGCTTCCTAGGTCTAAACACATGATTCTTTACCATATTTTGTTCAGACTCATTTGAGATTTTTATTACATTTGTCTCCTTCTTACTATTCTGTATATATCTATGTTATGTACATGCACACACACACACTTGCACACACACACACACACACATTCTATCATCACATTCTTTTTAAAGTAGTTTAGGACTTCAATAACAAATCATTTTCTCATCGGATGCCTAGAATATTAGATTCAGGCATGGTTTTGAATGCCGCTTTGTTCTTGATACTGCCTAGGTACTGGGGATCCACTCAGCAAAGGACCTACCCCTTCTAGTGTATGAATTTAGATTACTGAAAATATTTCCTTGTCACTAATAGATTCAGTATTGAGGGTTTTATTTTTTAATGTAATCACTCTCTTAAATACTAATCCATATATAATAAGTCACATATATGAGGCACACAATTTGGTAAGCTTTGTCATACTTGTACAACTATGTCATCATGGTCACAGAATAGATAATAAAACACCCATCACCCCAAAGGTTTCTTCGTGTCCCTTTATAATTATTTCTTCCTACCCATCCTCCTTCAGGCAACTAATAATCTAGTTACCTCCTGTCACTACAGGTTATATTGCACTATCTAGAATATATACATGGAATCATGCAGTGTATGCTATTTTCTTTCACCTTCTCTCACCCTTCTTAAGTTATTTAGGGATACCTCAATGTTGTGTGTAGTATCAACAGATCATTCCATTTTAATATTAAGGGACATGATTCACATACTGTAAAATTTATCTTTTTACAGTATACAATTCAGAGGTTTTTATTTTATTTAGAAGGAGTGTGCACTCATCACCACTATCTAGTTCAGAACAATTCCATCTCCACAAAAAGAAATCCCATGCACATTAGCAGTCATTTTATTTTTCTCCTCCTTAGAGTTCCTGGCCCACACTGATATATGTCTTTATATATTGTGGTATTCTGGACTTTTCATATAAATGGATCATACAATATGTGGCCCTTTCTGTGTGGTTTTCTTCACTTCACATGATGTTTTCATGCTTATTGCTTGGTGTAGTATAGCATATGCCAGTATCCCATTCCTTTTTATAACTGAATATTTCATTGTTTATTCATCAGTTGTTGGGCACAAAGTTTCTTTTTACATTTAGGCTATTATAAATAATGCTGCTAGGAATATTCCTATACAAGTTTTTGCATGAAAATGTACTTTCTATTTTCTTGGGTATCTGTGAAGGAGTGGAATTGCTGAGTCTTAAGGTAACTATGTTTAATTTTCTGATAAACTAACTGGATATGGTTCAGGTGGTTGCACCAGTTCGCATTCCCATTAGTAATGCATAAAATTCAAGTATTTTCAGATACTTTCCAAAACTTGCCATTGTTTCATTTCTTATAACTATTCTAATGATGTGAAGTGTTATTTTTTTTTGCTTGAAATTTTCTAATGTTTGTCTTTCTTCATGTGCTTATTGGCAATTTGTATTTATTCTCTAGTGAGATCTATATTAAAATATTTTGGCCATTTTCCTCCCAATTCCTTTTTTTCCCTTTTTTTTTCTTTTAGTTATACATAACTAAATGGGATTCATTTGACATAATTATAGAATCATGAAATATAATTTGCTCTAATTCAGTCCCCAGCACTTCCCCTTTCTCTCCCTGCTTCTCTCCCCATGTTCTTTTTCCTCTGTTCTACTGATTTTTATGCTATTTACTTATAGTTTTTAAAAATTTAATTAGTGTCTTGTGAATACACAAGATGGTGAGATTCACTCTGGTATGTATTTTGACCATTTTTAAATTGAGTTGTTTGATGTTTTCCTTTAGAGCTGTAACACTTTTTTATATAATTCTAGTTACTAAACTTTTATCAGATAATGATTTGGAAGTGTTTTCTCTCATTTTATGGGTCATCCTTTCTTTGTCTTTATAGTGGCCTTTGAAGCATAAAAAGTTGTAAAATCTGATAAATTCTAATTTATCTGTGCTTTTTTTCTTTAGTTGTTGGTGATTTAGGTTCCAAATTGAAAGAACTATTGCTTAACTCTTGGTCACAAATATTCACAGTCTGTATCTTCTCAGTCCTGCCTTTTATGTTTAGATCTTTGATCTATTTATAGATATGGTGGGAAGTAGGAGTTCAGATTAATTTATTTGCATGTGTATATCCCTTTGTCTCAGTTACATATATCAAAAAGAATTCTTCCTGGCTTAAACTTTTTGCCACTCCTGTTAAAAATCCATTGACTCTAATACAGGTTGACTTTGGGAATCCCCAGTCTGTTCTATTGATGTGTGTATCAATTCTTATGCCAGTGTTATAGTCTTGATTACTGTATCCCTGTAGTAAGCTGTATAATTAAAAAGTGTGACTCTTCCTACTTTGTTCTTCCTTTTCTAGATTGTTCCAGTTATTACAAGAGCTCATTCATTTTTATTGATAGGTATTTTTCCATTGTATGGATAAACCATAATTTCCATAGTCATTGACCTGTTTATGGACATTTGAGCTGTTTTTAGTTTGGGATAGTTCAAATACAGTTTCTAAGAATGTTTTATAGAAATATATTTTTACTTCTGTTGGGCAAATATTAAGGAGTTGAATGACAGTATTTTATTTTGAAACAACAGTTCAACAAAATATTATATTTCAATTCCTAGATCCCTTTCACATAGTAATGAAGAATTAGGTTGAAACTTGATCAAGTGCTTGGTATAATAGACAGAAAAAAAGAGGTTTGAGCAAATGAATGGCAAATTGGTGTATCAAAAATCATTCTTCGGGGCTGGGATTGTGGCTCAGCGGTGGAGCGCTTGCCTCGCATGCGTGGGGCCCTGGGTTCGATCCTCAGCACCACATACAAACCAATAAAAAATAAAGACATTGTGTCCATCTACAACTAAAAAAAAAAAAGTTTAAAAAAAAAAAATCATTCTTCCTTGAAGAACAAAAGCGAGTCTCAGCTAAGAGTTAGAGAGTGAGTTATAAGAAAATGTTTGAAATCTCATTTTGTTTATAAATTTATTTTAAAAGACAACATTTAGATGCCTAAGTGCAATGTGCCTCAAAATCAGATGTATCAAATTTCTAATTTCAGCATCATTCATGGATCCTTAACTTGGACCATAACTTAAGCATCTTAGTCTCAATCTGATGGGTTTACACAGGGATGCTTTTGCCATTAGAATTAAACAGCTCTTTACACCTGATAGTTGTATTGCATTTTCATATCCTGCAAATCAAAACACTACATTGATGGAGGAACATATTATGATGTCTATAGTAGTATTCTATGGAGGATGTGCTAGGGGCTGGCAGTAAGTAGGAACATTTGTTTTTTTACCCATGTTCTCTTCAACTATTTTGTTTCTGAATTTTGATATAGAGCATGATAATTAAGTTCAGGGGAGCTGCTAAGATGGGGCAGCCAATTCACAGGTGTGGGAACATCTGAGTCAACTCCTTCTAGGATTGAGGGTGCCAAGGAGAACACCTGTCTGTGCATAGAAGTTGCTTTGCCTGCCAAAATCCCTGCTAAGAGATGAGAGGCAGAGCAAACAGCTATCCAAAGACTAAGCAGCACTGAACACAAATGAAAAGAGGACCCTAAGCATAAGAAATCCAAGACTGGGAGCTGTAGGTTGGAGCAAATGCTATGTAAATGCAGTTAGCAAAAATACTTTTCTCAACTGTTAAAAGATATTTAGCAATATTAAAACTGGAGAATCACTGATATTTTATTAAAGAAACTTTCCAAATACATATGATAGCAGAATGCTTTATGCCTTTTGAAAAATATTAGAAAGGGAAGAAATTTCAAAATCATTTAGACTAAGAGGGTTGCATGATATTTGTGTATTCCTAAACCAGGAATTAAACTAAGAACCAGTGTGCACAAGTGACTATTCACCACTCACCTTCCAAGAACCCAGTGTTGATAGACCATTGGCTCACTGCAAATTCCTAACAAATTACAGGAATGAGTATATTGCAATCATATACACATTGAGCTATAAAGGGCAGATACCTTAGAGGAAACATTATTAAATCCAAAGAAGAGGGAATGGCAAGCATGGCTTTGCAGAGGAGAATGTCAATGGTGAGGTATGGAAGTTGATCTAGAATTAGGAAAGAATACAACAGCATGCTTGCTCAACAAATTATTTGGATATATGTCATCTATGGGCATATCACCATTATAAAGACATTTTTAAAGTCCTGACGGTCTTCTGACCATTATTTTATATGATCTGTAAAAGGCCATGTTTCTAGAGTTTGCACTCTATAGCCATAGTTGACTACTTTATAGTAATTTAGTGCTCAGTTTACAGAATTATACTTATTAACTTCAAGTCATTGTATTATTTATTAAAAATAATTCATTACAATTGGAATATACTTGTCCAGTCTGTTGGGCTTGGCCTTGTTGGCTTGCACTGACCAGTGAAACTTGGAAAGATGGTAAGGTGTCTGTCCTGAGCAATGCCCTTAAGAAGCAGGTTGCCATTCATGTTCCTTATGCTCCTGTGGTCCATCACATGTTCAAAGATCTGCCAGCCATGAGTGTGAACTTTAATGTTTGTCATTGTAGGCCACTGAGTTTTGGGGGTTTTTACACAAGATTTCTGATGGAGAAGTTAATAAAGCAATCATGGAGAGTGTTAAAAACTAGTGTAAACTACTTACTATGATGTCAATGAGAAAAGTATGTACTTGAGTTTGAAGCAAACTGAAACTAGAGATATTTAAGTGTAATTATAAGATCCAAAATCAAAGTCAAAACACTTAAAAGGTGAAATAAATGCTGATGTTTATAGTCTTGCAGGATAGATTTTCTCAATGGAAGTATGAGGAAAATGTTAAAAATTAAAAAGGTGAAACATAAAATTAAAAGTATGATGGACTTACATTACATTAAGCTTTCTCATAAAATGTTTGTGGTGATAGATGACAGAAGCCTAATTTAAAATACTTCCCTGGATAATGCTATTTAAAATTTAACCCCTCTTTATTCTTGACTACACCCACATTCTTATTCCACTTTATTCTCCTAAGCATATATCACTAATACATATTAAATGATTATTTATGTGTCTCGCTCATTGTCTATCTCACCACAAGAATGTGAGTTGCATGAAGTCACTGGATTGTATGTTTTACTTGTAGCTATATTTTCATTACCAAAAAGAACAGCTTGGCAAAGTATTGATGCTGAATAAATGAATAAATTATTTAAAATAAATTAATAAATGGCTTGAGCAAAATGGAAATTATTAAATTCTTAGCTAGAATAATACTGGGTGTGGTTAATCAAAGAAAAAATTGCAGAAATAATTGCAAAGAAATCAGTGGCAGAAATTAAACAACCATTAATGTCTTTACAACAGCCTTTCTCCATTTTCTCTCATTGAATATATCTGCATAATTGCTGTGTGTGTACCTATGTGTGCATGTACATTGATCTTATTTGTCCTACTATAGGTGTCTCCTTTCATATAATAGGAAAGATAGCTTCTGGAAAATCCAAAAATAGAGCATCTCATAGAGAATTTAGAAGAAAAGAGAATACCTCTTCCTCCTGAATATCTCACATCAGTCCTTAGAAAAGACTTTACTTTTTATCGTCTGCTCATCCATTGCAGGAATTACTAAAGTGAGTGGATAGATCACATGGTTGAAAGGTCTGGGACATATTTGCATCCATGAAATTAAAAGAAGTGAATAGGTATGTTTAATTGTATGAAGACAAGACTGTAGCTGCACCCTAACAAATGCAGGAGAGAGTCCTCCAAGTACAAGGAATACTTATGCTGCATGTTCAAGTCCACTGGTAAACAAAGAAAAATTTTTGCATTCTAACTCATGATTAGCTAATATGATTCAATAAACATATTATTTGTCACTGAACGTGGGTATGACCTTAAGATCTATCTCATTAAGCACTAATATGACCTGAGAATCTATTTTTTTTTTAAAAATGTTATTTATTCTAATTAGGTTTACATAACAGAAGAATGCATTTTAATTCATTGTACACAAGTGGAGCACAACTTTTCACTTCTCCAGTTGTACACAATATCAAGTTATACCATATGTGCAGTCATACATGGACCTAGGGCATTGTTGTCCATCGCATTCCACCATCTTTCCTGCCCCCATGTCCCATCTCCTCCACTCCCTCCTCTTTGACCAAAATTTCTCCATTCTTCCCATGCCCTCTCCCACATTATGGATCAGCATCTACTTATCAGAGAGAACATTCAGCATTTGGTTTGTTGGGATTGACTTACTTCACTTAGCATAATGTTCTCCAACTCCATCCATTTACCTGCAAATGCCATAATTTTATTCTCTTTTAATGCTGAGTAATATTCCATTGTGTATATATTCCACAGGTTCTTTATCCATTCATCTATTGAAAGGTATCTAGGTTGGTTCCACAGTTTGGCTATTGTGAATTGTGCTGCTATAAACATTGAAGTGGCTGTGTTGCTATAGTATGCTATAGTATGCTGTCCTTTTAGTATTGGCTGAGGAATGGGATGGCTGGGTCAAATGGTGGTTCCATTCCAAATTTTCTAAGGAATCTCTATACTGCTTTCCAGATTGGTTGCACCAATTTACAGTCCTACCAGCAATGTATAAGTGTGCCTTTTCCTCCACATCCTTGCCAACACTTGTTGTTGTTTGTATTCTTGATGACTGCCATTCTGACTGGTGTGAGATGAAATCTTAGAGTAGTTTTGATTTGCATTTCTCTAATGGCTAGAGATGCTGAACATTTTTTCATATATTTGTTGATTGATTGTATATCTTCTGAGAATTGTCTGTTCACCTCCTTAGCCCATTTATTGATTGGGTTGTTTGGTTTTTTGGTGTTAAGTTTTTAAGTTCTTTATATATTCTGGAGTTCAGGATATATACCCTGCTATATCTGATGTGTGTGTGGCAAAAATTTGTTCCCAGAATGTAGGCTCTCTGTTCACCTCATTGATTTTTTTTTTTTTTTTGCTGAGAATAAGCTTTTTAGTTTTAATCCATCCCATTTATTGATTCTTGTTTTTATTTCTTGTGCTTTAGGAGTCTTGTTAAGGATGTCAGGGCCTAATCCGACATGATGAAGATTTGGGCCTACTTTCTCCTCAATTAGGTGCAGAGTCTGTGGTCTAATTCCTAGGTCCTTGATCCACTTTGGGTTGATTTTTATGCATGGTGAGAAATAGGAGTTAAGTGTCATTTTGGTGCATATGGATTTCCAGTTTTCCGAGCACCATTTGTTGAAGAGGCTATCTTTGTTCTAGTGTATGTTTTTGGTAACTTTGACCTGAGAATCTATTTATGTAGACTTCCATATATTGCTTTAATTTTGTTAGTTTTGAATCTTTGTCTGAAAACTTTTTTGCAATAGATACTAAAAATCATTGCAGATGATAAAAAAGCTCTACAATGATGAGTGGGGATGAACAACGTGTCATGTATCAGAAGTTTGTCTTGGAAGGTGAAATGTTACCCTAGTCCAACGAATGAGGATGTGGTGGTATGTCATTATTCATAGTAGTCTCAAGGGATCCTCTGGAGGATGATAATGTGAAAAGTGAGAAAGAAGCATAGCCGTGGACCTTGATAGCTAAAGCTTGAACACAAATACCTACCCATTTGATCTAGAGATATAAAAGTAACTGTGATAAATCCAAGGAGAAGGCAGGAAAGCCATGAATCCACAACAAGAAAGAAACTGGAAGATTAATAGATTAACATTCATGAATTGTTCTGGTGCTTTCTGATGTGTCTTTGAGAAGCTACAGTTTAGGCTTTGTTAACTGAGATACAGCCGAATCAGGTGAATACTTCCCTTCTACCCATTGGTCTTTGGTTAGCCAGCCATCTTCATTGCTTAATCTCAGTTTAAATATTGTTTCTATTTTTTCAATTCCCCAGTGTTTCAATAAACAAATTATTTGCTTAATGAATTTGATTCAGTTGATTATATTTCTGAATTCAGCTAAAGCGACATCCAATGTCCAATCCCAGTGTCTATTATTACCATTTAATTCCTACTAATTGTTGATCATTTTCATACCTCCACCATCTCCCAGTCCTTGAAGAAGGAACTGATAGCTTTCTCTTCTGATTCACTACTGTCAGGGTGACCAACATCCGGAATCCTTAATTGAAGCATATTATCTATAATATCTAGGCAATTTAATCCAACAATATTTAAACTCGTTTCTCTTCCTTTGCAAAATTTAAAGCTTGTTATTTTTTTCAAGTAGAAAACAAAAGAGAATGTTGTTTGGGCAAAATGTAATTGTCTTAAAGAGCTTTCAGCTTATACTGTGACCTACATTATAGTAACTGTTACAGCTATCGAAATCAACTGACCTGTTTCAAAACATCAGTTTGTGGGGCTCTTGTTAGTCATATTCCTTTATGTTTCATGTTATACACCACATAATAGATGCTAGTGATTGGGCTATAAAGCATTTATATGCATCAGTTATTTAACAGACTTTTATGGGAAGAGTCATTAATTTCTTCAAAATAGATGGTTTTATAGTTATATTCCACTTAGGAGGTAGGACTTTCTTCTCATTTGCAGGTTTTATCTCTCATTAGTTAATGTTTTCTTTTTAAAATTCTAGGTATTTTTTTCCTCCCTAAAACATGAGAAATCTGAATTAAACATTTTTTTACTCCCTAAAATGTGAGAAATCTGAATTAAACATTAAGTATAAAGACTATATAAAATAAAAATTGAGTTAATTTGGGGCAAATCCTTGCCTTGAGGTTAGTAATTAATCTAGATTCCATGGTCATTTGAGAGAAAGATCTGCCAGGCCAGTTCTACATGAGGGCTGTGGACCACTGATGATTTTGTTAACTGTTTTTGTAACAACAAATTAACTGTGTAAAGCTAGTCAGCCTATTGTCTTTCCAGGGGCCTGAGCTTGCTCACGCACTTTGACCTTACATTAACCATGTGGTTGGATTTCAGTCTCTAGTTGCTCCAAGTCTAAACGTTCTAAGATATTTGATGAGAGTGTTTGCAATTATTCCTACAGCTTTGCCCTTAGAATCTAGTATGTAAACTGTCAAAAGCTAAGCTGGTTCTGCTTTTCTTGTTCTTTTCCTTCAGATTTTCAGAAACAATATTCTTTAAATATCAAGTGATTCAAGATTTTGTTGGAAATTTGGTTTGGGGTCCCACTCATTCTTCTCTTATGTCACGGTGTAATGTGATAAGATTACGTTATAAAGAAGTGTCTGGTGGGGCAAAATATGCGGTCGAGTACTGGCTGCACTGGATTGGAGGGCATGAGAAGGACTGTACCTCTCCTCAAACCCTCATCTGGAATGTATGTCTTTGTTCATTTATTCAATCAAATGCAGAGAGCAATTCTGGAAAAGTTAAGTTGGTCTGGGTTTATTGATATAGACCAAGCAGGACATACCTGGGGGCTAGATGTGAAACCCAGTGTGCCCAAGGTCAGACTGTCTGGGATGGCCAGAAACTGCAGGCTGGATTGCACATTAAGAGGATCCTACGGCCTACCCACCACGAAGCAGTTGGATTTAGACATTCTTCCAATGAAGTAAAGTGAGAAAGTAGAACAAATCAAAAGATCAACATTTTTCAGCCTATAGTAAATTTAAGATTTACTATAAATAAATTCAAGATTTTCACTATAGTAAATAATCAGACGTCTTGAATTTTAGGAGAAATTTCTTTGCTGTGTTGAACTTTTTGACTTACATATAGATAAGACCTAGTATAAACACTCAATACAGTAAAAGGTAAGTTTGACATGCATGGCTTAAAATGAAGTTTGGCTGTCTCTATCTAAAGTAAAATCCACAACAGTAGATACTGATATTTAGGATAATTGTATTGAGTTTTGAGTCATAAATGGTAATACTCTTGCATTGCTGATATTCTTAATTAGCATAAAATATATGCATATGCAACAACTCTTTAGATAGAAGCCTTTGCCTAAACTAGAATGCCCTGGCTGTTTGTTCAGAGTAAATCACAGAAAACATATTTTCACAACTAAATATTTTTTTTTGTTACTGCCACTACTAAAATCAGTAAAACAAACAAACAAACAAACAAACAAACAAACAAAAAACAGAGGTTACACCCCTGCACAATACTTCATTGGGCTTCCAATAAATTTCATATTTATAGAAATGCATTTTTAGGTCTGTGATGAAGTTCAGTGAATGCATACTTAACCGTATTTTGATGATTAGGGGAATCACATATCCATGAATCTGATAAGCTCTGGACATTCTCCCAGTAAGATAAGCATTACATATATGTAGGAAATTTAGTACACATTGTACTGGAGTTTATGGATTATTGAGGAGTTTACTTATATTTGTCAGTTTTGGAAGCCCCTAATTAGAGCGAAACCAGCATTATATGAGCTGTATCAGTGGTTATTGCAGTGAAAGATAAACATTGTCTAATTTTTTAACCATCGAATAGGGTTTGCTTCTTTGTGCTTTCTTCTACACTATATATTTTGAGAAGCAGGAAGAATCTTGACCAGAAATAACTATGTTACAGTCATTATAAAGTTCTAATGCAGGAGGGGTATTGTCTAACTGTGTACTGTTTTGTACAGTTTGGTATTTTGTACCACATTGTGGGTACTCGGGGTTATTGCAGTAATGGAGGACCGTCTGGTTCAAGACTTGCTTGTTTCTCCTGTGACTTTCACTGATACACAATACATAAAGTGTTCCCGTTGTATTCTCTCATATCACATTTAGAAAGCTATACTACTTATATGTATCATATAACCCATGAAGACAGCTAGTTTTCCCCCAACATTCATGTATTTAAAATCTTTGTACGCAGCTTTTCAAAAAAGGAGAACATTATCACCTATTCTATCAAATTGAGGGGTTCTTTTATATTCTGCTCTGCTGCATTAAGGAAGTACTTTATTGGCATTTCTTCTATAAAGGATAGCAAACTATTAAATGCATATGAAAGGACAAGCAGTGTGCCAATTTCTTATATTGCCTCTGCTTTTCCACAGCTGAGCTCACAGCTTCCCTCATTTACATCTTTGCCAAATAAAACCTTCCTACTCTTAGTCCTGTGCAAGTGGCTGCAAGAAGGTCTGACTTTAATGAGGCCGAGCCATATATAGGAACCTCTTGCCTCTTCCAGGCCTATTGCCCCGTGAATGTGGTTGAGGGAGAAGTTTAGGAAGCAGCGCCAAGCTTGCATTGGTCCCTGTAGAAATGAAGGCAGCCACGATTATTTATTTTTTTTTAATCTTGGGTATTTCTCATGTGAAAAAGAAAGTTGCCACAATGGCTTTTACTCTGATAAAGTTTTAACAATCGTATTTGTTTTTATCTTTTTTTTTCCAAGGGGAGGGGTTAACTTAGTTGATACTACAAAAAAAAAGTAAATTTTTTTGAGTAATAGCTCTTACTTGGCTTCTGAATTAAAATCTTTATTTTTGTCACACTTTTGATAAACATCTCCCCACAGTGGAGGAAACAGTTGAAGCTAAGTTATCTACCCATTTCCTATTAAATTCTGGGCTCAATTCTGATGGCATCCGTGGATAAGAAAGTACAATTGCATAGTATCTTTGAGCATTTATTGAGATTCAGTTATCTGTTAGGCATTATTTGAGACATTTTAAATGTGCTTTCTTATTTAATCTCTAACATATCCCTACAGACTAAGTATGCTGCAAGAAGTATGTAGATAGGAAAATTCAAGTTCATAAAGGTAAATCAATTTTTTTCCAAGGTTATGGTAAAAATAACCAGAATTCGGATTCAAGTTTTCACATCTTACCTCAACACTCATAGGACTTAGAGTCAAAGTAGCATAGATGCCAGCCTAGCTCTGACCTTGGGGTCGGGTTTTGCTTCACTCCTGCAAGCAAGTCAACATAAGTACTAACACTTGAGTCTTTTTATCAGTAGCATACCCAGATTTATAATGCTCAACCTAGTTCCTAGAGTTTCTCTTTCCCATGTACTTACTGAGAGTGTGCTGCCTAACCTCCTTAGCTCCCTGCTGGCATACATCTCTTAATAGTGTTCACTATTGCCAGGACAGCAAATTACCTCTTGTTGGCCATTATCAATTTCAGAATTTCAGTAATTAGCCCAGATTACTACTTAATGTCAGCCATAGCATTCTCTAACTCCATCCATTACAGAATTCCTGGTTACCTGACCATGCCAACACATATCATAGAGATTTCTTGTTTATATTGAGTGGAATGAGTTATGGAGTGAACAGGAGAATTTGAGGGGAAAACATCGTATTCTCTTCACTGTGATTGAGTAGTATTATCATTGTTGGATTTCTCCTCACAGATTTTCCCTCAATTTATTTATCCATCTCAGATTTTTAAAAACACTTCTAATTCCAGAAGTTATTTGAGTATTCTATTTAATATAAAATTTGTTTTGGGAATGCTTTCACATTAGGCTTCTTCTGATAAGTTATTACCAACATTCATTTTTATCATTTCTTGTTTTCGCTGGAACATGAAAACGACCATGTACTCTTGGGTAAGATTGAATACAAAAAAAAAAAAAAAAAAAGGACAGGTATCCATTTATTCACTCTCAAAGAACATGTATTCAACCAAGTATTATCTACTTGAATATAAACTGGATTTTATTTGCATCAACCTGAATCAGTTAGTAATGGCTGCCTATTTCACAGGCTTTAAAGAAATTCAATCAATTTAAACTTGATGGGGAAATAAGGATCATGATTTATCAATGATGTCTACCATGGAAAAAGAAAGGGATGTGGAGGCAGAGTGGCGTGACCTTGAATTTGTTCAGTAAGCACCATGTTCCACTTGCTTAAGTAGACTTGCTACCCATTACTCAGTGTGCCATTCCTTCTCTCTTCTCGTGCACTGACTTGGTTGTAGCTTCTAGCTTCTCTGATATTTCCAGTCTTTCTAGAGTCAATCCATGTATGTTCCTTGAGTCATTAGTTATGGCAATAACATGAGAATTCTGAGATATCTATTTTATCTGTATTGAAAAAAATTATTTCAATCTTATTATAGTCAACTTCAGATAAATTATTTTTTTCATATTTAATTTATTTATTTGTTCTATTTAGGTTTACATGATAGCAGAGTGCAATTTGATTCATTGTACACAGATGGAAGATAACATTTCATTGCTCTGGTTGTAAGTGATATAGAATCACAACACACATGCAGTCATACATAAAGCTAGGGCTATGATGGCCATCATATTTCACCACCTTTACTATCCCCATACCCCCTTCCCCCTTACAACCATGTGAATAGAGTTCCTCCATTGTTCCCATGTCCTTCCCTACATTATGGATCAGCATCCACTTATCAACGAGTACATTCAACATTTGGTTATTTGGGATTGGCTTACTTCACTTAGCATGATATTCTCTAACTCCATCCATTTACCTGCAAATGTCATAATTTTATTCGTATTGCTTAGTAATATTCCATTGTGTATATATATCACAGTTTCTTTATCTATCGAAGGGCATCTAGGCTTGTTCCACAGTTTAGCTATTGTGAATTGA
>CM053399.1:24219731-24325826 GCA_028644305.1 Xerus rutilus | reverse complement strand
TTGCTTTTTTCTAGGTTGCAGACAGCCCACCCCTGTATCCTCACAAGGTGGAAAGATGGTGAGCTAGCTCTCTGAACTCTTTTTATAAGGGCACAAAACCCACTCAGGAGAACTCCACATGTATGAACTAATTACTTCTCACAAGCTTCATCTCAAAATGCCTTCACTTTGGGGATTAGATTTTAACCTGTAAATTTCAGGAGGACACAAGCATTGCGTTCATGGTGTTATCATTAAAAAGTGGCTTGGTGGGTTCAGAATGGCCACAGGTTCTTTGAATTGACTCCCATGAAAAGATAGAATTTCTTTTCCCACTTCTATGTTCCAGGCTTGTCTTATTTTTGCTTTAATCAATAAAACAAAGCCTAAAGGTATTGCTAAGAAAGTTCTAAATTGAGGTTGCAAGAGTACTTGAGACGTTCTATTGTATTCCCTGTGGCTACTGGGCTCCTCAAATATGGCACTGTGGCTGAAGGACTGAATTCTTCATTGTCCAATTTTAATTAATTTAAATAGCCACACGTGGCTGGTAGATTCCATTTTGGAAAGCACAGGTAGATGGCAGAATTATAGAAGATTATCTTCCTTTTGTTATTTAAACATTTTTTTCTGCAATGCAAAAGCACTGTTTTTTCAATACAGAAAAAGTCTATTTTGCTTTCATTTAAGATATTTACAGACTGTTGGTGTATATTTTCTTCTTTAGAGGATTATTCTAAAAATAAAATGAAGCTGAATAAAGCAAGTGGCATGGGGGAAATAAAGAACACTTAAGCTTTTGCTGCAATATAAGAAAGCACAGACAAAAATGCCACAGATTCATTGCCTAGTCCAAAGACTTTGCCAGTCTGAAGACCTATAATTGAGGCTATCTTAGCCACTTAGTCCCATTTAAACCACCAGATGGCTAAAGTCACATGAGTCACCCAGGGGGACCACAGCCAAGATCAAATTATGGGCCTATAGAGGAGTGAGCAAATAAAATGATTATATCTTTAAGTCACTCAATTTAGGGGTAATATGTTATGCAGCAATAGGCAATTAATACAAGTGAGCTCTGGCCTTTTAATCTTTAGCTTTAAGGATTAAAAAAGAATAAAAGATAATGTCATAGGCTCTGCATGAACTTTAAATGGGGGTAAACTTATCCAGCAGGGACCATGAACAACAGTTTTCAAATTTGACAAATTATGTACCCACATTTGACCAAACATCTCTTTCCTGGGCAGGTGATTTAAGAAAGTAAAGTAAAGGTCAGAAAGGAGAAACACCTTCATCCCTGGCCTCTACAGATTTACCCTGAACTATTCTGATATCTTCTTAAGGGTGGGTCATTTTATTATTTAATTTGTATTTCTTAAATGCCTATCCCTGTGGATTGCATATAGTAGACCCTAAAACTAATTATTGGATTAATTTCCTTTTTTAAACTCTAGCTGTGAAGTTCAATGACTTTTATTCTTTTTACTTTAATTTACATTGAAAAATATGAATGAGCTTGACTAGGAGCACCTAACTAATTCCTGGCATGACTATGTTCTAATGAAGACTTTGTGACTTCTGATCTAGTGTCATTTATTAACATCATATTGCTGCACATATAAAGATAAAATTCTGAAATAAGGGACATAGTTATCAATTGGTAATGGAAACTAATATATTCCATATGAAAACTTCACATCCAGAAGAAAAGAAGTAAAATTTACCCTCAAATTGTCAGTGTTGGTGACTGATAATGCTATAGAGCCCAATCTGGACTCACAGATATTCCAAAACAAATTTAAATTTTGCTTATTACTATGTGGTTTAGGGATAAGATCAGCTGTCTGGGCTCAGTGTTCACTTACGTATACTGGAGGAAATAACAATAGCTGTCCTTTAAAATAATAAGGGTTCAATGAAATAAAATATGAAGATATTTAACACACCAACAAAAAAAACAAATATGTTCTTACTGTTCACTAGATAGCACACATTGATCAAATACTTCACCTATATCAATGCACATAATTCGAGTATATGAGCACCATGCAGTAAGTACTATGTATTATCATACCTGTTTTACAGATGAAGAAAATAAAACAAAAAGAGGGTAAGTAATTTGCTCAAACCACTAAGTCCCAAGTTTTCAACTCTGGAAACATAATAGATTCAAAATTACCATAAGTGATATGTCTGTTGCTCAATTCAGTTTTAATAGGTATTCCACATCTGGGATGATGCAACAAAAAGATCACACTAGGCTCTTGCTAACATTTATATGTCCAGAATGTATACATAGTAGGCTCCATACTTTGTGTCTAAAATAAAAAATAGTAGTGCACTGTGAAATACATATTCCTATAAAATAAAGTTTAAAGTGTTTGTCCAAATTCTTGTTCAAAAAGGAGAGGTGGCTACAGGGGTGTAACAGTTCATGTGATTTTTAAGTATGTTATGGTTTGGATGTGAGGGGTCCCCCAGAAGCTCATGTGTGAGACAGTGAAAGAAAGTTCAGAGGAGAAATGATTGAGTTTTGAGAGTCTTAACCCACTCAGTAAATCAATCACCTGATGGAATTAACTGAGTGGTAATTAACTGACTTTTATCATCTTCATTTGGGTGGGGTATGGCTGGAGGACGTGGACTGTGGGGGTGTGCCTTTGGGGTATATCTTTTATCTGGCAAGTGGACTCTCTGCTTTCTGATCATCTGTTAGCTGCATCCTTCCACCACACTCTTCTGCCATGATGCACTGTCTCATCCCAAGCTCCAAGGAATGGAGCTGGCTATCTGAGGACTGAGACCTATGAAACCGTAAGTCCCCAAATAAACTGTTCCTCCTCTAAAGTTGTTCTTGTCAGGTCTTTTAGTCCCAGCAATGAAAAAGCTGACTAAATCAAAGTGCTGTGCTGAAATTGTCTCAGTCCTAAGGACATGGAAAAATAAAAATAAAAAAGATTTCTATAATTGATAAAATGTCAGAAGTGTCTAAATATTTAAATTTTATAATTGAAGTGCTTCCCTCTGCCTGGCTCACATTCTTGTGCAAAGATTAATGCTCCTTTCCCTGACATCAGCCTTGCAACCTGGGCCTAAACACAAATTGATTACTGTCATACACAGCCTGTGTAGAATCAAAAAATGTTCTGGTATAAGGCAAAGTGAAAGCTCAACCTTGTATCCAGAAACAACAAGATCTACCTGCTCCTGGGATGGGGACTGTTCATGCCAAATCGATGAGCAGTATGTCCTCTCAACAGCTCAGTCTTGCACTTTAAGATTTCTACGTTACTCTATCTGACACTCAGAATGGTATCAGATGGGCAGAGTGTGGGATATAGCAAAGTTGTCTGGGAACCTTGTCTGTGTAGACCTCATTTCAGATGATCTGGGGCATCTCTCTTTAAGCGTGTCACTTGATTTAAAGGACACTTTGGTTCCTAGGAACAGGAGTTATTTCTCTTCCTGACTTCACTTCCTCTTGCCCACATTCCTTCTCAATCTGGAATTATCTCATCTGTTGTGACTCCCTTAGCTTTTGTTCTTTCTTCTACTTATTCCTTCTGTTTCTTAATTTTCAAAACATGTTCTTATGAGGCACGAAGGAGAAACAAAGTCTTTGCATTTCAGCGTTTGTGATGTGAGTGTCCCTGTAACTATGAAGACCTAGAAAAGAGGACCTTCCTTCCAGGTTCAATCCAATAGCAATACAGTATCAAAACTGGGTCATGATGGAACTATTTAGGAATTCCTATCATCAGGTTCCAGATCCATGCTCTTAACTACTACATTGTATTGCCTTTTAGCAAGATTGCCCAGAAATGTTTGATTTGTCTCTATCCCTCAGATAAAGACCTTTGAGAAAGCCTTGTGGGAACTTCTGAGCCAATATAGCACACAGTGGACTCATTACATTACAGTCTTGCTGCATAGGAGAATAAATTAGAGAAACATTTTTCCCTTTCAATCTATGGTGTGATTGCATTGCTATTTAAATTGCAATCTGAAAATGAAACAGTATTGTGTTTTTAGTCATTAAAGTTGTGCCAAAAACTGATGTGGGAAAGAGGATTATGAGTGGCAGGAAGGAGTTGATTCAGTCATTACGTAATTTCTGTTTTCGCATTTAAACTATTTCTGTTTCTAGGCTTCCTCCACATGAATCTGTTAATCAATTACATCTTTTAAAAAGTTACACACTCATGCTTCTCTTCTACAATATATTCAGTCACAGTACCAGTGACACCCCACAGTGACATCTAGGACTATACACTTATTGCTGAATAGAAGAGAGCTTTAAAAGCAACTAAAATGTATCATGAAAGTAAATTAATAGAACACATATTGTGATCCCGAATTCTTGATTGACTTTTATCATTTTTATTTGCTCACTCACCACGGGGAGTGCCATCACCATGAAATTAACAATGTTCAACCTTATTAAATAAAACCTAGAGAGTTATGGATTCTGAATTTTACACTACTGCTATTTATGACTATGATCTCATAATTCATTTTCTTCAAATTATTTTATAACCTAAAATCTGAATGTATTCAAAAGTATGTGATGCGAGTGTTCTTGTCCTTTTGTTGCTGTGGTGTTTACCAGGAGTACAGAAAATCTTATTATAGTTTTTCTGACTCTACAGTTTTGGAACTTATTGTATTTCAGATTAATGGTTTGGTTTTGTTTTGTTGTTAACTGTGGGTGGGGCAAGGAAAGACAAACATGTTTCTGTGATTAAATTCGAGCCCCAGGTATGTATGACTTTGTTGGAGAAGATATCGTTCACAGAATCTTTTGTTGTTCCATATTCATTCAATAATGATATAGGTATTTTGAGGATGAATATAGGATTCAGGGGAAAATTTTTTTAAATAGATATAAATGTAAAAATATAAGAACAGCAGTTAACACTAAGTGCTTGCTCTGTGCCTGGTACTGGCATTGTACAAGGTGCTTCATATACTATCTCATCTAATTTTTCAGCAACACATGCTAGGTGCTGACAGGTATTGAAATCTACTCTGGACCCTTTGCTCTTGGTATTTTATTTCTATCTCCCATTCTGAAGCAGGATGCAGGGGTGGGGTGGAGTTTAGCTGTAGCCCTTACAATCTTAATTTGATTCAAAAGCATTGGAAAGGAAAATAAAATATTTCTTTCAGATTTTGCAAAGAACTTGGAAAAAAGTGAATAGTTAGTAGTGAGAAAAACTTAATTGTAGTACCCTAGATGTTCTTATACATGAACATGTGAATTAAAATGTGATATGTATTTATCTCCATTCTTTATTTTGACCTTATTCAATAACTTTTCTAGTCAAAAATACAGTCATAAAAGTAATAAAAATTCATACTCTTATTATAGTAGTGGGAAAATAAAATCAATTCTTAAGTGGAGAAATTATTACATATATTTAAAATTAAATAGTATTTAAATATAAGACTGCTTGTAGTGCCAAAAATATTTACTCTATTAAGAGTACATCAGATAGAGCACTGATCTCTAGGATATATAAAGAACTCAAAAAACGTAACACCAAAAAAATAAACAACCTAATCAATAAATGGACTAAGGAGCTGAACAGACAATTCTCAGAAGATATCCAGTTGATCAACAAATATATGAAAAAATGTTCAACATCTCTATCAATTAGAGAAATGCAGATCAAAACTACTCTAAGATTTCATCTCATGCCAGTCAGAATGGCACTCATCAAGAATACAAACAACAAGTGTTGGCAAGGATGTGGAGGAAAAGGCACGCTCATACATTGCTGGTGTGACTGCAAATTGGTGCAACCAATCTGGAAAGCAGTATGGAGATTCCTTAGAAAACTTGGAATGGAACCACCATTTGACCCAGCCATCCCATTCCTTGGTCTATACTCAAAGGACTTAAAATAACATACTACAGTAACACAGCCACTTCAATGTTTATAGCAGCACAATTCACAATAGCCAAACTGTGGAACCAACCTAGATGCCCTTCAATAGATGAATAGATAAAGAACCTATGTTATATATACACAATGGAATATTACTCAGCATTAAAAGAGAATAAAATTGTGGCATTTGCAGGTAAATGGATAGAGTTGGAGAACATTATGCTAAGCGAAATAAGTCAATCCCAAAAAACCAAATGCTGAATGTTCTCTCTGATAAGTGGATGCTGATCAATAGTGTGGGAGGGACATGAGAAGAACGGAGAAATTTTGGTCAAAGGAGAGGGAAGAGAGGGGATGGGACATGGGGCAAGAAAGATGGTGGACACAATGTACAACCATGCCCTAGGTTCATGTATGACTGCACATATGGTGTAACTCGATATTGTGTACAACCAGAGAAGTGAAAAGTTGTGCTCCATTTGTGTACAATGAATCAAAATGCATTCTGCTGTCATGTACCTAGTTAGAATAAATGGAAAAAAAACAGAATGGTGAAAAAAAAGAAAGAAGATTAAAATGTAAACAATATGAACAATGAATTACATATGATACTTTTATATGATACAAATGCAAGTGTAACAAGAAAATTAGAACAGTATTTTTAAAAGTCCTAGAACCTTGGATAAATTGATTTCATTAAGAATACACTTGCAAATAAAATAATGTGTACAAATAATGTGAACAAAAGCCAAATGGCTCAAACCAAAATGTAATCTTCAGTGAACAACACAGAATGTCTTTATTTATTGAAAGCTAAAATTTGATTTTTAGTGGGTCAGCTACCATGGTCCATAAGTTAAGGCATCCTTGGAGCTTCCTGGTAGTTATCACTATATTTAACATACAGCTCTTTCCTTACAAAAATTTTACCTTATATTAGATTTTTTAATGCCCAAAGTATAATCTAATCCAGAACACCTTATTTCCTAATTAAAACTCCTCTTCAGCCTTAATTACTCGAGGATATAATATATGAGTTCTTTAATCACTCCCAAATTTTCCATTTTGGTTTTGAAGTACTCTGTGGCTGGTCTTATAATTATATAGATCTACCATTGTATGTTATATATTATATTAGAGAATATCGTATTCCTCTGGGGAAAAAGCAAGAACAAATATCAACATTCTGTCACAAATATGAGGCTAAGGCATTTTTTTCATTCAAAACAAAATCAAATCATTTAAACTTCTACTCAAATCACCTTAGGGAGTGGCTTAATTGAAACAATATGGGCCTTTGTCTCCAGTACCTCCACCCACTGCAATTGTGACATATTTTGAAACCAAGAAGAAGAACTAAAGAAGCCCAAGGTACCAACTGCCCTATATATCTACAGTTGCAAAAATGCTGCCAAAATGCTTGAGCCATCAGCAAATTTACCATATATTCCACAAGGTGGGGTTGTTTTCTATACAAACAAGAGAGCCAGAGATTCTCAGACATGCTCCCATCCTATTTCCAAGATGAGAAAATAATATTAATTTGTCCTTAATGAGGAAAAGACATAATTTAACAAAGGTAAGAGAGAAATGTTGTTGGCATTCTGTTTTCTTATCCTAAGCCATGCTTTATGCAAACATAAACTTGAAAGACAGTTGTTTGGCTTATTCAATAAAATTAAGTAACATGACAATTAAATAATTTGTTAATTTACAAGTATTTATATTTTATATGCCAGACAGTGCTCCATTGCCTGAATATGGTGACTTGAACAAATTAGTAAAAAAAAAAAGGACTACTACAAAAAGCATTTGTGTAGCTCTTTTTCCATTAGGGTTCTGGAAGAGGAAGATGGAAAATACAAAGAAAACATATAAGTCAATTGTATAGCATATTACATGATGATACATTCAAGGTAGAAAACATAAGGGATGGAGGATACCTGGGGTGGGGGTTGGGATATGTGATAGTTTAATAATATGGCCTCTGAACACTTCCCTGACAAAGGGGCACAGTGTCCTAATGGATTGGATGTGGATATAAGAGGAATAATAACTTCCAGGTAGTATGACTTATAACAATGTCTCATTGTTTTTGATCTATAAAAATCACTTCTAAATAAAATTTTGATTTTGGACCTTTTATATTTTCTTTGGGACCAGTCTGCTTGGCAGTTTTGTGACACTGGGCAAGGTCCTTAAGTAATGTGTGTTTTGAATTCCTTATATGCAAACTGTGGGTATTATTTAACACATGGATATGTTGGAGGATTAAAAGAGGTAATGTTTCATGTAATGATATTATTTAGATCATATAATGATCTAGTGGTATATTTTTACTAATTCCACTCTCAGGATCAGAATCTATAATCAAAATCACTCAGTTCACTCTAAATTATCTCTCTAGTACTCTATGACACCTCAAACAACCAAAGTTCAGATAAGGAGGGAATTATGACCATGTAAACTGCATGTCCTCACTGGAAAACAGGTGTGTCAGGAGGGATGGGAAAGGCAAAATAAGAACCAGATGGTGGAATAAGCAATTGATTCCACTGATTTCTCCATCAGTCAGATCTATCCTCTCTCCTTAATTATTCACTGGAGCTGGAAAAGATTCCCATGAGGCCTGGTCTTGTTGGAATTGACCAGTATCTCTGAGTCTCAGTGTCATACTGAACTTGGTAAGATTATCTGGCAGACAGAAACTGATGTAAAGAGAGATTATCAATGACAAGACATAAGACAAAACCAAAGAGAACGAGCATGTTGCAAATCAGCTTCACCTGTGTTTCATGGGCCCACAGTGGGAAGACTTCGACGACACCACTCCCTGATCACCTTCTACTTAACATTACTTTAACCTATTTTATTTTTTTAGACGAGATTGTTATTCCACTAATAAGATTGATTTCACTACTGAAACTGACACAGGTTTATGTCCTTCCATATTGAAGAGCTTGGAAGAGGCACAACTTGTATGCTGGTGAAACTGGTTCAATTAACTTGGGAATTTGAGTATCTATTATGTGACTTGGGTATTTAAATACTGCTGTGGTTTGGATAAATGTCTCCCAAAGGTCCATGTGTTAAAGGCTTTGGTTGTCAGGGTAGTGCTATTGGGAGATGGTGGAACCTTTAAGAGGTGTGGTCTAGTGGGAGGTCCTTTAGACATTGGATGCATGTCCTTAAAGAGTGTGGGACTCTCTTCCTGTTTCTTCCTTTTTGCTTTCTGGTCATGACATGAGTAGTTTTGCTTCACCCTACACTTAACTGTAGTGTACGTCTTTTGCCTGAGGCCCAACGCAATAGAGCTATCTGGTCACAGATAGAAATCTCCAAATTGTAAGTACAAATCAACTTGTTTTCTTTATAAGTTAATTATCTCAAATATTTTGTTATAATAAAACTAGTATAGGTACCAATTACATGAGCCAGATCTATAGGTAGTGAAGGAACTCGTGTCTTTAAAGATAAAAGAATAAGGTATTTACATAAGGATAATATGGAGTATCATAAAACTAAGTTCTGTTATTTGCTTCAAAAGGAAAATAATTACATCTGACTTAAGGACTCATATAAGACATTATGTATGTGTGTTTGAATTGTGTTTTGAAGAGTTATACCATCCAGATAGATACAGAGAAAACTTAGTGAAAGGGTATAGAGACACTCCCCAAGTTCCATGTTGGTATTTGTGGCTTTCTTTGGGTAGAAATTGTAATATTTGGTTAGTAAGGTTGTTGGAAAACTTACTAGTCCATAGTGGTAGACAAGATTACATATAATTAAATATCAAATGCCAAAAACTTTTACAAATAATTCTTTTGTTGGTTAAGATCTTTTCCACATTACCATGTGTTTTCAAATACTTTTCTTATAAAAGCATTGTTTTCTTACAACTCATGTAACATAATAGCAAGTGTGAATATTAAGAGGAAATGTGTGTCTGTAATCAAAGTCTGTTCTTGGGTATCTTTTTTTCGTGCTGAGGATTGAATGCAGGACATCTTGCATGCTATGCCCATGCTGCACCACTGAGCAGCACTGCCAATCAAACTCTGTTCACAGTGCAGAGGTAGAATTCTCCAGAGATCACAATTGAGAAACTTATAGATCATGGTCATGGAAACTGCTCGGTGCTTAAAAGCCTTCTTCAAGGTTAATAAACTCTAACATTTTATTAGCAATAATATTGATCAATTCCAGAAATACAAATTCCAATGTCCAGTACCAATACTTAAAGTCTTCCTAGAAAATATAAGAAGATAAAATAATTCCAGCTCTATGAACCTATGCACACTTGAATGAATATACTTGAAAATGTCTTTAGATTTAAAAAAAACATGCAATAGCATCAAAGACACAGGTTGAGAGGCAGATTTTAAGGAGTTATATGAGTACAATCACAGGAAAAAAAGAAAAAAAAAACTGATGTAGGGACCAAAATAGGATTGAAATACCCTCTGACCACAGATTTCATCTTTAAACTGTGAGTTTCTTTTAATGCTTCCCCATGAGCTTGCCATTGAACATGAACTTGGGTTCAGTGGGCTACTCAGGTGGAAAAACCCAATCTGGAGTTAGAACTGTTGATCTGAATTTCTGCTGAGAAATCAAGACTGCCAATGTAGACAAGGGAATTACCCACACAGAGATGATAATGGAACTTTGAGAGTGATTTGCATAAAAAATAAGCAGTTACATTGAATATAGCAGTGATGATCAATCCTGAAGATTTCCAGGATTTCCCAGTAGATGTTTTAAAAACACAGCTTGGGAGGCTGAGGCTGGAGGATCTCGTGTTCAAAGCCAGTCTCAGCAACAGCGAGGTACTAAGCAACTCAGTGAGACCCTGTCTCTAAATAAAATACAAAACAGGGCTGGGGATGTGGCTCAGTGGTTGAGTGCCCCTGAGTTTAATACCCGGTACCCAAACAAACTAACCATAACTCACAGAATGGATACTAGACATACTGGATCAGAATCTGAGGCTGAAGGGTGCAACTCAGGAACCTACTCAGTGTACAAAAGGTATCGCCATGTAAACATGCATCAGTAATTTAAAAACTGAAAAAAATGTACTTGAAAAATACATGTTGGAGAACAGACCATTTCTCTCCTCTCTCTCTGTGCATGTATTATATATATATGATAATATATAATAAAAATATATTTCTGTGCTCTATCTTGTACATTGTAATAGTCATAGGAAAGTCAAATTAGGGGTGCTTTTGTATCTACACTCTTATTTGATTAATCCTTTAACTTGCAACATAAAGGAAGAATTATTCATAGAAGCATTTTTATTGTTCTCTTTTGCTAGGTATAAATGAACTAAAGTCTCCACAACAACAACAGGGAATTAACAGAGTTTCTCACATAGTTTGTGAACAAATATCTTTAGTTTTAAAAATGTTTTTAGTTGTAGGTGGACACAATACCTTTATTTTTATGTGGTGCTAAGGATTGAACCCAGTGCCTCATATATGTCAGGCAAGTGCTCCACCACTGAACCACAACCCCAGTCCTGTGAACAAATATCTTAACATGGAAATGTACTTGTTAACAACTAGCCCTGCAGAGGAACAAATCACTCAGTAATACAAAGTGATGTCATTAAGAAATAGGAATCTGGGCTGGGATTGTGGCTCAGTGGTAGAGCGCCTGCCTCGCATGCGTGAGGCACTGGGTTCGATCCTCGGCACCACGTAAAAATAAATAAAATAAAGTTATGTCCATCTACAACTAAAAAAAAAAATTAAAAAAAAAAAAGAAATAGGAATCTGTTAATCAATGGAGAATGTTTTGATTACATTGAATAGTAGTACTTTATGTTTTTGTTAACAGCTGTTTTGGGTTTTATTTTCTTCTGGATGTAGGACAATTGATTGAGAGATTCCGTTTTCTTTATCCTTAACATGCTTTGTTATTAAACCTTCTTGTTAGAAGTTGCTCAAGTCAAATATCTGGCAGGTATTCTAAACATGGAGGTACTCATATCCTCTAAATTATAAATGGCATCTCAAGACTCACTCATGTTTCCACTTTAAGACACGCTGAAGTTCCAGATGTGAATGCTCTTCCCTTTCCCACCCACAAAATTAATGACTGGACCTCTGGAATAATCACAGATTCTGAAGAATTGTGTTGTTAACTATACCAAATGAAGCATCACATATTAAACTCTGGAAACTGGCTCCCACTCATAAATGCATTTAAAGTTATATTTTGGTAATTAATTCCTCGTAATACACCCCTGGTATCTCCTTTGCCCTAAGAAATTTTCAAGGAATAGTGTTTAGTAACTTTGAGAAATGAAAATTACCTTGTTTTACTTGTAATCCTCTCACAAAACATAGGCTTATTCTCAGAGATCTAATGATTATAAGGAGAGAGAGAGACCTCTAGATATGATTGTATATTGTTTTACAAAAGGTATTTGAGATTAAAAACCTAACAGCTCTGACTAGGAAAGTCACAATGTAGATGAAGCATTTCCAAAGCAAAAGTTGATAAGATGAGGTATGTGGACAGTTAGACCGCTGGTCAGGTGATAGCAGTTAACTTGATACTGAAAATTTATTTGGGATTACTCAGCGTAACAGTTTGCTCTCATGCTTGGTTTTTATTTTTCTCCTTTTGAAACAAAAGAAAAAGCATCATAAAGACACAGGATGATATAAAAATTTATGTTGGAAATTTTTTCAGTCCACCATTCAGAAATTGAAAAACAAGGTGAAAAGTATTTTTTAAATTTATTCTCGGCACATGTATATCAAGATCTTATTCAGTGCAACATATTATTCTAGATGCTGTGTGTCCTTCAGGACAGACATTGTCACTACTTTCATGACACTTACCTTCTGGAGAAAGAAATGCAAGAAAAAAATCATAAAATATGGGAACTTTTAGGATGAGAGATATACAGGACCTGAAGGAAACTCGTGACAAAGTTGAAGTGTACTAGCCACTCTGTCAAGGTGATAGAGTGCGGGTATGAGGCAGGTAGGAAACGTGTTCTAAGTGGTGAATTTCAAGAAAAACTGTAGCACTCCAGAGGGTGATGGAAGTTCAGAACGGCTGTCAATGGGGTCCCGGTGCTAGAAGCACTGGAGGTGGTTTTGGAGATTAGGAAAATGCCCACAAGTGGGTGAGAGAGGATGCCAGAGAGAGAAAGTCCCCAGGTGAACATCATTCAGGCGGGAGAGACCTGAGCTCTTGTAGGCACTGAAAGCTACTTTCTATGATCTGATGAAGATGCTGGAGTGGTGCACGTGGAGATGGGAGGAGATCAGTTAAAGTGGATGAGGTGAGATCGTGAGCGGTTTAGGCTAGGCAGAAGTTCATAAAATGGAAGGATAAATAGTACATCCCTCTACTTTCCTGGAAATCTTATGAATTCCTGGAGTCCTCATTTTATATTTCAAGAACATGAATGCTTCCTTTCACCAGAAGCTCATGATCTCTGAAAGTTCTTTCAACCTGATGGGTAACAAAAATTATTATGACTTCTAGTTTGCCAGTATGTTTTTAGTTTTGGGGATAAAGTTAATCAAACAGGTGTTTGACCTCCTGTCAAGTCTTTCATAGGTAGTCTCCAAATTTCTTGAATATATAGGTAGAAAGTAACCTTCATATTCGTATTTGAGTACTCAGCCATAAATGAAACAGGAATATTCTCACTTTAATATCTTCCTGCTAACATAGTTGGTTTGCTCTTCTTACCACAGTCTCTTGCACAAGGCCCTGACTGGATGTAAAAAGTGTAAATGAGTACATTGAACTTACTGACTATGCTCTACAGTATCTCACATCCCATATGGTCTCTGGAACATTACCATTCTACCAGCCAGATGTGGTACCTAATTACACTCTCCTTGAATCTGGCTGGGCTTGTAATTAATTTGTAAACTATTGAATCTAGCAGAAGTGATGCAACATGACTTTAAGACCTGGTCATAAAAAGCAATACAATTTCTGGCTTGTTAGCTGGAAACCTGCCTTTGGAGTGCTGAGCCATGATATAGGGATCATGTTGAGGGGACCATGCTGTGAGGAAATTCGGGCCTCAAAGTGAGACTATGTGAGGTTCTGGTCAACAGCACCAGCTGTGGTCCCAGCAAACAGCCGCTGTATTTTCTATCCATTGCAGACCCACAGCGTACATGAACTTAATTCTTTAAAATGTCATTATTTTAAAGTGGTTTGTTATGCAGCAATAATAACTGTAACAGTTAATATGATTCTCAAATACTATAGTTTCAGGTGAGAATTATACACACCAATATTTAAATCAAAAATACTATCTTAGGACAACAAAGATTTAATTAAAAAAAAAAGAATGTTCGGAAATGTCAAGTCCATTTATTTTCCTACTTATGCCACTGGGTCAAGATGAGATTAGAAATACAGGGTAAAGAGATATTATTGCTAAGTGAAATAATCCAAACTCAAAAAACCAAAAGCTGAATGTTTTCTCTGATAAGCAGATGCCAATCCATAATGGGAGCGAGGCTAGGGAAGAATGAAGGAATTTTGGATTGGGCAGAGGGGAGTGAGAGGAGGTAAAGAGGTTTGAAGGTGGGAAGGATGTAGGATATTATTACCCTATATACATGTATGACTGCACTACTGATGTGACTCTGCACCATGTATAGCCAGAGGAATGAGAATTTGTGCTTCATTTGTGTACAACGTATCAAAATGCATTCTACTGTCATGTCTAACTAAGTAGAATAAATTTTTAAAAATGAAAAAGAGATATTATTGGCACTAATTAAACTTATTTGAATTTAGCCTTTTCAAAGAATCAGGAAATACTCTAATTCCTAGAATTTCTTCATAAGGTCATTAATTTTCAGGCTGATTTCCTTCATTGTGCTTTCCATCAAAAAGGGGGAAAAATCATTGAACACTAGATGACCAATGGATACTTTATTTTATAATGCTGCAAAAGGTGGGCCGTAAATGAACTCTGGACTCTGAGTAACTCACTGAATTATTCATAATAAAATGAACTTGTTTACTGTCTCATCTCTTTTTTTAATTCCTAAATTGTAGAGGAATATAATTGTGTGTTGTGTGAAGACTTAATCAAAAGGAGGAAAAGCAGACAGTCACATAATGATAATTTTAATAATCCACATTATTTCATGTTCCCCATGGAGTTCTTTAGATCTGGTGTAATAGTCAGTGAGCCACCCTTCCATGACACTAAGTCTGTAGCTTCTAGTTACTTAATATTGTTTACAATCATCAGGCATATGTTTTTTCCCTCTCTCTTTGCATGGGGATTTACAAGCAGAAGATCAGATCAGAGTTATGCATAATGATTCAGAAATGATAGATGAGGCTAGGTCCTTTCCTCTTGCAAAGGAATGAAATGCATTTTTGATCAGAGAAGTGAAAGTTGAGAGGTCATATGTGGTTCTTGTCCCTCATCTTGATTGGGCAATATTATGTGATGATTTAAATAACAGGCAAATTTCACACAGCAGATGTATGTCATCTATGCAAATTTAATTTATTGGAATTTTGCAAAATCCTGTTAGCCTGATATAAATACATTAATAATCAAATATTGCCTACATGGATAATGGAAGTGTTTTCTCTGTAGAACCATGTGTTCAAGTGACAATTTAATAACTATTCTTTTTCATAGCACTATAATGCATTGGTGATAGTGTATGTTACTTGGCTAACTCTTTTGATGATGCCATTTCTCCAATGTGGAAGAATTTTTATTCACAACCTATGAAAAAATGTTATTATGATTTTAAAAGAATAATTAATATTTGCCTCATTAAATGCTATTGAATTCAAATATGTTTGAATGACTTCGTATCTATGATTCTTTCAAGAAATATTTAGATGAACTGACACAAAGGTGGTAACTCTGAAATAAAGTATAGAGGAGCATATAAGAATACTCAATGTCAATAGGGGGACTTGAACTTATGATTTTCCTTCTTGTTGTGGCTCTTTTCTCCTTGCTGACATTCTTGCTTACTAGATCTTCAAATGCTGGAATGTGAGAATAGACAAGAATTTAAAGTGAACATTGCAAGCAATGGGTATAAAAAGGAACCTGAAATGGCCCCTGATTTGAATCCTATTTAAATTTAGAACAGGAAATGAGAGTGGTGCTAATTACCATACAATGAGGACACTGAAGAGTTAATGGCCTCTGGAGCTTTCTTGGACTCTTAGGTTACTTCAGGCTGTTGCGCACACAATAGTCAGAGAGACCCAAGGGGGATAACGTTTAACCTATGAGGACTCCAGCCTTAGTCCTGCCTCAGCATTTCCTTCAGGTTTCCCCACAGCAATGCTTTCCTTGGAAGGGGATTGTGTGGACCAGACTCACATTGTCAGAGCTACAGTGCTTTACTTTACTCTGCATTAATCGAGTAACTTTAAAATGAAAATAAAGAGCAAAGTCTGTCACAAAAGGTAGGAGATGGTGTGGCCTATGTGGAGATTGGTCATTTCTACCACTATCAAAGTACTGGTGGTATGGGTATAGTGGACTGGGAGTAGCCATCTAAATTTCATTCTTCCTTTGGGTCTAGTGATTGGAGATCCTTCGAGCAAAGGTTGCTTTCTGAAGAACAGAAAAGAATCTGTTTAGCAACCCAATCCAGAAAAAAAATGTGTACTGATACACATGTTAGACTTCAGATACCTAAGTTATTTGATGAATTATAATGTCTCAGTATCAAATGGAAATGATGACAGATGCTCCTTATGTTCTTATAAAATCATCATTCACTTAAAAGGACTTGGTAAGTACCCTCTTGTGGCATCGAAAGCAGGTTATCATTAATTTATTGGTAAATTATTGTATGATGAACAATAGGAGTGATTGTTCTGAGCTTCAGGTTTATTCTTCTGATATTATAGTCAGTATTCACTTATCAAAAAATAGAGCATTTCTATTCATTTAGAACAGCTGGGAGAGGAAAATATCCTTGAAGACCAAAATAAAATTCACCAAAAATCATTACTGATTTACTGAGAGAATAAATTAATTCAAGCAATGAGAAGACATTAATAAGGACAACCATAAAGGGGTTGATGATGGTGGTGTAGATAACTTATACATATTGAGTATTTATAATGTTTCATATACTTTTAAAAACAAAGCCCTGAATTCTCAAAACACTCATGAGATATATACTTATCATTATGATCCTCATTTTACTGAGGAGGAAAAGCAAAAATAAAAATGAAACAAAAAGAAACACAACATCAAGTCAACCAAAGTTGCACAAATTTGACAGAATTGAACTTTCAAGTAGTCTGTCTTCAGAGTCCAAGAACTCTGAGAGTAAGTTTACTCTGGATAATCAAATTTATAATATACTTGTCAAGCTTAAATGAAATCATAATATATAAAATATATGTTTGTTGGAAAACAATTTACCTATTACTTTGTCATATTTCCAATAACCAGAGTATATCTTAGCATGTGGCTGGATTTGTAGAAAATAATGATTATCATGGGGAAGGTAGAGAAAAGATTGGCTGACTTCAGTCATTTACAATTCTAATTACCCTGGATGTTTGAACTCTTAGGGAAAGAATCCTTGTGTGAGCTGACTTTGAATGAATCACTCTTTGGGAACTCATCCTAAAAAATAGTCTCAATCATTCCTGGAGACAGGGATTGAAGCATTTTGACATATTGCTGGCATGTTCTGAATCCCTATGCCTGTCAAGATTTTGAAAGACATAAAAGTAGTTTTCAAATATTCAAACCTGGGCCCTGGGGAGACTCTGAGTCTCACAATTTGAAAAGAAATAAATAGTGTCAAGTGTTTACTACTCAAATCTTCCCTGAAAATTGGCATGTCAGATTTTCAGGACAGGGTGGATCTTCATATCGGTTTCCAGTAATAGCAAGGAAAGAGAATTTCAGATATACAGCACTAAAATGCCCAGAAAGGGTGAAGGAAACTGCTGTCCAGATTTCATGTCAAAACTAAAAGGTAGCTGGGAAGTACTAAGAAAATAATCTTATTTTTATGAATTTGTCCAGTTTCACATTTCTTTTTTTTTTTAAATGTTTATTTTTTAGTTGTAGGTGACAGAATATCTTTATTTTACTTTTATGTGGTGCTGAGGATCGAACCCAGTGCCTTATGCGCGCTAGGCGAGCACGCTACCACTGCGCCATAATCTCAGCCCCTCAGTTTCACATTTCTTATGATAGATACTTTCAACCCTGAAGTTACAGGAGATATATTTTTTAAAAGAGTAAGATGTGTAGGCAGTGATTCCCAAGCAATTTACCAATGCAAACACCTCTCTCCGACTTTATTCTAAAAAATATCTTCGTACTGCAAATGGTCCAGACCCCACAAAGGCATGTAGAATAAACATAAAGTATACATGTACTGCTATTCTCATTCATATACTTTGCAATAAATTCTTCCTAGGAGTTTTGGGTTTATCCTTATAGTTTTCTTTCTACATTTTATATACCTATACAAGTGCATTTGTAGAATGGTAGTCTTGTGAATACCATTTTTAAAAAATTTAACAACCATTTTGGATATCTTTTCATGTTATTCTTTTCAAAGATAGAATGGAGTTTAAAGTATGCATGGTAATTGATTCAACCAATCATATACGAATCATATATGAATCATCAATGAATCATATATGAATCATTTAGTTTTTATCTAATGTATTGTTGGTGTTTTCGCTGTTGAGCACAGTGCAGTAGAAGTTTCACTTTGGGCCATCATTGGGTAACTGGTTCCAGACTTTCTCTGCTACCATAAACAATGATAAAACTGGACAGCATGTGCGAGGCAGCTCTGTTGGTGGGTTGGGCAGTGCACGGTGATTGTTGAGGGATAATCACTATCTGTGTTCTGACCTTGTGCCTGAGAGCACTTCCCCAATGCTTTGTAGGAAGCCAAATCTCAACAGATTCAGGAAGTCTTGCTGAACTAAGGAGTTCCAGGGAAAGGGAAGCTAATGGGAGGTGCCAGAAATTGGCCTGGGTTCCCCCAAGGTTGCTGAGCATGTGCTAAGGTAACAGGCACAAGACAGGATTTCAGGAGGTCTCACGAAGAGAGGCTACTTCTGTGTAGCTGGGTGGCAAGCAGTGAAATTGGACATGGTAAAACTGGGATGTGTGAGAGTTCCACCCTAGTTGGTATTGGTTTTATAACTTAAAACAGGCATCATAGATATGTTTAAGGACTTGCAGAAATAGATATGCAGAATAAGTAAATAGATAGCAAATTGTAGCAAAGGAACGGAAGCCACAAAATTATAAAAAAATACAACTGTAAATTTTTGGGGGGAGGTACTGGAGATCAAACAAAGGGGCACTGGACCACCAAGCCACATCCCTAGCCCTATTTTTTTATTTTTGTATTTTTTTAGAGACAAAGTCTCACTGAGTTGGTTAAGGCCTCGCTAAGTTGTTGAGGCTGGCTTTGAACTCGCCATCCTCCTGTCTCCATCTCTGGAGATGCTGGGATTACAGGCATGCACTACCACACCTGTCTACAAATGTAAATTTTAATAGATCATTCATGATATTTTATTTCTTTTCCTCAAGTTTTGCAATACTTGCTCTCATGTTAGTTGATTTATTTATGTGGCTTGTAATTATTTCATTTTACTCTCATAGCTGTTGAGAGTGTTATCCTTTGTGGAAACCCCCTGAGGCTTCTGCTAGGAAGGTCCTTCTAGAAGAACAACTACTTATTTCAATCCAGTTTATAGAAATTTCAACAGTTCGATAGCAGTTTTTGTTAACTTTTCAGTCATATGCTCACCTACTTCGTAGTGTGGATTTGTCCTCCTATCCACATGTGGCAGTTGGTTTTGTGTTTTTACCTGAAGTCTAGAAAAATGAAAGCTTGCTATGATTTAAAAGGGAGTGTAGTTACAAGAGTAGGAGTCTGGGGCAAGGAGATTGAAGCAGGAAAGAACTGGAAATCAGCACAAAGATGTGCTGTCTGGCCATCACTAAGTGTGACTGATGGCTTCATCCTTGGAATCTCGCCTCTGAGCAGCCTTACAAATTGCCTATCAGCAGCATAGCTGTGAATTTGTCACAGGGTGAGGAAGGAGAGTGTTAGCAAGAGAAAGAATCTGTCCATAGCATCCTGTCTCCCATTGGTTAAAGTATAACCCATGGGATTTGAACTTTCCTGTAATTGAAGGCTGCACATGCATGGGTGCCCAGGATTCTGTAGCACCCTGTTCTTCCTGCTTAACAAGGAGGCCCAGGGGATAGCAGGAATCGTGCAGCATGAGAGTATATATGGTCAGATGGTGAGGCTCAGTTGGTCCTGTCTGAGGAGTCAGGAGGTCCCAGGAGAAGAGATAACTCAGTTAACCTACCCCTTAAGAATTTCTGGAAGTCATGGATTCTCAACCTAAGGAATGCAACTAATCATAAGGGCTGGTTTAATCAAAAGGCAGATTGATTGACTGATTCTGGGGGTTACATTAACCAATTCTGGTCTCTTTTTGTCTTTTTCCTTTCCTTTCCCCTTGATTGATGGTCCTCCTCCGTATACACATTGATGGTAGTAAAGACATTTTCTTCTTCTAAATTAATATTTATTAATTATACTCATTTGTAGAGTCCACTGTGAAATTTCTATATGTGTGTTCAGCCTGCATTGACCACAGTCTGACCCCCCATTTTTACCCTTCCCTGCCCACAGCCTTTCCAATCCCTAATAATAGTTATTCTACTTTCAGTTCAACTTTTTTAGTTTTCATCCATGAAATAGAACATGTGGCACTTCTCTTTCTGGTTCTGGCTTACTTCACTTAACATAATGCCTTCTACTTCCATCCATTTTGCTACAAATGACAGGATTTCATCCCTCTTTGAGGCTGAATAATACTCCATTGTGTATATACCCCACATTTTCTTTAACCATTCATATATTGATGGACACCTCATCTGATTCCATATCTTAGTTGTTCTGAATAGTGTCGCATTAAATGTGGACATGCAGGCATCTATTTGGTAGGCTGACCTCATTTTCTTTGGGCAAATATGGAGGACTGGGATAGCTAGATCATCTGGTAGTTGCATGTTTATTTTCTCGAGTAAAACTTCCCTACTATTCTTTGTAATATCTATCCTAATTTACATTCCCACCAATAGTACATGAGAGTTCCTTTTTGTCCACATTCTTGTTGCATGGTACTTCTTTTTGGTAATATCCATTCAACTGGGGTAAGATGGTATGATCGTAATTTTGGTTTGCATATCCCTGAAAGCTAATGGTATCAAACATGTTAAAACATATTCATTGGCCATTTTGTGTTTTTTCATTTAAGAAGTGCCTATTCAGATCATTTACTCATTTTTAAAATTGGATTAGTTTATTTTGTTAAGACTTTTGAACCTGGATATTAGTACTTTGTCAGGTGAAAAGTCGGCAAACATTCCCATTCTGTAGGTTGTCTGTTCACTCTGTTAATTGTTTCTTTGGATACTAGTTTGCTTTTGTCCATTTTTGCTTTGATTTTCTGTGCTTTTGGAGTCTTATCCAGAAAGTCATTGCTTGTACAAATGTCTTGAGTGTTTCCCTTATGTTTTCATCTGTAATTTCATTTTTAGGTCTTAGATTTATGTCTTTGATCTATTTTGAGTTGATTTTTGTACAGAGGAAGAGGCCTCAAGTTTCAGTCTTCTGCATGTAGACATCTAGTTTTCCCACCATTTGTTGAAGATGCTGTCCTTTCTCCAGTGTATGTCTTAGAAACTTTGTCAAGAATCACTTGGCTACTGATAGGTGGATTTATTTCTGTGATCTTTCTTCTGTTCCATTGATCTCAGTATCTGTTTTTATGTCAGTACCATGCTGTTTTGGTGACTAACTCTGTAGTATGTCTGGAAATCAGTTAGTAGGATGCCTCTAGCTTTTTAAATTTTTGCTCAAGATTTCTTTTGCACTTCAGGGTTAGTGTGCCTGCATGTGAATTTTAGGATTTTTTTTTTCTGGTTCTGTGAAGAACATATTTATAATTATTTTGTTTTCCTGGAGGTGATAGCAGTTTTATGCACCAGGTTTTATGCTTGATCTCTAAAATCTAGATCTCCTGCCTCATCTCATGGAGGGGCATATCTAGAATTCTGTTGTGCTTCATGGGAGAGATAATCACCTTTCTTTTCTTTTTCCTCTTATATATCTATCTATCCATCTATCTTCCCTACCTCACAGAGAATGAGCAAGTAAGAAATATACAATGAGAAATATGTGAAAATTAAAAAATATGGACTATTATATGCATTTTGTGATTATGCTGGCTTTTATTAATGCATGAAGTTTCAAAGGGGCAAATCAATATGTTCTAATACTCCATAGTTCCAGTGACAATGCTCCAGTTCATAATTTTAGATATTATCTTCTCCAAACTCTACAGATAAAAAAACATTTCAGCTCTAACAGTAATGCCATTTTTTTTTAAATTTTTTTTTTAATTGTTGATGAACACAATGTCTTTTTTTTTATTGCTTTGTATGTGGTGCTGAGGATCGAACCCAGGGCCTCACGCATGCGAGGCAAGCGCTCTACCGCTGAGCTACAATCCCAGCCCCCAGTAATGCCATTTTTAAGGTCATCTTAAAGAAAATACAGATATAATCTGGGCAATAATATTTATTTAAAAGCATCATGTCTTGCTTTCTATATTTGACAGTTTGCAATTTTCTTCATGTGGATATCCTTACAGAGACATCTGCCTGCTGTTTTGTGTCAAGACTGAAATGCTTACACAACTTCTTAAGTCTTGTAGTCTGAAACACTATGGGCTGAAAAGTTTGATTTCCCCTTCTCATTAGCATAGACAAATATACTCTGTAAGTTTTCAAAGTGTGAATCAGCTAAATTAATATTAAAATATTTAAAATAATATTCTTGATATGAAAAATATGATGAAAATCTTGTAATTATTTCTGTTAGTTTCTCATATTAATGCAGAGAGTGTGGCTAGGATATAGCTAGAAAAGAGAATTGTTAACTTGCCATAAAGTGGAGGCTAAAACACAAAGTAGGAGTAGCTCAATTGACTCTCAAATAAGAGCAATAAAGTGATTTTCTCTTTAAGTTTTTGCTCCTGGCTCTCATATCACAGGTGGTTCTGTAGGCCCTGCAGTTCATCATAGTTCTTTGTATATTTTTCTTCTTATTTAACCACATTGATGCCTTTGTATCTCATCCAGGGAGAAGGTCCTCTGTTAGTAGTATGGAACAAAAAAGTAATTGTGATTAATAAATATCAGATTATTGTGTATTTTATAGCTAGCCATATTTCTAGAAAGTTAGGAATTGATACTTTTAGACAGTAAAAGTCTTGAAAATCTATGATTGACAATTAAAAAATAAGAAAATTATACTTCCTGGATGGGGAATTGTCATGAGAAAGCTTGTCAAAAAGCAAACCTATCTTAAAAACTTTGAAAGAATTAGTTCAGACAAACTAAATTTTATTTGGCCTAGTAAATATAGCTGACATTTATTTCTAAGAACATTTCAACTTTGAGATGAAGTTTTCCTATTTTACTCCCTCTTCTTACTGCTCTTATGAAATATTACAGATTTTTTTCCACTATTAAGTTCTTTGCATATCCAATCCCATGAGAATGAGCAGGAGCAGGGGGAGATCCATTTTGAAGATTTAGTTGTGAGACTTGAAAAAGAGAACAAACTACTAGAAATACTTAGCCTGAAAGAATTAATCAATTTAAATGAATAGAACATTCCATGAGCAGAGGAATCTGCACCCTTAAATTCTCGGAGTTGTGCCTGAAATAGAAGCAGTGGTCTGTCCTCTGGGAGCTTGATCACAGTACAGATTTGTAGTCCACCTGGACTTTATGTGCTCTCCAGCTAATTCCAGCCCTCACCAAAGTTGGAGAACCACAGCTTTATACTATTGTTTAGCATTAGAAGCTGGTTGCCTATATCTACAATTAATATTTGCAAAGAGTGATGTCTGCATGTTTATTAATCTACATATTAATGTGGATTTCTAAGCATGGTGGATAATAGGATATACCTTATTTTTTATTTGTCTATTTAGTTTTTATAAAGTAAAACCTACATGGAAAGGAAAAAAGCCCAGATCACTTGGTGTGAACACATATAATCACTACCTTAATTAAGATGATTATTATCATTTGTCTATAAAACTTCCAATTCCTCCTTCCAAATAATGACTCCCACAGAATTGATAGTCACTCTAACATTGGTCATGGTAGATACTTTGGAGAGTTTAACTTCATAAATCATTTGCTATGTATTCTTTTGTGTTTATCTTATTTTACTAAATGTGTTTGTGAGGTTTACCAATGTTATGGCATATGTTAATGGTTCATTACTTTTCATTGCTTCATAGTACTACAATGCATTAATGTAACAGAATTTATTTATTCATTGCACTAGTAATGGGCATTTAGTGGTTTCCAATTTGGGCTCTTATGAGTAATGAATCTATGAACATTCTTTTATATGTGTTTTTGGCATATATGAATGTATGATAAATATGTGTGATGACTATTAGTTTGGTTTGAATTTCCTCAGACACTAACCTTGAGAAAACAGGAAGCCTAAATTGGTGGTGCCTGCCTGTAATCCCTGTGTCTCAGGAGGCTGGGGCAGGAAGATTGCAAGTTTAAGGTTAGCCTCAAAAATTTAATAAGACCCTCAGCAACTTAGACCCTATCTTTAAACTAAAAAAAAAATAATACACACACACACACACACACACACACACACACACACACATATATATATATATATATACATATATATATATATGTGTATATATATATATATATATAAATAAAACAGATGTACTCAGTGGTAAAGAATACCTGGGTTCAATCCCCAGTACCAAATAATTTAAAAAAAATAAAAAATAGTTCTCCTAAGTGGAATTAACCTGTTTTACTTCTACCAGGAAAATATGAGAATTTGAATTGTTCCACATTCCTGCCGATATTTATATTGTCAGATTTTCATATTTTTATTACTGTTATTACTGTTTTGGACATTCCATATACACTTGCTGAATAATGAAGTTAAGTAAATTTTCATGAACTTGGTCATTTGGATATTCTTTTACAAAGTGCATGAACAAGATATTTGTTTAAGTTGGATTGTAGTTCTATAGTTCCTAATTTAGGAGATTCCCAAATTATATAAAACCAAATCAGAGGAGTATATATATATATATATATAAATGTTATATATATGTTATATTATATATATATATTAGATGAATATATATATTAGGCGAACAAACACATACACACACACACACATATCCAGAAGATATATTTTCATCTCTCTCTTTTTCCTTTAAGATAAATGCATTGCAGAGAATTTCTCCCACCCTGTGGCCTGTATTTTGCTCCATGATTATTGCTTTTGATGAGCTTAAGTTTTTTAATTTAATGACTCTCAAAGAATCAGTATGACTTTTTAATGGTTAGAGCTTTTGCATCCCAAGAAATCTTTGGTAAACTGAGAAAGTGAAGATATTCTTCCTGCTATTATATAAACATTTATTGTTTTGTCTTTCACAATTTGATTATCATCCATAAGACATGATTTATAGAGTTCAAAGTAAAAACTGGCTCATCCTTTTTCCTACAATGATTTCCAATTGATTCAACACCATTTATTAAAATGATTATACTTTCCTCACTCCACTGCAGAAACATTTTTATAGTAATTCAGTTGACCCATTATTATTTTTCATTAGTTCTGCATTATATATTTGTGTGCAGTCTTTCATTACACTTAATCTGCTCAAGTTTCATGGCATTTCTTGAACACATAGCATAGCATCTTTCTTGAATTTGGAAAATACTGACTACTGAATCTTTAAATGTAGTTTTTTCTCATTCTTTCCTCTTCTTCAAGTTCTCTAATCATGAGTATGTTATAATTTTCTTCTTTTTATATATATTCATATGATCTTTATTCATTTAAAAATTCCCTCCTTTCAATATTTTGCAGTTTGTTAATTATTACATTCCATTTACATTGTCAACTAGTTTAGACATTTTTGTAACAATAATCTGGTTTTACAGTATGTACTTTCACGATTTATCTTTAGCAACATTTTAAATATATTTTTAAAATAATTATAAAGTAGTCATTACAAGGTACTCAAATAAAACACTTAGAAAAATAAATTAAAAGCCTCTTACATTATCTATTACTGTGTAACATTTCTCCCAAAATTGAATGTCTTAAAGTAACACTCATTTTACAGATAACAAAAATAAAAAATATAAATTCAATTATTTCAAAATTTTGTGCATGAAAGGACACAACAGAGTGAGAAAATAGCCTTATGGAATCATATACATGATAAGGGATTAATATCAGTATAACTCAATAGCAACACAATCCAATTAAAAATAGAGCAAAGAATTTGAATAAACATTTCTCCAAAATGCATATATAAATAGCCAAAATTATATGAAAATAATGTAACACCATTAATCATTAGGAAAAGCAAAGCAAAACCATAATGAGACATCACCTTATATCCAGTAGGGTGGGTTATATTAAATAACCAGAAAGTAACAAGTATTGTTGAGGATGCAGAGAAATTGAGTCCTTGGGCACTGTTGATGGGAATGCCAAATGGTGTAGCTTCTATCAAGACAGTAGGTCAGTTCCTCAAAAAATTAAAAATAAAATTACCACATGATTTGGTAATTTCACTTCCTGATATTTATGCAAAAATGTTAAAAGCAAGGTCTTAAAATATTTGTTAACCCATATTTACATCAGCCTTAATTTTTTCTATTTTTTTTAGTCCAATCCTTTATCAAGTTAAAATAAGAACCAAATCATTCTATACCAGCTAATTTACTAATAGATCTCCTATAATATATCTCCTAATCAGAGTTTAATCTTCTATTATATCATATTAATTATTTATCAATTTATAAGGAAATATTTTTGTTAACAATGCTTTTTGTGTTTTATGTGGAATTTTTTATTACATCAGCATTATTGACAATAGCTTAAAGATGAAAATTTACTCAAATGGCCACTGGAAGATGAATGGTTAAATGACATCATGTATACACATGCAGTGTAACATTATTTAACCTTAAAAAGGAAGTAAATTATGATACATACCTCAGTATATAGAGTACTGAAGACTTTATATTAAGTGAAATAATCTAGTCACAAATAAAAAACAAATATTTTATTATTCAACTAAAATGAGGTATCTAGAGTAGTCAAACTACTTGACCTTTCCTTTGGCTACTAGTCTCCATGGCATGGCACTGGCTCTCTCCAGTATAAGAGGTTCAAGAGTGAAACAGAGGCTGCATTGTCTTTGTAATCTAGCTTTGAAGTGACTTTCCATCACTTTAATTCTTCAATTGCTTTTATTGTTCCAGCATACCAATCCTGATATTTTATTTTATTTTTTAATTTTTTTTTTAGTTGTACATGGACATAACTTTATTTTATTTATTTTTACGTGGTGCCGAGGATCGAACCCAGTGCCTCATGCATGCGAGGCAGGCGCTCTACCACTGAGCCACAATTCCAGCCTCCAATCCTGATATTTTAAAGGGTGTACTACACAAGAGTGGGAATACCAGGAGATGAGGATCTCGGGAATTCATATTGGAGACTGGGTAGTATGCAAATGCAACTCATTCCTATTTATTTTTGTTCTATTTTGGGCTAATCCACCCTTAAATATATTTATAAGTACAAAACTCAGGTCTGAGTCTATTAGAATGGTGCCAAGGAAACGGACTTCAGGAGTCAAGATACCTCCAAAGAATGGAATGCTTGAGCTGAGAACTATGCTTACCTCCATTCTTCCTGATACAATTTGCTGATCTGTGGCACTGAACATAAAGAATATGCAAGAAGCGGTGACAATATTCCTGGGTTTGGAGGAAGAAAACTGGAGTTCAGGACTACATGCTTGAGCAACATATGTCCAAAATCGTACCTTTAGGCATTGGTGCAGATAGTAAGACTTGTGGATGCCCTCAGATATACTGTGTTATCAGGACACATGCTCTTTCTTTTTACCAATTTTGCTTCTTTCCCTCTGGCATTTGATAGATATTGTTTGAATGAATTTTTGCAGCAGACTTGAAAAATATGAAAATTGTTTTTGTGATTAAAAGGAGGAAGTACATTGGTTTTACAATGGTCAAACTTCACATAATAAAATAATATTGTTTAATTGTTTTGTTGGCCCTCTCCTACATCCTCCATTCAAAGTCTGATAAGGGATGGGATTGAAGTGTGCAAGATTAAGGCAGTTCTTGTCTATGTACCATTATTATTCATATAAAAGTATAATATTTGGTGTTATTTTTATCAAAGAAACAATATTGTATTGTATGTTCACCAAATTTAGAAAGCATATTTCATGTTGTTATTTATTCTCTGTAAGTTTTAGTTGATGTAATATTCACCTGAAAGGGCCCTGGTAACTTCAAATGGATAACTAATTCTATTTATATAGTTTCATGTACTTGCAGTTATAAAAATATAATCAAAAGAGGTAACTAATCTCTATATAGGATATAATTCCAAGACAATCATGCTCCAAATTAAGCACATTTTCCCCTTAATCATGTAAGTTCATACACATGAAAACTAGTTACAGTCTCTTTTAGTAAATATGGGAATATACATAGATCTCTTAAGGGAAAACTTTGAACAACCTGTTTAGTCAAATCTTCATGTGCTGAACTAATATTTTATGTTACTGTGTCAGGACAATGCTAGCTTTCCTGTCCTTTGCAAGTCTCTTTGAGGTAGCCCTTTGTTAAACTCCAAAATTATGAGTATTGAAGTGAAAGATAACAAAGGAACTTAGATTCATGGAGCTAAATGGAATGCCAGATAAAAGCAAGTAGGAAAATAGCATTAGGCCAGAGAATAATCAGCATATGTATTCCAGTGTGTGCCTTGAATGCCTTAGAATGGAAGTATACAAATTGAATCTCTTCTCCCTCAATTTTTCTTTGTTGACAATAGACATTGTGGACATTAAATCAGTCAGAGTGCTTGTGTGGAGATAGATAGGTTAGCTGATCCTTTCCAGTGATTGACATCTTTGAGTTCCAGAGAATTGACTGATGTAGAGATGACCTAGTCTTTTAACCTTCAGGTTGTCAGACAGATAGTCATGAGTTTGCACTGGTTTTAAGTCGCTGACTAAGCCTGATTCTCCCCCTCCCTTAGGATCTGGGATTAAGTAATTAATAAAAGAGGGGAAAATGAAAGCTTAAGCTGCAATAAAAGCTTTTCCTACTAATAATGATATTAATATTCTTAATGCATTCTGAAATGCACATTAGGCATGTAGTTACCAAGTAAGCTATTGTGTTGTGCTATAAAATTCTCTCTTTTATAAAATAAAAAGATGATATGCCAGGGATTCACTTCAGCAGTGTGGAAAGAGCAGAAAAGATGAAGATATAAGTTTGAGACCCAGTTTTCTGACTAAGTCATCATGTGGCCTTGGGGCAGGAAATCTCTTGAACTTTATGAGTCTCATTTTCCACATTTACAAAATTAAAAGGAGAGGATCTAGAATCCTGTGACCTGAATTCTAAAATAAGCTCTTTATCGTGTTAACTTCTGGAAGCAGGAATAACTCTCAATAGGACTACTTTATCAATATTTTATCATACACAATTATTATTTGAGGGCATATGATTTGATGCCTATTTTTTCCAAAACCTGTGATGTCAAGCTAAGTAATAACATTCAGAAAGAATATTCATAATATTTTCTGAGATTTCTGTACCTTGCAAGCAATTGAAGATAATTCTTCATTTAGAACTTGACTATTAATTTGTATCAACAATAAACATAATTAGAAGTAGTTCATTTTTTAAATGGATTATGTCATAAGCATGCATTTGCAAGCTTCAATTTTTATTTCTTTTATATTTTATTATTGCATCATAGTTACACATAACAGTGGAGATTTGGCATAACCATGCATGCATGAAGTATAATTTGTTAGATTTCAGTCCCTAGTACTTCTTTTTACCCTCCCTTTCTCCTGTCCATTTCTACTTCCTCCACTCTGCTGGTATTCCTTCTATTTAATTTTTTATTTTGTTATTGTTACTTTATAGATATACAAAAGGTGGAATTCACTGTGCCATGCTCATATATGTGCTCATAATTTGGTCAATTTTCAATTTTTAAATATATTGTCATATGCATATATCTGTAAACTTTCCTTAATTGAAATTTTGCTGTGAATGGTTACCCTTTTGTAGAAACTAAGCTATGTTGACAAAAGGAGTGAAATAGAAACATTGTCATATATACTCTTACAGATTCTAGTAATACAATTTTTGTTTTGTGACTATACCTCTTAATCATTCTGTAAGCAATGATGGAGAGAAATGTCCTCTAAAACTTCTAGGGACTTGTAACTATGAACTTTAGTTTATTCATCTGTAATACGTATATATAACATACAACATATGTAATTTGTGTGTTTGATTCCAAACGTATGGAAATTACAAAAATAATTGAACCAGAACAAAAGTCCCATCCAGCATAAAAACATTTGTATTTTATTTCTTTAGGATATCTTCTTTTTCCTCTTATAAACTTATTAATATAGTTAAGTCTCCTTTTAACTACTTTAATATTTCTTTTCCTCATCTCACAAATAATAAGCCCCATATATCAGTGTTATGATTTAATACCTATGAATAATATATACTAGCTATTTTTTTTTCCTTAAGTTTTCTTTCTGGGTATATTTCTCTAAATATTTCTGCCTAGCAGGTAGAGGCTATGGAAGCTGTTAACACCTGGCACTCCATAAGAAAGACTTGTAGGAAAAAATTATTAAGGCCAAATGCCCCCAAATGCTGTAATGATTGAGAAATCCTAAGTATTCAAAGTAGTTCTGTTTTATTAATTAGAAGACCTACATCTATGTAGATGAAAGTAAGTGCTCTATACTAACTTTCTGCTCTCAAGTAATGAAACACAATGCCTCTAATATGAGAAAAATATATGTGAAAGAATCAGTGATTAATACTATGTGTGTATGTATATATAAGTATGTATGTGAGTGTATATATATGTATGTATATACATCGTATATATACATAAACATTTATATGCATAAATGTGAGAGCATCCTAAAAGTTAAGTTTGGAGTACTTTTTGATTTCTATATTCTCTTTTAGTATGAACTTTTGCATTTCATATTTATCTTACTGTAAGTGTCCATTTTGACTTGTCAAAATATGTCAATCATGTCATCACAAATATATGCCCTTCTAAAGCACTGTTTGATTTTTATAAATTTTTTCATTGGTGTCACCATCTGTATGTGTTAGAAACTAGACCTTATTTCTAACAGTCAACTACTCAACACACCTTATGGTATGAGGTTTTTGATGAAAAGTACTCAATTGTAGGGAGAAGTTTTTAAGTGTGGATAGAAATCACTAAATAATATTTGGAATCCACATGTTGGAATTTGTTATGAGCACAATTATGTTCTTATTTTATGGATCAGTTTTCTAGAAAATTAAAAGCAATATTCTCATTGTTGACTTATTCAAAGTGCCATTCAACCTAACCCTCATTGTTTACCAATACTAATTTCCTATATCAATGTTTTATGTCCATGCTGTTAAGTGAAGAAACACACCATTTTAATATATTTCATATTTTATTTCAATATATTTCAAAACAGGTATTCATGCTGAGAATGCTTCACAAAATCTTACGCATTTTTGAAGCTACCTAGAGGAGGATACATAAAAGACAGCACCTTTTAATGACAACAATGTCATTAAAAAACATTTGGAGATCTTGCATATCCTAGTAGTAGAGAAGATAAACATTACTTATGTATAAGTTATTCTATTATGGCTATTATTATCATTTTATTCCTAGATTAAAACCAAGAAATGTCAAAGCAAAATTGAAATATAGTGAACAAAAAGTCATATAAAATTTATGTAGAATTGGAGATCTTCTATTTAATTCTTTCCTACCATAAGAATATATTTTGGAGTACCATTTAATTGAATATCAAAGATTTTTAACCATGAGGGAATTTTAGAGGATTTCTAAAATCATTTGCAAAACTCCTCCTATTTTCAATTATTCTTAACACAAGAAATAAAGAATATTGGTTTGTTATTGAGTACACTGAATCACAGAAAGTTTTGAGGAAGTTAAAATAAACATTTGCGACACTGTGTAATGTTCTGCTAACAGATGCTTTCTAGGTACTTTATATCAATGTACAATTTACATAAAGCAAAATGTAAACATCTTTTTTCTTTCATCTTCTTTTTTATTCTTTTTATATTTACATAACAGTAGAGTGACATATTATATATACATGGAGTATAACTTATTCTAATTAGGATCCCAGTCTTGTGGTTGCACATAATATGGAATTAGACAGGTTGTGTATTCACATATGAACAGAGGAAAGTTATATCCAATTCATTATACTGTCTTTCCTATTCCCACCCCTAAGCAAAAAATCAATGAATTTTGAATTCTAGAGCTGTCTCCATCTCTATTCACCAACAACGAACTCCTAATCCTCAGCTCACCAGCAGTGGGCTGTATGGGCCAGCTCACTGCCTCCTCTCTTCTCAACTCCAGTTTATTGGTTTCTTTGAGGCATTTTCTCAACTCTGAGTTGCAAACCACATGCACACAAAAACAAGTTGTTAATTATTTGAATTATTAGAATTTGGGGGGCACAATTACATTTATTGTATCTTCCTTACATGTAGAGAGTTTCAATTTCAAATATCAACTTTAACAAAATGTAAAATCTTAAGTAAATATGCATTCACTCAGTCACGGCAACTGTTCATGTTTCTGTGATCTATGTAAAAATGACACGTACAAGAATTTGCTCATCCTAGAAAGTGTTTCTATGTCATCTTCACGGTTTTCTGTCTCCTCCCTCTCCAAAGGTAGCTATTCCAATTTCTATTATCAGAGATAAGTTCATCCCATTTTGGAACCTCATTTGAATTCAATTATACAAGTTTTAATCTTTTATGACAAGTTTATTTCACTTAATATAACTGGAATAATTTAATAGATTTATAAAATACATGTGTTTTTGGATCCATTCATCTACGTTTTATGTATTTGGGTGTTTTGTTTCTTTTTACTGTTAAGTAGTACAGATACAGAACTGATTTATTGGCTCTTAGTTGATGGGCATTTGGGTGTTTTCAGGTTTGCTTATGATGAATAAAGTCATTGTGAATATTCTTATATAAGCATGTTTGTGAATATGTCTTTAGTTCTCTTTGACACATACCTAGGAGTGGGATTGGCAGGTCACAGTTCACCAATGTTTTTGCAACAATTTAAACACCCACTGGTAATACATGGGAGCCCCAGTTGCTCCCTATCCCGCCGATATTTAAAACTTTCAGTGTTTTTAAAATCCTGTATCCATCTTTATGCATGCGAAACATTATTTAGTTGATGATTAAAATATTGTTTCTCTGATGCTGACTCATATATTCTTTTATGATGCCTTAGGTCAAGTCCACTGTCCTCTTGCCTCCCTTTATAAATGTTTTCTCTTTTTATTGTTGATTTTTCATGAGGTTTATTTTCTAAAATTCTAAATAATATGACCTTCCCAGTCTGCAGATTTCTTAGTCTTTTTGGGGGGGTACCAAGGATTGAACTCAGGGGCACTCAACACTGAGCCAAATATCCAGCCCTATTTTGTATTTTATTTAGAGACAGGGTCTCACTGAGTTGCTAAGTGCTTTTCTTTTTTGCTGAGGCTGGCTTTGAACTTGCGATCCTCCTGCTTAAGCCTCTTGAACCACTAGGATTATAGCTGTGTGCCACTGCACCAGGCTTCTTAGTCATTTTGTTAAGCAATTTTTGAGGAAACAATTTCAATTTTGTTGAAATCCAGGTTATCTCTCCCTCTAATTATTAGTGCTTTTCCTGTCCTAACTAAGCAAGATTTGCCTAATCCAAAGATCTATGTATTATTCTGTGTTTGTTGCATATTCTTTACAGTTCTGTGTTTGACATTCAGGTCTATGATTCATCTCAAGTTAAATTTTATGCATAAAGTGAGTAGGAGTAAGCTTTGTTTTTCTCCCTCACTTTTTCTATTGAGCTGTCCAAGCTCCAGTTCTTTCCCAACTAAATTAACTTGGTGCTTAGTTGAAAAATATAGAAAATTCCTGGCTTATGATGGTTTGACTTAGGTCATCTGTATTCTAATTCCTCCATATTACAATAAATAAAATCTTTAGTAAAATGTTTACTAAAAGTTGTGAGAGTAAAATTCTTTACCATTACAAGATGAGTCTTCAGATTTTCACCACTAAGTATGATATCATAGGGATTTTTTAAAAAATTTGTGCTGAGGATGAAACCCAGGGCTTTGCACATGATAGACATGCATCCCCAGCCTATCTGTAGGTTTTAATGGATTTCCTTAATAAGATTGAAGATGATCCCTCCTAATGTTTAAATGTGTCCCTCAAAGCATGTGTTGGAAACTTAGTCCCCAGTGCAACAGTAGTTGGAGATGGGACCTAAGAGGAGGAATTTAGGTCACAAGGACTTCACACTCATGAATGAATTAATGTGAATTATACAGGTGTGATGCTGTGAGTTCAAATTCAATCTCTTGCTCTGACTTTCCCATTGACCTCTTCTGCCATGTTATCACACAGCCAGAAGACTCTCACTGTTAATCTTGGACTTCTCAATGTCCAGAACCATTAGCCAAATAGATTTCTGATCATTATAAATTATCCATTCTGTAATATTCTGTTTTATCTGCATTTAATGATCTAATTCGCCCCCATTATTATCTACTTTCTAGAAAATTTTTACTGAAAATGAGTATTAAATTCACAAAATATTTTCACATCCATTAAGGTTAATATAGGCTTATTTTCTATTAATACATCATGATGAATTTTGTTGATTTATTTTCAAAATTTAAGTTAATCTTTTATTCCTTGGATAAATTGCTCTTTGTATAATATTATTTTTATAATATTACCTTATATTACCAAATATTATTTATTATATTCTCCCATCATACCATGTTGAAAAAACTTAAAATCTATTTTATGAACATTACATATCATTATTACCATAGTCATCATGCTGTATGTTGGGTCTCCACAACTTATATCTACAAGTTTTTACCCTTGAACAACATTCCCCATTTCTCCCAAATCTCATCCCTGATATTTATTCTTCTAATCTCTAAATGAGTTCATCTCTTTATATCATGTGTTTACATGACACATTTTTAAATTCATTTGTCTATATTTTCATTTTATTTTTTATTTGCTCTTTTAGATATATGAATATATTTTGACATATTATGCATACATGGAGTATAACTTCCTATTTTTGTGGTTGTACATAATATGAAGTTACTTTACTGTGTATTCATATATGAACACAGTAAAGTTATGTCTGATTCATTCTACTGTTTCTCTTTTCCCCTTCCTTCTCTTCATTCTACTTTGTCTAATCCAATTAACTTCCATTATTCCCTCCCCTCCTCTTATTGTGTGTTAGCATCCACATATCAGATAGAACATTCAGCCTTTGGTTTTGGAGGGCTGGCTTATTTCACTTATCATGATAGCCTCCATTCCCTTCATTTACTGGCAAATGCCATAATTTCATTCTTCTTTATGGCTGAGTAACATTTCAGTGTGGACATATACCACATTTTCTTAATCTATTCTTCTGCTGAAGGGTGCCCAGGTTGGTTCTATAGCTTAGCTAATGTGAATTGAGCTGTTATAAACAGTGATGTTGCTGTGTCACTGTAATATGCTGATATTCGTTTGTCTATTGATGTGCACCTAGATTGGTGCCATAATTTAGCTATTGTGGATTGTACTGTCATAAACATTGGTATACATATTTCACTATAGTACATGTATTTTTGTTCTTTGTGATAAATATCAAAGAGTGGGATAGTTTGGTAAGACAGTGGTTTCATTCTAGTCTTTTGAAGGCTCTCCATACTTCTTTCCAAAGTGGTTGTACTAATTTTCAGCCCCACCAGCAATGTACCAGTGTACTTCCCCGCCACAACCTTGCCAGCAATTATTATTATCTGTACACTTGAGGATTGGCATTCTAAATGGAGTGAGCTGAAATCTCAGTGCAGTTTTTATTTGCATTTACTTGATTGCTAAGGATGTTGAACATTCTTTAACATATTTGTAGGTCATTTGTATTTCTTCTTTTGAGAAATATCTCTCTTAAGATTAATTTACATAATCAATAACTTTCTTATATTCTAATAATGAATCTACCAAGAAAGAAATCTGGAAAACTACTCTATTCACAATAACCTCAAAAATTACTTAGGAATAAATCTAACTACATAGGTGAAAGACCTCTACAGTGATGATTTTAAAATGCTGAAGAAAGAAATTGAAGACCTTAGAAGATGGAAAGACTCTCAAAATGGTAGTTCTATTTTTAATATTTTGAGAACTCTTAATATCACTTTTCATAACGACTGTGCTAATTTACATTCACAAACAATGTATAAATGTTTCTGCTTGTATATGTAACATTTGGAGAATCTTCCTTGAATGTTATTGTTATGATATGTTACCAAAGAATAATGGAATTGACTTGTAGTACTTTTCATAGTTGATGGGCTCAATTGGATTAAATACTAACTTCTATCAGATACCTTACAGAGTAGAATATTGGTATATTGTGTATAAAGGATTAACTAACTGGGGCATCATTTCTCTATCACATCACTGAAATTGAAAGTCATGTTGATCCTTTGTATTATCATCATATAACATCCTTCTTATTTGTCTACATATATTTCTAATAACTATCTTGCAAGAGTTATTCATAACCCTTGTTTTCATTACCAATTATTCCATTTTAAGTATGTTTCCTAGCTATCTGTCTACAATGCATACTTTTCATTATGGATGAGATCTATACGGACAAACCACTGATCTATTGCTGTATCGTATCAATTTCCTTATCTTTCTTCACCTTCCTAAAGCCCTCAAGATACATGACTATTTTCTTTGTTGAAAGCATGAGATTCAAAGCTGAGAGGCTTTGCTTAGGAGGAGAAATAATGAATTAAAAGCAACAGTAAATAGCAAGGAGGACACTGTAGCATATCACTCATCATCCCCCCTCCCCACAACAGGAGATAGATGAGAAACAGGTACAACTCATGTGGTGCATATTTCCATGTCTATTCATCATTTTGCACTGACTGAAATGTGGGTCTTCCCCAGTGCCACTAAAGAATGCCACTGGTGGATATGAAAACTTGAGTTGGCTGCAGAGGATTCAGGGAAGACCTCATTTCAGTTGGTGCAAGGTGATGAATGAACTGATGTTAAAAGCAGTTAAGAATATAGGGTAAGTAGTTGGGTGCAGTGGTGCTCGCCTGTAATTCCAGCGGCTCAGCAGGCTGAGGCAGGAGGATCACAGGTTCAAAACCAGCCTCAGCAAAAGTGAGGTGCTAAGCAACTTAATGAGACCCTGTCTCTAAATAAAATACAAAATAGGGCTGGGGATATGTCTCAGTGGTTGAGTGCCCCTGAGTTCAATCCCTAGTAACCCCTTCAAAAAAGAAAAAAAGAAAAAAAAATATATGGCAAGTACAAGATGGCATGGTTGCAATATAAGCAAATATATCAACTCAAATAATGATTTCATTTAAAAATTCATGCTTCAGTTTCTCAGCATGGGCTTATTGTTGGGGGGCACTTGAGCTAATGTGTATACATGTAATTTTTAAATGTTAAGGCATTATGCAATTAAAGATGATATTACTAATACTGATTTTTAAAAATCATTTAATTCAAGCTTTAGATCATTAGTTTTTAGATTCTCTAATTATATAAGCCTGTGTGTTTGTATTAATTTGCTATCCACATGCATTTACTAAATCATTAGTTTTGAAGTGAAAAATATATACATATCGTTATCTTTCCTACAGTGTTCTGATGGTTAGAAGGACAGGAAGGACAGTTTTAGAATAGAATCCATTTAGTTTTATGAGTAACTCTTACATTTTCAAACCTTTTCCTCATTCATCTCAGACAAGTGAAATCATTGTGGAACATGAGACCAAAAAATCAATGTTTAGAAACTACTACTTTAGATGCTATCTTTCAGAGCTATAAAACTTTTATTGCTTCAGATAATAACATCACAGAAGATGATTTTACAAATTCAGAAAACACTCAAGCATCATTAAAAAGTGACATCAGTCATGACCTCTTAAATACCTCTTGAACCAAACTTTGAATGCAATCTTTCTGTGAAATTACCACTTTAAATATTGGCTTGCTTGACCAATTGAAGTGTGAAAATATTTAGAGTATTAAAATGCATACTTCTGCCTATGTAGTAAATAACAAAAAGAATAAACAGATTCTATCTCAATATATTTATATTTGACTCTGCATCTGCCTTGTCCAGTAAGTTATAAACTTATAAAAAATCTGAACCTTATCTATTTCTTTCTCACTCTTCTGTTTTCTGCAATAACAACTGGGATAAGTTTTCCTTCCTATTTGCATTGTAAGTGTTTTAGGATGTAAAATAGCACTTAAGATGGAAAGAGTATATAGTAAGTTGAATGATAGCACCCCAAATCCTTATTTCTGGAATCTGAATGTTACCTTATAAGGCAAGGTGTGATTAATTTAAGGGTACTGAAATGGAGAGATGCTCTAGGATCCTCATGCCAAAGAAATTAGCAAAGAAGGCCACGTGGTGATAGAAGCAGCAATGAAGGTGATGCAATTTAAAGATGGAGAAGGAGTCAGGAGCCAAAGAACACAGGTAGCCATGAGGAGCTGAACTAGGCAAGCACATGGACACCCCTTGAACAGGGGTAAAGGAACCAGTCTTGCCAATGCTGTGAGATTCTGACACGCACAACCCTAAGAAAAGAAAAAAGTTGTTTTAAGTCTCTAAGTTTGGAGTAGTTTGTCACTGCAGTAGTACGAAACTAGTCTAATAAGTAATAAGCAGGGCACCAGAGTCCCTGATGACTGGCAGGAGTACAGGCAAGACCTAGGACCACCTTCAGGGACCACATTCAGGGACCACTGGGAGAGCCCAGCCAAGGGCAGACCACAGGGGAACCCAGACCCAAGTGAAGGACTGCCTCTTGGGACCCCTGCGGGAGACCAGGCCTAAATGAGGATCAAGACAACCCCAAGTTTTGTGCCGGAATCCCTGCCCACCAGCGGGAGCACAGGCCAAGGCCCAGGACCACCTTCAGGGAACTCCACAGGGGCCTAGCCAAGGTCAGGCCTAAGATTGCTACCCACCAATCTGCTGACCCACAGGGGAACCCAGACCAAGGTGAAGACTTGCCTCTGGGGACCCCTGTGCCTGAGGCCTGCAACACCCCCAGTTTAGCACCAAAGTCACTACAGATCCCCAGGAGCCCAGGCCCAGGGCTAGGCACACCACTTGGAGTCCCTGAGAGAGTCCAAGCCAAGATAAGGCCTAGCACTGCCCTCACAGGTCTGTGTGAGAGCCCAGGCCCAGGACCACCCCTTCACATAGAGGAGATCCACATTGTTACTCTCTTCCTGTATCCATCTTGTAAACTGCAGTCTTCCCCATAGTTTTTCCCATGTATTAGCCTTTACCTTAGGTTAACAAACAGGGACTGGAGGTAGCGGCCAGCCAAAGCACGGCATCTCCGATCAGTCAGCCGAAAGCCATTGTAAGTCCCACCCTTTTAGCCTCATCTCTGAAAGTGTTTGCATCCATCTTGGGCCACTCCCACTGCCATCTTGAGTTACCTCTGCTACCACAGCCACCATTTTAGTGGCAGTAGTGTCCATCTGGGGACACTTGCTGGGGACTGGAAGTGAACTCCAATGTAAGATACAGGTAATCTGTAGTGTCACAATAAGATTATAGGATAGAAATTGCAATACCTCAGATAGGCATTGCAAGAAAGGAAGATACATAATCAACATGAAAAAGCAAGGGAAGAAAGTGCCCCAAATAAACCTAGATACTATAGCAATAGAATCCATTGACAGCACAGTTGATGAAATGTCAGAGAAATAATTCAGAATGTATGTAATTAAAATGGTCTCTGAATTAAAGAATGACATAATTGAGCAAATACAGGCAAAAATTGATCAGTCCAACAAAGAAGTAAGAGAGCAAATAAAGGCAACCATTGATCACTCCAACAAAGATAAAGGGAGCAAATGAAGATAGCAAAAGATTACTTTAAAAAAGAGCTAGAGATTGTGAAAAAAAAACACAATCAGAAATTCTTGAAATGAAGGAAACAATAAACCAAATAAAAAACTTGATAGAAAGCATTACCAGCAGACTAGATCACTTGGAAGACAGAACTTCAGATAATGAAGACAAAATATGCAATCTTGAAAATAAAGTTGACCATACAGTGAAGATGGTAAGAAATCATGAAAAGAACATACAAGAATCATGGGATAGCATCAAAAGACCAAATCTAAGATTTATAGGGATAGAAGAAGGTGCAGAATTTCAAAACAAAGGGATGCACAATCTCTTCAATAAAAAAATATTAAAAAATTTCTCAAACATGAAAAATGAATTGGAAAATCAAATACAAGAGGCTTACAGTACACCGAATGTGCAAAATTACAACAGATCTACACCAAGGCACATTATAATGAAACTGCCCAGCATACAGAATAAGGATAGAATTTTAAACACCTCAAGAGAAAAGAATCAGATTACATATAGGGGGAGACCAATTCAGATCTCAGCAGATTTTTCAACCCAGACCCTAAATACCAAGAGATCATGGAACAACATATACAAAGCTCTGAAAGAAAATGGATGCCAACCAAGAATCTTATATCCAGCAAAATTAAACTTCAGATTTGATGATGAAATAAAAACCTCCCATGATAAACAAAAGTTAAAAGAATTTACAGCAAGAAAGCCTGCACTACACAGCATTCTCAGCAAAATATTCCATGAGGAAGAAATGATAACCAACAATGAAAATATACAAAGAGAGGAACTACACTAAAGGAAAGTACAATCAAAGGAGAAATTGAGTCAAGGTAAAAACCAAAAATAAACCAAAATGACCATGATTACAAATCACATTTCAATAATAACCCTGAATGTGAATGGCCTAAATGCATCAATTAAAGGATATAGACTGACAGACTGGATGAAAAAAAAAGACCCAACAGTACACTGCTTTGAAGAGACTCATTTCACAGGAAAAGACATCCACAGACTGAAAGTGAAAGGGTGGGAAAAAACGTATCACTCACGTGGACCACATAAACAAGCAGGAGTTTCCATCGTCCTATCAGATAAACTGGACTTCAAACCAAAGTTAGTGAAAAAGGATAAAGAAGGATATTTCATACTTCTTAAGGGAATTATATATCAAAAAGACATAACAATTATAAATATTTATGCCCCAAACAATGGTGCATCTATGTATATCAAACAAACCCTTCTCAAATACAAGAATCAAATAGATCATAACACAATAATACTTGGTGACTTTAACACAGCTCTCTCACCATTGGATAGATCTTCCAAACAAAATTTAAACAAAGAAACCATAGAACTCAATAAAATAATCAATAATTTAGACTTAACAGACATACATAGAGTATTCCATCCATCAATGAGTGAATACATTTTTTTCTCAGCAGCACATGGATCCTTGTCCAAAATAGATCATATGTTATGTCACAAAGTAAGTCTTAGCAAATCCAAAAAAATAGAGATACTACTCTGCATCCTATCTGACATAATGGAATGAAATTAGAAATAAATGACAGATTTAAAAATAGAAACTACTCCAACACTTGGAGACTAAATAATACACCGTTGAATGATGCATGGATAACAGAAGACAACAGGGAAGAGAAAAAATATTCTTAGAGGTAAATGAAAACTCTGATACAACATATCAAAATCTCTTGGGGACCATGAAGGCAGTACTAAGAGGAAAGTTCATTGCATTAAGGTCATTCATTAAAAAAAGTTAACAAATCAATAATTTGACACTACAACTCAAAGCCCTAAAAAAAGAGGAACAAACCAATACCAAAATAATTAGAAGACAAGAAATTAAAATCAGGGCTGAAATTAATGCAATTGAAACAAAAGAAATAATTCAAAAAATTGACAAAACAAAAAGCTGATTCTGTGAAAAAATGAATAAAACTGACAAACCCTTAGCCACTCTAACAAAAAGAACGAGAGAGAAAACCCAATTACTAAAATTTGGATGAAAAAGGAAATACCACTACAAACACTATTGAAATACAGAGGATAATTAGAAACTATTTTGAAAATCTATACTCCAGTAAAATAGAAAACCCTGAAGACACCAACTAATATCTAGAGGCATATGACCTAACCAAACTGAACCAGGAAGTCATACACAACTTAAATAGATCAATTTCAAGCAAGGAAATAGAAGATACCATTGAAAGCCTACCAATGAAGAAAAGCCCAGGACCAGATGGATTCTTAGCCAAGTTCTACAAGACCTATAAAGAAGAATTAATATCAATACTCCTCAAACCATTTCATGAAATAGAAAAGGAGGGAACCCTTACAAACTCATTCTATGAGGCGAATATCACCCTGTTACCAAAATCAGACAGGGACACATCAAAGAAAGAAAATTGCAGACCAATATCCCTGATGAACATAGATACAAAAATTCTCAATAAAATTTTGGCAAATTGCATACAAAAACATATTTTAAAAATTGTGCACTATCATCACGTGGGGTTCATTCCAGGGATGCAAGGTTGGGTCAACTTATGGAAATCAATTAACATAACCCATCACATCAATAGACTTAAAGATAAGAATCATATGATTTTATCAATCAATGCAGAGAAAGCATTTGATAAAATACAGCACCCTTTTATGTTCAAAACACTAGAAAAACTAGGAATAGTAGGAACATACCTCAACTTTGTAAAAGCCATCTATGCTAAACCCAAATCCAACATCATACTAAATGGAGAAAAATTGGATACATTCCCTCTAAAAATGGGAACAAGACAGGGATGCACTATTTCACCACTGTTCTTCAACATAGTCCTTGAAACACTAGCCAGAGCAATTAGATGAAAGAAATTAATGGAATACAAATAGGAAAAGAAGAACTAAAATATCATTATTTGCAGATGACATGATTCTATACTTAGAGGATCCAAAAACTTCTACCAGGAAATTTCTAGAATTAATAAATGCAATCAGCAAAATAGCAGGATATAAAATCAACATCCATAAATCAATTGCATTTATATACATCAGTGGATGAATCCTCTGAAAGAGAAATTAGGGAAAATACCCTATTCACAATAGCTTCAAAAAAAAAAAAACTTGGGAATCAACTTAACAATTGAGGTGAAAGACCTTTACAATGAAAACTACAGGACACTAAAGAAAGAAATTTAAGAAGAGCTTAGAAGATGGAAAAATCTCCCATGCTCCTGGTTCGGCATAATCAATATTGTCAAAATGCCCTACTATCTTAAGTGTATATAGATTCAATGCAATTCCAATTAAAATCCCAGCGTTATTTCTTATAGAAATAGAAAAGGCAATCATAAAATTCATTTGGAAGAATAAGAAACTCAGAATAGCCAAAGCAATCTTTAGCAAGAAGAGTGAAGCAGGAGGTATCAGAATACCAGACCATAACTATAATACAAAGCTATAGTAACAAAAACATCATGGTATTGGCACCAAAATAGACATTAGACCAATGGTACAGAATAGAAGACACAGAGACAAACCCACTTAAATACAGTTACCTTATACTAGACAAAGGTGCCAAACACATATATTGGAGAAAAGATAGCCTCTTCAACAAATGGTGCTGGGAAAACTGGAAATCCATATGCAGCAAAATGAAACTAAACCTCTATCTCTCACCATGTGCAAAATTCAACTTAAAGTGGATCAAGGACCAGAGACCCTATGCCAAATAGAAGAAAAAGTATGCCCAAATCTTCATCATGTTGGCTTAGGACCTTACTTCCTTAACAACACTCCTATAGCTCAAGAAGTAAAATCAAGAATCAATAAATGGGATGGATTCAAACTAAAAAACTGCTTCTCAGAAAAAGAAACAATCAATGAAGTGAACAGAGAGCCTACATTCTGGGAACAAATTTTCACCATAGGCACATCTGATAGAGAATCTCCAGGACATATAAAGAACTCAAAAAACTTAACACCACCCAAAAAACAAACAACCCAATCAATAAATGGGCTAAGGAGCTGAACAGAAACTTCTCAGAAGAAAATATACAATCAATCAACTAATATATAAAACAATGTTCAACACCTCTAGCAATTAGAGAAATGCAAATCAAAACTACTCTATGATTTCATGTCATGCCAGTCAGAATAGCAATTATCAAGAATACTGACAAGTGTTGATGAGGTTGTGGGTGAAAAGGCACACTCGTACATTGCTGGTGGGACTGCAAATTGGTACAATCAATCTGCAAAGCAGTATGGAGAGTCCTTAGAAAACGTGGAGTGGAACCACCATTTGACCCAGCTATCCCACTCCTGGATCTATACCCAAAGAACTTAAAAACCATACTACAGTGATGCAGCCACTTCAACGTTTATAGCAGCTCAGTTCACGATAGCCAAACTGTGGAACCAACCTAGATGCCCTTCAATAGATGAATGGATAAAGAAACTGTGGTATATATACACAAAGGAATATTACTCAGCAATAAAAGAGAATAAAATTATGGCATTTGCAGTTAAGTGGATGGAGTTGGAGAATATACTAAGTGAAGTAAGCCAATCCCAAAAAACCAAATGCTGAATGTTCTCTCTGATAAGTGGATGCTGATCCATAATGAGGGAGAGGACACGGGAAGAATGGAGAAACTTTGTCAAAGGTGAGGGAGTGGGGAGAGGGCATCGAGGCAGTAAAGCTGGTGGAATAAGATGGACATCATAGCCCTAGCTTCATGTATGACTGCATATATGTTGTGATTCTACATCACATACAACCAGACAAATGAAAAGTTGTGCTCCATCTGTGTACAATGAATCAAAATGCATTCCGCTATCATGTATACCTAAGCAGAATAGAAAATTTTTTAAAAAATAATAAAATGACACTTCACATTTAAAAAAAAAAAAGTAATAAGCAGTACAAAGTCTATTCAAATTAAAGTCTAGGATGCAAATGCTGGCATGACCTGAACCTATTGAAATCTTTTTTAGGCATCAAGCACTATAGAATGTTTAAATTCAACTTCTGCAACAAGGATGTAGCTCAGTTTCAACAAGGATTGCTTTCTTATTCACCATTGTGGTTTATTTTGCATTTCAATGCCTTGGTTGACACTGTGTCCAATTAAGTGTTTAAATGTAAAATACACTTAAATACACTAAATACATTTGTAAAGTATGTACAAAAGGTCTTCTAAGTGCTGGAGGTTTAAATTCCCCTGAAGTTCATATGATAAAAACCTAACACCAAAGTGATGGTTTTGAGTGAATCTTTGGTGGGTGATTAGGTTATAAAGACAGAGCCTTTATGTGAAGAAATTAGTGCTCTTATAAAAGAGACCAAGAGAAGACCCCTGGTCCCCTTATTCTCCAAGAAGTCACAGTGTAAATATAGGCTCCTATGAATCAAGAAGTGGTCCTCATCAGCTTTGGAATGTACTGGTACTTTGACCTTGAACTTCCTAGTCTGTTATTATAAAATAATTGTTTTTTATAAGACACCTATTTATAAGCTGGGTGTGGTGGTGCATACCTGTAATCCCAGCACTTTGGGAGGCTGAGACCAGAGAATCATGAGTTCAAAGCCAGCCTCAGCAACGATGAGGTGCTAAGCAACTCAGTGAGACCCTGTTTCTAAATTAAAAATCACAGAATAGGGCTGGGGATGTGGTTCAGTGGTCGAATATCCTTGAGTTCAGTCCTCAGTACAAAAAAAAAAAAAGACACCTATTTATGGTATGTTGTTATAGTAGCATAAATGACCTAAGACAAAAAGTGGAAGACCTAAAGATAATCAAAAATACAAAGAAGAATGAATTTGCTCTGTTTCAACCAGAGCTCAGAATTTGAGTAGGACTGGAATTGCCTGCTTCTTTAGTCTTCAGACTCAGACTAAATTATACCACTGTCTTTCCTTGTTATTGAGTTTTCAGATAGCAGATCAGTTCTCAACCATCATAATCATGTGAGCCAGTTGCCATATTAAATCTCGTGTGGGTGTCTGTGTGTGTTGTAACTAGAATAGTATGACTGAGATGTAGAATATCAGAAGATGAATTATGAGTCTGAGTGACCAAAAGAACAAACAAAGAATGCCATCAAAACATACTGAAGAGTGTTATGCCATAATATTTTTTCAGTGAATACCACTGATCTTTGTTGGAGAACATACTGTTTTTTAAAATTGCACAAATTTATAGGTACAATGTGGTAATACAAAACATATAGTGTGTAATGATAAAATCTGGGTAGTTAAAATTTCTATCCCTTTAAACATTCTAAAAAATTTTAATGTAAAATAATTGTACATATTTAATTAATATTTTAATATATGTATACAACATATACTGATTAAATAATTATCCATCTCCTTATTACTCTATGCTTGAGGTCTCACTCATCCATTCTAGTTATTCATAAGACATATAATAGATTATTATTCAATCATTTTGGCTGTGCAGAAAATTCTTAGTTTGATATAATCTCATTTTTCTATTTTCTATTTTTGCTTTCATTTCCTGTGCTTTTGGGGGCATATTCAAAAGAATCATTGCCTATACTTATGTCTTGAAATGTTTTACCTATTCCTTTTTCTAGTAGTTTCATAGTTTCAGATCATACATTTTACTCTTTGATCCATTTTGAGTTCATTTTTGTGTAGAATGAGAGATAGGGGTCAAGATTCAATCTTCTGCATGTGAATACCTGATTTTTTGAGCATTGTTTGTTAAACCTGCCCAAATATATCTTGGCATTCTTCCATAATCACTTAATTTAAATCCAGAAGAGTGGATTGATTGGGGTTGTGTCTATGGCATAGGAATTAATTTACAAATGATCAAAAAGATTTCACAACATACTACATTTTAACGAAATATGATAAAACTAATTTAGAAACATATTAAGAGAAATTCAGTAATGTAAACTTTATCCCCTGTGTACAAAATAAGTTTTTACCCAACACATCTTTTAATTTTAGTCAAAAACCTAAATAAATAAACAAACATAAACTTCTGTTTCTGTCTGTGAAGAATTAACTGGTATAGGAACTTCAATTCCACCAAAGCAAAGTGGATAAAAAATTGCTATATAAAACCAGACCAAATACGTGCACTCTCTTCAGAAATTGAACAACAGTAACACAGATCTATATTCTGGAAGAAAAGGAAAACAGACACAGTGGGTCCTGTGATTATATAGCTTATTACCTGATGGCTTTTGTAGGCTTCATGTGAAATAAAATTTCGAACAAATTTCAGCAGTCTTGCCTAGTCCAGGAGACAGATAGGAATTTGGGGTGATCAAAGCAATTAGAATTTGCAGAGTAGAATCAGGGGAGAAGGGAGCTGAGCCTACAGCAAGCTCAAGAGGTTTTCAGGACTCCCTTGGTTTACTTGCTTATTTTTATGAAAATACTACCAGAATTGAATTACTGAGCAATTTATTTAGCATACTGTAGAGGCCTTGAGTGTAGAACAATTCAGTAGAGCTGAATCTTTGGGGTCTTTATGGCCTAACATTAGAGTGTGTTTAAGGTCAACCTAGAATCAGTCTACTGCACTATAATGTAATAACATAAGAGAGCCAGCACTGTACCTTGTGATGACCACTATAGAACAAGACCTAGTATTTTGTCTTAGGATGATTTCATTATCTTTAGGTAATCTACTTTAGAATTTGTAAACCATAGGTTTAGTTTCTTTCTCTGCAAATTGATATGCTTTTTCTTATCAATAATATGTAACTGATTTTGATTGTCTTCTCTCTTCCATTGCTGGTGTGACCTATGGAGTCCCCATTGCCTGGCACTTGTATCAGCAAGGGGCAAGAAGGCACAGTGCAGATCTTTATCCTCTGCTTCAACTCTAATTTTATCAATGAAAATTCATTTGTCATAGCATTTTTTAAAACATAACCCTTTGTTTCTATTAAAATACTAGAAACCACTGACATTAAGTTTAGCTCTAAATTTATTAAACCCTAATTTTTCAACTTTTTGGTTAAAGTTCTGATAAGACATGATAAAAACCAAATGAAGATGTGAATTACATTTTAATACCTTACTGTCTGTGATTTCTGACAATTGATTTAACAGTTGTATGATCCCATATTTTCATTATAAAAGGAGGACAATAACATCTACCTCCTGAGTTTCTTGAAAAACATTGATGCAGTTACATGGTTGACACTTAGCAACAATCCCCCAAACAGCTATTTGTATCAATTTAACCAGTGGTTCTCAACCTGGGCTGTATGTAGGGAGGATCTGGGGAATTTGAAAATGTAATTTAATGCATGTGTCTATTCCTTCAGAGAATCTGATATAATTCATCTGGAATGCATCTGTGATTCATCTTGGAGTTTTAAAACTACAGATGATTCTAATGTACAAATTTAAGAACAACTGAATTAACCACAGTGTTCTAGAGAGAAAGAAACATACTGTGGTCCAGTACATCAAAAAAGGATCATGTAACTATCAAAAGCTATCATGTAGCTCATAGTTGAAATAAAAGAGGAAAATGCTACCTTCAGGTAGAACTCATAATCTAGGTGCAAGAGGTAAATGTCTGCTTCTTGAGATGGTAACCCTTAGTTGTTTAAACAGAAACATTTGTCACTAAACTTTGTTTCCAAACTTGAGAGAAAGAGAGTATAACTGAACTGACTTGGATCATATAATCTCTCCTGTGGTTGGAGAAAGTAGGATGCTTTGATACTCAACAAAATAAAAAAATAAAAAATAAAAAGAGCACAGCATTGAAGTGCTGTAATTCTTCAAACTGGACTGGAAGGCACTTTTACTAGAAGAAAATGAGAATGGATGATCAGAAGTCAAAATAAGTAAGTTGGTAAATAAATACAAACATACACACTACAGTTATCAGTGGTATAATAACTGTCCATCTTAACAGTTTTTAATTATAAAGCTGTACATTTATATTTTATTGATGATAGTCCAAAGCTTTAGGAAATAGGCCAAGTGGCCCTACAAATGTATACTGTATGATAAATAAGTGCTAATGATTAAACAGTGAATTTTAGGTGGTGGCTGTCCGGGACCTCAGCAACTGCACAATGTTCTGTTCTGGTTGTTTGTACTGCATTGCATAGGTAATACATAATCTGGATCATGAAACTCATTTTTATAATGAGTGAATTTTGACAATCATAATTCATTTATGGTGGAATCTGTGCCCTAAGGCATCAATACAACATTGCATTAGCATGATGCTCCAGGAATCTTGGAAGGGCAGTACTTTATACAGGAGAGAAGCACACACACCAAAGCAGGGAGAGCAAATCCTGGGTAATGATGTAAACTTCTTGAAAATATTTGGAGGGTAAAACATACACCTATTAGAGTGGCTTATTTTTCCATATGTGTAAAAGGACAGAATTGAAATAAATTTATAAATTCTTTAAAGCTAAAAATACAATAATAACTACTATTTTTAATGCCTACATAAAGTGTGACGTCATGATGCCCTTAGAGATAAAAGCCAAATTAAAGATAAAAGGAACTCTCCATGTCTGCAGAAACATTTCTGACCTTGGCAACATCCAATCAAAAGAAGTCAAGCTGACAAAATCACACCTAACTGTGAAATAGGTTTGGGATTTTCTCATATACATAACATGGTGGTTACCTAACAGATAAACACTAATGACAATACAGCCAGTAATTGAACCAAGGGATGTTTTTATCTTTTACAAACATGATAATTTAGCCTTTTTAATTAACAAGAGGCAAGGTACTGTTTTATATAATGGAGAAAACAGAAGCCATTTTACAAAAGAGAAAAATAATGAGACTTATAACCGTAGATTTATTTTCCACATTTCATGTTAAAATAGACTTATAGGTTAGGAAACATACACACACACACACACATACATGCACACACACACAAACATAGTATATATTCAGAATAAAAGAGATAATATGTGAAATAGTGGCACTTTTGTATGCAGGGAAATTAAAGTTCAATATACAGAAAGCAAAGGTTGGGGAAGATTTTACTCTGGAAAAAAAAAAACAGCTCTGAATCCATTTTGAGGCCAACTAAACATAACCCTTTGTGCTGTTCAAGCAGCACACACATATAACTGTGTAACAAGCCTGGAATAGGTCACATAGGTCATGATGCCCATTGAAAGGATCAATACTAAACCTTTTTGAACTCTATCATGAGCAGACCTCTGCCTTCTTGTTTTAAAACTTAAATGCATACATTGCCTTCCTATTATGGTTTAGATATAAAATATCTGCCCCAAGCAGATATCTTATCTGTGTTAATATAGGAATATTCAGAGGTAAAATGATTGGATTGTGAGAGTTGTGACCTAATCAGTCTGTCCTAGCTTGAGTGCACTGAATAGTGAGTAACCACAGGTAGGGGGGGCATGGCTGGAAGGGCCAAATCACTGGGAGTGTGCCCTGGAACACTGCATTTTCCCTATGTGTTTTCTCTCTCTGTCTCTCTCTCTCTGTCTCTCTCTCCCCTCCCCTTTCTGATACTGTCATAAGAGTCTTTCCTCCCCTGGACCTTTCATCTCCTCTCTTTGGATCCAGAGCAATAGACTAACCATCCATGCACTAAGAATAAGCCCAAGATAAACTTTTCCTCCTCTAAGTTGTTCCTGTGAGATATTTTGAGCACAGCAAGGGAAAGCTGACTAAAACACTTTCTGAACTACGTTTATCAAAATCAGAAGGAGTGTAGCTGTTTTATACTCATATGGGGTATGAGTTTTTCTATAAAAGCAGAATATACTGTATTCTAATGACAATGACATTGATTCTATGAATTTTGAAAGATTTTACATTCAATATCTTATTTTTCAATCCAAATAAAAAGTATTTGAGTATAAGGTTTTTTTGTTAAGCAAAGAGGGAAAAGAAGAATTCTGAAGTGTGATCTCTACTTCTCAGTGCTCATGTGCATGGTTGATCTATAACATACGGTATGTTGAAACAAGCATGTCATGATCAAAGAGGGGAGTGTAGAGAGATGAGACATTATAAAGACCAAGGGGTGGTAAACTCTCTCAGGAAAGAACCAGGTAGTAAAAATATTTAAGATGCCTAGGCCAAGTATTTTGGGCCCCAAGTTCTCAACTCTGTTGTTCTGTGAAAATAACGACAAGCAGTACATAGGCAAATTATAAAATTGAGATGAGAAGCTGTTGCATTTCTTGTCCCTAATCCAGGTCTTGAAGAAACAGATGGAATTAAACACTTGGAGAAAAATGTAAATATGATGCAAGAGGGATAGAATAGTCAAACACAAAGCAGTGTTCTGTGTCCTGGAAATAGAAAAATAAAACTTGAGGTGTTTATTCCCATGATACAGCTGACAGTTAAATTAGTAGATTGCCATGTTCAATAAATACAACAACTTTATTCTAACTAATGAGAGAAAAGTCCATAATAACGTAGTAAAAACAGGATTCAATCATTCAAAAACAGGTTTGACTTTTAATTCCTGCTGTTTGCACTGTACTTGGCTTCTTTAGTCTCAGAAACACATGCTTGCTAATACTAAGTATGAAGGAATTTCAGGTTTCTACCTGTCACATAGGAATTACACTTACTGGATTCAAAAGACGTTAGCATATGTGGTAAGCTCCACTTGCTTAGAATACTGAAGAATAAAAATAAAATAGGTAAACTTACCTCTAATTGCGTGGTTAGTACCATGTAATTAATCTTCCCTGAAACACCAGTTAATTCTGAATTAAAGGTTTCAAAACAGACTGAATTAGAAATGGACTCACTTTTTAATTTTCTTTTGCTCAATGTTGTAGGGAAGATTGAGTTTCATTCTCTCACTACTGGCTACAAGTGGAAATGAATCCATTTCCTTTAATACGTTCCCGTTGTAAATGACATATAAACATATGTTCTTGCTGGAGTCTCAATTAATTATGAGAGAAATTGTGAAGCACCCTATATGCCTCTTCTAGAAATGTAAAATGCTATCAATCATTTTTGCCTGTTGCCTTGGAAAAATCAGTGATGTTGTATTTGGGCTAAAAGATGGGGAAAATATTTAGTCATCTGGATTAAAAACAAATAGGCCAAATCACCATTAAGGCTTTCAAATCACAGGTACTACTAATATACAAAATGAGATCAAAGAATGACTTCTAAACGTTTTTCATTTATATGCTTAAACATTTCATAAAATCAATTATCCACATCAAAAGTGAAATCTGGAGCCCTGTTATACTCATTAGGTCCATTAACTATACCACTGGCTTCTTTGTGTAAATTATCCTCATATGAGTACCCAAGAAGAGAATTAAGCATGTTCCAAGAAGAGGAAAAAGAAAAAAAAATAGAGTCTAGTTTCTAGTCTTATGATTGTTAATTAGCCACAGATCTTTGGTGCTATTGAGTCATCTCTAATTAGTCTTGATGTTACAAGAAATATGCTCTCTTGCCACTGATCTTTCCATCATGTAAAAACCCTCTTTCCACATAGAATGATAAAGCTGAAATAACCTACAAGATGAGTTCATTCTACACCTAAATTTTGCACAGAGGGAAATTGAGTGATAAGAAGATAGTTGCACAGCTAGTAAATAGCAAAGCTTCTTCCCTTTCAAATTAGATCTAGCTGAACAAAAGAAATTTGGAGAAAGGAGGTTAAAACAGATCATCTCACATTCCCCTCTAGGGGTCAAATGTGAGTTGGCGGGACAGGAAAAAGCTTTAAATACTCTGAGAGAGTAAAAGTCTTATTTTAATAATTAAAAATAAAGTTATAATATCTGAACTTCTATTTATCACTATTGGGTATTTTATCTGTCACTAGAAAGCTAATAACCTTGGCCAATTTATAGTTTTCAAGGGGGAGAATACTTAATAGAATATTTTTGTGATGGAGATGACATTTAATTTAACCACATTTATAGACCAGGTATAAGATTATAATGATGCAGAAAAATTCCTATGACATATTTTTATTGTACTCTTTCTACATGTAGATACACAAATACTCACTATTTTGTTACAGTCACCTACAGTATTCAGTCCAGTAACATTCTGTACAGGTTTGTAGCCTAGGAACAACAAGCATACAATAGAGTCTAGGGGTGTAGTAGGCTATCCCATTTAGGTTTGTGTAAGTGTACTCTATGATGTTTGCACAATAATGAAATCACTTAATGATTCATTTCTCAGAATTTATCCCAGTTATTATGTGCGATCATACAAAGATTAAGTTGTTTTGAATCTATTCTATAATTATGCAAAAACCTACATACCAAAAGTCAGATATGGGGATATACAATTGAATAAGAAAATTGAAGTCTTCAATAGCAGGCAACTTAGTTTTTTGGTGGAGAAAAATATGCTAAATAAATAATTGCATCAAAATTTGGTTTAGTGTTATGATATGTAATGACTTATTATGGAATCACTTTTTAATTTATGGAATCAATTTATTAAATAAGAATTTATTAAATAAGAATGATTTTAGAAGATACAGCCTTTTTCTTCCATCTTCCTGGTAGTTTCTTTTTTTGATAGGAGTCAGCTTTGATACCAAATCTTCAGAAGATAATCTTTCCTGTAAAATCATCATTACCTTGTCAGTTTATTCCTCTACCATAGTATAATCAATTCTCTGCATAACTTTCTTGTTCATTCACTTGTATGCTTATTATCTGCACTTCTGTTCTGCTGTTCAGCACCATATATCCAAAGGTTGGGTCAGCATTAGGCACATATACATGTGCAACTATTATTTATAGATTAATTGACTCATGATACTACACAAATAGGTTCCCTTGAATATAAATCTAGGTAGCAATCTTTTGAAAAATCATTATTGAATCAATTATATGCTTTTCTTAACCTTAAGAAAAGAGCCACATTTTCTTCTTGTTTCTGTGTAAATAAGGGCTGGGGTTGTGGTTCAGTGGTAAAGTGCTAGCCTAGCACACGTGTAGCACTGGGTTCAATCCCCAGCACCACATTAAAAAAAAAACCCAAAATAACAAAATAAAGGTATTGTGTCCTTCTACAACTAAAAATATTTTTTAAAAGAGTAAATAATATTTCGTTGAATGAATGTGTCACACTTTCGTAGTCCATTCATACCTTGATACATATTTTAGGTTACTTACATGTTTTGGATATTATTGAAAATGCTTCTGTAAACATGATAGTATTCTGAGTTCAAAAGGAAGGATATCCTGCCATTGCAATAACATAGATGGTTTTGAAGGATATTAAGTTAAGGGAAAGGAGCCATATACAAAAAAACAAATGCTACAAAATACCACTTATATGATGAATCCAAAATAATCATAGAAGCAGGAAGTAGCATGGTCCTTGCCATGGGCTTAGGGAGGGGAAATGGGGAGATCTTAGTGGAAAAGTATTAAGTTTAAATTTTATAATTACTAAAGATCAATGCAGCATAGCCCTTCAGGTAGCAATACTTTATTTTATACTTAAAATATTCTAAGAGAGTAGATCTTACATTAAGTGTTCTTATCCAAAAGGATAATAACAACAAGTAGGAAGGTGGGAACAAACTTTTGGAGGTGAGGATAGGTTTCTGGCATGGATTATAGTATTGGTATACACTTATCTCCAAACTAATCAAGTTGTATATATTAAACATGCATGCATAATGCATAATGTTTTGTTTGTCAATCATACATCAACAACCAGATTTTAAAAATAAAAGATAACAGAGCATAGCCACAACTGATTCAAAACTGTTGGCCATTTCTTTTTTCTTACCTGCCTGGTACCCATTTAGCTTTCCTTTAATAATCTCACCATGTTTTTCCTTGGGAAATGACACTTTGCTCAATTGGGGTTTAGGTGAGGTTTCCTTCCTTCCTTCCTTCTCTCTGAAAACCAGATTGAGAATGAAACACACACATAGGAAAGCAAAAGCATGATCAAATTTCCTGGTGCAAGCCTCTTATTACCTAGATTCAGCTCTAAGCCTGAATTCCCAACATACTTCTCCATTGTATCCATCAATTACTAGGGTTTGTGTATCTTATACATGAAAGATTCCTTGCTTACTATCTGTCATTTTGTTGACTAATATGTCTTAATACTTATGAACTTCAGACTCCATTTCCACTTAAAATCCTCATAATATATTCTATATATTTTACTCACAGATTCTGTGTACCTTTTTCCACTGAAAGCCTACATTTAAACATGATCCATCAGTTATCACCATGACTTTTTACCATGAACTCTCCTGCTAACTGCCTCATTCTCAAATTATCCCTGAGCTTAGCTTCATAAGAAAGGGAATCTAGGGGACACAGCATTTTATTTCCTCTAGGAAGGGCTATATATTAGGTGGATAACTTATCAATTGGCTGTATTTGGGCAGAATAGCCATACTTTGGCCATCTGCTGAGGGAATGGGCAGAATAGGACTATATGATATGGTATAAAATTTGACTACCTAAAGGGAAAGTGGACAGAAAGAGTTCCCTGTGCAGACAATGAACATGATAGGCAATGCCATATTTGATGATAATATTGTTATAAGGATGCACTATAGTAGGTGATCAATTAATAATTATTATGTATGGTTGTCTGTGCTTGCCATAAGAAGGAAATCTTCAGCTATTACTGAAACACATATGAATACAGTAGTCAAGGCAAAACAAATATTTCCTTGCTGATTTTTACTTGATCTAATGCATTTGTTCAAAGTAAATAACCAAGGAGTGATCACTATTTTGTAACCTGGATTTTTGTTACTCTCAGTCCAAAAGACTCTCTTCTTTCTACTAGTACTTGTACTAGTAGGGATATGGTCAAGGTTGCAAGGAGTTAGAAAAAAAATAGTATATCTCTAATGAGAAAGTCTACATTTGCCAAACTTTCCATGTATGATAATTGTGCTTACAAAGGACTTCCACATGTTATCAGGTCACCTAATATTTCAAAATTTGAGGCAGATATTTTCTTCCTCATTTAGGAGATGAGAAAACTACTTTATAGGATTTTTGTGAAGTTTGAGTCCATATCTTATAGCACAGATAATGCTACTATACCTGTTTCTCTGATTTACTCCTTTCTGGAAACATAAACCAAATAAGATCTCAATACTTAGGTGAGGGAATCTAGCTATTCTCTTTCTTTTTCAGTTTGTTACCTCTAATATGTAAACAGATGACTAATGTTGACAATGTGTTTCCAAGATGCCATTATAAATCATCCTATATTTAATTTCAATATTCAGACTTTTCAATGTAGGAGGAATCATAAAGTCACTAATTTTCACCACACTGAAAATATTTTTCATTAGTTATCAATCATGATAAAATATTAGTTGATCTTTTAGGGTAGATTTCTGTTCTGAATTATAAGATTTTATGAATATGTTATACAGCTGGAGGAAAAGAAAGGATAATTTATAACTGAAATGCCAAGTAGGTACTTTAACCTTCCCTTGCAAAATGAACTTATGTCTCCTTATATTTATTGGTGACAGCCATCTGTCAGTCATTCACAACCAAAGGAAAGACAAGCTCCCTATGCACAGTAGCCAAATTCTTTGCAAGACAATTTTCAGAAGATAATAAAAACAGTAGTTCTGTTCAAATAGTTGAACATCAAATTTCACTGTCATCTTTAATCTTGGCATAAGTTTCTCCTACTTAAGCATGAATAATAAACTTTTTTAGACTTCTAAGGAAGATAAAAAAGGATTAGTGGCTTAAAATGTATATATTGCTAGATAGACTTGGAACCCTTAACTTACAATACCATTTTTCTTAAGCTCTTTAGTCATGAGTCGTTTCAGATAAAAGAATCCTTGAGGACATCTGCTAACACAAGAGGATATGTAATCAGAGAGGTATAGTGTAAAAGAAGTCATATGTGTTCCCAAGGATACATACCTACTGCTGAATGGCAGAACAAGGGCTTTGTGCCATGTAGAAATGAGCTTATTTGTTCAACCGATAGAGAGAACAAGTGGCAGATGAATTTTACACAGAGACAGATGAAGATATTGAAAAAAAGAAATAAGCACCATGTGCATAGTTATGCTTACTTCCCTAGCACATGTGAGAAAGTTGCAGAGGATCTCTGTCTTCTATGAGATTTTTGAAGCACAGTAGTCCTATCCTCAAGCCAACTTGACACAACCAGGGTCTGCAATAGATTAATAGAGGCTCAAGTTCTTTCCTTTTTGTGATGATTTGGAGGGAGATAGAGAGAATGATAGGGATTGCTTTCTTATCTCTGCATGGCCAGTATATAAATTAACATACCAGTTATATAGTCCTGGAATCTTCCAAGTAAAAGTATATTGACTGTCTTGTAGTATGGATATCTAGCTTTCAAAGGAGAAAAGAGGTCATGAGATGCTGCAAATGATTTGCACAAGTCACTTGCTACTCCTATATTTGCAAATGTAGATATTTACATGTAGGGTGTGAGTGTCTTAGTCAATGAGTGGTCATATTCCAACTACTGTCTAAAATTAGACACGTGATGACCTTCAGAAAAGAGCATGTTTTTGAACAAATTAACAGTTAGATTTCTTCCATTTATTCTCATATACAAGAAAATAAATTTCATCCTAGCAAAGATATGCAATGATTTATGAACAACACTATGAATTACCAAACTATATGTAATAGCAAATGTCAAACAGGAAACCCAAAAATCTGTCCATAGGAGCTTTGTTGAATTAAAAAAATAGCTAATCAACAAATGAAGAGCCATGCAGCTACATTGTAAAGGAGAGAAGTATATCTCTATGTTACTCTAGAATAATTTCCAGGAAACCTTGTTAAGTAAAGCAAAAAGGGAAAAGATGTGTATACCAATCTGTATTTTTATTCTAGAATGGTGGCTAAGCATGGTGGTGCATGCCTGTAATCCCAATAACTAGGGAGTCTGAAACAGGAGGATTGTGAATTCAAAGCCAGCCTCAGCAAAAAGCAAGGCATTAAGCAACTCAGTTAGACCTTGACTCTAAATAAAATACAAAATAGTGCTGGGAATGTTGCTCAGTGGTTGAGTGCCCCTGAGTTCAATCTCTGGTACTACCCTTCCCCCCACCACACACAAAAAAGAATGCTGGAGATCTATCTATCTATCTATCTATTTATCTATATATATATATATAGAGAGAGAGAGAGAGAGAGAAGTAACCATAAACGGATGATTTTTAAAGTTGGATAAAAAGGAGCATAATGTTTAAACATACTATTTTACATTTTGAGGTTTGAAATTTTCCATAATAAAGCCAATAGATTTTTTTTAAAAAAATTTACATTTGCAGAGAAAACTATTGCTAATTTTCCCAATGCTATAACATTATAGGATGCTTTGTTAACCACAGATGATTTCTCTCACACCTAAATCAAAGTGGAAGATAAGATCAAACAGTCTATCAAGGAAATTTCTTTTGAGTTTTGTTTCCACTGATCATTGCAGGAAACAAACTGTTAAATTAAGCTTTTTAGAATGCTAGAATTGTTTATTCTAATCTCAGAAATACAAAAGAGAACCCGAGTTGTAATGTATGTTTATGAAGAATTGAGAAGGAGCAGAGCTATCTTGAGACTGCTGTGAGGTGGTGGAAAGGATGGGCCCTTGTGTTAAGGCAGCCACAGGACTGGGGTAGTATCCACTAGCCACAGAGGCTCTTGAGCTTAAAATTAATTCAATTAAATGGTCACTTCCTCAGTAACACTAGCCACAGTTCAAATGCTCAATTTGCATACATGCTTAGTTATAATATTGAGCTGACGTGAATATTTCTGTCACAGAAAGTTAAACTAGTGCTGCTGTAGAACAAACATTTCCATCACACTGGAATGTTCTGTTGGTCAGACTTTAACCAGAGGCACTCCTTGTGTTGAAACCCTGGCTCTGCTCATTATTGACAGTATCAACTTACTGTCTTTCAGTTTTGTCATCTTTTAAACTACTAAGAATTGTAGTACTTACTCATAAAATGATAATAAGAATAAAATCTAAGGTCTATTTTAATGTCAATACCATGCTATTTTGTTTTTATAGCTCTATAGTATGATTTGAGGTCAGGTATTGTGATGCCTCCTCTATTGCTCTTTTTGCCTAGGATTGTGTTGCTATTCTGGATCTCTTATTCTTCCAAATGAATTTTAGGACTGTATTTTCTAATTCTCTGATGATTTTCATTGGTATTTTGATGGATATTGCATTGAATTTGTATCATGCTTTTTGATATGTCTATGAAAAAACAGGAACAAAGACCAATGGAATAGGAGACACAGAGACAAACCCACATACTTATAGTCATCTAATACTTGGCAAAGATGCGAACAATATACTCTGGAGACAAGACAATCTTTTAAACAAATGGTGCTGGAAAGACTGGTTACCTATATGTGAAAAAATGAAACTAGATCGCTCTCTCTCTCACTCTGCACAAAAGTCATATCAAAGTGTATCAAACACTTAGAAATTAGACAAGAAACTTTGCAACTGCTAGGAAAAAAAAAGAAAAGGTCAACACTCTGTCATATTGATGCAGACACTGAATTCCTTAACAAGACCACTAAAGTTCAATAAAGAAAACCAAGAATCAATAAATGGGATAGCTTTGAATCAAAAAGCTTCTGCACAGCAAAGAAAACAATTGAGAACATGAAGAGAGAGCCTATAGAATGGGAGAAAATCTTTGCAGCTATTCCTCTGATAGGGATTAATATCCAGAATATATAAAGAATTCAAAAAGCTTAATACCAAAAGACAATCAAAACACAGCCCAATCAATAGATGGGTCAAAGAACTAAACAGATGCTTTTCAAAAGAAGAAACATAAAATGTCAACAAATATTTGAAAAAGATGTTCAATATCTCTATTAATCAGGGAAATGTAAGTCAAAACTGCACCATGATTTTATCTCCCTCTGGTCAGGATAGCAATTATCAAGAATACAAATAATAATAAATGTTGGCAAGGATGTGGGGGAAAGGTACACTCATACATTGTTGGTAGGACTACAAATTAGTAGAACCATTCTGTAAATCTGTATGGAGACTCATCAGAATCTAGAAATGAAACTGCCATATGACCCTCCCACTCCTCAGTATTTATCCAAAGGAACTAAAATTGGCATACTATAGTGATACAGTCATATTAATGTTTATAGCAGCACAATTCATAATAGCCAAGTTATGAAATCAACCCAGATGCCATTAATAGATGAGTAGATCAAGAAAATGTGGTCGAGTGCCCCTGAGTTTAATCCACGGCACCAAAAAGAAAGAAAATGTGATATATATACACAATGGAGTTTTACTCAGCCATAAAGAGCCATGAAATTTTGACATTTGTGAGTAAATGGATAGAACTAGAGAACATCATGCTGGGGAAAAATAAACCAGACTCAGAAATCAGGATTGAATATTTTCTCTCATATGAGGGAGCTAGAGCAAAATAAGAAGAAAAAATGTGTGAAGCAATCAGATTTCATAAAATCTAGGAAAGATCAATGGAGTAAAAGGAGATTGAGAGGGATGAAAAAGGAGAGTAAATGCAAAATGCAAATTTTTAAAAATTATTCTATTTGCATTATAAATATACCACAGTGAATTTAAACTTCATGCATATCTATAAAGCATCAATGAAAAATAAATAAATGAGTAGAAGGGAGTCCAGTAGAGTAGGGGAAGGAGAATAGGGGGAGGGAGGAGAGGATGGAAGGGGGCACTGATGGGGACTGAAATGGAGTAAATCAAATGCCATACATGTGTGGTTTTGCCAAAATAAACCTAAGTATTATGTATAACTATAATGCACTAATAAAAGGAAAAATAACCATATTAAAAAATAGAATTAAACATAATTAAGTCACTTTGAACCATACCTTGTAGGATGGAAACATTTGATAAATACTCTCTCTTTGATATAAAGCATCCCTTGATATAGTGATTAAGCAGATTAGTTATCTTGTCTACAGTGCACAGATTTAATGATCACTTTTGATAAGTGAGACATTTTGTATTTTGCTAAATTTTTTAATGTTAAAGTCAAAGCTTTAAATATAGATTTAAAATCTTGACAAAATTCATGAATCACTTCTTTTAAATTATCATGGTACGCTGTTTTGCTTAGTTTTTGTGGGTGAAGTCATCTGTGGCTTAGAATACTTAAAAAACAAGTTCTTTCTGTTTAGAGATTCTGGGAGTATAGCAAGTAGAATAACATATGGACCCCCAAAGATATCCATGCTGTAATCAATGCAACTTTCACCTAGCTCACAATGGAACCAAATAAACAAAAAACAGGAAAGACAGTATTTAAGGTTAAAAACGTTGAAATAGAAAAATTACCCTAGATTATCTGATTGGATCCAACTGAGGCAGTTCCTGTGTCCCTTTAGAATTGTAATATGGAGGTAGACAGGTCAGTTACTGAGGCATCATGAGATATGATTAAGACTGAAGCCAGCAAGTGTTGAAGCATGAAAGAAACTCACTGAGGCTGGCTTTGAAGCCAGATGAAGGGGCTTCCAATGAGGTCACGTGGAAGACTTCTAAACACTGAATATGGCCTTCAGCTCAGCCAGCAAAAGAAACATGGATCTGAACTCCGTCACCACAAGAAAATGTTTTGCCAACAACCTGAGTGAGTAAGGAATCACCTTGTCTCCTGTGCTTCCCCAAAGGAACTCAGTCCTGCTATCATGATGATCTTAGACTAGTGAGACCACTGTCATTATTTGGACCTACAGAACTGTAAGATTAGACATTTGTATGGTTTCAAGCTGCTAAATTTTTGATAATGTTTTTTGGCACAATACAAACTACTACAATCAAGATAATAAACTATGTACTTAAAATTATAATGGTATTTATAGAAGTCCTAGATTTATATTAATAGTAAGCCTTTAAATTTCTAATATACTACAGTCATGTTATCTTGTCAGCAGAATAAGTGTATTCATCCATTAAGATCCCCATGAAAATTTAACTTGATAAAAATATTAAGAATATTCATATTCTGTGGGAAAATCCATAATGTTAATGATGTATGAATTGAGAAAAAGAAATACTGATTCATGTGTCCTCTGATGAGAAAATCTAAATCACTTGTGACAAAGGTAGAACTATGCGTTAAGGTACATCTTAACTTGATCCAACTCCAGATGTGGGAACTAAGTATGTTGGAGTCACCAGCCTCTTATTTCATGGTAAATTCATTTCTGAGTTGGACAAAAATATCACTTAGTCCTAGCAATTTGTTTCTGTTGAAGGGACCTATGACATTGTGGTATGCATACAAAATTATTTAAATTAAGTTGAAAACTAAAGCTTGAAAATTTTAGACTTACAGAGTTATTCTAGTTGCACGAAAATAAAAATAACAATACACAAAAGTTTTGTATGGGTATGAAGTGCAAGATAATGTAAGAATTTTAATTTGATTATAAAACAGAAGCTACATGAAGTGAGCATTTTGGCTACTTGAAAACCTATATATTAACAGGTCATCAGAATTTTTTAATTAGTTATTTCATTCATATCATCATGATAATGTACAATATTCTTAGAAAACATCCATGAACTTAACAGGTAAAATATAAGATTAAAACAGAACAAATAGGTAATTTCTGAGAAAAAAATGCTAGTTTTCTGGTATTTGGAGCTGGGTGAGTTGGTGGAGCGGGTGTGGGAGTGTGAGCAGAGTGGCAAATTCAGTTTCTCTTTGATGTTATGTTACCAAAGAATCAAAATTTACTATCACACGTAGCAGGCACTGCCCTAACTCTCCTGAATAGGAGGAACCTTGAAATACAATAGCAAGTAGAATCTGTTCTGTGAAATTTGCCATGTAATATTTTATTCTTCGGAGCATAGGAATTTCCCATTTGGTTCAGGTGAATTCTTAGTTACCTAAGGCCTTCCATTGTGTCTTGATCATTTCCACGTGTGAAAGAGTGATGAAATGTTTTACTTCTCCATCTTCAGTTAGGACTCTCCTTAGCATTCTGTAAAACTGACATGGAATTTTCAGTTTAAGCGTCGAGCAGTTGTTCACATATTCAATGATGAAGTTATGTTCTAAAGGGTATGTGGCTTTTATTAGGTCAGCCTGTGATTTTGAATAAATTATCCAATTGCAATGTCTATAAAAAATCTTCCTGGTCATGTTTTGATATTAGTTTAGATAATTTTAATAACTTACATAATTTTTAAAAATTTTAATGTAATTAGTTGACTTTTTATTTAGTAAAGATTTTTAAAAGACAAAATCAGATCTAAAGATAGATGCAAAGATTTTTATAGAAAGGAGATTGGAGCAGACAGTCATGAAAAAGCATATGGAGAATTAGAGAAAAGTTTAAGAAATTATGAAGTGATATGTGTGCACATAACCAATAGAGCACTATTGAAAGCATATTAGAAAATGATCAATTTTTTGGGTGTTTAAGAGTTGCTATATTTTTTGCGGGGGAGATGGGCAGTACGTGGTCTAGGGAATTGTTATTTCCTCTAGTGCAGGTAGCTTTTTAATATAGTTAGGATTCAAACTTGTGTCTTTCTGATTTCAAACTTTTATCTCCAACACCACACTCACAAGGGATTGATAAGACCAGATAGAATTGTTCAGCTAAAATCTTCTCTAATATACTAATAATAATTCTGGAAGATATAAAACCATAAAAACTCAAAGTACTGTCATGGTTGATAGTAAAAATTACTTTTATTTCTTCTTATCTAAACCTTTAACTTGTTCTGTTCTTTATAGTTGAAACTCTGTTGAAAGGTATAAGTATAGACTTTTTTGAGTTTTGTATGTTCAAATGACCCTTTTATAAAAAAAGGTGAATAGGATAAATATGAATCAAGTACTAGGATTTTATTGGGGTGGAATCCAGTGTTCCTTATGTGAGATGAAAGGGAATGGTTCTATTATAGGAAGTCACATTCCACATATGAGAGATAGTGTCTGTTCATTGATGAAATGAATATGTCCAGGATTAATATCTACCTTAGCATTTGCAGAGAAATAAACAGAAAAGAGATGCAGACCTGGAACATCAGAGGAAGGCCACACATTATTTATAATTAGATGGACTATCAGACTCCTGGGAATCCCCAAAGAGCTACTTAACTATATTACCCTGGGTATAAGATACTCATTTCTCTCACTTAGGGACTATAATAATACCTGTTGCATTAGGTTGTTGTAGGAAATAAATGAAATAGTAACTGTAAAGCATCACACCATCCCTATTACATAGCAAATGCTCATTGAATATTGCCATCTCCTGCCAGGCATTTTCTGTCATACAAGAGGTGATGGGGGTGAAACAGATAGTACTGTGTAAATCTAAATGCTGACCTTTAAATAAGAAGTCCAGGAGCCCAGTATTGTGGGTTTCACTATGTTGTTTTACCCAGTGATATAGTCACTGCAGTATATTAATAAGTTGACTGCCACATGGTAGCCATTATTATAATCCTTTCGGGTTCATCTCCTGCTGACATCTATAGCAAGAGTGACAGCATCAAATGGAATGGAGGCATATTATAATAGGGATGTGAATGTAGTAGAAAATGTCATGCATACCAGAATTGTGTAGGAGAAAATACATGCAGCTCTGAAGTTACATCTTACAATAACCACATTGATTTAATATAATCCTTATAAAACTCAAGGGCACCTGCTATGCTCATTAATTTATAAAGCCTTTGTGCAGATATGTGGACAATTTCCATTATGCTTTGGAAGTGGTAAAAATAAAATATGGACCACCATCATCACCTCAGTAGACCCCAAGCTATAACTACTGTTCTAGTCAATAGCAGGTGATGAATAATGGACTCAGCTAAGGTTGAAAGGAAAGGGAGGAAGTAGTTTTGTTCTGGAAGCCTGGAGGAAAGAATGTGGCCCTCCATGTTTGATGGTTTCATCTAGTGCCTGGGAGTGGCAATAAGGATTGACTCTGAGCTCCTTTCTTTCTTGCCCTCAGTATTGAAAGCATCCCGATTAAATTGGAGAATGGCACAGTGCTTTCATTACAATGGGGACTGTTCTTGCCAAAAGAGAATTTTCCTTAATTAATGAGGAAGTACTCATTTCAAGTACTACACAATGAGGTCATTGCAATGCAACTTTCTCAGCAAGAGCAGTTGCCTCTGAATACTGGACTTTGCAGCTGAGGTGGAGAGGCAGTTTAGTGTAATTGCTAAGATAATAGGATTTGGAGTCAGAACAATTTGCCATCAAATATTGGCTCTCAGGAAACTCTTTTAGTAATCTTGAATGTGCTATTTCACTTTACTGTCTTGGTCTCCTTCTCTACAAAAATGAGTATATCAATTCCTATCCCAGATTGATTGTTAGTATTCAATATGGTAAGAAGAGCGAAGAACTTAATACAGCACTTGGAACATATTGGGTACCTATTAACTGGTAGTTATTTCATCCTAATATTTTTATTATTAGTCTTTTTGATTCAGTAATGAATATTTTAATAGTTTTATAAAAATACATGTTTTTTAAGAGGAAGCGAAAATCTCATCATTATTCAACATGACAATTTTTGTTTTGTTTTGTTTTTCCTCATGGAAGATTGAGAAGGAATCTGAAGTGGTACCTAGCTTCATTAAAACCAAGTGCCATGATTGATGGTGATACCTGCTAAGAGGGAAAGGATGAAGCCTAAGGGAACACACCTGAAAACTGAATCTGTTTAAGTTGCTTGGGTCTCTGGTAATTGCCAAGTCAACAGCATTGGCTCCAGCCTTCTTATTGTTAGCAAAACTATTTTGGTGATTGCTCTGAGTTGTACAAGCCAAGCATGTGATTTTTAATTTATAAAACATTTAAAAAATTGTTCATCCAGCGGGGGATGTAGCTCTGGGGTTGGGAACTTGCTTAGCATGTGTGAGGCCCTGGTTTCAAACTCCAGAACCACACACACACACACACACACACACAGACACACACACACACAAAAGATTTCTACCCATATTTCTTAAGAACTTTTTAAAACATACCTTGAGTAATCAACTGCTCAAAAAGATGAAAAAGATGACAGAATTGATAATTTTATATTTGTTAGTGCATCATCTCAATATCAACCTGCTTGGTTGAGAAAGATTTGCAGTTGGGAAATGTAACGATTGATTTGCCAGTTAATTCTCTTCTCATATCAGCATGTCAGAGTTTCATTAGTTAGGTAGGCCCAATAGAAAAAAGCATAGCACTGGTACTTTCTATCTACTGCTACTGTCTACTTTTCCTAGAGGGAGATTAATGTTCTGAGACAGATCAATTTCACAATTAAAAAAGAAAATTTGTATTAATATTCATTTAAGATCCATAGATGGTCTATAATCCCATTCCATAGATACTTGCTGTTGATATAAATTTTGCAGCACACAAAAAAAAAGAAAAAGAAAAAAAGAAAAGCAAAAGTAAGGAAAGTAAGGTCTGTTTTTCCACTAGTTGTTTTCTTCAACAGTAGACGTATTTCAACAATGGAAACAGTCTGTGTGTGTGTTTGTGTGTGTGTGTGCGTGTGTGTGTGTATGCATGATAGGAGAAAAAGTAGCCAAGGGACACACATTTATTTCTTAGTGACTACAGTACTAACACTGTACTCTTCTGAGCTTCGTTATGCTGTTGTATAAAAATGCCAAGGATTATCACAGGAAGCAACAGTAGGAAATGCAGAAATGAGCTGGAGCTTCCTATATCTTTCATGGGGCACACGTTTTCCTCTGCTGCTGTCTGCTTCACCCCTGTTTTGCACGTGTCCACTGTCCCTTCTTAAGTACATAGTGTGTCAGAAAATATTTGTACTAGTCTCAGCTCTAGAGACTAAGACCTGACCCCTTGTGCAGATCCCAAATAGGTGATAATATGAGGACTTTTGCCCTGACTCTGTCCTGGCCCTTTGACCATTTCTCTTGCCTTTTGAATTTCAGTCAACTATCCACCTCAAGGCTGGAAGGCTTGGGAAATAGGGGGCAGGATTATTTTAATGGATGTAGGGAGATTCTTCCATCAAATCCACTTCTCTGTTCATAGTATCTCTCCTCCTTGTCCTTCAATCCCTGATTGTGAACATAGCCATTTCTTCATCAAACCATTACTTCAAGATAGGTTTTCTGTATTAGAGTGTCTTTGCTTTTTGATTGCTTGTTGTAATCTTGTATTTTTAAAGCTATAATTTTCCCTGAATATTCATCCTGTGTGTTCATTCTGTTTCATCATCTCAATTCCTAAAGAAATCTTTGTTTCCTCCTTCTATGCTTACCACACCTCCAGCACACATACCACACCTGAGGCACATGCACATGAACACACACACACACACATACACGTAGGCATTATCATTCTGAATCCAGAGGACAAAAAAATGATGAGTAAACTGAAATTTCCATACAGTTTAAGGAAATTACAATATGTCAATGATACAGCCATGTGCTTGTGCATATGTGTGAATGAGAGTCATAAAGAGAGCTCTATAGCTGATGTTAGAGCTCAGTAGTAGAGTGTCTGCCTAGCATGCATAGGGCCCTGGGTTCCATCTCCATCAGGACAAGAAAAAGAGCAAGGAAGAAATGTCTTGTGCAGTTTTTCTAATATCTAGCTCCTAGAATTCCTCTCTCCTCTGATCCTATATTTCCTGAAAAGTAAGTTGAAAAGAAAAATAGAAAATATAGGATTAATGAATTTCATGTCAATTGTTGTTGGAAAATTTTAACAGAAAAAAATTTTTAAAAAAGAAAAATAATTGATGGTGGCATGAAGATCCACTTGTAGCAGAAGTCCTTGAAGGAAAAACCTGACCCCTGGATTCTAAGTCCCTTGAATGGTGACAGCAATGACATACAGCTGTGTCTTGATTGGTTGTCTCTCTAGGAAACACAGTATTAAAGAAAGGATATGAGCCATGACATAGCAATAAGTCACTAAAGCCTAAGGCTGAAGCTTCAATATGTAAATCCGTAAACTCTTTAATATGTCTAGATAATAAAACTGGAATTATACACAAAGCAATCATTTGGAGTGGCCATTTTCGGACAGCTGAAGGACACTAACGTTTATTTGAATTTGAAGCATATGTCTCGCACTGAGTTTGGTGTATTGGAGTTGTCGGTAATTCACTATATAATAGATTGTGCAAATAGTTTTCCTGAAGGTTTCAGACACTAGGGGGTTTCTGTGTATTTCTCTTCACTAGGCAACTTTCAAAATTATTACACCAAGATAATATGAGAGAGACTGCTTTAGTCAAATTGTCTTAAACTGAACTCCAGGGTTGAAAGGACAGAGGAAAATGTAGCAATTATCCATGACCTCTCTGTCCTTTACAAAGGTGCTGCTCTCTGGAACTTTCTCACATCTTCAGAAAAAAACCGAAGATGCAGATAAAACAAATTTATTTCCAAATTAAACAAAAACACTGACCAGTCCTGCAATAGGAATGCGAATTATAAAAGTGATTTTTATTGGGTAACTTTGTAAATTTGCATGTACTCTTTAATGTCTGTTGGAAAATTTAAAAAATAATCAGAAGTAAGTATTTCTAAATATATGTGTAGATACTTCTAAATTTCATTTGGAACACTGTTCATTAATTCTGTTGGCAGTTATAAAGATAACTTGGCTTCTCTGATCCTTTTCATTTTTAATATATCTTTAAAAAAGTTAACTTCTATCAAACACTTGGGATAAAAGGACTAGGAAGGCACTGTCCTTAACTTTAAAGAGAAAACGAGGATAGAATGGTGCTTATATGCATCTATATATAAGAAAGTGCTACATGAAACAGTGTTACACTAAAATATATTAAGAGTCCAGCATAGACACCGACCAGCAGGAGTGGAGATGCTGGTCCTAGAACTGGAGAATAGCCTTGGTAGTCCCAAGTGTGTTAGGGGGTGACCCTCCACTCACTAGATTGTTGTAGAGGAGGAGAAATCTCATGGAGGTACCAGAAAAATGAGACTGATTTTGAGTTAAAGGTAGTGGCTGTGTACAAAGCAGTATTGGAGTAATTTGGTGATTTAAATAAAAAATTAGGAATATATCCATGTATCTGGCAGTCTCTTTGTTAAAAAAGTTTATAACATTTGAATTAAGATTCTTGAAGTGTGTGTGTATGTGTGTATATATATTCATGCATGCCTATTTAAATGGGAAAACAACATACTACAGTGATGTAGCCACTTCAATGTTTATAACAGATCAATTCACAATAGCTAAACTGGGGACCCAACCTATATGCCCTTCAATAGATGAATTGATAAAGAAACTGTGGTATATATACACAATGGAATATTACTCAGCAAAAAAAGAGAATAAAATTATGGCATTTGCAGGTAAACAGATGGAGTTGGAGAATATCATGCTAAGGGAAGTAAGCCGATCCCCCTCCCCCCAAAATGCCGAATGTTTTCTCTGATAAGTAGATGCTGATCCATAATGTGGGAGAGGACATGGGAAGAATGGAGGAACTTTGGTCACAGGGGTGGGAGGGGGGTGGGGGCATGGGGACAGTAAAGATGGTGGAATATGTTGGGTATCATAGCCCTATCTTTATGTATGACTGCATGTATATTATGATTCTGTATCACATAGAAGCAGAGAAATGAAAAGTTGTGCTCTATCTGTGTACAACGAATCAAAATGCATTCTGCTGTCATGTATACCTAAGTAGAATCAATCAATCAATCAATCAATCAATCAATAAATGAATAAATAAAATGCTTTCCATTGAGAATGCATGGTACAAATAAAAACACAGCAGTCCTGGATAGAAATCTTTCAAATAGAATGGAAAAGAAATTTTTAGATATGGAGTTGAAAGGGTTATGTGCAGCCTGATTAGCAGAGACTGAGAGGTTTGGTCTCAAGAGATTTATGTTTCAAAAAGATAACTGATATAAATATGAAAGGTAAATTGATGTCAATTAAAATTTTTAAATTCCAAAATTATGTGTGTGTGTATGTGTGTAATAGGATTCAAGAAAATTGCAGAGCAAGAGACTACTTATTGTTTTTATAGTAAAGGGAAAATAGATTTGTTTATAACTTTAGTTATTTTCTTGCCAATTGTCTCTTTGTCCCTCATTTAAGAGAAGCACAAACTTGAATCAATCAATTTCTCCTTTTCCATTCCTTCACCATTTCTATGCTATGCCTCATAAACACTGTTGAATAAAATAACTTACATATACATTTTAGTATTGATGCATATTTATGATCTTTTATTAGTCAGATATTGCTGCAATAATCCTGCCTAACAAAGCACTTTGAACACAATCACTTAATAATTGTTCATTTTTAATGTTTACAGCATTGCATACTGATTGTGATTTGGCTGATCTAGGTGAGGATTCTGCTGCAGGCCAGCTAGCTCTGCTTCTGGCTGTTTGATGCCAAGTCTGAATTCAGCCTCAGAGTTTGGTTCAGGTCTGCTCCACAGGGCTCATCCTCTTTGGGCCAGCAGCGACCTAAGTCTCCTTTTCATAGTGAAGGACAGCAGCTCAAAATCTATATAGGATGTACCCAGAGCTCGATTTACTTCATATTTCCTCACATTCATTAGCCCAGGCAAGATGACATTGCCATCCAGTCACAATATTGATGGGGCCACATAGTATCTACCATCCATTGCGGAAGTGTACTGCAATGTACCTCCTCAAGAGTATGAGTCCAACTTTGTAGAATGAAGAATTATGTAATATAATGTAATAGATCACAATGCCTGTTCTTAATTGGGGTGTCAAGACTGCCAGAGTTATTGTGCTTTCATACATCTTTCTTCTCCATTCTCCACAGCTACTATTTAGAGCTCCATACTTTCCTAATAGCTCTTATCACAAACTATTACCAGTATCTGTTTCAGTACTCAATCTTCCTTTTACTTGCAAAAAAAAAAAAATTAATTCAACTTTCTAGAACCAATCTTAGAATTTATATCTAAATCCTCAATCTAATCTAAATCCTTCTGCTTTCTTATCTGACACAAGCGAGAAGACTTTGGCCCTTCACGAGGATTTCAGTGCCTGGCCACTTATTGGGTACTCTTAAATATTATTCCATCAGATATCCCCACTTTTTACTGTCCTTTCGATTTTTACTTTTAAAAAATTCTTTCCAAACAGTGCTATCTACTAAGTACTTATATAAATTCATCATATATTCTACTAATTTGATACTCACAATAAACTTATGAGGTAAGTACTATCATTATGAAGCAGGTGCATCACTAAGCACAATTTGAAGATGTAAAATAATGAGAGGGCTTCATCTTGGTATATGTGAAACAATACCTTATAGATTGTGACAATTGACAATTGGGAAGAAATACATTGTCTAGTCAATTCAACAAAATAGAAGTTAAAAACTGAAAAATTGAAGAATGAAGAATTAAAATATTATGGATATGGCATTAAAGTGATTAAAGAATATATTCCCATTCAATGCACATTATTGGAATCTTAGCATAATATTTGAAAAAAGTACATGTAAAAATATATGTGTGTGGAAACACATACATATATGATGTTAATATATAACTGAAAATATATATTAAAATGATTTTTTAAAAACTAATTTTTAGATTAAAAAAATAAATAAAACTTAAAATTTGTGACCATTTTTTAAAAACTTTGTATATGGTGGGACTTTTTAAATCTGACACCAGAGTGGGAAATTATATAGACTAAATTTAAACATTAAGAATAGAAAACTGTAAAACTAGTAGAGTTCAATATATTCTACATCCACCCAGTTTTTCCTATTACTGACATCTTAAATTAGTATGGTACATTTGCTGAAATGAACAAACTCTGTATGACACATTTTCCTTAGTCTCTTATTTTCTATTTGTTTAGTTGTGTTTTTTGACCCAGAATATTATCTCTTTTGGTGAATGTTTCATGTGAATGTGAAAAGAATTTTTTCTGCTATTGTTTAATGGAATCATAGGATATATGGCCTTTAGTTTCTGATTGGGTGTAAATTAGCAGAAGTATAAAACTCTCCCCTCTTCCCAGATTGCCTCAGTATTCAAACACTCCTTCCATGGTCACCCTGCAGTTTACAACTATGCCTTAGCATTCACATCTACTTGTGTACACTGAAGGTGAGAAAACATGAGAAACTGGGATGCTTTTAGGTCTTCCTAGCATGCATATAGCTCTGTAAAGCACACCACCTCACCTTCTAGATTTCCTGAAATACACAGGGACTTTTCAATGTTCTTATTCCCCCAAGTATATCCTTCCTCAGCCTCTGCCTTCCTATGTTTTCAGATTGCCTATTATTTGCACTAACTCTTATCCCTTGTTCCAGATGGCAGCATCCAATACATTTGCCTTTAAATATTTTTGACAGATGACACCTAGTAATCTGCTTTTCAGCCCTGGGGAAATTCTGATGCAGGTGAAATAAAGCCAAGCTCTATTTGTTCAGAGAACCACTGAATAGGTTGAAGCACAAACACAATTCTTAGGATGAAGATTATATTGTTTCCTCTACTATTAACAACTGAACCAGGGATGTAGGCTGGTGGTTTCAAGGATGCTGCAGAGCTCAAGTGTGAGAAGAGTGGTAACAGGATAAGTCCAATGCTAGTGTCCTCTTAGGAAAAGCCAGTTTTTTTTTTCTTTCTCCTTGACGGGTGTTTTCTTGGCTAGTATATATTTTTTATAAGATTCTAAAGTTCTGAAAAAATTGAGTATGATAGTTTTTGCCAACATAGTTCTTATCTTTGAGGAAAGAACATTTTTGTAATTCTCTATATCATTTAAGCTAATGTTTGTCTTCATATTTGAGCTTTTGCTGAGTATAGAATTCTAAGTCAATTTTTTCTCAGTACTTTAGTGTACTTGATTCTCTTATTGCTTGCATAGTTTATGATAAGTCCCCTATAATTATTTTTCTGTCTCTATCTCTATCTCTCTCTGTCTCTCTGTCTGGATTTTCTCCTAGTTTTTTTATTCTCTAATTTTATATGATATGTCTAGGGTATATTTTCAATATTTTTCCAATTGTATGTTGTCTGTGCTTCCTGGAACTGTGGTTTAACTGTCATGGATAATATCGGAAATTCCTGGCCATTATTATTTCAAATATATCTTCTCTTCTTTTTTTCCTTTTGCTATTCCAATCATGTTTGTATTTTTTTTTTAAATTGTCTTGTTGCTCTCACTTGCTTGTTCTGTTTTTTTTTTTTCTTTTTCTACTCATTGTTCTCTTCTAGGATGGACTTTTGTTTCTGACTTTGCTTTAATCACTGACTTTCCTACATACTTTCCAGTAAACTAATAAACCTAGAATATACATTCTTCAATTCTATTTTAATGTTTTTGGTGTGTAACATTTCCTTTTGTTTCTTGCATTTTATGTTTTGCCACTAGAACCTAAATATAACATTCCTAGTGATTTTAAATTTTATCTGGGTTAGGTGGGAGTGGTGGTGCTCACACCTGTAATCCTAGCACTTTTGGAGGGTGAGACAGGAGGTTTGCAAGTTCAAAGCTAGCCTCAACAAAGGTGAGGTGCTAAGCAACTCAGTGAAATCTTGTCTCTAAATAAAACATAAAATATGTCTGGGAATGTGGCTCAGTGGTCTAGTGCCATTGAGTTCAATCCCTAGTACCTCTCCCCCTCCAAATCTGGGTCACATCAGAACCTAATTTGGATGTTGATTTTGTTTCTTCAAACTGTGTTTTTTCTGCTTTGTTGTATCTCATAATTTTTTGTTTAAACTCAATATGATATATCAAATACTAGAAAATGAAAAAGGGCCTTTACTGTGATAATTTCTGCCAACAATTTTGCAATAGCTGTAGGGTGTTCCGTTTCCTTTGATGTCCTTGTTTGAGTCTCCCCTTGTCTCTGCTTTCCCATGAAATTCCTCTGTGTCATCCCTGAGTCTAGTTCTGATGCTCTTTTTGCCTCTGCAGAATTCATTTTCTTTGCTTTTTTGTGTATGCTTTACCATTTTGTTGACAGCCAAACCTGTTGTATTAGGTAATAGGAATCAAGGTAAATATCCCTATGATGTGAGGATGTATATTATTAATCTGGAAAAAAGTCCAGGATGTATTTAATGTTTGCTTTGTCTCTAGGTGCCAAAATCTTTAAATTCCTCTGGTGTTTTTAGTTTTTATCCCTTCTTGATTATGGACTTTCCTCTGTACTCCTTCTCAGAGAGAGCCTGTGTCTGGCACCACTTTCTGTGAGAATCCATTATTATACTAGAGCCTGTTAATCTTGTTTTAAAGTGTGGAGGAAGGGGAGCATTTACAACACCATTATTAAATCTTAGCTTCTTGGTGGGCCATGTCCCAGGAGTGAGAACTACATACACTTTCATTAGCTTTTTCACACCTTGGATGAGGCATAAATTCTAGGGAGAACTGTGGTTGGATATATGTTCTCCCTGCAGGAGAGGTAAGGCTTTGATAAAGTATTTTCTTTCTTACAGAGAATGACCTGTGCATATTTCATAATGTTTAATATTTCCTCTCCACCTACCAGAACTGTAAGGGACCTTTCTAAGCTTTTCAACAATTAAGAACATGTGTTGGCACACGCCTGTAATCCCAGCAGTTTGGAAGGCTGAGACAGAAGGATCACGAGTTCAAAGGCAGCCTCAGCAATGGTGAGGTGCTAAGCAACTCAGTGAGACCCTGTCTCTACAGAAAATACAAAATAGGGCTGGGGATATGGCTCAGTGGTTGGGTGCCCCTGAGTCCAATCCCTGGTACAAAAAGAAAGAAAGAAAGAAAAGAAAAGGAAAAGAAAAAAGAACATGTGGGATTCCATAAGACTAAACATGCAAAACTAGGTTTCATTAAGCCTAAATCACTAAGTTTCTTATTCTGTTACTAGATTCACTGAGCTTCAGGATCTCCTCAGAATTGTCAATTGTCATTCTGAAACCAGTCTTGAAAATCAAGAGTGGTCCCATTCCTCTGGTGTTAAAGACTGAAACACCCAAGAAATACTGAGACAAGAGCAAAAAGTTTTATTTAAAGTAAAGGAGAAAGAGACAGAAGGAGGAGAGAGACCCCTCGGGAGAGGAGGGTGTCCAAAGCTGGTTCCCAGGAGAGTGGGGTGTCTTGTCTCTTTTATAGATTTTAGGGTTTCTTTTTTCTCAGGTCCCCTTCTCCTCTTATCTTGCCTAACTGCCAGGAAGAGAACTGTCCCCCTATTTTCCATATTTGTCCAGAAAGGCAGGAAGGGAGCCATCCAGGGGTATTCATTTACAACTCCTTGTTGCAAGGAACAATACCCTGGACGCCAGTGACCTAGGCAACAGGTGAGGAGGAGGGGCAAGCGATCTGGAGATATTACCGTTCTATTTCCTTTTGAATCAGCCCCCATTTTCCTCACCCAATCATTCATTATCTACAATGACTGACCTTTTGCCCCCATCTCAATTCTAGGTTATAGCTCTAGTAAGTTCCTCTCTAGATGAGAAGATCTCAGCCATGATCATTTCTATTCAACGTCTCTCCAGATTGTGATATGAACATTAGCCATACAGCCTGTTCTCTGATCCATTTAAGTCATTGAATTTTCACTTTGTTTAGTTTTTTTTTCATGTAAGAATTAAAATCAGTGGCATATTTGCACATTGGACTTCACCTTAATATTTTGATAAAATATTTTTAAATTATAAAATGTGACTAAAATAATCTTTAATGAACAAATAGAGAAGAATTTCAATTTCAACAATATATGCACAAATTAACCAAATACTAGGCCAAATACCAAATAATTGACCCTAATCAGATGGCAGTCACTGAAAAAACTGCAACTGAAATGGAAATCAATGATAAAAATAAATGTTAAAAATCTGTCTTAAAATGTAAAGCATCAGCCAGGTGCGGTGGCTCACACTTGTAATCCCAGCACTTTGAGAGGCTGAGACAGGAGAATCCCAAGTTCAAAGCCAGCCTCAGCAACGGCGAGGCGCTAAGCAACTCAGTGAGACCCTGTCTCTACATAAAACACAAAATAGGGCTGGGGGTGTGGCTCAGTGGTTGAGTACCCCTGAGTTCAATCCCTGATACCAAAAAAAAAAAAAAAAAAAAAAAAAATGTAAAGCATCCTTCTAAAAAGTAAAAGTAATAGTCCAAGGAAAATATTGTGAATTAGAAAGGAGTTGCAACTATTAAACATTGAAGTATATTAGATGATATAAAGTAAGAAAATAGAAATTTGTAATGTAAATATTGAGCATTAGTGGTCTAAATGTTCAAGTAAAAGATTTTTGAATGCATATATGCCACATGCATATCCAAACTTAAAAGCTATCCGAATAATTACTAATTGTTTGTAACATGTATGACAAATATAATCAACTTTAAAAAATGCAATGTGAAAATAGTCAAAAGATAAAAACAGTCAAAATAAAGAACATATGTAATTGTCCAAGTTCTATAATAAGTTTTGTAGCAGAATGCACTGTCAATAAATTATTTCACCAGATTATATGTTGTTAGTAGGAATTGTTGACTTTTTTTCTATAATTTAACCCATTAAATGTTACATGACTTTCTTTGAAATGGAATATGATCTATTTTTAGTAGATCTAACCCTAATTTATTCCAAGTCAATTGATATTTGGTTGCTATCACGCACAGTTTTAAATCTACTGTTTGTACTACTGAACCTTGTAGCTAATATGTTTATTTCTCTGATCTATTCTTTCTTACCTTAACCAAACAGGATTTGATTAAACTAATAACTGTATTTTTATTGGTGTAAAAGTTATGATTTTAAGATGTGCTTCTACTAATTAATATAGTACACAATGGCAAATATTTTGATTACTCTAGGCAAATGTTAATTGATTCACTTCAACACTGGGCCCATTGAACGTTAATTGATTGATTCATTTTTCTTAGCCATGGAGCTACAAAAAGTATTTGGACTTTTATGCTACCAATTTAAATTATGTTAATTATTCAAATAATTCAAACTCAGACAAATAGTAGTGTTTCTCTTTAAAGTAACTTAGTCTCTGGCTAGTGCCAGTTTTGCAATTTATGTAAAACCTCTTTAAAATTTTGAAAAAGCAAAAAGTTCAGCAAACTTGGCAGTTAAAACATATAACATCAACAAATTTTAAATGTGGGTTTTTAGGTGGATTATTTTAGCAAGCTATTTTGTGACATTCACTGGAAAAGTCAAACTTTTAATTTTATATACATGCATGTAATAATAGCAATAATTGCCACCCAGTAGAGTCAGTTCCCTTTCTTTTCAGGTACAGTCACTACAGAATCACAAAGAAGTATTTATTAATATTCATCATTTTTCTAAGGGTTTGCATCAGCAATATAAGGACAATAGCAACAAAACCTTTTGATCTATTATACTGTGATGGTTTTATACTTTTTTATTCAAAGAAGAATTTGCTACAGATCTTTAAACTGAAAAGAGCAGTATTGTCTACTTTATGATTTTTACACAAAACAGATTTAATTTAGGGAACTACAAATAAGAATTATTCTACTTTTTCCTTTACTTTTGCATTTACTGATAATTTACAAAGAACTCCACTCAAACAAAAAAAAAATATCAATAAGCTCAAAGAAAAACCCAGGCAATCACACTGAAATTCATGGATGATAAAAGTAAACCAAGAGAAGAGTTATCATAAGCCTTTTGTTGAGAATAATCAAAGTATAAAATAGCTATCACTCACTGAGCATCTGCCACATGTCTGGCTCTCTAGCCCAATATTAAAACCTTGAGAAAGAGGTATTATGATTAGCTAAAATTCATAAATAAGGTAATTAAGGTTACAGAGATGATAGGAATCTCTTCTAAAAATTTCAACCAGATTGTAGAGATGGGATTTGAATTCTATTATCTCTGAAAAGAAGATAGTGTTTTTCACAGTATATTCCGGGTACACAAAATGTCTTATAAAAATAATTCCCTAAATAAATATCAATTCATTGCATCAACAAAACTGAAATCAAGCTTGAATCCTCTGGCAAATATATACTAGATTATCTTTCTGATCATATGAATGATGACAATATTTTTGAAACCACAAGTACTTATGAGAAAATTTAATGCTATTAAAATATAAGAGGATTCAAAATGCAATCCCAAAGGAAAATAGCCTTTCTAAAAGGCATATAATAATAATTTAAATTTGCAATATTTGCCTCTGGAAAAAATCTTGTTCAACACTCAATAATGAGAAAAATAACATGTTCGACATATGAATGAATGGATAACTTGATCTTGTGCTCATGAAAATTTTATATAATTTATTCATTCTTGATATTCTAAGCTCCTACCAAATACTATGTTAGTCCTGGAGAATATGAAAACACTGTTAAACAATGAACTGGATAGCAAATAACCAAAGGATAGAGATCCCTGAGAGACAGAAACAAAAAAGCTGAGTCCTACGAATGTCCCGACTTTCTTCCTGGGTTCCAAGTGTTCAGAGAAATCTTTGCTAAGTTACTAGCAAACAATAAATTAACATATTAAAGACTTTAGTGGCTACACATAATAAGCCATGTACACTTTGAACAATTTTTCTGGTAAAGTCATTAGAACAACAAACAGAAATCAACAAACCAATGGAAAAAAAAAAGAAAATCAGGAATTTTTTAAAAATATGTATAAATTTCACAACACACACAAAGTGCTAAAGGGTCAAAGATAATAATAAAAGGAAAATAGAAAATACTCTGATAAAAATAAAACAAAAACATACCCTACCAAAACCTATGGGATGTGGTAAAAGTGTGCAGAAGGAAATTTATAAGCATAAATACCCATATGAAGATTGATTCAACATCATAACCTAATAAGGAACTAGGAAAAGGAAAACAGATTCCCAAGTTAACAGAAGGAAGATACTAAACAAGATACAGCAGAAGCAAATAAAACAGGTAATAAAAACCAATAAAGAAATAAGAAAGTTAAAAGTTGGTCCTTCAAAAATATCAGCACATTGCTAAAACTTTAGCTAGATAAAAAAGAAAACACTCAAATACTAAAATCAGAAATTAAAATGTTGATATTTCCATTGTTCTTACCTAGTGTCACGTATTTTGTTATAGCAGGGACTAAGACATTCTTATAAGATAATTGAAAAGCAACAATTCTCCATTTGTGGTTATCTTTGTGAAAATGTTAGAATTTCATAATATCAAGCTGGCTTGAAATTCACGTTCACTCATTTTATTTCAAGTCTTCAAATAATGTTGGATACTTCCATGAGGCAGTAATAGTGATGATAATATTATCCCAATGCTATTGCACATGAATAAAAAGACATTTTTCAGAAATATTAAAATGTTAAACACTGTAGTCAAAAGCAATTACCTGCACAAAAGAGATTTTCTACAGTTAAATTTTTAGTAAACTAATTTAATATGATAATATTTTCATTGTTTTTTTTTGTTGACATGAGAAATTTGGCACTATATTGGTGTCAGAGTAAATTCTTGCTTTAGGCAACTTCATCAAATCCTTTTTTCTAAATCTTAGTTCCTGTATCTCTAGGAAGTGTAGAAGCAAATAATCATCAATAAATGGTGTTCCTACTAAACAAAATGATAGAATTTCAGTGATAGAATACAAGAGAATGAGGGTAAAACATTTTACTGTCCAATTATATATAAAAATGTTAAAGACATCCCAGAAAGTATACCTTCAAATAACAACATTAAGTTAATATTTTCCTAAATGATAACACTAAGCTTTTATAATGCTTTGTAGTTCATAAAAAATATGTTATTCTCCTTTGAACAAATGAATAAAGATGATTATAATAAACATATCAGATATGTTCCACTATGTATCTCTGTAAGATATTTTTCATCCATATACTTTGGGATTTGTAAAACCTGATTACTCTATGCCTTTTATATTATTCTCTGCTAAGTCACTTATTGTTTATGTTTAATTTTTAAAAAATTAAGTGTGTTAAATTGTTAAAGAAAATTCAAGACAATATAATGTGTAAAGCTCCAGCTTCAAAGCTGAGTGTAAATTACTACTCTTGTTAGCAACATATGCTTTGTAATTGATAAATCCTTACTGCTAAATGTAGTTCAGGCACCATCTATGAAGTCTTCCTGATCTGGTCCCCTGTGACCTCCTCTCACTCCATAATTCCTTCAAGTCCAGCCATTGTGATTGTATCAGACAAGCCAGATCTGCTCCTCTTGCCCAGAATGCACTGCCCCATGTATGGGATGACCAACTCGCATCCTCCAAAGTTGTGTTCTAATGTAACCTCCAAAGCTCAATTTATAATCATAAACTTTCCCCTTGCATCTTTGTAGCATAAGTAACATATCACTTGTTCTCTAAATCAGAATTAATGAATGGCCAAACCACATTTCTTACTGACTGTTACTTCTAATTAGTGAAATTGACCTTGCTGTGAAAAGAAAAAATAAGTATGTAAGATGTGAAGCTTAATCTATTAGTTCAATATGAAAATTAATTACTTAAAGGGATTAAAACATCATGACCCAAACTAGGATTTTGTGTAGGATGACCTCAGAGAGTAGATAAATCTTTGAATGACCAAACAGAAACTTACCCAGTAAAAATAGAAAATATCACTCATTGACCTACAATGGTCATCTATGGAACAAATTATCTTAGGCACAGCAGCACAAACCTATTCTGTAGTTAATATTGGCAATAAGGTTTATGACCTCAGCGTTGGATCAAGATATCCTAATTGTGTGATGGCTACTATACTTTTGCTACAAATAGTCTTTTGAGATTTGAATTTAGATGGCACTGGGTGGTTCTAATCTATACTATAGCTCTTAAATTACAAAAGGACAAAAGAAATAAGACCCCTTTTACAAAAGCATTATACATTGAACAAATAGGTTCATCCAAATTTAGTAAATGGATATAAAGCTTTGCCCAAGAATAAGACTTGTTAAGGTGGTAGCCAGATAATAGCACGTAAGTTAAACCATGATCTCCAGAGCTATAACTCAGCATCAAAACAAGGATGCGTTTACACAGCCAGCTTCTACTTATATTCCTTATGACAGTTGCGACAGCTTTTTTAACACTGATTGAATGAAAAGCTATGGAGTCTAGGGTCAATAAACTATGTCCCATAGCTCCAGTCTACCCAGACACCTGATTTTATACAGCCCTAAGCTGAGACTGTTTTTTTCCTATATTTAAGAATGGTTGTACAAATAAAAATAAATGTTTTAGGAGTAAAAATTAAACAATATTTAAATTTTGCTATCCATATGAATTTAGAGTACAATTATTTGTCTTTATATTGTCTGTATATTTGCAGCAATGGCAGAGTAGAGTAATGGATAGAGTAGTTACCTGTCCAGCAAAGCGTGCAATAATTACTGTCTAACCTTTAGAGAAACATTCACTGACCCTTATTTTAGGCTATAAACAACTACCTTGAGGGTCCATACAGACTACTATCTCCAATTACAAATACCAGGAAATTTTGTGTTAAGGAATCACTTTTGACCCCTAGCTTCATTGCAACTATGAGTCATTACTGCACCAAGGCCATTTTACTTCCACCTTTGCAATTTAGACACTCATTTCAGCTCCTTCCCTGCTACTTGACTTAAAATTAGGACTATTATGCTTTCTATTTGTATCAACTCCAGCAGAATTAGCCTCAAATTCAAAAAGTTGCTTTTATGGAAGTCACATGACCAATAGTGCTCATGATTGCATATGAAACTACACTAGTGTGGTGCTCTAAATCTTTATATCTCTCCCAGTTCATGTTGACTGAATTTCTATTGTAGTGGTATTAAGAGGTGAAGTATTTTGGGAAGCAATTAAGTCATGAGGGCTTTTCCTGTGTCAAAAGGATTGATGACCTTATAGAAGGTTTCAGAAAGCTGCCTGGCCATTCTGTCTCTTCCACCAGGTGAGGACAAGTGTTGGTACTCTTTGAAGGATATAACAATGTTCCATTTTGGAAGCAGACTATAAGCCCTTAATAGACACCAAATCTGCAAGTACCTGGATGTTGGACTTCCTGGCCTTTAGAACTAAAAAATAAATAAATTCTGTTGTTTATAAATTTCACAATTTAAGGTATTTTGTTATAGCATCAAGAATGGACTAAGGCAGCTAATAATCTTTTTATTATTCATCACTTCATTAATAGATGATCAGTCATAGTTTTCAACCCTCATCCTCTTGACTCATGAAGTGTGACCTTGATATAGTTTATTTCAATCCTACTAAAAACTCATATTTTATTCCTGTAAAGGCAAACCTTACTTTTTCCAATGATGCAGATTCTTCCTAATATATAACATAATTTTATTTTTTTAATATTTTATATATATATATGATAAGACAAAAAATATAATAAAACAACAAATATCTTGTCTGAAACATCATCTCCAATAAGTGATAGATTCTTCTTTTATTCTCTGAATATACTTAGGATGCTATATTGTAAATATTAGTAACTTGGCTTTCCCATGATATCATGCTTTTTTTGAAAGGATGTTTTTTTTCTTGCATTTGTTTTCACATATATGTTTTCTTAGAGAAAGATGAATGAATAAATGAACTCTTGAAGCACTGAAAAAAGTTACTTCTAAAACTAAAGTCGGAAGAAATTTATTATCTCTTTCCTGTCCTTGAATAATAAAATATATATTTGCAAAAATTGTTCTGGAGAAAAGAAATGTTCCAAATAAGTCTCTGTGTTTACCCTTACAAAGTTCAAGGTTGGCTTTGTGACATTATGAGTTAGGGAGTTAATTTTGTTTAATAAACATTTTTGAGCATCTGCTCTGTGCAAGGCCACCAGGAGGACTGGGGCCCGCATACCCCTACTCTGCCTGCCACATTATAGTCCATACAGATGGTGCCTGGAGAAGGGTCATTTTCCAGTGAGCAACTCATTTCCAGGAACTAAATTAAATCCTGGGAAACTGGAATATATTTTAAATGTCCCTGAGAATTTTAGCTTGATAAATTAATACTGGCATTTTTCTCCTCTAAAATGTCAGTAATATCACTTGAAGCTGAGTTACTGTTTAAGTGCCAAAGCCCTCTCCCCTCTCCCTGGCAGCTACCTTTTCAGAATGAAAAAGTAGTAGGTGATTCTTGATTGTTATTATAATTAAAACTATTTATGCTTTTTTGTACTCTTTTTTTCAGTAAAGGAAGAGCAATAATCCAGGAAATTAGCATTTTTCAGGGAGTAGAAAACACATTGATTATATTTGGTAAATAAAAGTCACTGAGTGCCACTTTCTATTGGCATTATTTATTCACAGCCCACATTATAGTGACTCAATTGTCCTTGATTTTGACTCTTGTAGTTAATTCCACAGACTAAATCTTAAAATAGGATGACTAGCCATTGAATGATTAGTTAGTAGATTATGTCACACATGAAAGGCGCAAGACCTGATGAAACTAGAAAAAAAATCTTTCCTAAATTTATCTATAAGAGACAGCCTGATACAGAGTTTCTTCTTTGACTTCCAAAACACAGCCAGTGGGTGAAGTTGCATTAGTCAGCTTGAGCTATTTTAACAAAATATGCACTAAGTGGCTTAAGTAACAGATACTTATTTCTCCCTTTTTGGAGCTTATAAGTCCAAGACCTAGACCTCAGCCAATGTGTAATGCTGGAGGGCCTTTTTCCAGGCTCATGGATCTTCCACTATCTTCATAACCTCATCTAAACCTATTTGCCTCACCATCACCTCCAAATATTATTACTTTGGAAGCTAGAGCTTCAACATATACATTTAAAGGGGATTGCCAGAGTTCAGTCTGTAAGAATTATATAGGTAGGCTCTGCACTGCACCAGCCTAAGAAAGTTCAGGAACCAGCAACTGTAGCTGACTTCCCACTTTTGTAGCTAGGTTATATATGGTTGCTTTTATACTTCAATGGTAGAGGCTAGTATTTGTGATAAAGACATTTGACCTACAAAGCTTAAAATTTACTGTCTGCCTCTTTAGAAAAGTGTACTAACCCTTGGTATAGACTGTAGACATTTGAGGAATCCTTTGAGTATATCTGTAATTCTGCTATTCTAGATCATTGTTTCTCAAAATTTAACTGAATCTGGATCATCCATTGATCTTATTAAAGCAAAGAATGTAGGCCCCAGCCCTCAGTGTTCTGATACACTAGGTCCAGAGGATCAGGGGTAGAAATCTGCTTTCTAACAAGTGTCCAGTTGATATTGATACTGTTGAAAATCCAAAGTCCACACTATGAATAGCACTGATCTAGAGTATCATTTGGTTAATAAAACTGATTTCTTTGGTGTTTACTCAATTGGGAAAATTATTGGTTCACAGAATTATAAAATGTCTTGAGGGACTGGAAATATCTCCATACTGCAGTAATTTCAAATGATCGTGTTTAATATAAGAAAGATACAGAATTTTGCCTATATTGATTTAATCTATTACAATTTTGATTTATTGTAATATTTTAATGTGGCATTAGGATTTACATTTTATTGGAAGAAACTGAAGATTATAGTTTTAAAGAGATTTGCTCAAAGCTACCCAGTACAAAGTAGAGAATACTGGTTAAAAAAGAAAATCTTTACACTCCAAATTTTATATTCTAACTTCTTTTTTCTATTAAAAATCTGAACTATGATGCCTGGGACTTTGATAAACTGGGCTAAAGAAATGAATATTTCTGGTGGTTTCATTCTGAATTTAAAAGAGCAGGTGAAAAGCAAATATGACACATTTAAACATCTTTTAATTTATTTCCCTTTTCCCTAAACCAGATAACTTGTTTATTTTCATGAATTATACTAATATTTTAAGTGAGAGAGGCATGTAAAAAGCTAAAGAGCAATGAAAGTATCCCAATGAATCTAAGTGATGTCATCAAATTAATTTTGCTGTGTTCATGCCAAACTGAGCATCTGTCTCTACAAGTTTGCCAGAGAACTTTGCCTTCAATCCTCATCTGTTGAGCATATTTACAAACAAACCAAATGAAACACAAACACACATATATACACAAAAGTACCACCTCATGCATTTACCTTTGGCAGGCATGTCTTTAAGTAGCTATCAAACCTTAATTTGGTACTGACAATGATGCTGTGAGACATGTTTAATACCTTAAAGAAGGAATTTTAAAGGGGAATTGACAAGGCCCAGGTAGGACTTTTCTCCAAAACCATGCTATAACAAAACAGTAAAACCAAGGTTGACTGTCAAAGCCTGTTCTTTTGACCGCAATACCTAAGTTGTTGTTGGCAGATGTCAACAAGTTGGGTAAGGCAGATTTATTGGAGTCATTCAGATTTTTATTTCTTGTCTCAGACTTGGATTATTTCCTTAATTCATTTTAGGTTTTTAGGTTAAGCGATCCAAATCATCTCCCATTTTCCCTTTATATTATATTCATGTTATGTGGTTTTCTGAACTCCCATACAATGACTTAATGAATTTTGGTGTGTAAACATCGATTATAGCTTTTGTATGATGTTTCCACTGGTTTGCCTTACGTGTGGAATGATACTTTTCTGCTAAATTAAATACCCTGTTATTTGTCCTAACCTGATTCAGTAGATATCTACTGAAATCAACATAAATGAAGCCTATAAAATTCCAAGTATTTTATATATTTAAAAATACATATATAATTTTAAAAGCATGGGTAAATGAATAATGGCTCCTTAAATTACCTGACTGCTTTTTTTTGGTATATTGTCATTTGTTTAGCCAATAGAAACTGTAGATAAAGAAGTTTTTTGGGCTTAAAATGGCAGAAATAAGCTGAGCTGAATGGATTTTCTGTAAAATTTCCATGATTTACTAATTATTAAGAATTTATATGGTTCTCCATGTTTGCAAATATTTTACAGGCAGTAAGTAACTACTTACCTGGAATAATTGTTGCTATTATTTTCATTATAAGTTGGTAAAAGTAACCTGAAGAATTAAATCCTCCCAGGATATGTGTGTGAGAGAGAGGAAGAAAAAGAATGTGTGTTTCTGTATATGTTTCAAGGACCTGGGAAACTGATGAAATATAATAGTATAAATGTTAACATGTTATAATGTTATAACTGAGACTTTCTGGATCTTCAAATCATGGTGACATTTATGATAATTGAAATGAGATCAATTTGATCAAGAACTAATCTCAAGTTCCTATGAAATATGTTGTCGGGACATTCAATGATAGGTTTTTCAAAATGTATTGACAGTATGAGGCATAACCAAGTTGTTTAGTTTTTCAGTCACTGGAGGAAGATGTTTTCCAACTAGACACTATCTAATGACTGACCCATTCACTGGTAATACAGTTATTTTATTCATATACCTTCTTGGGACTTTGTTTTTAGCAAATAATTTATAATTCTTTGTTTGGTATGAAAGATAAAAATAAGCCAAACAAGTCATTCCTTGTTGGGGATATAAATTAATAGAAAACTGGAGTTTAAAATGATGAATATAGAAATAAGTATATTTGTCAAATAATTGCTATAGGAATTTTAGGTAAAAGGGATTATTCCTAGACCATAGGAATAGGGTTTGCATTTGATAAATACATGTATAATGCAATACCATTACTGGGTATATATTAAGAGGAAATTAAGTCAGTATGTGGAAGAGAACCACATTAGCAGGTTTATTAACTACTGTTAGTCATTCACTCCACAGTTACCTTCAGAAGTAAGCATTATTAGTATCTTCATTTGTGAAAGTGAAATATTTGTAGAAGTACAGAGAAGTCAAGTAACTCAGCTAAATCATCATGTTAACAGGTACCAGAACTAGGACTCTAACACAGTCTGGTTTAATCATTCTTAATTTAACTTCTCCATATTGTTCTAGTATTTGTGAGACATAACACAAGAACATAATCAAGTTTCATCATATTTATCAGTTACATATAGTACATATTTTTAATTTATTAATACTTCAAATAAAATCATTTCTGTCTTGAATGTTACATAAAACAAGTTGGTGACTTGGAGATACTCCAGAATGTTCTTAAATAGATTTTAGCAGTCAAGTATTGTAAGTTTAATATCTTCAAGATTCACTGGGACTCAACAAGCAGCAAAATGAATATTGTAAATTGGAAAAAAAATAACCCTGTCAGGATTGACAAATGAATTAAGTAAAGTTTTAAAATACACAATCAACATACAAAAAAAGAGTACCAATTTATATATTGATACTGAAATTTTCAACAACAAAATAAGTAAATCAATTCCATTTATAAGAATTACCAATAAACACTATTATGTTATTATACTTAGGAATAAATTTAAACAAAGAAATGAGTGATTGCTACAGTAAAAATTACAATAACTGAAGAAAGAAATTGAAGAAGATATACAGAATAGGGCTAGGGTTGTGGCTCAGTGGCAGAGCACTTGCCTAGCATGAGGCACTGGGTTCAATTCTCAGTACCGCATAGAAAATAAAGGTCCATTGACAACTAAAAAAATATTAAAAATAAAGATGTATGCAAGAAAACTGGAAAGACATCTCATGTTCATGAGTTGGAGGAATTATATTGTTAAAGCTAACAAAAGTGATTTACTGATTCAATGTATATCCTATCAAAATAACAATGACACTCTTCATCAAACAAGAAAAACAAAACTCCTCAAATTTGTGGGGAACCATAAGAGACCCCAAGTGGCCAAAGCAATGTGAACCAAAAGAACAGAGCTGAAGACATCACGATATTTGATCTCAAGGCTCACTACAGGGCTAGAGTAAGAAAAGCAGCCTGGTACTGCCATAAAAACAGACATGTAGGCCAATGGAATAGAACAGAGGACCTAGAAATGAATCCAAGTTTACAGATGACAGATTTTTGACAAACTCTCCAAGAATATAGTGAAGAAAGGCCAGTCTCTTCAAAATAAATGGTGCCTGGAAAAGTAGATACCCATGTGCAGACAAATTAAACCAGATACCTATCTCATCATATACAGAAATCAACTCTAAAAATGTTAAAGACTCAAGTATAAGAGCAGAAATTATGACATCAATAGAAGAAAATATGAGGGAGCCCTTGAAGACATCCATGTAGGCAATTATATTTAGATATAATGTTCTGGATGTGAAAAATGGTCTTACATAAAATTCTTGTGCAAATCAAAAGAAACAATCAGAGTGAAAAGAAAAACTATAGGAGGGAGAAAATATTTGCAAATTATTCATCTGACAAGGGGTTAATATATAAAATATATAAAGAACTCAATTCACAGCAAAAAAAGATCTGAAAATGCTGTGAATAGACATTTCTCAACAGAGGATACATACATGGCCAACAAGTCTATGAGAAATTGCTGAACATCACTAATAATCAGAAGTGCAAATCACAACCACAGAGCGATATAATTTCATCCCAAGTAGAATGACTATTATCGGAAAGACAAAAACATCAAATGCTGGCCAGTATGTACAACTACATATGTGGTCAGTTACAATGTAAATTAGTACAGTTATTATGGGAAATAATATAGAGATTCCTCACAAAGAGGTACATAAATATAAAGAAAAAGAAATAGAACTAACAAATGCTCTAGCAATACCATTACTGGGTATATATTAAGAGGAAATTAAGTCAGTATGTGGAAGAGAACCACATTAGCAGGTTTATTACAGCACTATTCACAATAGCTAAGATACGGAATCAAGCTAGGTGTCCATCAACAAAAGAATAGATAAGTAAAATGTGGTATGTACATACAATGAAATATAATTAAGCCAAAACCGAACAGAATTCTGCCATTGCAATAACAAATGTCTTCCAATAACTGGAAGACATTGTGTAAAGTGGAATAAGTCAGGCACAGAAAATCAGTACCTCATATTGTCACTTATACATGAAAGCTGAGAAGTTAATTTCATAGGAATAGAGACTAGAATAATGGTGACTGGATCCTTGGCAGGTTTTAGGGAGGGGAGGATATAGAAATGATGGTCAATGTGTTCAGGGGTGCGGTGGGATAGGAGGAATAATTTCTAATATTCTATACCATAGTAAGATGACTATGATTGACAATGACTGATTGTGTATTTCAATTAGTTAGTAGAGAATACTTTGAATGGGCTCAACACAAAGAAATGAAAAAGTGTTTGAGGTAATGGATATGCCAATTACTATGAACTGATCATCATGCATTATTTACATGTACTGAAATGTCACACTGTACCCCATAAATATGTACAACTACTATGTGTCAGTTAAAACAAAAAACTTAAAAATCAAATAATAAGTGAAGTAGTCAAGATACAGAAAATCACCTTAATTCCCCCAAGGAAATTTAGTTCCTTCTTTTTTCCTGAAAAATGTGGCTTTCCTAGTCTATCCTTTATCTTCACACTTTGAGCAGAGAAGGAAGTCTAAGTAATATTTCACTGTCTTCTTGATTCTGTAAGAAAAACAGTAGCTCAAGTGTGGTGATGAATGACAGCAAGAACTCACCATTACTGTCAGGGAAACTGGAGAGTGGCAGGGGAAACTTGACTGCAGATTTTTGCAATGGTGGATGCTGAGATGCAATACATCCCTGATTCTTGAAGGAGGTAGGAATTATGCACATGCATACCCACAGCACATAGCCATGCACGCACACACAGCATGAACAGATATGTAGAGGTCTTTAATTTGTTTAAAGGGCACTTTGGAAGGCCTTGGCCCTAGAAGCAGAAAATTGCTAACCTTTGGAGGTGGGATACCCTGTAAACAGGATGTTCTGTACAAAGATGATTAAGGGTGCCTTGGGGTGAGACACAGAAGCATGCCCTGATCCCCTCAGCTATATGCAAAAAAATGTTGTGTTCTTTTCTTTTTATTCTTATTTCTAGCTCTGTGTTCTTAAGAACACTACACCCTTGTTTATTCCTCTCAATGAAAGAAGGAACCCGTCAGCCTAGGACTTCATTTCATCTTGGGTAAAGTCCCCTGACCCTCCACTTCAAACAACTTTGTATCTGTGTTTTTCATTCCCTGCATCCAAGAGCTCAGGAATACCAGGCCAGGCAAGGATTGCCTCTGGGTCCCTTAAGCTTACTGGGGAAGGTTTCCCCTTCACTCAGAAGGCAGAACTAGGAGCCATCATTCAGCCTTACAGACCCAAGGACCTCAGCTCACAATGCGCCATTTTTGTCACTAGTGCTATAGAAACTGCCCGTCTAAAACCCACTCTTTCACTTGATTTACTTGGTTTGCCTCTTTGCTTACAATGGGAGATTCAGCATAGCTCTCACCTTTTGCTTATCATCTACCTGGGGTTACTCTCATTTCTTCCAGAGCCCTTGACTACTGGCAATGATGTGGTCAATACTTTAGTGGGTTATGCCACCTTTCAAGAAGCACACTTCTCTCACAACCTGCTTCATCAAAATTGTTGTGCGTTAGGCCATCAATTTTCCAGTACTGAAATTCAGCAAATAATCCAACACTGACTCACCTGTCAACAAGTTACTTTAGCCAGTCCCTCTATGGGGGTTAACCCCTGGGGCCTTAAGGTCAATGAAATTTGGCAAATGGATGTCACTCACATCCCACAACTTAGGCCACTTTTGTTTGTCCATGTTACCACTGAAAATCATTCCTGCATGTTCCATGCCACTGCCGACAGAGGAGAGACTCCTACCATGTCATCCACCGCTGCCTCAATTGTTTTACCCATCTGGGTGTCCCTAAACAGATTAAAACAGATAATGGCCCTGCTTACACCAGTATCTGCTTTTGAGATTTCTGTAAAACATGGAAAGTAACTCATCACACTGGCATCTCCTATAACCCACAAGGGTAAGCATTTATACAATGGGTCCACAGCACTCTCAAACACATGTTCCAAAAATGAGGGGGAGATACCTAGGGTAAGTCTGTCCTTCCTACCTGACTACATGAAGCATTAATAACTCATAATGTCAATCACCAAGGCTGTATCCCTGCAGAATGCCACTGGGGGTCAACAATCCCTCCTAAGGAGCCTCCTTAGTTGATGTGGAAGGACCTAGATACAAGACAGTGGACTGGTCCCATCTCCTTGTTGATGTGGGGACAGAGTACACTTGTGTATCATTATAGGAAGGACCTTGGTGACTCCCAGCACACCTAGTGAAAACTTTCCATGGCTCACGAAGGGAACAATCCAATCCCCCAGTTCCAGAATCTTTATGAGGAGCAAAAAGACCCTCCCTTTTCTTCTTACCAGGGATGAACCATAGCCCCTCAGACCCCTGTGGGAGCTTGAAGAAGTTGAGCTAGAGGGCTGAAGAAGTCCTAGTCTCCACCGGTCAATAGATGAACCAATGAACCTCGAGCCCCTGTTCCTAGCCATGATGACTGTTGTGAGCTGTGTGGTAATAGCTGGCTTGCTTCTCTCCCACAGTTCAGGTCACCCAGTGTTGGGCATTTGTTCAAGACCCCTCACTGCAGGAGCCAGTCTTTTGGTTGAACTTGCCCTTCCTGATGTTTAGCAATGCCACCTCCTGAGTGAAGGGGTGTTAATCCCCCTCCAATAGGGGTTCATCAATCTCCAGTGGCTAATGCCACCTCCTTTTTAGTCACCAACCTGGCTCTGTGGTCCTCACATCTACCCCTTTCATGAACTTTACTGTTTAACTTCCAAGAACCAGGAATGGATGCATGTCTGGTCTGGCCATGGTGGCCTAGAGTTCCTCCCGTTTGGCAGCTACTGCCGTTCCAATCAGACCACTAATCATGCCAGACCCCGCTGTCATTTTCATAAAGACCTGCCCACTGAGATTCATAAGATCAATTGGGAGGACTGGTGGGGACCCTCAGTCATGTCACCAACCTTTCTGGACACTTCATTGTTGACTAGGTGTCCCAAGTGTACTTCCATGTCAAGCATAACCACTCACTCTCTGTACCTCCCTCTAATTTCTGTGATCCAACTCTTTGGAATAATGATTCCATATTGATAGGAGAGGGAAGCCTCTCTCAGCCTCAACTGACCCTCAAAGAAGGTTGGGCATCTGGGCTACAGTCTGGAGACTGGGCCTCCCCTTCTTTCCACTTCAAGTGTGGAGAGGCTCTTGTACTAGATCCTCAAATACTTCTACTCTGTCTTTTCACCAGAACCTTACTGACATAGTCAAGATTTGCATGGGGCACCTATATGGGTTTCTGTCATGACCTTTCCTGATTGGTTGTGATGAGAACCTCTTTCATATCACCAGTGATAACTGCACCTAGGCAGCTTGCATTGAAATGGATAATGCCATTTCTGAATCCCTCTTAGTTCGTTAGAGGAAGACCCAACCCTTTCTGTCTGTCAATCTCCTGGATTCCTGAAAGAATCTCCGAGCCTTGTCTGTGTTAGAATAGGCCCTACAACAATTGCATTGGCCCAAATGCTTCATAGGCATGCTTAGAACAGTCATAGATATTTCCATCCTGATCTGCTACTACAACACCCTTATTGTGATTGGGGGTGAAAATGTGTGTGAAACCCTGCACCTGTGGAACAAAACAATGCACACCTCAGAGAGCATTTAAAAACACCTACAAGTCTCCCTCAAAGATAATGTCACCGTGGACATTGTCCACCTCTAAAATAAAATCCAGGCTACCATTCTGACCTCTCAACAACAAACTTCCACCAGCCAGGTTGTCCAAACTTTACAACACCTAGGCTGGCTGGACCCCTGAGAGTGGTTTGCAGGTGCTCCCTGGGGAATAAGAACCATTACCATAACCCTAATTTGTACCATTTGTCTTCACTGTTTAGTCTGTAAAACAAGAATGAATACTGCTCAAGACATTTGGAAACACTACCAGGTATGGTTCATTCAACAACTTTTGAAAGAAAAAGAAATGGGGAGATGTAGAGTCCCTGGGCCTGCTTAGAGGTCACTGGAGAAGCAGAAAACTGCTGACCTCTGGAGATGGAATATTTAAAAACAGGATGTTCTGTCCAAGGCTGATCAAGGGTTTGGGGCCAGATGAGGAAGCATGCCCTGATCCCCTCAGCTATTTGCAAAAATGTTGTGTTCATTTTTTAAAAAATATTATTTCTAGTTCTCTGTTCTTGAGAGCAATGCATCCTTGTTTTATTCTCCTAATAAAAGAAGGAGCCTGTCAGCCTAGGACTTCATCTTGGGTGAAGTCCCCTCCTCTTCATACAACTTTGTCTCTGCATCTTTCTTTTGCTGTGTCCAGGGTTTAGCTGGTTTGCCCAGCACAGATATATTGAATCTTGATTTTATTTGTTAATAACTCAAGAAAACAAAGATAACAAGCTATAGTTGTGGCCAATGCCATATGAACCATAATAAATCAGACAACCAATATAAGTCTGCATTCAAAGTCTGGATCATGTAAAAGTAGCAGTGAAGAAGCAGTGAAATTAGGGGCACACACCACGATACTGAGGAGAAATAAACTGATTGAATGAAGCCCATCTGCTTTCTCTTGTACCATGAAACCTTGACTATTGGCACAGATCTCAGGATTTGAAAACCCAAACATATTTTTCTACTCATAGGTGTCTGTATCTGTCAGAATAATCTGATTGTGGCAAAAAAATAATGACAAAATTGTCAAAATAAAGGCTTATTTCTTTTTAAGCCATTTGCTGTGGTTAGTTGGTTCAGAATTTATCTCAGATTATGGAACAGTAACCATCTTAATATGCTGTTACTGTCACAGACAGAAAGAGAGCTCTAGATCTTTCTCTTCAATGAAATGTTCTGAGATTCACCTAGTCCAAATTAGACACAATATCTTCCAGCTCTAGAAAATCCAAGAGAAGGGAATTCTTATACACAAAAGGGAGATGGCTGGATATATTTGGGTAAGAGCCTAATCACTACTATATTTTCCTATTAGATAAAGTGCAGGATGCTCTTGATCAATTAATAAGCCAAACACATTTATTGGATATTGATTATGTTGTGATCTTTGTCATGACTTGATTAGGTTAAGCTGAAAGCAGAAAAGGCCCCACGGTCTTGTCCTTAACCTAGTCACAGTTAATTTATTCAAATGCTGGTGGTAGGGGTGAGGAAAATATTTCTATGGTGTTACTTTTTTGGGAAAAAAAAAAGTTGGGTGGCATCAGAAGTACAATGTGTTAATCACTCTTTGGAGGTATCATAGCAATTCATTGACATTTTACAAACATTTCTAAAACTGAATTGAGAAGCAACCTATATTGACAAGATAAAAAGTATTTAACATTGCATATATTGCATTCACTTAGAGTTTCCAAAGAATTTGTTACCCACCAAGGCCATGTGCTGTGAGAAACAGAGAAAGCAGAAAAGCACCATGAAAAGCTGTTTGGTATTTGATAATGTGCAGAACTGGAGAGGGAACACCATCAGAAATGGAAGATTTTTCCTAATATAGGAATGACTGAAATAAGCACTCAGTATATGTTATATTATGAAACATTTGACAGAACACCTAATCTATGTAATGAATTCAAACTAAAAAGCTTCTTCTCAGCAAGAGAAATAATCAATGAAATGAACAGAGAGCCGACATTCTGGGAACAAATCATTGCTACACACACATCCGATAGAGCACTCATCTCCAGAATATATAAAGAACTCAGAAAACTTAACACCACAAAAAACAAACAACCCAATCAATAAATGGGCCAAGGAGCTGAACAGAAACTTCACAGAAGAAGGTATACAATCCATCAACAGACATATGAAAAAATGTTCAACATCTCTTGCAATCAGAGAAATGCAAATCAAAACTACCCTAAGATTTCATCTCATGCCAGTCAGAATGGCAATTATCACGAATACAAACAACAATAAGTGTTGGAGAGGTTGTGGGGAAAAAGGCACGCTCATACATTGCTGGTGGAACTGCAAATTGGTGCAACCAATCTGGAAAGCAGTATGGAGATTCCTTAGAAAGCTTGCAATGGAACCACCAATTGACCCAGCTATCCCACTCCTGGGGCTATACCCAGAAGACTTAAAAACAGCATACTACAGTGACGCAGCCATTTCAATGTTTATAGCAGATCAATTCACAATAGCTAAACTGTGGAACCAACCTAGACGCCCTTCTATAGATGAATGGGTAAAGAAGCTGTGGTATATATACACAATGGAATATTACTCAGTGATAAGAAAGAATAAAATTATGGCATTTGCAGGTAAATGGATGGAGTTGGAGAATATCATGCTAAGTGAAGTAAGCCAATCTCAGAAAACCAAATGCCAAATGTACTCGTTGATAAGTGGATGCTGATCCATAATGTGGGGAAGGTCATGGGAACAATGGTGGAACTCTGTTCACAGGGATGTAAGGGGGGAGGGGGCATGGGGACAGTAAATGTGGTGGCATATGATGGCCATCATAGCCCTAGCTTTATGTATGACTGTATGTATGTTGTGATTCTATATCACTTACAACCAGAGCAATGAAATGTTATCTTCCATCTGTGTACAATGAATCAAATTGCACTCTGATATCATGTAAACCTAAATAGAACAAATAAATACATTAAATATGGGGGGAAAAAAAGAACAGCTAATCTGTGTCTATGTGGCAAAGGCAAATGTGGTCTTAAAATTTTGAAAGGTATTCAGTGTTTACCTGACAAGACAATTTTATGTATCATTTAAAGCTTCTTTGGATGCCATCTCTGGGAAGCAGGAAGACTTCAGTAAAATTTCTTAATTTTCTATTCCCTAGAGTGTTTCCTCTTTTTTTTTTTCAGTACTACCACAGAACTTGTTTATGTTCCCATCAAAGCACCTGTCACATCTAACTCGGGTTGTTGTTATTTGTGCATATCTCTCTGGAGGAAACTTCAGCTCAGAGAGCATGGGGCATACCTCATTTGTTTGGGGGATTATCCATCTACTATTACAGTATGTGCTCTAAATTGCTATTGAGAATGTAGCTGCGTTTCTCAACAAGTCTGCCTGCACCTGGAATGAATGTTCGTTCAGTGCTATGAAATATAAGTATGAATTACGTTTTATCTAGTTCTAGGATCATCAGTATACACAGGTGATGGGGATACAGAAATGAATATAATTGACAGGAATTTACCTCGAGGACCACACACCATCTATTCTAAATACAGATGGAGCAGCTTATTCAGAAGTGTTAGCCTTTTCCAGTGAAGTAGACTCTATGGGGTAATAAAGCATAGTTAGCTCTTGAAAGTAGAGATGTGAAGTCATTTATTTTTCCCAGGAAATAAAATGCTTTAAAATATTTTTCAATCTTTAATGGACTGTTCAGTTACAAGGCTTCTGTAGCAAAAGAAAAATCTGATGCTCTGGTTATAAATTCTGGCTGCTTTAAAAATATATATGCATTAACATGATTGTTAAGAAGCTTAATTGAAAGACTCAACTAGCTGCTATGGAATAATGGATTTTGGAGAAGAGTCAATGGAAGTCAGGAACCACCCCTCAAGCACTTTGAGGTATTCTTCACAATGAGTCATCATTAATAAATTCTATTAGTTTGACTATTTATATTTATTGGTTTACAGAGTATTTTGGTAGTAAATTCTTAATTTATTAAATAACATGTACAAATAGTTAAAAATTAAATTGTCCTGAATTATAGGAAATGCTACTGATGGATAACCAAAGAAGTGGAATTATCAAACACACTCTTTGAAATGTTTCTACTGGAATAAACTTTCTAATTTTAAATAATATTTATATACTTAAAGTTATCATGATGAACACATATTTCATATATGCTATGTAATTTTATTGACTTTACATTTTGATCAGTTAGATTTTTCTTCATATCATACCTCTACTTTTTCTTCTCTCATCTCACAGTTTTGAGGGAGATGTTCATGTTACCTTGCACTTGATTGAGGCTGGGTTTAGGAGTAGAGCAGAGTATATGGAAGATTTCCTCACTGACTATGTTAGGAACAGTCAACTAGAAGGCAATCTTAGCTTAACTCTACCTTCCTCATGGGAGGATCTCCTCTCTTGTCCTCAAAGAACTGAAGAAAAGATACCATTGTAAAATACCCCGGAATTTACTTCTCTCTGCTGTGAAACTTGCTTGCAATGCCTTGTCTTCCTTGAACCACCCTGTAAATCAATCCCTTGTGAGTCAGTCCATTTCATTTTTATAATTCCAGAAGCTAATTCCATGGTTTCAGCTAAATTTAAGAACTGATTGATATATAAATCACTCCTGGATCACCAAATTTCTTAATTAAAATATAATTATTTCTGTCATGTCATGTAACATTAAAAAACACAGACTGATTATACATGTTATAAATTGGCACAAATCATGAAATGAGTATTGGTGTGGTAGCAATGAACCCATCCTGTTCTCTTGACAATTATGTTCAAAGATAATTTGAACAGTCAGGCAATGTATTTCATTGAGGATAGTATATTTATTTGTTGATATTCCTTCCTCCCCCTATCTCATCACCCTTCCAAATGTTCAGTACAAAACACACCTGAAATCGAAAATCAAAACTGAAAAGTAACAAGTCCCTCAGAATAATTTCTATCAAGGAAAGGATAGAAAAATGGAATGCTGTTTTATACACACTTGTACCAGTATCAGAGGTCAAAACTCAGTATTTCCTTATCCAGTACTACATGTATTGGATTATTTACATTATAGAAAAAACCCTGTGTATTAGTGAAAAAACCCTATATGTTATTGCCAACTTCACTTCCCTTAATTTAAACCTTATAATGTACTTATTCTATAGTTGTATCCAATTTCCTGAGCTATTCTGTGAGTAAAACACTGAGGGTAGTTTCTAGTTATTTATTCTCAAAGAAGATATTATCAACTTTCTATAGTTTATAGAGAAAAATTAAGTAAATACACTTATTTAAAATGTTCTATGTAAGAGTTGACATTAAAAAGAAATTAGAATGTCTATTTTGCATTGTGATCTGTATCCATAGAAACAGTATAAGCCTGCCCAGTTTTCTTGTCATGCCTTCTTAATTCTCTCTTCAGTAAGATGAAGTGCAACCAGGGAATAGTTCCCCTAATTAATGCATCCTTCCTGACCACACTGCCAGCACTATAGAACGTAAATAATGGTCAACAAATTATTTCACTGTTACAGCATGTATAGATTTTTGCCAAAGCTATGCTTCTGTTTGTTCTCCCTTTTAGTTTGTTATCATGTTTACACTTATGGCACAAAAGTTCCTTAGTTTCACAAGGTAGAATGAGGAGTTTGTCTAGAGTCTCCTAAGGGATGTAACACACATATAGGAGCATAGAAGTATACATCTGGATAAGCGCAATGCCCTTCTAATCTTTTGTCAGTGATAAACTTTTTTCTCACACTCTCATTTGGTCTAATGAGAGAAGGAGCCATGTTTAATTTTTAGGATAAACCCTTATCAATTCAGAGGTCTCATATCAGCATGTCATTATTTACTTCTCCACAATTTGAGGTCCTCAATTTGGGTTTTATACGCCTTTAGTTCTCTCATCTGATAAGACTAGAATTGATATACCAGAGATGAAAGATCCAAAATATTTAACTTAGTTACACAACCAGTGTTCCCTACTCATGAACATGGAAATAACATAAACATAGCCCCATTTATGTTTTTTTTAATTTGTATTTGTTCTAATTAGTAATACATTACAGTAGAATGCACTTCAATACATCATATATAAATGGAGTATAATTTCTTATATCCCTACTTATCTTAATTACCTTATCCACCTTCTTTTCAATCCATCTTGTCCCGTATCTCTGCCCATTTCCTTTGCCACTGAATGAAGGAATATGCCGTTAGGAATAAGTTCCACATTAGACTGCAAATATTAGTATTTGTTCATCTATTTGATTTGTTACAAACTAATAGCAAAATAAGAATAACTATACAAAAGTACAGCAATAATTCTAACAACTTGTTACAAACCAATTTTTATCTCTATTGTAGGTTATCTTACTGCATTATTTAGAACTGTATGAAAGATCAAAGTACTTATCACTGATTTTGTAAGCAAGTTGATAAAGCAAAGTTTTATGATTACTAGAAAAGTTTCTACTAATTAGTAGACAAGTTTCTCCAAAAAAGTTTTCTTTTTTAAATTTTATTTTTAATTGGCAAATAATATTTATGTGATACAATATGGTTTTTTCTTATATGTATACATTATTCAGAGATTAAACCAAGCTAATTAATATATTTATCATCTGACATACTCATTTTTGCCATGAAAAGTTTAGAATCTACTCTTCTTGCAATTTTGAAATATACAATATATTATTCTTAATTATAGTCACCATGCTGTGCAATCTTAACTAAAATATCCCTCCTGTCTAAATGAAACTTTAAGAAAATAAATGGATAGAAATTAAAAGGCAAGATCAAGCATGGTTTGCAATTATGCTAAGTCAGTTCCTGCTTCAAATTTTCCATACGTATTCATTTATTCATTCTTCAGCAAATAATTAGTGGGAACCTACTGTGGGCCAGACACTTACACAGATCTTATGGAAGCATCAGGGAAGAGAAAAGACAGTTATTCCTTGTGGTGCTCTTCTGACATTTATTTTCTAGTGTGTCTCCATTTTGTGTGCACGCCCAAATCCATGGCATGACATACACAGCTTCTATAGTCTGGCACATATCTAGTACTCCAGCAGACCTGATGTGAAATGTGGGTTCAAATATTAATTAGCTCTGTGAACTCTGACATTTCCTTTCACTTCTCTGATCCTTACTGTCCATATTTATTACAAGAGAATAAAATACCTGACAGCAGTGAAATAATTGAAAAAAATCAAAGTACAAAATATTCACTAAAAGTATTAGTACTTCTGCAATTGAAAAATGAATAGAATTTTAGGTTAAAAATAATATTATTTCTCCTAAAGCATTTTGGAATGACAATTTTATTGATTCATATTTTCATTTTCCCAGGATAGAAAACCTTCACTTACCTTTTTTTTTCCAACATGTGCCATGTATTTATGTCCAAAAAAAAAAAAATACTGCTTATCTCCTTTCCTCCATCATTCAAAAATTTCATAGATAATAAAAGGATCTTAAGTTTTCAAACAGGAAGAAAGGGATTCACTTTTCATCCAGCCAAATGCATTGTGCTTTCTCTCAAAACTAAAGTTACAGTTCATAATGGCCTGTTGTCTAGATTAATAAAAAGAACTGTGACTTTGTAAGCACTTGCTAGGCAGTTCAATAATGAATAGCAGACTGTGTAATCAAATTCAGAGCCAAGGAAAATTGGGCAGCAGAATTTCACTTCTTCAGAGTTGTTTGTCTCAAGGAAAGTTCTTTATACAATAGTATAAAGTAAAATATAATAGTATAATAGTTCTTTATATTCTCTGAAGTGGCCTTTCCCAAGTAGTCCAGTGCTGGAGATTATCTAGCACAGGTTAGTCCCTCTTTCCTATTGCAATAACTGTGTTCCCAGCAGAGTTACATATACAAGTCTCACAGCCGGAAGGAGAATCCATATGGAGAAAATAAGATAATTGATTGTGATTTTCCATGAAATTTTTTCATGTTGTCAAAAGATATGTAGACATCAGAATTGTGTTGTTATGATACTCAATTAGGAGCTATATAAAGCAAATAAGTTTAGAGGCCTTAGAAAATACACAGAGTTTCATCATGGGTTTCTCCCAAGCTGTCACTATGTTCTAACAAGTACTCACACAACAGAAAACTGGGTGAGAGTCAAAGCCCAACTCTGGGGGATTTCAGCTGTTGGTTCAAAGATACTCAGCATCACTGAGTCAACACACTATACTGCTTTACAGAATGAAGGGGACCATGTAGCTCATCTAATGAGTGAGACAGAGGAAAGGCAGTGCCTCTTTAAAAACAGCATTGATTTTCATACCGGCAAAAACAGACTACTTCTCTTTCAATTTTGAAAGATGTTGAGAAGTGAAGTCACAATGCAGAGGGGACAATCTTTCTTGTAGGAAGTCTGATTCCATAGATACCTGAGTACAAAATTGTGAGCTGTGTTCTCAGAGCCTGGAAATACAGCTTTAACCATGACCTTTGATCATCTTCCCAATCCTTGCTTACCAAGGCAAGTAATAAAACTGCCCTCTGCGGAATTCGCATCTCCAGAAGAAACCTTGGATGTCAAGTTGAAAGGTGAAGAATAAATAGGATGTAGTAGAATTTAATGATCTACTTTTACTCTCAAGTGGGCAAGGAAAATATGTAGAAGAAATATGAGAATGAAAATGGAATTTTGATTATAACAGTCTGCTTATTTACATAGTTCCCTCCCAAAATTAATATAAATAATGACCAATAGGTATGGGAGTACATGCCCGTAAACCCAGCTCCTCCTCGATAAACTGAGGTAGGAGGATCACAATTTCAAGGACAGCCAACTAAGACCTTGTCACAAGATAGAAAATAAAAAGGGCTACAATGTACCTTAGTATAGTGCTTGACCAAGCATCTGCGAAGCAGTGGATTCAATGATCGGCACCAAACACACACTTGTGTGTATATATACATACATATATATGTAATTAATATTACATTTACTGAACATTTGTTCATGTATGAAATGTAATATGGAACAAAATTTTGAATATATTTTATATGAAAAGCATGCAGGACATATGAAAACAACCTACATATTTTGAGAATTGCATGGTTTGTATATACCATGTCAGTTGCTTTACCCTGAAACTCTCACTAGCAGGACTTGTTTTCTTCTTTTCTTTGATTAAATGTGACATATAAAAGTCAAAAAGACTTTGCCCTAGGTCATCTCAGCAATAATTAAAGGACCCAGGATTTGATTACCATTCTGTTTACAAACAACAGAACAGAAAAAGTGAGGTCTGTGTATTGATGCTCCTCAGCCTGTAGCTAAGTACCTGAGACTTTACTATTCATTTTCTAAGAGGTCTGTAAAACACATGGTTTCAACACCAGTACTGAGACCCAAATAATTGCATTGCTTTGAACCTGGCTATAGTATCATCCTTAGAGTCAGAAGGACAGTAGCAGCTCCATCTAAGATTATTGGTAGACAGTAATTAAGAGAATGAACTGTGAAGGCAAGTCATTGACATCCAGATAAGTCCATGCTGAGTGGGTGTGTAAGCACACCAAATTACTAAGATGTTTGTGTTCTATAAGCTTTTCATAGGATTAAATAAATGAATGCATGAGAGTTTACAATAGTCTATGGCATGCATTTTTTGTTATTATCTATAATTTCATAGAACTCAGGGTAGAGGAGATAAGGATACCAACATCTGGAGAATATGGTCAGTGGATGCCAAAGGAAGTGTCCAGTTAGACTAGTCTATAACTAGACAGAATAATAGCAACCTCTCGTTTTGTAAAGGAGTTTTCTCACCCTTAAAGGAAGTTGCATGCCAGGTACTCTGTTGCCTGCAGAAAAACTAACAACAGTTTCTTCGGTGGATGGCTGCAGCCCTGCCCCTGAAGGGGATGAACAAGGCTGTACTTTCTAGTAACATTCTTGAAGACTGTGTCTCAGTGAAGCCAGAGTGGTCAGGCTCTGGAATTGAACTGGATTGAGTCAGAAGGCTCTTGGGATTCTCCCATCAGAAGTTGAAACTGAATTGTCCTGAGGCACCTATTCAGGGATGCTTTGGTAGCCAGGGGATGGTGATTGGGTTAGTCTGCAGTAAAAGGAGGAGTCTTAGAAAGGGTACAGGGTTTCTCCCAGGACTTGGGGCCTGGGGTATATCTGGGCCTCACACAGCCCTAAAGGAATGCAACAGAAACCTCTCAGGAGTCAAGTTGTTATGATTTTCATTTTCCCTCTGCCTCCTTCTTCAGGAGACACATGACTTTTTCTCTAAATACGCTCTATTACTTGTTCACTTGGGTAACTTCTGTTATCTTTATAGTTTTCCTCTGTTCCACATAGCCATGGCCAATAGTGAGAGCCCAGCTCCAGCTCTACTTGGTATTTTGGTTCAAGGGGTCAAAGGGCATTAGTGAATTTTACTTCTAGATCCCTGGAAAAACAAATAAAAAGGCTAATGGCCTAAGGTTTTGTCTGGTTTTACCTTTGATCAAATAAATAGGAGGTGGGATTTCTTCTGTTAAGGGCATGAAAATAGATTTTCTGAGAAGAGCAGGAGATGGGAAGGAAACTTTCAAGGGAGGAAACCACTGTTGTTTCTAATGCTGCAGGTGTGGAGCAGGTCTGCTGGGTCAGGTGGGAGGATTAGGAAGATGCTGCATGACAGCCCTCCATAGTGGCATCCATCTGAGGAGTGGCCTGGCTTTTCTCATGGCCCTTTGCTTCTCCTTTTGCTTCTCTCTCTGTCTCTCTGTGGATTATACTGATGGTAGAAAGCAGCTTTCTTTAAAATGTGTTGATTTCAATTTTCTAGAGTGAAATAGTTGAAGTCTCTTGTAGTTAAAATAATGGAATAAAATTGTCAATTTTATATATGTCACTTTCCCTCTACTCTCACCCCTTTGGAGACAGCCCTATACCACCTTCAAGTTATCTCTTCATTATCTAGAACATATACAGTACCTTTTTATTTGTTCTTTTAAAATGTGCATTACAGTAGAATGTATTTTGACATATTATACATGCATGGAGTATAACTTCCAATTCTTGTGGTTGTACATGATGTGAAGTTACACTTGTCGTGTATTCACATATGAATATAGAAAAGCTATGTCCAATTCATTCTACTGTTTTGCTTATTCCCATCTCCCCTTCCTTCCCTTCATTCTCCTTTGTCTAATCCAATGAACTTCTATTCTCCCTCACATCCCTTATTGTTTGTTGGCATCCAAGTATCAGAGAAAACATTCAGCCTTTGGATTTTTGGTACTGGCTTATTTCACTTAGCATGATAGTCTCTAGTTCCCTCCATTTACCAGCAAGTGCCATAATTGTGTTCTTCTTTATGGCTGAGTAGTATTACATTGTGTATATATACCACTTTTTTAAAATCCATTCATCTGTTGAAGGGACCCTATGTTGGCTCCATAGCTTAGCTATTGTGAATTGAATTGCTATAAACATTGATGTGGCTGCATTTCTGTAGTATGCTGAATTTAAGTCCTTTGATTATATACTGAGAAGTGGGAAAACTAGGTCAACTGGTGGTTCCATTTCAAGTTTTCTGAGGAATCTCTATATTGCTTTCCAGACTGGTTGCACTAATTTGCATTCCCACCAGCTAGAACATATAAGCACATAATAATGAATCAGAAAGATCTGACATATTCACAAGAAAGAAGTATTACTTGGGCTAGAGTAACAACCTACAACCTTTAAAAATTTTATATGTGTGTGTGTGTATTATACCACATATTATGTTATTATGTATTCCATATACTATGATATATTTACATATAATGTAGTAAGATAGATTACATAATATGATATATACCATGTTACATGTAAATATATATTTTTATATGTTATATGAAATCATATATTATATACAATATACATAATTTGGAAGTATTTGCACAAATCAATGCATGAGCCAGTAGTTACAGCTCAAGTCCAAGATGCAGTGCATGGGTGGCAACCCAGGGCAATGAACTCTACTTGTGTCCAACATAAGTAGAAGTCCCTTATAATCAGCATGATATCTAGTCAGCCCAATTTCAGGCAGTCTCATAGAAAAAAACAGCAGGTCAGTCAGGTGAAAGGATTCATGTACCAGGCCACCATCTTGGAGCTGCAGTATCAATGTCAGGTCCCAGGATGATCTCATAAGGGCAAGTCCCAGAACCCATTAGAACATCTAATCAACTGCACATGTGGATGTCAGAGGGATTGAAGAGCTGGGGAGAGTCTTCAAAAGCTGAAATGGCTCCTGGGGCCCATGTCATTCTGACTAGCATTGGGTCATTTAGCTGAAATGTTGGGGTCAGCCCTATTCCATCTCAGGCACTGGAGGAGGACTCAGGAAATGTTGAGAGTCAGTGGAAAGCTCAGGATCCTCTGAGGTATAGGCCCAAGGCACAATTCTTGCTTGGGCTCTAGTGTAAATATTACAGATAAAATTATAATGTGATTATTTTAATTATTTGAATCTCCTTAGAGTAGAGGAAAACTTATCTAAAGCACTGAAAAATCATAACTGAGATTTTGAGGGCAAGGTCTCTGGCATCTGTGACTCAGATTTTAATGTTTCCCTCTTTTGAATGTTGCCTAAGTTTGTGCATCTCCTGTCTGATGAACAGGTGGAGTGGTGGGTGGTATTTTAGCATCTAATACAGGATTTTTACCATTTTCTTTTCATTTGAAGGATTATTTTGTTCAAGAATTTATTTACTGATATAAAAACTTTAAAAGAATAACTCACCTGGAATTCAATAAGCTTGTATAGATACGCTTTATATTTGATAAAATATTTTCAGAGAAGTTTGTCCTAAACTTGTAAAATCTCTTTTAACCCTAAACTGCACATTAAGAATTTCACAATTTATGGGAATTGTCATTCCTTTTATAACATTTACCTCTAGGTGGAAAATATTGCTATGGCGAGAGTACAATAAATCACGGAGTAGATCTTAGAGCAGGAGACGGAACCATCTTTATTCACCAGCAGGCAGGCCAAGGGGCAAGCTGCAAATCTATACCCTTTGACTCCCTCCAAGGGTTACAGCACACCTTTATATTCCAAATCCACATTAATCATAAATGGCTGTTGCTATGATTCAAAACCATAAACAAACATCATGAGAACTAAAATCATAAGCAGAAGGGGAAGTGGGTCAAAATGACCCTAGTTGAGAATAAGTTAAAGAATGGTTACTAACATCTAGACAATCATTCCCTGGTAGGGTACATTGTCCAAGATAAATGGGAACCAAACAAAGAACAATTTTACATCATGTAAAAAGAACAGAAGTATTTGCATTTCTAAGCAGGGTGTGCTAATAGCAAAGGTGGAGTTT
>CM053399.1:23998761-24219231 GCA_028644305.1 Xerus rutilus | reverse complement strand
TTAATTTTAAAGTTAATTGCCCACAAATGTATATTTATATTTTTTATATCAAAGTGTAAAAATTATATTGATAAAAGGGATTCAAAAAATTTTGGCATAATAATTCCAGTTTTTGAGCTTATTGTACATAGCTTACTGAATGTTAATAAAATCTGCAAAAAATATTTTTAAAGGCTTTGTAAAATCCACAAACCATATATCATTTGTCCTTTAAGGAATTATAAATAACTTTTTAATTTTTATTTATTTGGCAAGAAACAAATTATGAATATTCTGTAATTTTCACTATAGAAGATAGTATTTTAATTAGCATAAGATTTGGTACTTACGTTGAGGAACATAGAATCTATATTGGTACTGCTTATCACTAAATCCCAAGTGTGTGGCTTAGAACTTTGACTATTCCATGCCATTTTTATTCATCTGCAAAATAGTTTAAAATAATACATTGTTGCAAGGATTAAATGAGCTGATATATGTAGCACTTTGATGGGTCCCTGATACAGTGTAAATAAAATTTTAAGTGTGTTAGCTATTTTTATTGCTGTTCCCATTTGATCCCTATCAATACAAATTTTTACTTTCTCATTTACAAAATACTGTTACATTAAGTAATGAGACTTTTTTTGTGTTCCATTATGAAATGAATGCATTCCTAATCTCAAAATGAATTACAGAATCCCCTCCAATTTCTACTTACTTCATCTAAAGAAATGTTACTATTTTAATAATGATTGATTCATGCTGAGAATAGCTATGAGTTAAGAGTTTTCCCCTTATTTTTAAAACAGCTTGTCTTGTAAAGACAACTTTTTAAAATTTAAATTAAATTAATTTGATTAACTGATACATAACACATAAAAGTATATATACTAATATATATACTATATATACTAAGTATATATACTATACTATACTAATATTACTAATACGTAATATTTTGATACATGTATATATTCTGCAATGTTTAAATAAAGTTAAATATATCTGTATTCTCAAACATTTATCATTTGTTTATGGTGAAAACATTGAAAATGCTATCTTGTAGACTTTTGAAATGTCCAGTACATTGTCAATACCTATACTTACCCTTCTGTGCAATAAATAACACACATGGACTTCTTGCTCCTAATTATAACTCAGTACTCAACATTTTCCCATTTCTCCCTGGTCTAGTCTTCCCAGATTCTCTCTGTACCTTTTAGATTCTACCTATGAATAAGATCATAAATACATTCTTTTGGCTTTCTATACCTGTATGGTTTCACCTGATATAAATATCTCCAGTTCCATCTATGTTGCAAATATCAAGATTTAAGTCTTTTAATGGCAGGATAGTATTCCATTGTGTGCATGTGCCATATTTTCTTTATCCATTCATCAGTTGATGGATATTTTAGATGGCTCCAATTCTTGGCTATTGTGAAAAGTGCTGCAACAAAATCATCCTGTGGATTTTCCTTTGGCATACTGACTTCTTTTGGATGTACATCAGCAATGCGATTGCTGAGTTATATGGCAAATGAAATGTCTTTAACTCAGTTGATTTGTATTGTCAGAATATGATTTAATTTTGAAACAAGCTTTTCTTAACCAGTGTTCAGATTTCTTAAGTTTTTAGTTTGAAAGAATCTATGAATAGCTTCCACAACCATTTTAAATTTTGATTTTTTTAGTGAAAATTCTTTCTTAGGTTTTTTTTTAATATAATGGATTTTTAAGAATTGAATTTATTATAGCAGTCTCAAAAAAGTCAAGCCTTTGTCTTGCACAATGATTTAAATCCAAGTATTTGAATTTCATCACAATCAGTCAATGATTCATGTTTGATGGACAGTATTTTCAAATCCTAACAATTATTTTCTTACAATATCTTATCAAACTTTGTCCTTGCTCTTTTAAAGCTAGAGTATCTAGAATCTATAATCCCTGCTTTTTGAACCTTATATTGGTTGGGCTTCTTGCATTATAAATAAGATATGGAGAATGATCAAAGTCTCTATGTACCTTTCTTATAACTGTTTAAGAATCTTTGGGCATGAAGGAGATTCAGAGCAAAACAATGAAGTCTTAATTTGGATGATAATAGCTCAATGTACGTCATATAGAATACTATGTGTCAGCATTTTAATGATATTTCTATCATTACTATCCCCCATTTTTCACACAAAGAAATGGAAACATACACATGTTAGTTAGAATGTCAAAAGGTGGATAATGAATATTGGAACTGGAACTCAAACTCACAGAGTTTCAGTCTTCACATGTGCCATAGGTTTGAAGGTACTTTGTTTAAAGACCTTTCGAGTTCTAGTACTATGAAAGCAGTCATAGGCAAGAAAGTAGCCAAAAATAACCTGAATACCAGCGTCAATGTTCTGGAACTAAGTAGAAGAACCTCAAGATAAAATATGTCTAACACCAGTTCCCAAGATATTTTGTATGAAAGAAAAGTTTTCACTCAAATTACCTACAACATTTTGGAGAATGGTCAGGTACTCTAAATTTCATGGAAACTTATTATAAACATTAATATCAGATATAGAAAATAAAAACTTGCTTGCCCACCTAGTGTCATGGGCTGAGATTTGTATCTGCTATATGAGTGGAACTCATATCTATGCAGTATTGAATAGAGAGCATTTAGTCAATTAAACTTATCAGTAAGTTGCTAATGATGCTGTAATCATGTTTAATAAGATAGATGTTTACTTCGCTGGCAAAAAATTAAGAAGTTTTACTGTCTTGTCTGATATAAATTGTAGAATTTTGACTCTCCTAAATATTTTAGAAAAGTAAATGAATACATGTAAACATAAAGAGAAAAATTCAAGACTATTACCTATTTATTAAAATCACTTTTAAATACTGAAATGTGGCATTTGAAGCCTATTGGAATTGTTTTAATAGAGTCTCACAAAATAGCAAAAGTAACATGACTATATTCTGATGACAGCTTTATGTGAGCTACACTTTCTGAAGTTTTTATTGCTATTAAGATCAGGTATCACTGCTTAACAAATAATATATGAATGATTTAAGCATACATTTATCTACTGTTGGATGGATTACATGTTCTTATAAACTAATGAATCTCATATTTATCATTACATAGGTATTATAAGAAATACATGCATGGAGAAAATCAAAATACCCCATATTTATCCAGTTTAATTCATTTTGAATGAATTCAATCTTATTTTTTACATTCTTCCAAATTCTATTTTTTCAGTAATCTGCAATTATATTTGTCAAACTAACAATATTGCATGCTTATGCATTTTTTCATCCCAAAACATTAAATATGTATGTATATATATATGTGTGTGTATATTTATATATATATATATATATGTATACATATATGTGTGTGCATGTGTATGTGAGTGTGTGTATGATTGCTGTTAAGTACTGAGGATACAGATGCAAAGAAACTTCTCTCTGTAATCAAGTTTATATTTCAGTACTGACTTTAGGAAGTGATAGAATTGGTCCCTTGCCTTGTGTTTGAACTTCAGGGGAAAGTGTTTTTTCTTTCAGCATTAACTAAGAAATTAAACATTTGTTTTCACAATTCTCTTTGTCAATTTGAACTTCTTCTTCTTTTTTTTTTTTTTGGTACTGGGGATTGAACTCAGGAGCACTGACCACTGAGCCACATCCCCAGCCCTATTTTTTTTTTTTTAATGTAGAGGCAGGATCTCACTGAGTTGCTTAGCACCTCGCCATTGCTGGGGCTGGCTTTGAACTCACGATTCTCCTGTCTCAGCCTCCCTAAGTGCTGGTATTACAGGCTTGAGCCACCGCGCCCGACTCTCTTCATCAATTTGAAAATGCACTCTTTTATGATTGGTTTGCAGAGAGTTCTTAGTGAGAATTGGATTTGTTCAAATGTTTTATTTATATTTATTCATATAATCATATGTTTTGGTTTTGATTTTGTCAATATGGTAAATGGTGATGATTCATTTCTCATGTTTAGTAAGATTTGCATGACTCGGATAAATCCCACTTGACCATAGTGTATTATCTTTGTTATATATTTTGAATTCTATTTGCTAATATTTTGATCTTAATTTTTGCATCTATGTTCATGTGGAATATTGAAATGTGGTGATCCCATAGTGTCTCTGGTGTCTGTGTTATGGTATATGGACATAATAATAAGAGGAGGGCACAATTCTCTCCCTTTCAATTTTCTGGAAGAGTTTGGATAGAACTAATGCTATTTCATACTTAAATAATGGTTAAATCGACTTGCAAAACCATCTAAACATAGATTCCTTGTAGGAGAAAGATTTCAACTAGTTATTTATATAAAGGTAGGGCCATTCATATCTATTTTTTCCATGAGTTAAGTTTTGGTAGTTTATGTCATTCATGAAATTTTTCTCCATTTCATTTACTTGTCAAATTTATTAAAATCTTAAAAAATATTCTCTTATTCTGTGTATGATATCTATAGATTATGTAGTGATGTCAGTTCTGCAGAACTGATATTGGTGTTTTGTTACATCTCGCTGTTATTCTTGCTCAGTAATGACTAGAAATTTATGAACTGTTTTTTCAGAGAAACAGGTTTTCAATTATTTGAAAGCTATTTCATTATTTTTCTGTTTTCTACTTCATTGATTTCCCCTCTGATACTTATTAATTTCTTTCTTTTTGTTTTGAATTTGATTTGCTCTTCTTTTTCTGGTCTCTCAAGAGAGTCATTCATTGAGACTTTATTCTCATATGCTGTATTTTGTTTAGTGCAATACATTTCCCTCACAATGCTGCATTAGCTTCATGTCAGAAATATTTCATTTTCATTTATTTAAAAAGTAAATTTTGGTTTTGCTTTTAAAATGGTCTTTGATGCATGAATTATTTAGATATGAGATATTCAGTTTCTAAATATTTGTTTATTTGGATATCCTTCAGATACTGGATTCTGGTTTAGCTATGTCATGGTCAAAGAACTTAAGTTTGTGTGAATTAGAACATTTTAAGTGTATCAAGAATTGTTTTATAAAACTAAATATGTTTTATAATGATATAGGGTTCATAAATACTTAAAAATGAATATTCTATTTTCAGTGGAGAGTTATATAAATAAATGTTTATTAGGCCAAGTTTTCTGAAGAGTGTTAAACTCATCTATGTCCTCATTGACTTTTCTGGCTCCTTTTGATATCAAATACTTTAATAAGCTGGGCACTGTGGCTCATGCCTGCAATCCCAGCACTTTGGGAGGCTGAGACAGGAGAATTGTGAGTTCAAAACCAGCTTCAGTAATGGTGAGGCACTAAGCAACTCAGTGAGACCCTGTCTCTAAATAAAACACAAAATAGGGCTGGGGATGTGGCTCAGTGATTGAGTACCCCTGACTTCAATCCCTAGTACCAAAAAAACAAAAAAAAACTTTTATAAAGGTTTAAAGCGTTAACATCTTCAACTTTAATTAGAAATATGACTATTTCTTCTGATCTCTGACTTTTTGTTTTATGAACTTTGAATCCCTGTTTTATTCATACATATACATATATATTCATAATTTATATTTGTTCAGCTTTTCCTAATGAATTGTACTATCATTATGAAATAATGAAACTTTATGTTCTTGGTTATATTCTTTCCTTTATATTCTACCTACTTTAATATTATTATAGTCATTCTAGATCTTATAATAATAATGGTTGCATCAGGTACATTTGGCTTGATTAATATATGGCTCAGTTTAAATGTATCATATTGCTATGAATTTTTTTTTTACTTTCCAATCTCTTTGTTTGCTTTCACCACAATTTTAGTCTTCTTTTGGCAAAATGTGAGTGTGTGTGTGTGTGTTTCAGGTTTATTTCCTTCGTTGGCTTATTGGTTGTATTAGTTTGCGAGGATTGCCATGACAGATGGTGGGGGGTGGACGGGAGGGAAGGGTCCTCAAACAATAGAAATCAATTTTCTTACATTTGTGGAGACTATAAGCTCAAGGTCAGGTTCTAGCAGAATTGATTTCTTCTGAAGCAACTTTCCTTGGTTTACAATTGGGCATCTTCTCATTGCCTTTTCATATGGTTGTTTCTCTGTGAGCTAGCCCCTGGTGTCTCTTCCCCTTCTCATGAGGACACACTCCTACTGGATTAGGACCCCTTCCCAATGGCCTCAATTTAACATAGTCACTCTTATAGACTTTATCTTTTATCTCCAGACACAGTTACATTCTGAGGTACTTCAAGTTGGTATCACAACATGTGAATTTGAGTGGGTACAATTCAGTCCATAACACTGACTTTAGCTCTGTTCAAAATGTCATTATCTGTGAATTTTGTTAGATTTTATAGTATGTATCATTAATATATGGCAAGAATATTATAGTACATCATGCATTTATTTTCTCTCCTCTTGACATTTGTGTTATGGTTTTTATACATTGTACTCCTACATATAAGTACAAAATATATTGCTCATATTTTCCTTTTCAATGGTTTATCTTTAAAGATATTTAAGGGATATGATTCTTCATATTGACTCATGCACTGTAGTTCTTTCTGCTATATGTGCACTTTTGGTTATTTGTGGTTTTTGTTTGTTTGTTTTTTGGTTTGGTATTTAATTGCTTTTGCAAATCCAGATTACTGTCTGGTATTATTTATCTTCTTTTTAAAAAATTTGTTCTTTTTAGCTATACATAACAGTAGAATCTATTTTGACACATTTATAAAAGCATGAAATATATCTTATCCCAGTCTGGATGCACATGATGTTGAGATTCAATGTTACATATCCATATATGTACATAGGAAAACTATGTCAGATTAGTTCCACTGTCTTTCCTATTTCTATCCCTTCTCACTTCCTTTCATTTTCCTTTGTCTAATCTACTGAACTTCTCTTTTTTCTCCCACCCCCTTGTTGTATGTTAGTATCTACATATCAGAAAGAATGTATGATCTTTGTCTTTTGGGGTTTGGCTTATTTCCCTTAGCATAATCTCCAGTTCTATCCATTCACTGGTGAATGTCATAAATTCACTTTTCTGTATGAATGAGCAATATTCCTTTGTGTATATTAATGATGCACATCTAGGTTGGTTTCATAGCTTACCTATTGTGACTTGCGCTACTATAAACATTGATATGGCTGTGTCACTGAGTATGCTAATTTTAACTTCTTTGGATATATACTCAGGAGTTTTCTGAAGGACTTCGCGAAACAATTTTTCAAGGAAGTTCTGCTGTTGATGAATTTGCTTAGCTTTTATAACTGGAAAGTCTTTGTTTTCCTTTTGACTTTGAATATGTACCAGAGTAAAACAATTTTAGATTGACATTTTTCTTTCAATTTTCAGTGTTCCTTCAAAAAATATATTTCTTCACTGTATTGTGCATTGTATTGGCTTGGTAAACAATATTGTTCATTCTTACATGAAAGTTTTTCTTCATATGTAATGTATCTTTATTCTCTGAATCCTTTAGAATTTTATGATTTTTGAATTTGTTGTAAGCAATTTTATTGTGGTTATCATTTATTTATCATATTTCTTAGGTTTGACTATATAATTATAAACAAATTGGCAATTTTAAAAAATTTAATTTTTTAAAATCAATTAATTAATAAAAAAATTTTCATGAGAACTTCTTTTCTTTCTCCCTCTCCATTTGGGCCCCTAATTTACATCAGTAGGTTATTTAAATTTATTACAAAGCTCATTGATATTTTGTTAACTTGTTTCAAGTATTTTATGTGCTTTTCAGTCATTTTTGTCTTAATGTTCACCCATCTTTTCTTTGCCATCTTCAATCTCTTGATTCTATTCATTTAATTTTTCACCTCAGACATTGTCTTTTTCATCTCTAGGAGTTTAATATGAGTCTCATTTTAATATATCTACCATGGTTGAATTTAATATACTTAATCTTTTCCCTAGATGTATTTTGATGGGGATTGTATTGAGTCTGTATAACACTTCTGGTAGTGTAGTCCTTTGGAGAACATTGATTCTGCCAAGCCAAGAACATGAGTGGTCTTTCTGTCTTCTAAGATCTTCAATTTCTTTCTTCAGCATTCTATAATTTTTCTTGCAGAGGCTTTTCCCTTCCTTGGTTAGATTTATTCCCAAGTATTTTATTTTTCGTGATTATTGTGAATGGCATAATTTTTTCCGATTTCTTTCTCAGCGGAATCACCATTGGAGTATGAGAACACTATTCATTGTTGTATGTTGATCTTGTGTCCTGATACTGTACTGAATTTGTTTATCAATTCTCAAAGTCTTAGGGGAATTTTCTTTTTTGGGGGGTGGGCAGGGTAGAGTCTTCTAGGCATAGGATTATGTCATGAGAAACAGATAATTTCACTTCTTTTCCTATTTGTCTCCCTTTATTTCTCTTGCTGTATTGTTCTGGCTAGGTTCAAGGACTATATGAAATGGAGTGATGGCAGTGAATATCTTTGTCTTTTTCCTGCTTATAAATATTCTTAGTCTCCATTATGGAATGTTGTTAAGTTACTCAGAGAGGTATTTATTTTAATCTTTATAGACAAATATCAGAACACCACTTACTTTAGCTTTCTTACTTTTAACTTAATACTTGGACAAAATTCTTTTTGAATTGTCTACCCAGTTCTCATTCTGGCAGGTGGGAATCATTTTTCTCTGTTGCCTTTTTTCCAGTCTCATGGAATATACTATTCCATATATACTTCTTCCTTTTATTTTATCTTTTTAGGTGGAAAATATGGAGGAAATCTAGGGCCTTTTATTCCATCTTAGTCCAAAATATTTAGTCACAATTGTTTTCTAGCAAGAGAAATAGTTACTTGTTTTTAGTAGGAATGCAAAATGGTATAGCCCTTTAGACAGTTTGGCAGAGGCTTACGAAACTAATCAGACTCTTTTCACCTGATACAGTAGTCAATAACATTTTTTGGTATTTACCCAAATGTAATGAAAACTTATGATGATACAAAAATCTTTGCATGCATATTTATACCAGCTTTCTTGATAATTGTGAAATTTGAAAGCAATCAAATGTGTTTGGTACACAAATAAACTGTTGTACATGCAATGCAGATGATGGACTATTATTCAGTTTCAAATGGAAATGAGCTATTAAGCCATGGAGTCACATACAGGAAACATAACTGTATATTAACAAATAAAAGAAGCCAATTTTAACAGGCCACATAATGCATGATTCCGGTATGACATTCTATAAAAGACAAAACTATGGAGTCAAAAGACCAGTGGTTACTAGGGGTAGCAGGGAGAGAGGGATGGATAGAGGTAGCCCAGAATATTCTTAGAGCAATGGAACTACTCTATATGACACTATAGTGGTGGATACATGTCATTACACATTTGTCCAAACCTATAAAGTATATAACACCAAGACTGAATCCTGACATAACCTATGTAATTTTCTTATAAAAGTTGGTAGAGGGGAAATTATTGAAGCCCAGGTCTTTGAAATACTGCTATTTGAGTAGAATAAAAATTGCAAATATTCCTTGGAGACACCTGCCTCATTAACTTCAGTATGGATTTTGTCAGCATGAAGACAGTATGATTAGGCATTAAAATTAATTTCTTAAGAAGCTTATGTGAAGTTAGATTTCATGAGTTTAGTTTGGCAAAGTATTTTTTCATGAGGGGCTATGGGGCCATTTATAAAAGTTATATGGATTTTTAAATGGGTATAACTGATGTACAAAATGAAGAATTTTTATCATAAAATAATTTGCATGTATATTTTCAATCTTTTACTAAATACTAACATACAATTCAAAAGTGTGTCAGTTAATCTCAAATATTAAGAAGAAAAAAAGTATTTTTCTCTACCTCTCACCTCTTAATTCTTCCCTCCCATATTTTAACCCTGAACATAAATATCAAAGTGCTTAATCTTTTGATGATACATGGAAAATGATTACCTGTCACACCATTAATTCATAATCAGGAGTATTTTAATACACAAGATGAATAGTTATAACCATAAAAATAGAATAAGTTACTACATAAATGGCAATATCATAAATTTTGGTAGGAATTATAGAAAAGCAGAAACTCAAGGAATTTTTCTACCTTCAAGGAGTAAAATACTTAGGCTATAAGGAGTTTTGAGCATTTTTAACTTTGTTTTAAAATATACTCTATTAATTATAATTTGTGAAAATGGCTATGCCACAGTCATAGGAAATTCTTGAATATGTAACATTCATCTGTGAAAGTTGGCTTGGCTGCTTCAGCTCAGCACCAGCATATGAAGCAGCCATTCTACTGTGTCTACAGATTTCACCATTCAGAAATTTAGAAAGGACAAGGGGTCACCTTCTTTACATTGTACCATGCCTGAATCCTTAGATAGGGAGACACAGATAGTAAAGGACTAGAACAACTTGGTCTGAGGAATCCATTTACAAGACAAGTTGTTCACTCACCTGTGTGTGTGGTGGGCTGGGCCTAGTCGCACCTGCCGCTCAACAGATCTCCATGTGGCTTCTCCACCCTGGCGTTGAACAGTCCAACTTCTTACACAGCCCTTAAGATCATGACCTTTTGGATCCAATCTCAGAAGTCAAATTGCATCACTTGTTCCGCATTTTATTGACTGAAGCAGCCACAATCTCATTCATTCTGGAAAGAGTGAGTGCTAAGACCTTCTCTCTCCATGGGAAAAAAATATTAAAGAACTAGAAGTTATGTTTTGAAATCACTATACTGTGCATACAATTTTGTATTTTGCCTTTCCCTTTAACATTAGAAACATAAAATGCCTTTCTTGTAAACATCATTTAAATACCTATTCAGCATGATCTTGCTCTCCTAGCCAATTTCTTCACTTGCAGATGCAAATATCATGTTATAGTGCTACTGAATGATTTAAGTAGGAAAAAGTTAGTGTCTGTTTATACAAGAGATATCTTCATAATAAGGAATCATGAGAGAATAAAACTACTTCATGGACATTTAGCTAGGTAAAATTATTCTGAAAGAGCATCTGCACATAGAAATACATCTTTTAGCATTCCACTGAAAATTACAGGGCATATTTAATTTCATAAAAGAATAGTAGATGTTGTATATGAATTTTAGCAAGAGCAATATAATATCTTGGAACTACTAAACTGCAAAATTTCTGCTGCATCAGCCAATCCATGTTTGTATCTACAACTTTGTCAAAAGCCAATAAAGCAAAAAAGCTTATTCATCTCGCTAAGGGGTTGTAAGCTCTATTTATTTAAAATGGAGTTTGGAGATTGGCTTTTTCCATTTTGATATGAGTCGTGTATCACTTTCATTTAGTGACATCAAATGTTAAGCCTCAATAAAACTGCCTGATAGAAGAAAAAAATATGATATTGATTCAGTGATAAACAATTCCTAGACGAAGGAGGATGCTGGCATTGAGATTAGTTGCATAGATTTGGAAGTTTTTTAAAAAAGTTCTGACAGTATGTCTTGTTTTTAAAACTTTCAGTTAGCAAAAAAAAAAATCCTATTTAGGGATGCTAACTATGATAATGTACCATGTCAATTAAAAACCTGGCAGCAGTATATGTCATAACTGGTGAACTATAAGGAAATAATAAACTAAGCTAAGTTTCCTAAAGTGGATTTACTTTAAATGGCTATGTATCCAAAATCCTTCATTCTTGCAGTTCAATTTAGAAATGCTGTTATTGTTATTGACACACAGTCCATCCTAATTCTCCTTATGTATTCAGTTAACAGGTTATTATCAGTTTTTACTCTGCCAAGTGCTTTGTATCATTTCTCTTTCTCTTTTTAAAGTGGCCATCTTGCCGTCTTAGAATATTGGAGGTGGTGAACACTGATTTTCCAAGGCTGACATTCCTTCTAAATGAAACTTACATGCTTTTAGGTAATTCAAATACTAGCTGCTTCTATGTGTTTTAATAAATATGGTTGCATATTCAGAATCTGTATTTGTGAAACTTCATTATCCAAATCATCTCAAAAATAGTAAAATTTATCTTTGCAAAATATCTTGCTTTCACAATTTTCCCTACAATTTCAGAAATAAACTTTCACATGAAGCCAACACTTTTGAAAATAGGTATGATAAACATTTTTAAATACTTGCATTCATATGTCATCCCTCCTTTGTACCTTCCTGTGATTCCCAAGAGTCTAATGTCAAGTATGTTTGCATGATCTAGTTCTATTAAACCACAACATATTTCCCATTCTATTTCACCAGGACCAATTCTATTCAAATCAGACGTGCTGAGCAGATGCTTTATGCCTGGTTCAACTCACACCTTCAAAATGCCCAATTTAATCTTAATTTGAAAGGGTCCAGAGAAGCTCCCTATATTCAGATGGTGATTTCAGAACAAAGAGTCATCAGGTATCAAAAAAAAGAAAAAAAATCAGACCATGAATTTAAGTTATTTTAGTATCAATTCATAGATCCAATGTTAGACTAGAATAATAATAGTAGCAATGATTTACACTTAGTACCTACAGTGTGCCAGTTTCTGTATAAAAAGGTGTTATCTCTGAGATTTATACCATTACTGCCTCCTTTTTATAGATGCGGAAACTCAATACAGAAGGCTTAGTGCCAACTGCCCTCAACACCACAGCCAGTAAATGGGACCTCTGGGATTCCAGATCAGTGGGATTTCCCATAAGTGCTTCCAGCCATTATGCTTCAAACCCAAAGGGATAACAAAACAAAGAACAGTGAAAAGATGATCCTGAAAGGTATGAAGCTATAGATACTAAATGGTAGAGGGACTTTGATTTAATCACTTGCATTTGTTTGAGTCACTTGTGTACCAGCTGGCATTCAAGAACAGATTATACTGGTAAGCAGAGCAAATATCCCTGACCTCATGGAGCTTAAATGTTACAATAAGAGATCAGAACACTCAACTAGGAGCAAAATCCATGGCCACAGTTTACACCAACAAGACATGTAAAGTTCTGAACACATCTGTACATGGTTTGCTCAGCCCTCTTAAATGGACCAACCCACAGTCAGGGAAATTTTGTGAAAAGTTCTTTACTTTGAAATAATTGGTTAAAATTTGTAGTACATTTTTTCACCATTTTACTTAAGTGGAGACTTCTGATAGGGATTAATATCAAACTCAATTTCTTTATAACGAATGGTACTTGTTTCTTTTTCAGAAAGACAGCATATAATGCTTGGCACATATTTTGTGTTCAATAAATATTCACCAAATGCAAGTCAATGGCTTGCATTATAAATTTCAATTACATATCTGTATGAGATTGTATTTTATTCTGAGCTTCAAATGTATTTAATCACCTTTCATTGTACTTTTCAATTTTATTAGATTACTTTATTCAGAATGTTCAACTATTTTTGGAGTGATTAAATTGTTTTCTCCATTTAAAAATACTGCGAATGTTTCATTTTTTAAAAAAGTTTTCTATTTAAAAAAATTTTTTGGGGGAGGAGTGTCACCAGAGATTGAACTCAGGAACACTTAAACACTGAGCCATATCCTCAGCCCTATTTTGTATTTTATTTAGAGACAGTGTTTTACTGAGTTGCTTAGTCCCTTGCTGTTACTGAGGCTGGCTCTGTACTCGTGGTCCTCCTGCCTCTGCCTCCCAAGCACTGGGATTACAGGTGTGAGCCACCACACTGGCTTCATTTATATTTTTATTGAGGCAATGACAGGCAATAGTAGCTTTAGATAATGTTTTCAGCTAAAGGTAACTCTAAATCCTGAATTAGCCATTTATCTTTCATAGAAATAATGACATTCAAATAATTTCAGATTTTTAAAGAATTCTCCAGGTATTTGGTGGAAGTTCAAAATGAAATGATAGGCAGGACCCTGGAAGACTGATTTCTTGCATGGAGATATCAAAGACCATCAGACCATTCATGTGTGATGAAATATACAGAAATAGTTGTTTTTATTTTAAACATTGTAATTTAGTTTATTCATCTTTTTTTGGAGGGGGCGGTAGCAGGGATTAAACTCAAGGGCATTCAACCACTAAACCACGTCCTCAGCCCTATTTTGTATTTTATTTAGAAAAAGGGTCTTACTGAATTGCTTAGCACACCAAGGTTGCTAAGGCTGGCTTTGAACTCAAGATCCTCCTGCCTCAGCCTCCCAAGGCGCTGGGATTACAGGAGAGTGCCATGTTCCTGGCTTAGTTTATCCCTCTTATATTGTATTTGAATATCACTGATTGGAAAACTATTGTAGACTTGGAAATATAGTGATGAATTTTTCAAAATTATAAGAATCTTAGCTGGTTTTCTCTCTAGAGTTTTATTAAGCAGTAATTTAATAGAGAATATTTTATATGATTTGGAAGGGAATTTAGTGAAGGGTTGTACAAATAATGAGGCCTGAATTTACATTACCTACAGAAAAAACGTTAAATTATAAAAAATGAAAGAGAATTAAGATTTCTTTCTTTTTCCTAACAACAGAATTTAAAACCACTAAAATCAGAAACAGATTAGGCAGCAGCAAATAGTCCATAGCCTGAGGCTAAAGCACTCTTAGAGGAAAAGCTATCCTGAATGCACCATTTTTTTAATAAATCTGAATAGGTGATTAAATATTTGCTAATTATTTGAAAGTTTTATTTAATCTCTCTTTTTTGATGAGGATATGTGGAAAGAAAGAAAATGAGTTCTTTCTCACCTACTTCTTTCATTTCTTATATAAATAAGTAATAATGTTGTTTGAACCAAAAAAAAAATTGTAGGGTTACTTATAATGAGTGGTCCTAAAGTATCATATGCAGTGTCAATGTCAAATAAAAGCAATCATAGAACTGGGGCAGCTATAGTGGTTCTGTATTTGAGCCTCACAGTGCCATTTGTGTGCACAGAATGTGTGATTCTGAGTGACTGTGCATTAAGTTTCTGGTCTGACTAATGCATGTGTTGTATACATTTGAGTATCTATATTGATAATACTTGAACCCTTGACATAAACATATATCATATAGGAAAAGATCCATAAAATATTGCAGTTGCTTGTATTATTTACCACACTATGTATCAACCAAATGTCTGGAACTGTTCTAGGGTTGTTCAAATATTAATGTTTCTAATCTTTTAAAAAATGGTAGATTTGATATTGTAATATCTGTTACATACATGAAGAAACTGATGTTAACTTATCCAAGGCCATACAGTAAATAAGTAGAAGAGTTGAAGCTTAAATGTAGAATCTTGTTCCCAAGTCTATGCCTAAAGTTACTGCAGCTGTGTTATCTTTGCAAAGAATGGCATTTAAATAAGAGAAAACATTCAATCTTTGGTTGTTTGGGATTGGCTCATTTCACCTAGCATGATAATCTCCAGGTCCATCCATTTACTGGCAAATATCACAAAGGTCACAAATAGCCAAGTAATACTCCATTGTGTAACTAACTCACAATAGGAGGGGGAGGGAAAGAATAGAAGTTCAGTGGGCTAGACAAAGGAGAGTGAAGGAAAGGGAGGGGGGATAGAAAAAGGAAAGTCAGTGGAATGAATCTGACATAACTTTTCTTTGTACATATAGGAAAAAACCACAATAAATCTCATCATCATGTACATCCACAAGAATGGGGTACTAATTAGAATAGGATACATTCCAATCTTGTATAATTATATCAAAATGTAGTTTACTGTCAGTTTACTGTCAGTTGTTAAAAAGATCAAGAATAAAAAACAATGAAACTTAATACATTCTAGATTAGTAATTTTGTTATCCATTTGCAAGGTTAAATAAATTATAGTGTCTGACAAAGAGTTGCAAATCACTGGTTATCCTTAGATGACAACTGTCATTCCCAATGTTGACATGTCTTAAAACAATTATCAGTATATTTTAAGTATTTACTGTATGACAACTACTCTACTAGCTCGTTTTATATAGTCTGTTATTGATTCCTTACCCCAAGTTTATGAGATAGTTATCGCTTCTGCTCTACAAATTAAGACACTGATTTTTTGATGATATGTTAACTTTCCAAAAGTCATAAAACTTGATAGATCTAGGGTGGGGTTTACATTTAGGGTCTTGTACTCCAGAGCCTGCTGGCCAGCATAACCCATTGTCAATTTTTGTGAATTACCAGGCACAAAACAATTGATTATTGAAGTGGTCCTAACATTATTAGAGCGTATAACCAAGATGTGCTCTTTAAAGGCTCATAAAAATAAGTGTACAGAAAATGATTAAACATAGGCAAGTTTTTCCCCGTGGTCAACTGAACGGACAGGAACATCTTTCATTTGCAAGCCACTATAGTTTAAAATAACAAGCCAGTATATTTATTTCTCCTGTTTTTGTGTGCCACATTATCTTCAGAAATAATTTACCACAGAAATAAAGCATCATAGAAGGAAGTTAACTCTGTGGCTGATCCATCTTCTGGAACTATCCAAAATAAAATCTCAGTATTTGATTATCTTTGGAATGTAATAATTGTACTAGATGAAGTGTGACTAAATTTGATCAAATTGAGTATTCTTATTTTTTATCATAAATGTGTTTTTAAATTATAGTCCTTAAATTGAGTCCTTACTAAAACTTAAGGAAACTTTTAGTCTCTTGATTTGCCTGTTTCTTCAGAGGTAATGACAGCAGAGTTCTCACTTTAACATGCTCCTTTTGAGTGAATAGCATCTTTTAAATAATGACAATATCTATAACCATAAACAGTTTAGAGGGAAACTACACAGTGTCAAGTAACTGATAATTTTCATTTCCTTATAAACTTAATCCTTTAACAATCACAATGCAGGATGTAAAATGAATGAATTTTACATCCATCCAGTGGAGGGAAAGCTTTGCTGCTTTCCGATGTCTTTTTCTGGAGGGAATGTAGGATTCAGTGTCTGTGTGTGTGTGTGTGTGTGTGTGTGTGTGTGTGTACGTGTGCATGTGTGCACGTCTGCTAATAAATTTGCCTACACATGCCAGTACCATCACAATCTCAGTCTAAAACAGATCATGTGAGTCATCTCAGAACTGTCATTCACAAAAATCTTACTAATTGTCAGCTGTCGCCTGTTTCTATGTAACTCTTAGCCATAACGTATTTTGATTCTATTGATAGTCATCATTTCCTATGAATGTGTCATTTTTTCCTCAGACTCAAAGAAATTATTTTGCTTCATATTTAATAGAAACTCAATATATATTTTAATAAAAATAAGTGATTTATATTAGCAATTTGCATAATAAACGCCTGGGAAAATGAAAACCAAATAAATTTTTACAACTTATTTTCAAGGATACAAATATGGCAATAAACTTAAAAAATATGTAATATTAATAGATACAAGGAAAAATCAAACTATTTTTCTTACTCTTGTACTGATTCTTCTGTGGCAATATTTGGAATTTTTCCCTCACGCAACAAGCAATTCTACCGGTGATAACAATTCTTCATCCTACATAATTAATTAAATTCTAGTATCCTCCAACCAGAAAGAGTATCTTTCAGATTCCACAAATTGAGGCTTCCCACAAAACCTATACCTGCTTTACATGCCAATGTCCAGTGATAGTTTGTCATCTATACTTCTGACTGACCAGCTGTCCATCAGGAATCTCACTACCCTTTCTCTGGATTGGATTAAATTTCTGGGAGAGTTCACAGAACTCAATGAATCTTTTACATACATGGGCCTATATATTATAAAGAATAATTCAAAGGACACAAAGAACAGCCAGGTTGAGAAGATGCACAGAGTGAGGCATGGGGGAAGAGACATGGAGCTTCCATCCCCTCTTCTAGGTGTGCCATCCTCCAGTACCTGCGTGTGTTCAGCATTCCAGAAACAGTGTGAATCCTGTAATTTGGGGATTTTTTTTTTTTTGGTGCTGGAGATTGAATTCAGAGGTACTCAACCACTGAGCCACATCCCCAGCCCTATTTTGTGTTTTATGTAGAGACAGGGTCTCACTGAGTTGCATTGCTGAGGCTGGCTTTGAACTCTCAATTCTCCTGTCTTAGCCTCCCTATAAATTGGGGATTTTATGTGGGCTTCATTACATACACATGATTGATTAAACCATTGGCCATCAGTGAGTAGCACCACCTTCAGCCCCTCTCCCCTCCTTTGGTGATTGAAAACTCCAACTCTCTATTCATGTCTTGCTCTTTGTGGTGAACAATCCCCATCCTGAAGCTACCTAGGGATCCTTAGTCACCTGGCATCTTATTAACAAAAAATACCCTGAGGATCCCAAGGGTTTTAAGAGCTGTATGACCAGAAAGACCAAATATTTGACCCGGGAAAAGATCAAATACATAATTATTATTGTATCACAAGATAGAAATATATATATATAAACATATATGTAGTTATGTATAAATTATTTGTAAACATATTGCATCTCAGAAAAATAAAATGTTATTGGTTTTTTAGTAGGCAAGGCAGAGTGAGTTAGTAGCAAACCATAGGCAAATTAGACTTAAATTTTCTTTTACAGTACACTGTTCTCAAAAACCTTAAATCTTTATTTTTACACAAAATATCCTATATTTTGGGTTAGAGCCTGCTAGTGGAAAATATATTTTCTGCCAACTATGACAATCACTAATGCATTTTGTTTCCTAGGAGAAATTCTTTTACTTTCTTAAAGTGTCTTGGGTAATATACTCTGCCTAGGTTCTGTGACAAACCTTGCCTATTGCAGAGAAGAGATGCGCCAAGCTGCATTTCTAAAGTGCTGGTGATTGTAAGGCCCTTTGGAATTTACAGAGCCTTACTCATCATTAAAATGAAATAAGGATCTGCATCAGAAGGCAGCAGGCCCTGAGGAGAGTAATATGCAGGCTAATGTAGTGCACTTGTGCTTCTTCAGGGTATTACACAGGAAATTCCCAAAATAAACCCGATGGAGAGTAGTGAGACTTGTCAGTTCTTCAAAAATCATAGAAATAAATTGTTTCCCTCAACTATTCTGTGGAAAAAAAAACATTTATGAAAACAGGAATACTCTCCCCAAGAGAGCATAGTATGTCTTTAGAATTCTGCAAGTTGTAAGATGAGGCTTTAGTTAAGAAAAAAAGGAAGGTTTTAAAAAAATTTTTGTTTTATTTTATTTTTAAATCAAGTAGTGTTTAAGGTATCTATTAGGGCTTAATATCTGAAAGATGTATATTAACATACATTTGCACATAGATACATTTTTTTACATCTGCCTTGACATGATCAAGAATGGGTGAGAGTAATTTTCAAAGTATGATTATCAGAATTTTTAATCTAGAGTATATGAATGAGCTTCAGGGCTCACAAACACCTAAAATTCTGTTGTAAGTTGTGTATGCTTGTATGTCTTTTGAATGTGTATAACTCTCCTCAGATTCTCAAGAGTCCTTGACTACAACACAATTAGCTCTTTGACTAAAAATTATTAAGAACATTCAAGCCACGGTTTAAATATTTTGCTCATTAATAAATATGCTTGACATCTCTGTGATCTCCACTTTTTTTTAACCAATTTTCACAATTAGACTTCAGGATGGTATGATTTCTTAGCTCTGAGTTTCTTATTTACTACAACATCTTAAAATAAAATTCCATCAAGTATTTCCTGGAATCCTGGAATTTCTGTCCCCACACAAGCATACTGATTTTAGTGGTCTCTGACAACCTGTACTGATGATGGGTCAGGGTGAGCTGTGACAGTTAGGGAAGTGGTCTCAGAGCCCAGTGGTCTGGATGAAGACCCTGGTTCTGACACTCACCACCTGTGACAACACAGGCAAATAATCTGGTCACTCTGTCCTCAGTTTCTCCTTCTGTAAGAAGAATAAAATAATAAATTGTGTATTTCTATTCTGAAGGTTCAATGACAATCCACATAATCAGAGTAAGCACACAACAAATGTTAGTTAATAACGTTAACTCATACTGCACATTAAGTACACACTAGGTACACTTTTGAACACTTCACATTAACTGTTTTAACCCTGATGACATCTGGTGCCATGAGTTCTATTCTCATGCCCATTTTACAAATAGAGAAAGTCATGAAAATGTCATTATGTTTGTGTTTACATACATTTCAGAGGCAAAGTCAATTCTAACCCAGGCTAGATATCATGTTGGTTTCAGATATCACATTCCACTAGAACCTTCCCATATCACTATCATTATCATTGTCATTTTAAAAAAATCTATCATACCTACTAGAATTAGAAAAAGGCACAATTTTTGGTGGTATACTTAGAATCACTAACATTTTCTCTTTCATCTAAGGAGAAAGTAAATGCTACTTAGTGGTATTTATAGAATGTCAACACCAAATACTTTTTTCTTAAAAGAACAGTCATATTCAGATCTAACCTATAAACACTCAGGTGGGATAAAATAATAGGGTTTGTTTCACAATAATGATAAAAGAAAATGCAGTTTACAACTGATGGGATAGTTACTGGCTATTTGCAGTATAGAATTAGAGATAGCATGCAACATTAGCCAGAGAGAGAACTGAACTGACTCCTAATCCAGGAATTTAATTAGTGCATGAAATGGATCTACTTTGCAGAAAATAAAATAATGAGTATGTCTATTAAGGAAAATTTTTGGTTTTACCTCAGATAAAAATTATGCTAAATAATCAATTTCACCTTCAGGTGCAAATACAAATTATGCTTTCGTTGTTGTTGTTGTTCAGCAGCTATTTCAAAAAATGAAAGATTATAGAACATATAACCCATTAGTTTGAAAACAAAAGAATTAGAAAAAATGTGCAAACTATATGTTTTCTAAGATTTGCCTATGATAAGTAAATCCAAACAGAAATCTATAGCATTGTAATGACTACTTGGAAGGAAATAATGCTATATACTTTGAAAATGCAAATTATTATTTTCTTATGATAATCATTAATATGAAATACATGAGGTTACTATAAAAAAGGTTACTATAAAAAAGGTTGAGAAGATATGTTAATTTGACATACAACCAGGTCTCCTAAACGTTAAGCACATTTAAAATATAAAAATATCAAAAAGCTATCAAATGCAAACAAATGTCTTTCAAAATAAGTTGAAATGAAATTATCTTTGATTTTTCAAATTAAAAATGTCCTCTTCTATGGAAATTTTTTTTTCCTTTTCCATTCCTTTCCTAGGAGAATATACACGTGTGTGTGTGTGTGTGTGTGTGTGTATGTGTGTGTGCATGCTTAAAGTATACTATAAAAATTTTCTTCTCTCATGCTTCCTTTATTTTTATGTTAATTAATTTCTAAAATCTTATGGAAATAATCTGCTCTCACTGATTTGGCTTCCAAAGTCCCCTACCTCTTTCTTTTTGTGTGTGGTGAGGAGAGATGTCGGGGATTGAACCTAGGACCTTGCACATGCTAAGTGTATCCTCTACCATTGAGCTACACCCACAGTCCCGTTGTTGACCTCTTTATATTCTTCTTAGAATTGAACTTCAGTGGTAAACTGAATTATTTAAGGGTCTCTAAAAATAGTGGAATGTATCTGGTATTTAAAAAAAACACAAAGGGAAGAAGTTGAGCAGTTATATAAATGGACTTTGGCAAAATAAAAAGCAAAACAACAAACATAAACTTTTCTTCCCACACAAACTGTTGATTTTAGCTCCTTCAGTAAATAATTATAATATTAAAAATGATTTCTATAACAATAATACTGTTTTAATGTTTTTGTTATTACATTGTTACCTTTGGTGTAGTAGGCTGTGGCTTATCAATTAGAATGATGAGTCAAATAATGTTACTCTTCTGGTGCAGTTGCTTCATATCCCACTTAGAATAATATCAGTTTCTTACCATGATCTGCACAGCCATATGTGATCTGGCCTCATTATTTATTTCCAGTCTATTGCCAATCATTCTTTCTTTGCCCAGCACGATGCAGCCATACCAACTTTCTTGTCGTTAATGATTATGCACAGTGGTTGTTGGTGAAATAAACCTCAGTCTAAGGGCTTTGGATTTCTGATGGAGCATTCTTCCCACCAGTATGTGGATAGCTTATATGTTTAAGTTCCTGCTCAAATGTCCACAAAGCTTTTTAACTATGATTTGTAACATAGTTAATGGTCACCCTCTCTACTCTTTGGGTTTTTACACTCTTTATCATTCTTCATAGCAGTTATCACTTTTGTACTGTATACTTGGTTATTTGATTCATTTGATTGGCTTTCATTGTTTTCTCCACTAGAATATAATCTCTATGAGGGCAGGACTTTTGCCCTGCCAATTGTGCCACTGTTCTGTTTTTTTCCTGCACTTAGTACATCATCTAACCCATAGACCATGCACAGTTAATGTTCATTAAATGCATGAAGAACTTTGCAATTATGAAATTCATTTAAAAGTTCAAGGCTTTTTGTGCCAGATTTTCTAAGTCAAAACCTCATAGCAAAAATGATAATAAATTCAATTGAGTTCATGTATAAGTTTACCCTCAATTTGTTGAATATAAATTAAATTAGTTGGAGATATCTAGCCAGGTTTCATATATAGATTCTGTTTTCTTGGTTCTTATTACAGTCTAGAAGCTTTGGCAATCCAGGCCTGTAAACCTATCTTCGTAAATTAAGAAATCACTGATCTTTCTAGAAAGTAGTCTCTTCAATCAGAAAAGGTTCCTGATACTTCCTATCTTTCCCATTCCCTGAAAATAAAAGTCATTTGCCACTCATCAATGATCTTCCCTTATTGCTTATAAAATTGTCCCATGTAATTAATCACATGGTCTTCTTGGTTCTTATCAGCATTTTATTCTGATATGACTTTTATAAATTAATAAAGATGATTTCATTTTTGACTCTTGACCTCTCTGCATATATACCCCTTAGGGATTTGTTTGAAGTACCCCTTCAAGGATAAAAGTAGGCATTTCAGATCTGAGGTATCATTAATTTCTCTACATTGTGACCTATCTCTGCCAGTTTTAACAGAACTTACACCCTTGGTTGACTCCAATTATCTTTCATCTTGAACCACAGTAAAGTAAATTTTAGTGTTTACAGAGCTCAATGTGCTACTTGACAGAGCCTCATGCTTACTCTATATGATTATGATTATGAATTTCACATAGAATCATATAGCATGAAATAGACTTTAATTTCAAGAGTTTCACAGTATAGAATAATAGTTATATATGGGCAATATTGTTTAATGATATATCATTTAGAGATCTTCAGTAAAAACAGATGAATCTCTTCATGAATGACTTAGGTAGTAAAGGAAATTATTGGAAATATCTGAAGTAATTCATAGATCTGAGGGGAAAGCTGGAGACCAGTCTTAAACAAAAACAAAAAACAACAAGCAGAAAACAAGAAGCTGCTGGGCAGGTTTGGCAGACTCTACTAGAAGAATGAATCTTAATTCCAAATCTAGTCCTCAATCAACTCAAGATTTGAGTTCCATGGATAACCTTATTTGGGCCATCATCTACTCACTAGCACTTTATGCCTGGATTGAGGCAGACAATGGCATCTTGATTTAAAGCCTCTCCTTATTGTTTCAATGATGGAAAAGCTGTTTCCCAAAGCTAAAGTAAGAGTTTCTACCCAACAGAAATAAAATGGGATTTGAAAGCTAATAGATATGTGACAGAGCTCCTTATAGATTTCTAAGTGGTTGCCCATACAGAAATACAGTAAAATAAAATTCTACTCTAACCAATTGGCCTTTGAAAAATAATAACAATAATGTCTCCATTTACTTAATGATTCATAGTTTTATAAGTGATGTAATAGTTCATCATTTCTTTATTGGTGGGGTCAGGAGCTACTGGATTTTTTTAATGTTCTTTATATGTTATTGTCTTAGATATAATAAGTGCTCATTGAATAATAGAGTATTTATATTAATTTTAAATAACTATTTTCCTTATTTTCCCATGAAAAAACAAAATGCAAAGTGGTTAAATGATTTTCTCCAACACACATAGATGGTAAGTAAATAAAAATGTAACTACAGCCCAGGACTAATTTCTATAATAGTAATAAAAATTTGTATAGCAAATTAGATAAAACAAATTGATTTCACAAGTATCATTGTATCTAATTGGCACAGTGAATATTGAAAAAATATTTTCACCTTTTTGTAGAGAGAAACCTCAAGTCTTAAGAAGTTCAGTGACTTCTTCAGGATCACACAACTATCAGAAAGTCAGTGGATATTATAATCTCTTACTGCTGCGGCAATAAATTACCAGTGGTTTAAAGTAACACACGTTTATTATCTTCTTATAAGATAGTAAGTTTCTGAAGATCAGGAGATTAAAATGGGTCTCACTGGACTAAAATAAGGTATCAGCAGATCTGGGTTTCCTTCTGGGGTCTCTAAGGTAGAATTAGTTTGTCAACCTTCCTGCCTTCTACATAGATTGCAAATAGTGGCCAGGAGAGTCATTCTAATGTAGCATCAGTCTAAAAATGACTCTCCTTTCTTCTTATAAGGGTCTTTATGATTATATTGGGCCCATTCAGATAATCCAGGATAATCTCTCTACCCCAGCATCAGGTGACCAGCAATCTTAATTCTATCTACAACTTCAATTTCACATTGTTAGAAACCCAATATAATTATAGTTTCTGGGGCTTAGGACTTTGAGTGGCAAGAGACTTTGTTGAGGATTATTTGCCTACAGAAATTGATAACTAAAATCTTCCTGAAAATCTAGAGTTCTTTATACATACCACATTGGATCATTGGATTCAATGTTATTTCTACTCAAATGCATAGTATTACAGAACCTTCTGGAAAAAGTCTATCATTACTTTCATATTAACATTAACAAGACAAAGTAGGAGTAAGAAAGACATGAAGTCGAGGCATCTGATACAAATAGTAGCAGAATATTTAGGGAGCAAAGAAAAATGTTTGCTATAAGCCATAAACTACTGCTCCAGACACTCAGCTTAGCCTTCAGACGGTGATGAAAGGGAGTTAGTGTTTCATAGGAGAGAAGAAACATCTTCTCTGCTTGATCTCTATTAGCATGGCAGGTCTGATTCAGCTGATGTAGGTACACAAAAAAACACTCTTACAATAAAGCACAGTCTAGGATACTCTTAAACTGTCTTCTCTTTTTCAGTGTTTATGTTTTTCTGGGTTCTGCATAGTATGAGATTCTGTCTTAGTATAATAATTCCTACATATAAGCCTGCATATGTCCCTTGTAACTTAAAGGGCAGATTTTTTCTTATTCTGCTCATGATATCCAGTGGTATCCATGACAAGTAATGTGATTGTGACCTCACAGCAAATGAAAGATGACCAGTGCTATAAATAGACCCCAGCATAGATGACGTCCTGAGTGGGGACACCCTACTGTTACTAGTATTTGTTTAATAATGATGAAAGCCAGCAAAGGGAATAAAATTTTCCCTAAGAGATTGGATTTAAAAAATTTAAGTGCTCTGTTTAATTTTAAGGTAACATTTAAATTCTTAATATAAAAATAATAATGAATGACCATATTCAATGGCAATCCAAAAATTTCTTTTAGAAAACCCTAAATTTCCATTGTAAAGCTGTAGCTCAAGAGGTGAAAACTAAATTCTTTGTGGCAGAACTTTAGTGCAGAATTTGTATGGCACATCTACAGTGTTTATGTCATATGATAGATTGTGATTTCAGGGAAATAGAAAGATTGTGATTTCAGGGACGTTAAGCATGGTGTATTTTAAACCTTTTGTAATAATAAAACTATACCTGAAAATAAAAAGTAATGTTAAAATGCAAGAAAAGGTTCAGAGTCAGCAAAATGTCTATTATGCATTACATGTTTAGTGAGTTTCTACTAAATGATAGATGCTACTTAGAGTTTTACAGAATTATTATAGTTGTTTGTTTAAAAAGAGAATATTCATGCTATCTCTGTTTTACAGAGCAAGAGAAAATAACAAGCAATGAAGTTAACCTAAGTTATCAGGAGAGTGTGTTTCTATTAATGTAAGTGAGAAAAGAGAAAACAGCAACCATGTACACACACACACACACACACTTGCATACACATCTTCCCTTTTCATTCCATGTGCTCTTATTTTAATCAATTATTCTATAATACTTACCGCAGTAATTATAGCTTTCAAGATCAAATTACTGTTGACTTAATATTAAAATGCCTCCATACAAGTTTTTATTTTCTTTATAAGGAAAATGTATCTCTTGAATTCTCTAGCTTAATCTTATGAGAAAGTTAAATAAATAAGATTCTGACACATCTCATTTAACTACTTTGACTTTGATTTCCTCTACAAGTTAGAAAAAACCAACAGAAAGAATTTCTAAATTTCTCTCACCATTTAATAGTCTGTGATTCCCACAATTCATATTTTTACTTTGTCCATTTCTTGGATTATAATCCCCAAATAAATGGATCAGTCAAAACCAATAATTGATGGGTTTAGTGAGTTTGAAATGTGTCTGTTATTTCATTGCCCTTTTAAGCTCTCAAAATATATGTCTATAAATTATTGATCCTTACTTATTTTGTGTAGACATTTCTAATTTTTGAACATTTATTCATTCAACAAATATAAATTTACATCAATTTTGTGCTAAGCATTCTAGTAGGTACAAATATAATAGTAAGCAAGACAGACTCAGCCACGAAAGATTAAAGTATTCTTTAATACTTTAGATGAACAAATGATCAATTCCACAAAAGTATGCTAAAGGTAAGGATTAGTTTAGGAGACTAGAGTAAAATCTAGAAATGTATGTTTACATTTTAAAAAGCTTCCTTAAAGAAGGAAACCATAAGAAATGTAATAAAGATTAGGCATTAAAGGGGAAATAGTATTGAGAAGCTGTAAAATGTAGTGTTTAGTGGCATAGATAGTGTTTCAGTTGACCTGTGTTTGAATTCTGGTGCCCACATTTACTAGCAGTGCAATCTTGGAAAAGTTGGTTGACCTCTTTGTCCCTCAATTAAGAAACAAGTTAAAAAAACTTAACTACTAGAGAGATTCTAGAGATAAGCATTTTGAAGAAAATTAAAATAGAGCCTGATATATATTATGTTAAACACTTAAAATATTGACTTATTATGGATGATATTAGACTGCTAAGAAAAAGTGTAAGCAATGGCTTGGACTTAAAAGAGGATACATAAGTAAGTCTATCTGATTATGTGAGATTAGCTGTAGTTTGCATGAAATCACACATGGTAGCTTAGCAGGGACCAGGCTACAAAGGTCCTGGTACCATATCCTGAATGATTTACAACTTCACCCAAATTGCACCCCAAGGTCAATAAAGGGCTTTAATTAAGAATGTGACATGCATAGTCCTGCAGTATAGAAAGATCCCTCTGGGCACCATACAGAGGATCAACAGGAAGCAGAGGTAGCTGGATCAGAGGCAGTGAGAATGATCAGTCTGTTGCAGCAATGTAGGTGAGAGGTGATGGTAACTCGGACTTAGCTGGTATCACTGGAGTACTTGAGAGATACTAAAGATGAAGTCACAGCATTGATTCCTGACCAGATGTGAAATATGAGACCAATCAAGGATGGCATTCTGATCTCTGATTTAAGGACACAAATGGGTGTCAGTACAAATGAGAAGAAACAGACAGGGAGAGAGGAAGTCTTCCAGGGATAGTTTGGGGTATATTAATTTCAAAATCCCACCACAACGAAGTGTTGATATCTAGTAGGCACTAAACTGCACTGGAGCTAACTCATAATCAACTTGGAAGAGTCAATTATTAACATTCAGGGATTTAATGAAGTAGTTATTCAATAACTAATAACTTAAAATTGGCTATAGAAGGAGTATTTGTTCCACAGAAGTCATCAAATTCTTCACAGTGTGCCTTTTCCCCTACAGAGAGCAAGTTGACCAGTTCACCCTATACATACTCTGCATCCCAGGAGAGGGTTCCATCCTAGAGACTCTTGGGCTTAATGGTCACCATTGTTATATTATTAAAGCCATGTGGGTGAACACAAAGATTCTCCAAGAATGTGCTTAGTGATAAGAAAGGAGAGTCAAGGGTGATCTCAAAGAGACCATTCAAAAAGAAAGACTCCTGCAAAGGAATCAGAGAAGGAAGAGTGAGAGTCATTTGCAAGTAACAGGAACTCTAGGGACATTCTAAGGAAGAAAGCATTCAAGAAAGGCAGAATAGAAGAAAAATAACTTTTGCATCTTTTGGTGCCAAATTTTTTCAAGAATTTATTTTTAAGACAGGAATAAACAACAACAAAATCACAAGTAGAATATAAAAATAAACCATTGCACAGAATTAGATCCATAGTGCATACTTAAGGTCTTTTCTCCTTAAGATGACATGTAAGAGTTTCTCTTGTGACTTGATATATAATGGTGTCAATACCTAAGTAGCTTTCAGGATCATACCATAAGCCAGGCTGATGAGGGCCAGAGGTGAATGCCAAGGATGGGTGGTGGCTGATCTAGATGGTGGCGCTCAGAAAGGAGGAATATGCTCACTATGGCACAGGGGTATGTTAGATGAACATGGTTTCTTAAAATTTATTACATAAAAACCATCATTTGCCTACATAAACCTTATAGAAAGAGACCAAAATCACAGGTAGCTATTGCAGAAAATGCAGAGAACTTACCATTAATTTCAGACTCTCCTGCCCAGCAAAATTTTTCATTATTTATGAATACTTTTGATTGAAAATAGATGTATGTACATTCATTTGGAAAAAGACAACCCCTCCCCCCTTATAGCAAGAATCCTGAAGAACCTATCTGCTGATATTGGTTCTGTAGTTCTGGATTTTTATTTTTTTTCTTTTTGATCTCATTACAAAATTGTTGTTTCAATGTGGCTATGTCTGAAATTTCAAACATTAAAAAAAAGAGAAAGAGTAAGATGATACCATAATATTTCTGATTATATTATTATATTTTATTGGACCAACTTTATTATGTGGTCAGTGCTAGTTTCAAGTTAAGCTTTCTAGGCTTCAATTTATACTATTCAGACCCAAATAGAGCAAGGAATAAGCATTCCATGAATTAGCCTGCAACATCTGCTTCAAGTTTCTTTTTTCAGAAACAAAAATTCCATGAAGTGGAGATGGGGATGGTCAATAGAAAAATGAATAAAGTGACAGCAAGCAGCTCACCATGATAGGTATAACAGAAAGCCCTTCTACAGAAATATCTGTTTAGTAGCAGAGTGTGTTTCGCATAATGGGACAGAGAAGAATTAGTGAGTGTGTAAGGGCCAACTCTGGCATGCATTCATGTTCATATTGAGGTAAGCCCTTTGCAAAACCCTAGTATTATGTGTGTTTGAATTATTCAGTGCTACTAAGCACCACTCCAAATGGATAGCAATAGGAACTTATCACTATTCAGTGGAAATCTGGGGGAAGTGATATAACGGGAATGACAAGAGAAAAAGGAACAAAAAGCCAGTCCTTGTGTAGCTTGAATCACTTGGCTTCTTTCATAATGCCACTCCCTCTCAGTTGCAACCACTGAAAAGATGCTTTGGATGATTTCGTATCCCATAACTGACAACATCTGCTACCTACCGCAAACACAGTCATTTGTTTGGCTAAATAAATGTGTGACCACAGGGAAATCACTCTGGCAAATTTACTGACATTGCCATGGTGTTTCAGTAATAAACTTGGGAATCAACTTATCTTATGATACAGATGGCTGCAGCAGGATTATGCCACAGTGGGCTCTTGGAAGTGAATTATCCAAACAACTGGTTTGGATTCTGAAATGATCCTGACTTACTCATGATAATTGACTACAGCTTAATGAGAGTATTATCCTGTTATGCTTAGTATGGCAGAGTCCCTAAATATTTCTCAAGTTATTTAGGGTTCAGACTTAATTGCAAGACTTGTATTTCACCTAGGGAATTTTGCAAGGTAATGGCCTCACTATTTTGTGACATTTAAACTTAGCCAATCCTGTTCTTCCAACTTGGGTATTGCAATTCATCTGCCTTGTCAAATTATAGGAATTTATTTGTCAGTGTTTAATTTTCTATTTATTTTCCCTATTACAAGGACTTAGCACCACATAATTTCTTTTACTTACAATAACTCCCTTGGTACCCATATGAGATAAAGCCACATGAAATGGATACATTAAAGTGACAGACAAATAAAAACAAATTTTCCATTTCATTTTAACTGATCTAGTAAGCATACTTTTCTCCCAGTGGTGTAGAAAAGTACTGGAAACCACTATTTGCACAACAAATAAAAGCCTCCATGTGGCACTGAACACTCTGGAATGTTTATGTCTTACTGACATCTCTAGCATATATCAGTGATAAGGTAGTTGATATATATATATATATATATGCATATAAAGATAAATATATATATTGAATAAATACATTCACTATTTTGTAAACATTCATCAGATTGATGGATGAATAGAGAGATAGACAAATAGATAGATAAATGTAAGCCAGGCATTGTATAGTCTGGGAATATGACTGCCAAAGGAAAACTTTCCCTGCATTCAGAGAGTCTATTGTTTGGAAATAATTTACATTCCTTGGGGTTCAATGATCATAAACACTACCCACGCTCACTTACAAAGCATGTTTTCATGTGCAGCATCACTTAATCTTCCTCTTTCCTGCAGAGAGGAATACAATACTGAGTTTTGAGACGAGATAACTTGAGTTGATAAATAAAATCTGCTTAAGAATCTACAAGAGAGACATAGGTGTAGCAGAAAAGAGATACTAGGTTAAAAAAGAGATCTGTTTTTTCCACTACATAGGGATTTCAGTCTAAAATAGCTTGGTGAGTCTCTGTAAGTTGAGGTTTGAAAGAGTCTTTGTGGTAGAAATGTTTCAGAAGTACTTTGGATTAAGGTAAAAGAGGACACGAACACTACAGTCGAGCAGAAGGACATACAGGACATAGTGTAGTTCAGAGTAATCAAAGTACTTAGCTAAAGTAAACACTTATTAAGCCCATTAGCTAGTTGATACTTGACATTACGTTCTGCTGGAATAGAACCATGCACTCAAAGAATTTTGCTAAGTAATACATTTATTATTCACTTCATATTCCTTTTACTTGAAAAGGAAGAAAAATAAATGCAGAATTTAACACAAAAGATCAGATTGACAAATCAGAGATTTTACCCAGTACCGAGGCTCATTAATAAATTGAAGAAGATCCACAATCAAGAGGCGCAGGCAAACTAGAGACATTGAGGTGGATCCAACAGCTTTCATTCTTCATTAGCATCAGATAGGTGCCTCGTCCAGTGGGGGCTTTTAGTATACTAACATAAGTTATAATTACATAACTTCCAACTAGCCACGATCCATTGAATTGTAGATTCTAAGCAGTTTCTCATAAGCAATCCTAAACCAGTATTGCCAGCTAAGTCCATTCTGTAGCTATCACTATTTTCACATGTAGATGAGACATGTCTACTGATACCTTGCTTCTTTCTCCAGAGGACCCTCAGCAATAATTGGGAGAGAAAGGCATAAAAGGCAGGCTGCTTTAACTTCTTCTTTGCTAATTAAACAATGTACAATTTTGAGTCTTTTGTCATGAGAATATGATCATACCTGATTAGTATAACCCTCTTTTTCAGAAATAATTATGGATTAACTTCGTATTTCATTGTGATTTGGGTTTTAAAAATAATGCTGCATGTAAGGTTATAGTATTAAAACACAAACAAAAAACTTAATGCCATAAGGGAAATCATGGCCAATTTATAGATAATAAAAACTAATTTGCAGGTATTGCATGGGTTAAAAGAATGTTGTATTATAAACATTTTGAATAATCAAATTCATAACCATATTGCTTAAAATATTTATATAAAGTTAGATATGATAATTACAAATGATATCCAGGGGAAGTTGTGAAACTATTTCTGCACCCAGCTCTAAAGAATATGCGTTTATAGTGAAAATAGTTTTGATTTGTTTTATATTTTTTATTTTTTTCTAGTTATAGGCCAGTTCAGAACTGTTTGATTGAATTCAGTGGAAAGAATCCTCCATAAAATGGATACATATAAATATCAGATGACACATCACTAAAATCTAACTAAAATGACTTTGTAATCTGATTGATTTGGGTACCATTTACAAGTCTGCTAATTATTAGCTCTGTGGCTCCAGGAAAATTGTTTTTTTCTCTCTGTGTAGCAATCTACCATCTGTAAAACCAAACTTAAACATTCATATTTATTCATTTATTTCTTCATGGAAGAAATGTTTATTGAGCATCTGCTTTGTGCCAGACATTGTACTAGACACTGGAGAAAACTCAGAGAATAAGATGGAAAACTCTCTACTTTATGGACATAATGTGTTCAATCACTGTGAAGATTAAGCAATATAATGTTTATTCCTTCAATCAACATGAGCTTTATTTTTTTCTTTTTTAAACAGTTTTTGCTTCTTTTTCAAACATTGTTAGTTTGAGAAATGTCTCAAAACTGTTATGTCAGGAATTCTAAGCAGTCTGAGTTTACTCTCAAGTTAACAAGTTATTCTGTCATATATGTTCATGGTATTATGAGAAATACTTAAGGTCTCTGGGTCAGAGACAAAAGGCCGTTTATTACTCACAGCAATTGCACTAGTGAGGGTATCATTTTTGACCCTTGTTCCTCAAGCTCTACATTTCCAAAAGGCAATATGAAAAGGCAAGAAATCTGCCTACACAGGCACTGCAGTGCATTGCAGGAGAGGAGGCCTGATGCCAAAATCTCCAGCCTTACCCACAGGCTGTTGGCATATCTTTTCAGACAGAGATCTTATGTATATTATCTTGAATATTAGTGAACTGGCTCTGGGAAGGAAAGGGAGGTATCTCTAGTGTTACGATCTTGGAATATCTCCAGTGTAGGGAGATATTTCTATCTTTGCTATCCTGAGGTTAAGGAAACTTGTTCCAGAGAAGATCACTGCCTCTACCAAAGTCATTTGCTCACCCAATCATTTCTGAAAATGTAGTCTGAAAATCTAGATATGTAGGCATATGAGAAATTTGTGGAACATTATCTTGCAACATCATGTCTTTAAAATAATTTGTCACCTGCTATTTAATGCATGAAGACAAAAACATATTTTTCATGTTTTAACTCATGGAAGATGAGAGTTTCACCATCTCCTCACAGGACGAGTGCACCAGGAAAGGGAGTGGTTGCCCTTTACCACATATGCACAAAGAAGTCACTAATGTCATTGTTTGGGGCACGACAAGTATAGGATCTTATTTCACTAAGCTGCTGATTTGTGGTTCTGTCAGTACAAGAACTCAGCTTCTATTACTTTGATCTGTGCTCCGGTATAGCAGGGGTTCTGTTCTTTCTCTTTTGAATTCCTTTGAACTTCCTGTTTCTTTGTATTAAGGAGACCAGACAAGACTTCCCCACAGAGGGAAACTTGTTATATTCCAGCTGTCTGCAGGCTCTTCTGCCTAAAATGGAATGGGTCAGGTCAGCTTTGAATTGTAGGTTATTTTCAACTCCAAATTGAGGAAATAGGAGACCTCACTGTTACCTTAAATCTAATCTGTGTTTTATATATCAATTTTTACTAAAACATGCAATTTAAACTAAGTCTGCAACTGCTGTGTTAATTCATGGACCTAATTTAGATGATGTATGTTTTTCTTTCTAGTTGTGGGGTAGGGTGTGATGGGGATTATCAAACAAACCTAAAAGGAGAAAAGAAAGAAGTATTAATCTTATGACTCAGAATAAGTAACATGTTAGTACTTCTACATGAGTTTTTTCCAATGTAGAAATTACTGTTAAAGTGAGGCCAGAACAATTCGGCAACAACCAAGATTAAAAAGGAATAAAGACTAGGAAGAAACATTAAAAGTATCGGTTTCTTAAATTTGGGGAAGTAATAACCCTTGTTTTCTTTCTCAGTTATTGTGGTAGCAGGTGATGACTTTATAAACTTCTATATAGTTTCAAAATAAATACTTTCCTTTCACACCAAGGAAGGGCCATTTATCAACCCTGAGGACACTGTCAAGAGAAAATAAGGAAAGTCAGCCGTCGTAGCGATGTTGATGTTGTAGATGATGAGCCAAGCAGTAGAACACAGGATGAAGGAGAAAAAGAGAAACATTGCCACAAAAACTCTCAGTTTCCAAACTCCCAAACTGATCCTTTGAGAAATGACAGTTGTCTCGGAGAACTATCAAACAGAAAAACTACATAACAATGAGACAAAATTACAAGCTTCTTCTAAGTACAAAAGGTTCGAAAGCATCAAGAACACTTACACAGCAGGGAAAATTATATTTATGCAATGCACCTGAAAACTTGTGATTTGCATAGCATTTATGTCTGACTTATTAATCTTAATGAGTGCTTATTAAGCACTTAGTGATGAAAAACATTATTTGAAATAATAATAGAGTACAATGTGTTATTATGCAAATGTGTTTGACAAGGTGTCCAACTGCAAAATTTTATTTCTTGCTGATTTTACTTCTGCAGTTATGAAATTTATCCCTTCTCCATCTTTAATACTGAAAATAATTTGATCCCCATAACTAGTTTAACTTCCAAAATGCCCCAATATAATATTCCCAACTTGGCATTGGTATTCAAGGCCATTTATTTCTTCATCCCAATCCATCTTTTTTTGTCTTTTATCATGCCTCAGCCACAACAAGACCGCCCCTTCTCATTGTTATCTGTTGAAATCTTCTCAGTTTTTTTTTAAGACTCAAATATCTGTCAGCTTTCTCATTTTATTTTATTGTATTTTTTTTGGAGAAGGATAGCTTCTGAAAATTGATCTCATCTTTCTGCAAGTCTCTAAGAACTTTATTTGTTCTTTTATAGACTTAATAAAACATCTATGTGATAATTGCCTGAATATAAGAAATCTTTCCTTGAAACTACTATTAATAAATTCAGGGATATGTCATGTATGTATTTCTTAGAAAAGTTAAGTAAAGCATTGTTCATTAAAAATGTTTTGTTAAATTCCTTGTCAATAATTAGTTACTAGATCCCAAGTGTTTATTATTTTAAATAGGGAAGGCAATCACATTCCCTAAGAACATTTCTAGCTACTGAAAGATGATTTTGTATCAAGTAGTCATTCAAAGAAGACCTGGAAAGAGAGGATTGTTGTTTCAGTTTTGGTACATACTGTATTTGTCCTTTTTTATTTCTACCCTTGATTTCTTCCGATAGCATAATCAGTTAATCCTCAATTGCTTATTATAAGTAAATCTTAGAAACAAATTGTTGGTGGTTAGCAAAAGTATAATCAGGAATTATAACTAATTCTAAAACAAACAAAATTATTTTATATGTAAATTACATCTCAATTAAGTGGGGATAATCTACACAATTGTGCAAAATATATTGAGTATCATCTGTGTATGAAAGGGCATCTGATGTTCAGAATACAGAATGATGTAGGGGTGTCTGAAACAACTCGTATATGTTGCCATATATTTTACACTAGAAATTCCAGAGGAGCCAGTATTTATCCTTTGCTAACACAAGAACAAAATTCAGCTTCTCCAGAAATGTATTTTTAAAGGGATCAGCTAGATTCAAGTTCACTTAAATATCAGTAAGGATATAACAATAAATTGAAAGTCAATACCAAGCAGATATTCATTTTCCGTGATAAAGCCACGAAGTGATTATTTTCTATGTATATTCTATTTCTAACATATTTGTATAACCATAAACTATAATAAGCTAAAAGGAACTCTGGAAAAGATCTAGTCTAAGCCCATTATTTTAAAAACTTATAAATTTAAAAAACTTGCAATGCAATGAAGTACAGTCATTTACTTAAGGTTACAATGATGGTTAATATTAGACTCTGTTCTTCTGACTCTTGGGTCACTGCCTCTTTTCTTTTCCATATATACTAAGTTTCATTATGCTTCCCACAGATATTGCATATACTGGACACCCAACAAATATCTGCCAAATTAAATCTGGTTTCATTTTGTGTTTTTGTGTATGTAATTTATGCCCCTTATCCATTCACATATTTGCTTAAAAACATTTTTTGAAAATAATATTTTAAAATCACCTCTGTGCTTTATATCTCTTCATTCCCCTTTTGCCATCACTGAAGAAAAGGGATAAAAATCTACTTAAAAATGTCACTGAGAGACACAGGGAATGGAATAGTGTTAGGGCTAGTCATTGATAACCTCATTTCCTGAGATACACATCAGAGAATTGTAGATGCAAGCATGAGATCAGGAGAAATTGAGCTGTGCTGTAATGGAAATAGATGGCTCCTGAATCCAGAAGATTGATAACCTGAAACACAGAAGAAAGGAAAACACACAATAATGGACGGCCTTACAACTCATAACTGGCAACCACCGTGTTGTTCTGAGGCAATATGTCAATTTAATGACAGGCTGTGATATCCTTCAACATCACTAGGGCCTTAAAGTGAAATTTAGGAAGTTCTGAATATTTTCCCACAGGAAAAGCCACCTGTCTCGATTTCATGATCATTTTCCATTTGTAAGAGTACAAATTATTTTATGAGACATGAGCAGATGTTCATGCATCAAGGCAAAAATCTGTTCCATTAGGAGAGAAAGGTTTTTAGAATTCTCAGAAAATCTTCTAGCATTATCAGATCTGGTTATTCTTTCGCAGGCTCAATTCTGCGTAACAGTGAGAGTCTTGAGGAAACTATGCCATATAATCCCATACATGATAATCATGTGTAGTGGGTGGCATAGTGTACCCACAAAAAAGTTGTATGCAAGTCCTTACCCCCAGTACCTGTGCATTAGGAAGCAGAGTCTCTGAAATGAATTAGGTTAAGGATATCAAGATCAGGTCATCCTGGATTTAGGGTTAGGCCTAAATGGAATTATTTGTGTCTTTATGAGAGAAAAGAGAGTAAAATTTGAGACCTAGATAGGCAGAAAGCCTTGTGATGGAAACAGATTGGACTTGTGGAACTAAAATAGAGTAGGGATTGCAAGGATTCCTGCAGTCACCAGAAGTTTGGATGCCGGCAAGGAACAGATTCCCCCTTAGAGCCTCAGAGGAAACCAACCCTGGCAAGGCCTTGATTTCAGACTTCTGGCCTTCACATTTATGAGAGAATAAATTTCTGTTGTTGTTAGCCCAGTTTGTGGTAATTTATTCTAGTAGCCTTAGGAGACTAGTACATCATATAATCTCATTTTTGGATAACTGATGGTGATTTGGGGAAAAAAGTGAAAGCCTGCATCTTTTAAAAATATTTATGCACACTAATTTCAGAGTAGCATAATTTAGGCTGCCTGTGGATGGTTTCAGTTTCAGGTAGTACTGCCTCTCAGGATTGCTTCCTAGTCACCACTATGATTGCCACTGTTAACATCATGATTAAAACTAATTTCCTACCAGCACCCAAATCTAGGGATTATAAAAAAGAGAGTATATGTTTGAATTTATTGAAATATTTTGTTGTTTGCTTTGTTTTTACTCTTAAGAAAAAAAAATGGCTGAATTTATTTGATAACCATAAATACAGGCTCTCAGGTAGCTCTGGCTTGAGTTTGTCTCTGCCACCCTAAAATTTATATTGAAATACAACATTATTAACATATAGGTCATTTAGGAGGTGACTAGGCCATGAGGACTCTACCATCCCAGAGGACACAGATTTTAAAGTCCTATCTTAGATGTAGGGGCCAAGCTCTCACCAGACACCGAACCCTCTTAGCATCTCGCAACCTCCAGAAATGTGACCAATAAATTTCTGTTATTTCCTAATTACTCAACCTTTGGTACTTTGTTATAGCATCATGAATGGACTAACACAGGACATTCAGCCATAAACGGCTCTAACTATTGAATTTAGTATGGAAGTGGTCTACTTTGGAAAAGAACAAAGGATCATTGATACTTGCCACCACCTTTTGTGAATATTGTCAGAACAATGAATGGCTTTGCCACCAACTTAAAAGAAATGATTAAGCATGGAATATCGTGGCACATGCATCCCTGAAGTGGAAACTTGAGAAAACAACACACCATATACAGCAATAATATACTCAGTAAAAGAGATTAAGTCTTGCAGGAGGATAGTATTTGTCTTATAAAGATCACAATATCAAAGCAAAAAGATGTTAAAGGTTATCTAGACAAACTCCTTTTGGTAAGGAGTGGGTCACTATACAAGAACTAAGAGTAGCTGAATGACCTGCTTATATCCACAGTTAGTTCATGGTTCTAAAGAGAGGAAGGCATCACATATAGATTACCCTGTATTTTCACAGATCCATCACTCAGATGCCAAAAACACAGTTTTTTCTTAACTTTCGTAAGTCTTAACTTTGGCATTAAGCACTCATTCCACTTGACACCTCTAATGCAGCCATTCTAGACTTAAACTTACACAAGCCCAGCAAATATTCCCACCACTTCATTTTTTATTATGGTAAATACATGTAACATAAAACTTACCATTTGAATGATTTCAAAGTATACAGTTCAGTGATATTTAGTATATTTGCCACTGTCTCCTTCCTGAGCATTTTTGTTACCCACATCCAATATCATTTTGAATTACACATTGATTAGAACACATTTGCCTCTGATTATCAAACTCAAAACCTGACTGTATACTTACCCCAGATATCCCTGTCTCTCAAGAGTCCCTCTAAGCATCTCACTACTACAACTTACAAAATGACAAATTAGGTTACTGGTTTTAGATCCAAATAAATTCCTATGACTCAATGTTACACTCTATGGCTATTTATAAAGACAATGCTGTTCAGCAAAGATGACAGAAGTATCTTCCATTTCTGAATATTCAGCTTATTAACAGTCCATAAGCCACTGCAGTAGAAGTTTAAGTCATACCATATAGCTGAGACTTTCTCAGCTGACTTTTACTGAACTGACCAGATCAGTGAACTCTCTTTCCCAATGAAGTAAGGGCTTAGGCTCCCTTCAACTTAGCAGGAACAAGTCTGGGTTCACTACTTTGTGTGTTTCAAGAGTTCTCAAATTTGTTGCCCTTGTTATTGTAATCAATACAAAAAATCTAATTAAATTTGAACTCACAAAGAAAAGAACTATGCCTTTAATACAAACTAAGATAAATGATTTTCACTTCATAAAGGTAAACTGCAAAAGCAAAATTGCTATCAGAATAGATGTGAAAGAGAGGAGTATAAAAATTAAGCATAAAAAAGCGCATAAAACTCTATAAATATTATGTGTGATTTATTTATAAGCATATTAAAAACCTTAACCTCGTCATGAGAGTCCCATACTGGGAACTATAAAGGAAACATTAATAGTGTATTTTGTATTTTTTTTTTGACAAAAGAATATGTAAAAATCTCCACCAGCACAGCCATTCAAACAAGGTTTGGCTCTACATCAACAGAGTAGATAATGCATATATCTTTTTTTATGGTTTAGAATAAAACAAATATTTGAGGATAGTACCAGGCATCATTTTTTACATTTCTTGGCTTCGGCTGATTTTTCTCTTAACTTGCCAGCTATTGGTTCTGATGACGTTGTCAGGTGAGAAACAATCTATGGTAAATAGTTCCCCATGTCCAGCCAGTGCACACAGGCTTTGTCTATATCAATAGCATCCTTTACCTCCATTTTTTTTTCGTGGAGCTCATGTGCCATTCTAATTTATGATGTAAATGGTTCCTAAAGAGATCATTTTATAACGTAAGTTTTAGTCTGTGCTTTGTTATTACTAAACAACAATAATACAAGTATTATTATTAATAATATAATAAAACATAACACAACCTGAAACTGTTTCAAGTTACTTTTATCCTTAACATATCAAGAACTTAAGTAATTACATGGAAAAATCATGATGGAATCTGGTCAGTTTGTAAAAGAATGGGTTCAAATGAAACTTTTAGTTTCAGTTTCTAAACCCAAAGATTGTTCTATAGTTTATTTGTGTTGTTTTGATTGCAGAATATTAATTTAAATAGCAGGGTCATTTTGTTCTTTTCTGGACTTCTCCCACTTTAATTCTAAATAGAGCCAATTTATTGATTGGTTATAATGTTTCTTCTTTCCATCCATTTCTCTCTCCCTTCTTCCCTCCTTTCTTTCCTTCCTTCCCTATAGAAATACTTAGGACAAACTATTTGCTCAAGTGATTTTTCCAGGTCCTAGTAAACCAAATAAATATAATGTCTAGACTCAGGGAATCTTATACACTGAGTAAAGAGAGAAATAGTACATGGATAATTATAGCTATTAATTAACTGTAATTATGCTAATTGCTATGAAGGAATACACAGTGTTAAAAAGTGAGAAAGTGGGACTTAGGATAATCTGAAGCAGTAGAAAGGGCTTCATTGTAGAAAGTGACATTAAGGTACTGGAGATGTAACTCAGTGGAAGGCCCTGGGTTCCATCCACAGTGCCACAAAATTAAAAAAAAAAAAAGATAAGGAAAGAAAAAAGGACATTAAGGTGAAACTTGAAAGATATTAATGATCTGGTTGAAAAGAAGCAGGGTGCAGGACAGAGTTCAAGGCTATGGAACATGTTGTCCAAGTGCAATTCTAGAGCATACCTTACCTGGGAAAGAAGGCAAGGAAGTAATGATCAGAAATCTGACAATCATAGGTAAACATGTTTGAAAATGAGGTCTAGAGGGAGAGCAGCATCAGATTACATTAGCAGACACTTGCTAAAATGCAGTTTATGAAGACCCACTAGTGCCCTCTTAATTGAAAACATCTGGAAGTGAATCTGGGCACCTCCTTCCTACAAATACCCGAATGGTTTTTGTGGACAACGCAAGTAGTTAGAAATTCACTGAATCACAGTTTCACTTTTCAGAACTGCTATCATATCACTTGAAGAAATGACTTCACAAGGTCAAGCTTTATACTCAGATTTAATTCTTCAAACATTTATTCTTTTTTTTTTCTTTTTTACCCCCCAAAACAATAATAAAGAATTATATCTAGGGAATATAGTAGTAAGAATTCTCTTTCTTTTAACTGATACCTTATTTTCTCCTTATGAATAGACTAGATAGGAGCATACATCTCTCTCATGATACACTTCAGACAGGGTGGCCCAGACAGGTTAATTGCCTTTCTGGGAATCACAGTTTGCTTGAGGTATTGCAAAGCTCTCCTGACTCCGGCATCTGCAATTTTGCCCCCTATGCCCTCTAAATGCCTTTATCTCATCTGGGGGTCATTAGTATTTGTTCTATTCCCCAAATGGCACTTTTCACGTGAACCAGATCTATGCTCAAAGAAAAAAGAAAACAATAGGAAATACTAAATGTTGAACTTTTCACAGGTGATGTTTTCAGAAATTAATGTCAAGAATAAAATAGCTGTTGGCAGTTACAACGGTTTGGATGTCATTTTACAAAACAATTGCCTATGAGGTCTTCATGGATTAAAGGTTTCACATAAATTGGGAAAAGCTGGCTGTCTGCTCTCTCTTCTAACCTCCTTTCACTGGCATTTTTTTACATAGCTACATAGCACAGTTGGTCCCCAGATCTGCCAAGTTCTCTCTTCCCTAAAGAAATTATACTTTTCAAGAAAGAAAGGCTTCAAAAGGAGGAGTCATAAAAATTATGGAGCTATTCTCATTCATTAACAAGTATCAAAATTACAACATCCCTTGAGCATGGGTGGTTATAATCAGTTGTGAAATAGGACTAATCTCATCCCTAGAGATTAGCACAACATAGCAGGCTCATTGTAGTGGCAGATAGGGCCTTGTGAATAAGTTTTGCCTGGAGATGCTCTACTTAGTCTCTAGAGCAGCAACGAGGTTTTATGATGGAAGCTTTCATGTTCTTGATCAGTAAAGGGAACTAATTAGCTAATCATCACACTGAAGTTTCAGAGTGAATCCTCTTGGGAAAGAGAGGCTTTTCCCTGGCCCCTAGAATTCCTATCTGCTATGGTTTGGATTTTAAATGTCTTTCAAGGCCCAAGTTTGCAGGTTGTCATACATTATACTATTGTGGGGTGACAGCCTTTAAAAAATAGGCCTGGTAGGAGGTCCTTAGGTTATTAGGGTCATGCCCCTGAAGAGGGCAATGAGACCATAGGCCCTTTCTTTCTATCTCTTTTACTTCTTGGCATGAGATTAGGTTCTTGTTCCATGACATTCTTCTGCCACAACCTGGCTACAGGCCTGAAGCAATGGAGCCAATCCATCTTGTAATGAAACTCCAAAACCATGAGACAAATAAACCTTTTTTCTTTGTAAGTTGATTGATAGAAGTTATTTGCTATAGTAATGGAAAGCTGACTAACACACCATCTGGTATTCATGTCATTGTGTATGTCCTTCCTGTTGAATATGTACTGGACTTGTGACCTTCTATGATGCAGTGGAATGCAGTGAAGATAATAAATGTACATGACTATGTGTATGAAATTATATTATATAAAATGTTAATGGCCCTTGTTGGCTGCAAGTAAACAAATTTTTACATTGTAGGCTGCTATGTGGAGAGGGTTACATGGCCAAGAGCTGAGGGCCACCTGTATCTTATAGTCAGCAAGAAACCCATGTCCTCCATACAGCAAGTGGCAAGAACTGAATCTTCTTGGGAACCACAAGGGAACAGGCAGTTCATTCCTAAAAGGAGGCTTAGATGAGACCAACAGCCATAGCCAGTGATTTGACTGCAACCTTATGGGACCCTAAGTATATCATTACCTGGTAACCTAGCTAAATAATTTTTCAAGTCCTACCCACAGAAACTGTACAATAACAAATGTGTGTATTAAGTCCCTAAATTTGTGGTAATTTCATTATGTGGGATTATATAACTGATCAGAATAGAAAGTAGATTTACTACTATAGATCTTATCAAGGAGTCTATTCTCTAAAATGAAATAACTGAATCCCAAACTGGATACTTGACCATGAAGGAGAAGATAGAGATATTTGGGGTTTCACCTCCCGTTTGCCTTCTTTTTTTTTTTAATTTGGTCTTTTTAGATATACATGACAGTAACATGTATTTTGACATATTATATATACATGGAATATAACTTATTCTAATTAGGATCCTATTGTGTTTGTACATGATATGGAGTTTTACTGGTGGTGTATGCATTTATGAACATAGGAAAGTTATGTCTGATTCATTCTACTATATAAATTTCCCTTCCCTTCTCTTCATTTTCCTTTGTCTAATTCACTGTTCTCTTCTCCCTTGTGGTGTGTTAGCATTTGTGTATCAAAGAGAACATTCAAACTTTGGTTTTCTGGGATTGGCTTACTTCATTTAGCATGATAGTGTCCAGATCCATCCATTTACTGGCAAAAGTCATAAAGTCATTATTTTTTATGGCTGAGTAATATTCCCTTGTATATATATGTGTGTGTGTGTGTGTGTGTGTATATCACATTTTCTGTTATATATATATATAACATCTATATATATAACATATATATATATATATATATCTCACACATCTGTTTTCAAAATGTGGGCATTTAATAGTTACTAACTCCATCTTTGTCTGTCATGTATATCTATATCATGTATGTCTTATTAGGTAGGTTTCTATTTGCAGAAATTTGTATAACCAGACCTCTACCTGCTGCCTATGTCCTGCGCAGGCAGTGGAGACAAAGTTCCCTCAGGTGGAATGGGCTGGCTGAGCAATAAAAGCTAAGAGAAATAAAACTGCGAATAACCAAAGAACACAGAAAATAGTTTCAAAAAGTTGGGGCAGGACAGGTTAGACCAGACGGGTCTAGCTTCTAACTTATAACTTCTAGCTTCTAGCTTCTAGCACAATGGAGCCTGCGTGTGCTTTTATTTATATCAGGGAATTTCAAAGGCCTTCCATCGAATATGCTTTACCAAAATAGGAAAAAGGTGGGGGCATGTAGGCTGGCTCAGTTCCTAACGGGATACGCCCATTTTCAGTGCCACAATGAGGACTTTCCTAGCAGAGCAGAGGAGGCGGGCACTTGCACTAGGCTATCTTTCAACTGCAGGAATGCTGCAGGGAGTTCCTAATGCCAGCCCCACCTCCTCCCTGGCTGCCATGCCCAGAGAGAAGTCCCTCATGCATTCCACGGATGCTTCCCACATCTACCTATTTCATAGCCTGACTAGTGGATATTTCTCTTTTTCTACCATCACAACCTAAAACCTTTTAGCTCCTTCCCACGATTCATCATGGAGATGATGACCTAGCTCCATGACCTAGCTCCACTTTCTCACCACTTGAGCTTGTATCTATTCCTCTCCATCTTCTTAATTTTCACCACTCTAAATTCTTCATCTTTTTCTCTTATCCATTTGTAAGGCCTTGCTGAAAATGCCATCTACCTTTGTAAGAAGCTTTGCATTACCCCTAAATCTAGCTTAAGTGTTCCTTCATTGTACTTCAATAAAGCATTGAACCCTACCACAGCATGCTTGTCTTTTAATTGAAATTTCTTTTTCATTGTTCTTTCTCCTTCACTAGAGTGCAAGCCTGATAGAAAATGCAATGCCTTGATCCTTATTTGTTTCCTACTATTTAGTACCTTGCTTGCTGGAGGAATGTGTCTCCACATAATTTTATTTTAAATGAATGAAAAGATGTCATTGTAACAAATAAAAGCACTGGAGTCAGATACATTTGTATTCATATTTTTGTTCATTCTGTGACTATGGGTGAATTACAAAAATCTGTATTAACCTTGATTTCTCCATCCAGAAAAATGAGGATTAATAGCTGCTCTTCCTTCTCTGAGTCATTCAAACCTTAATTCATTTTTCAACCTGCATTCTGTCGTTTATGCTTTTACAGTATGTCAGACATGGCGCTAGGGTTTGGGATACAGGATTGTGCAAAAGAGTACAAATTCTTACCTCCAGAAAGATAAAACTTAAACAAAATAGATGAAATACACAGTATGCCATGCAGTGATAAGTTATAAGGAAAAGATTAATCTCAGAACAGAAACAGGAAAAATTAAAGGGATGTGTTGTAATTTTAGATGAGGTGTCCAGTAAAGGATCACCAGGAAGGCACCAGTTGGGTAAGACCATGAAGGAATGGTACAGCAAGATATGCCAATAACCAGGGAAGGACAGTCCTGACAGAAAGCTGGGATACTTGCCGCGAATGATCTGAAGCACATGGCTTCACATCCTATGCACCCCCCACGTTGGTATTTGTTACTTCCAAACTACACACTTGTTAATTGCATGTTTTGTTATTTCTCTTTGAAAAATATCTAAATTGTATAGCTATTATCATAATTTATCATAGGTACTGTGACAAAGTCTATCTACTTTGATTTCTCTGAATGAAAAGTTAAAAATTAAGTCTGCAAGTGGCAGGTAGGCACTAATCCTTATTCAAGTTTTACAAGCCAAATGATAGAACATCAATATCTGAGGAAGAATTCCACAGGGCAATCTTCTTTTTCTTTAAGTTGTCAATTGACCTTTGTTTTATTTATTTATATGTAGTGCTGAGAATCAAACTCAGTGCTAGGCAAATGCTCAACCACTGAGCGACAACCACAGCCCTCCACAGGGCAATCTTAAAGCTGCTGAACTCCTCCTTGTGAGTCCATAATGACCTACACAGACAGTGAAGCTAGTTCACAGCAACAGTTTATAAGTCTTTTATCATTTAATTCAATTTTGACTCTTAAATTCTAATTCTCCAGGATTTATAGAGAACTCAGCCTCAGTAATTCTGGGGTACTATCACCCTGGAAATAGAGGTTGTCCTGATGGAAGCAGCCCTTTGTTCCAGTTCACAAGGACCTTTGAGTCTGCTAGATCCATTGTTTCTGTGCCACTCTTGGGACACAGTGAGGCCTAGAATTTGGTTTCACTTGATTCTCATTTGACAGCACTTTCCTGGAAAAATGTTCATTTTTCTACATTCTGCTTCCACTATATGTTCGTGTGTATCCTTAAATATTTCAGTGCTTGTTGGACATGTTCTTCTTCATGTGTTTGAGCTTTTTGAAACAATAACCAGTAAATGATATGCCTTGTATTTAATATCAGTTTCCCTACCAATAATATATGTCACTTAAAGCAAGTCAATGAGTAAACAGTTATTTACCGAAGAGGGAAAGATGGAGGACGAAAGATAAATACAGATATATAAATTACTTTACTAAATTTTTACAACAAAATCTTGATGGTAATATCTCCAAAAATATTTACACTTAGAAGAGATCAATATCAATCGTAATTCATATTTAATATCAGTTATAGGTTGCTGTATCACCTCTTTCTCCTTCATCCCATATAATTTTCCTATGCATAGGAATGCTAAGTTTTTCACAGCTGCTCTAAAAGTACCTGGAAAAAATTCTACATTCTTTAAAGTTTTAATCCAATGTTGAAAAACAGGCAAACAAAACTTATTTTTGTACATCATCAACTTCTCTACCTTTTGCATCAATAAGTCACAATTTGAGAGAATCTGAAAATAATTGTAATCCATTAATATTCTTTTATGGTTTTCTCCAGGATGTCTTTCCAAACATGACTCAGAAGCAGTCACCCTAAATCAAAAGGTAATAAATGACTCCCTGAGATTGTAGCTAATAAATGCTTTTGAAGGTGGTTGCAAGTGAAATTTGCCTCCTTTAATTGATAGGACTTTAGCCAGCATAGCAAAGTCATTTGCTGAGGTGTGGTTTGTTCAGTGTGCTTAAAAATCACAAAATCCCCAGTGGATTCAGAGGGAGAAAAAAAGGAAAGGATATTGTGAATTATATTGTTTTGTTCTGTTCTAATATTTTAGTACATTCAACCTGTTTTTCCCCTTCCTGCCAAATCTCTCAGGTAGATCATTTCTCACCCACCACTCTTTTGCACTACACTGCTTAGAAAGGAAAAAATATATACTTTCTATAATTCACAATTTTTACAACTTTCTGTGAACTTCCGCAGTAGTATATTTCAAATGAGTAAACATTATAATTAAACCCTATATTGTATTTTTATTTGGCGTCCTGTGGTCAAGTTTTAGTTCTCCAGCTAGATTATGATTATAAATTGCATGAGGGAAGTAATAAGCATAATTTTTTAGAATTTTTTTTAGAGATTCTGAATACTCTCAGCATGGTCCTAGTGAATAGCTGTCTTTTTTTTTTTTGTAAAAGTATCTGAGAACTTACTCCATGCAGCTTCTCTGCTAGCATTTTGCATACACATCTCAGTTAATGCTCACATCAAGAAAGCAAGGAAAGTATTGTCCCTCTTTTCTCCTGACAGATGACATTAAGATATGCAGAATATCTTAAAAATATGTTTACACAACAAAGACACAGCACAAAATCATGGAACTGGATCTTCCTAAAAGGAAGCAGAGGGATTATGAAAAAATGCAGAGGAAGAGATAAACCTTCTTATGGTAAACAGGAAATATGATTTAATTATAACTCTTCTCCTGTGAAGAATATATATTATTTTTTCTTTTCCTTTTTTCTTTTTCTTTTTTTCTTTTTTTGGTACTGGGGATTGAACTCAGGGGTACTCGACCACTGAGCCATATCACCATCCCTATTTTGTGTTTTATTTTGAGACAGGGTCTCACTGCTTAGCGCCTTACCATTGCTGAGACTAGCATTGAACTCAGGATTCTACTGTTTCAGCCTCCCAAAATACTGGAATTACAGGTGTGTGCCACGGTACCCGGCTGGAATATACATTCTTTTAGATATTTCATGTTATACCTTATTATGCTAAAACAAGTAAGGAATTTTAAGTACGGAATCTTAGGAAGAATACTTAGAGATTAGAGCCTTAGACACTGATTAAATAAGCTATGTAGGCAGAATGGTGTACACAGTCCAGATAGCAATTTTTCAAAGGTCATATAAGTGGATTAATTTAGGAAGCATTAATTGATATTAAATTCTAGGCATTGTGCTAAGTGTCATGAATACAATGAGAAAGGCATATTTTGGTGTTTCTACAGACACTCATTCCAATGGAAAAAAGGTATGTGCCCAGAAACAATAATATTTCTACTACAAAATAGACTCTACTTAAATGATGTGTATTCATGTGAATACAGATGAAGAAGTGATTAGTTTTCTCTAGGTAGAGTATGATGGGAAGTTTAGAATACCCTAAAAATAAGATGATACTAGACTTATGACTTGGTAGGTAAAAAAAATTAACTAGAAAAGGATTAATGAGTGGGACATGTCTAAAAGTGGTTTCTAGTGAATGAAACAATTTGTACAGAGACAACACATGTTTATGATGTATATAAAAGTTGGAGAGATAAGAAATAGCAATAAAAATTTGGTAATAGAAATTGAAGGGTTTTCTTTCTCAACATTCTTCACTGTTGTGATTTCTCTAATATCCCATGATGGCAACAATTTTGAATCTTGTCCAGAGCAAGATTAAATTGACTTTTCCAGTAACCTGAATTACCTAAAAATAAGAACCTGAACAATATTTCACTTTGCTTTAAATATCAATTGCCCATTTTTCAAATACTTTAAATGTGTTGCATTTTATTACACTCACAGTATTCTTAACATAATTGGTACTTTCTATTGACACCAGTGTCCATATCAAAACCAATGGGCTAATTTTAATCCAGCCTGGAAGCTCAGTTAAATAAGGATAAGAAAGCCATTAGGCAGGGTGGCAAGTCTCTTTGTAATAACCTTCTAGAAGATTCATTGAAGTCAGCTAATTTCATGACATCCATTAAATGTTTGCAACAGAAAATGAGCTCTCTGGAGGGATAATACTGGGCTTATTTTTCTAATTTTCATACTTTTTTACTTTTCTTTCTAACTAGCTCTGACAATTTAGTTTCCCATATTTTCTCTTACTCGGTAACTATCTTTCTACCATATTAAAATGTGTTACCTTTTACACCATTCTAAGATATTATGGGGGAAAATGAACAGAAACAGAAAATAAGATCAATTCATTTTCCTCTAAGTCTCACAAACTTTTTACTTAATCATAGAGTTCCCTAGTACATATGTACAATGGGAGAAAAGATATTTTTGCACAGATAAGATTACATATATTCTTTGGGAAAAATACATTTCAATGAATAGATAAATAGGTGAATTGGACAAATTATAGCAAAATTATCTCTGAAGCTGGAAATATTACATCTCTATAAACATTGCATGAAATACTGCAATTGGTAACAATGTTACACTCTGAAAATAGTTAACTGTAAAAGTTCATTTTACTATGTACCATGTATAATGTAACATTGTTCTTTTTTCTTATTTAAAATAACTTCATTGAAATATAAATAAAAATAAGGCACATGTTTAAAGCATACAATGTGATATTTTGACATAGACACATGCCTATATAACTTGTTCCCTTGGGAATCCCTCTAATCTATCCCTCCTTGCCTTCCCAGTATCTCATAACAATCTCAGTTATTAGTTTATTGTCACTATATTAGCTTACATTTTCTAGAATTTTATACAAAGGGAGTAATATACAATGTAATATTTATTTATTTTTTGGAGGGGCATCTAACTTCTTTCACTCAAAAAATTATTTATAGATTTACATATCCATGGCGTTGCATATATCAACTGCTCATTCTTTTTTTGCTGAATATAATTCCATTGAATAGGTACCCTCTACTTTGTTATTATTATTATAATTATTTGTTATTTTTAGATACACATGGCAATAGAGTGTATTTTGGCATATTGTACATGCACAGAGTATAACTTATTCTAATTAGTTCTTGTGGTTGTACATAATGTGGAGTTACCCTGGTCATGTATTCATATACAAGGATAGGAAAGTTACGTTGGATAATGTTACTGTCTTTCCTATTCCCCTCTCTCCTCCCTTCCCTTCGTTCCCCTTTGTCTAATCCAATGGACTTGTACTATTCCCCTTCCCACTTTCCCTTGTTGTATGTTAGCATCCACATATCTGAGAGAACATTCTGCCTTTGGTTTTTTGAGACTCACTTATTTCACTTTGCATGATATTCTCCAATTTCATCCATTTATCAGCAAGTGCCACAATTTCATTCTTTAAGGTTGAGTAATATTCCATTGTGCATATATACTACATTTTTTTTATCCATTTATCTGTTGAAGGACACTTAGATTGGTTCCATAGCTTGGCTATTGTGAACTGAGCTGCTGCAAACATTGATGTGGCTTTGTCACTGTAGTTGGTGATTTTAATCCCTTTGGCTATAAACCAAGGAGTAGGATAACTGGGTCAAATTTCAGTTCCATTCCAAGTTTTCTAAGCAATCTCCATACTGATTTCCATAGCAGTAGCACCAATTTTCAGTCCCACCAGCAATGTATAGGTGTACCTTTTTCCCTACATTCTTGCCAATATTTACTGGTTCTTGTGTTCTTAATAATTGCCATTCTGACTAGAGTGAGATGGAATCTCACCATAGTTTTAATTTGCATTTCTTTAATTGTTAGAGATGTTGAACATTTTTTGTACATCTTTTGACCATTTATGTTTCTTCTGTGAAGTGCTTGTTCAGTTCCTTTGCCCTACTTTTTTTATGTATTATTTATTAATAGGCTAGTATCCGTTTTCTAGTATGGTCACAACAAATTAGCACAGATGGGATGCCTTAAACAACAGAAATATATTTTGCACAGTCCAGAGGCTAGATGTCAGAGATCAAGTAATTGCAGGTGGGTTTCTTCTACGGTCGATCTTCTTGGCTTACATATGGCAGTCTACTCTGTGTCATCATATCCTGTGAGTGTGTCTGTGTGAAGATTTACTCTTTATATAATCATACCAGTCATATTTAATGGGAACCCACCCTAGTGACCTCACCTATCAGTAATTACCTCTTTAAAGAACCTATTTCCAAAAATAGTCACATTTTGAGGCATTGGAGTTCAGGATTTCAACATATAGATATTCTTTTGTATGTGTGCAGGGAGCGAGCGGAGACACAGTTCAGTCTACAATAAGGTTCTCTCCACTTTTGTGTTTAAACATTCACATAAATAGTTGTATGTACATATTCTTTCCTTAATTTGAGGCAAGTCCTAGAAATGGAATGTCTGCATTATAAGGTATGAAAATGTAACTTTAAGGAATAATTAAACTTTTCCAAGGCAGTTTTATACATTTAAATCCCAGCAGCAGCACATGAGAGTTCCTGTTGCTTCACATCTTCACTAACAATTGGTTCCATTAATCTCTGAGTATGTAGGGTGTGGGGGGAGAAAGAGTACATGCACCTATGTGTGCCTATTATTTTTTTATTTTAATATGGAGTTCTTAGTGCCTTGGTACTTTGTGGCAATTCCATTTTTTAAGTGGGACCTTTTTTTGAGAGAAAGAGAGGTTTTGAGTTCATGGCAAAATTGAGCAGAAAGTAGAGATACCCCTTATAATGCCCACTCCCTCGCAGGCATAACCCTGCCTACTATCACATCTTCCCAGCAGAATGGTACATTTGGTATAATTGATGGACCTACCTTGACATGTCATAGTAACCCAAGCTCTGTATTTTTCATTGTCACTGTTGGTGTATATTTTATGTGTTTTAGCAAATATATAATGATAGGCATTCACCATTTAAGTATCCCACAAAGTAGTTTCATTGCCTTAAAAATCCTCTGTGCTCACTCCTCCCTCCCCCCTGATCTCTGGCTGCTATTTATATTTTTATTATCACCATAATATTGCCCTTTAGAGACAGTCAAATTGAATCATATAGTGTTTATCATTTTCAGATTCATTCCTTCATTTAGTAATATGCATTTAAGGTTTCTCCATGTGTTTTAATGGCTTGATAGCTCATTTGTTTAATCACTAAATAATATCCCATGGTCTGGATGTGCCACAGTTTATTTACTGTTTCACCTACTGAGGGACATCTTGGCTGCTCCAAGTTTTCACAATTATGGATAAAACTGCTATAAGCATCTGTGTGCATATTTTTGTGTGGACATAATCTTCCAACTTTAATAGACCTGCTTATTTTCTCATTGTTGTGTTTTAATTGTCATTTTATGTTTGATATAATAGTCCTATGTTGTATATGTCTTTTATAAGTATTTTCTCCCAGGTACTGGCTATCTTCTCTTTCTTCTGACATTGTCTCTAATGGAGCAGAAGCTTTTGATTTCAATGGAATTCATTTTGTCAGTTACTTTCTTCATGAACTGTGCCTTTGATGGCATCATTCAAAATGTATTGGCAGACCCCAAGGACAGTTAGTTAGATTTTCTCCTAAGTTATCTCCTACATATTCTATAGTTTTGGGTTCCATTTAGAACTGTAATACACTGGGAGTTAATTTTTTGAGAGGTATAATTTCTGTATCTAATTTATTATTATTATTATTATTATCATTATTATTATTGGCATGTGATTGCATACCTTCTCCAAAGCTATTTATTGAAAAGGTCATCTTTTCTACATTGTACTATCTTTGCTCTTTTGGTGAAGAAAAGTTGATGGTATTCATGCTGATCAACTTGGGGACTTTATTCGGTTCCATTGATCTGTCTATACAGTCTTAATTACTGTACCTTCATTGTAAGTGAATTCCTATCATTTCTGGTGTCCTCTTTTAGGTTCTAAAATTTGAAGATACAAGCATTGATTTGAGATATTTATTTTCTGCTAGAGGCTTTTATTGCTATACTTTCCCTCTAATCAATTACCTTCCTATATCCAACACATTTGATATATTTCTTTCCATCTCCACAAAGTTCAAAGTACTTTCTTATTCATTTCAATGGTTGAACAGACCTGTAGGTTATTTAGGAATTTTAACTTAGTTTCCAAATATTTTACAATTTTCAAATTATTTTTAATAATTTTTATTAGGTGCTCTATGATGACCAAATTAACTTCTTTATCCTTGGTAATACTGTTTATCCTGATAACTGCTTCGACTGACATCAGTACTTAGTTGTTGAATTTTAAGAGTTCCTTATGAATTCTGGATGTTAATCCCATGTCCCCATGTCAGGTATATGATTGAAAATATTTCTTTTATAATCTATAGGTTGCCTTTTCACTCCATTAATGCTATCTTTTGATATACATAATTTTTAAATTTTTAAGAAGTACAATTTTCTAGTTTTTTTTTCCTTTTCTTTTTTTGAATGATACATTTATTGAACATATAATTCTAGGTTGACATCTGTTTTTTATTAAGTACTCTAAAGATTTTGTTCCCATCTTTTTAGTTGTACCTTTACAATGAGAAGTTTGTCACCTTCCTTATGTTTATTTCTCTGTACATAAGGTTCTACATCCCCACCCCCCTGGCTCCTTTTACCATTTTCTCTTTGTTATTGACTTATAAAAATTTGATATGAGTTGTATTTTATATTCCTTATGCTTGAGACTTATTGAATTTCTTGGATTAGTTTTGGTTATTATTACCTCACACATTTATTTTATCCCCTCCTATTTTGAGACTCTACTTGCTCACATTTGGCTACATGATTGCATGCCTTTATCCTGGATTTTTCATGACTTATTTTTTATTCTTCTTTTTTCTCACTGTGCTCCATTTTGGATTATTTCAGTTGCTATCTTTTTCAGTTCAAAAAAATTTTTCTTCTGTAATATTTTATTTGCCTTAAGCCAAATGGCAATTTCATTGAATAAATATACTGGTCATATCTTTTTTACTAATAATGCATCATGTAATTAACAAAAGTTGCTCCCGTTAGTTTCTGCATACATTTAATTCCTTGATACGTTTTCCAAACAGACAAGTACATTTGTGTTTCTGGGCTTTTTTCTCATGCTGCTTGTTTCTACATTCTTTTACATGTTGAAATTTAAATAATGTTATTAATTTTACTTGAAGTAAATCCTTATTATTTGCCTTATAGACACTATGTTTTTCTCTTCCTTATCTTCCCAGGGTAATATTTTTAAAATATTTTCTCATTTTTGGTGTGTTTGGATTGTCTTCTACTTACTTAAACACTAGAGTTATTTTTCTCTTTCCAATATTACTAGCACCTTGAGGTCAAGGCCCATATTATCTGTGTCTTCATAAGTTTTTCCCATTCCTGTCCTCATTAAGTGAGTCAAAATGGAACCTCCCTTTGCAGCATTATCTAATGTCTCATGTCAAGACATTTGAACAGATTTACACGGAACTTCACCATCTGGAAGCTTTGAATGACACACAGGTTTTATAAAATAGTGAAACTAAGAGGTTTATTATTGTTCAGGACTTTTCATCATGGTAGTTGTACCTTCTATGGGTCCAAAGGTACCTGGGAAAGGCAAGCACAAAGCCAGTTCATAGCAGTTAATGAATTTTTATTACCCTTCTATAGGCATGATTCTCAGACAGACAAGGCAAGGTGATGGCTCAGGCTGTCTTACGGGATTATAGTAGATCAGATATATATAGATCACAAAATCCCTTCTCCCCAGTGTACAGCAGAAGTGCAAGTTTTGGTGTCTAGCTTTCCAGAGTCATACATTCTTTATGACATTTAGGTCAAATGCCTGGAGATGTTTTTTCCAATTCTTATTGTTTTTTTTTCTTTTTTGAGCCAAAATCTAGTTCTTAAAAATCTCAAGGTATCAGACTTTGACAGATAAAAGGGGGATCTCGGTTCCTCCAAATATTACACATTCCTATATGTGAGGAATTTATGGAGCTGATTTATTCTAAAGCAGTTATCCATGTGTATGCTATTAATAAAAGAAAAAGGCCATCTATAGATGCTTAGACATTGCACCTATTTATTCTTTTACTTTGCATAATTGAGATGCACAGAGCAAAATTCTGAAATTATTCTGCTTTCCTGAATAGTGTACTCCATTCTGCTTAATATTTAATACTCATAAACCTAATAAATAGTTAATAAGGCTTATCAATTTCCTATTTTATTTTAAATCTTACTCTGACCCCATCAAGAATCAGGAGCCTGGTTGATAAGCTATGTAACTTGAATAAGATAACTGATGAGCTTGTTAATCATCGTTTCTCAATTTTTTGTGTATATACAAATCACTTGCAGAGCTGGTTAAAATGTAAATTCAGTTTATTTTATCTGTGTTGTGGCCTAGTTTCTGAATTTCTAACATGATCTCATGTGAGCCAGTGAACCTGTCCCATAGGGCATAACAGCAACAAAGTTTTCAATATTATGAGTTCCTGATTTGAAGATAGCTTATGTTTTATAGTTTAATTTTATCCTATAGGAAATAAAACCCTGCTGTTATAGGCTGAGGTAGAGAGCAAGGGCCTCAACATCATAATTCCAGCTACCCAAGTCTACTTCTAGCTCTGATCTGGGTCCCTGAGCCTCGGACCTATCTCTAGGTTTTGTATACATTGTCCTTTCTGTGTATCAGTCCTCCCTCTGACTGCTTTGGCCTCAGCACTGTTCCTTAAAAGTTATCCAGTAATCACTGGAAACAAAAGATGCTGGGATGCTTGTCAACATGAACATTCCATTGGCCCTTCTAGAGCATAATATTTGTAGGTAATGATCTGAAATCTGAAAGACATTTTTTGAAGTACCCATACTAAAAATCGAGAACCATTGATAAATTACTTTCCTTGCAAGACACTATCAAGTTGGGCATGTTTCTTTGCTCTTTACCTAAATATAATTCTACATCCTATTCTTATCTTTGAAGAATCCCACCCAAGGATGCCTATATATCTTTGAGTACCAGTTCTATTTTAAGTTCTGGCCAGGTGTGCTTCCAAGGTGTGTCTTTTTCTACTACCTAACTTTTGTTTGCTTCACTTTCTGCCTGTTTCACTTTCTCAGTTATCTTTTGCATTCCATGTTTCATTCCTGTTTACCATAGTATTAAAAGTAAATCCTAAAGAGTTACTGTCGGTTTTACTATGGATGTGATTATCTGAAGCCAAATAAAATTAGTTCAATATACATTTAATATTCACATATATATGCCTAGTATGGACCAGGTTGCTTTGGGATGAAAATATATCAGGACAGGGAGCCAACTCTTAAAGGGTTTACAATTTGTCTAGTTTTTAAGAGCAACTTGTTAGAAGCATTTTATTAGATAGTCAAAACTTTAAAAATACTGTCCAAACTTAGTGCCCATGTTTATTCCAGCCTGATATTCTTTTGAAACAGCCATCTGTATTAATTTATTATTGATGCTATAATCAATTAAAAAAATTTAATGGCTCAAAATCTTATAATTCTGTAGGAAAAAAATTCAAAAAAAAAAGAAAAAAGTTTTTTTGTCAGCTAAAATTTACGTTCTTTTTTGGCCTAAGCTCTTCCTGGAGGTACTATGGGAGATGGAATGCCTTGCACCTGGAAGTCATTGTCACTTTTTGGCTCTCAGGCCCTCAGCAATGCATCAGTATCACTACTGCTTCCATGACTACAATTCCTTCTCAGAATTTGAACTCCTTGCTTCCTTTTTATGAGGATGATTTTGTCAAATTGAGTTTATCTGGCAAGTTTAAGATAATCTCCAAATCTCAGTACCCTTAACTCAATCAGATCCATGTGGTCCCTCTTCTGCATAAGATAATGATTTCACAGCTTCTGGAGGTTAGAACATGGGCATCTTGAGAGAAGTAGGGGTGTGTTATTCAGCATACCCCAATATGCTTTCCCAATTTGGTCCATTGCTCTGGTTGAGGTTATTACCATATTCCATACTCAGACTGAGAAGTTAGAGGGTTCTTCTTGGACAGCTACCTTAATAAATTCTGATGTGGGTCTATGACCAAAACTAAGACAGTGTGATAATTCCTTATTACTTTTGTCAGAATGATTTTTTTAAGATACTTTCTCCAGGGTTTTGTCTTAGCTTTCCATCACTGTGACAGAATATCTGAAAAAAAAGAAATGTAAGAAGGAAAGTTTTACCTTGGCTCATGGTTTCAAAGCTTTCAGTTTAGGATTGCTTAGCACTTTTGCTTTGGTCTTGTGATGACACAGTACATCATAGTAGGAACACATGGCAGAGAACTTCTTGTCTCATAGCTGCTCAGAAATGAAATTAGACCATAGGGGATAGGGTCCTAATAGCCCCTTCAAAGGTATGCCCCCCACTGATCTATCTTCTCTCTACCAGGCTGTGTCTCCCAAGGTTCTACCAACACAAAGTAATGACAATATGCTTTTGGGGAGCAAAACCATAGCAGTTTTGAAGTTCGTAAGATATGATTCTTCATGATTTGGTAGCCAACTTTTCACCCATATGGAAGACTCTTAACAGAAAGGAAATAAACACAGAGAAAGATGTTGGTGTTAGATGGAAAATAGAGAGAAAAAATGTCAGAATACCTTTTAGGAGCTAAAAAAGGAAGCCCATGCCCCCACTCTCCATTTTTTATTTATCAAATTTGAGATGTTTTCAGTCACTTAACAATAAAGCAAACATACATGTTCATAGCATACTTTTGGCACTAATTTAAAAAATGTAAATAAATAGAAGAAAGTCCAGTAGTGCAGAGGAAGGAGGAAAAGAAAGAGGGAAAAGGCAAGGGCGAAGGGTAATTCCAGGGACTGAGGTAGAGCAAATGATATTCCATGCGGGTATGATTATGTCAGAATGAATCCCAATATTATATCAACTATGATGCTCTAATTAAAACATTAAAAGTAATAATTGCATATAAAAATAAAGTATACCATGTGAATACAGTTGTGGTGGATTATCTTAATCATAGATACAAGGAAAAATAAGTTAAGACAAAGGCCTGCATCGAAGGATGAAAATAAAAGCCACGCTGATACCCAAGATAATGAGCATTGTACCAGGGCAAGTATTCTGAACTTTGAACATTCTGAGCATAACCCTGACTTTTGTCTTTATGGGCTGGCCCTTCATGCTGCAGAGCTGTGGATCTGGTTAAGTAGCTGCATTGAATTGCCCACTAGATGAGGCATGAATGCGTTACTAAATATTGTAAAAAGGCTGCTAAAAGATGAAATTAAGTGGAAAATGATGAAGTTGAATATGACATATTTTAGAAAGGAAAACAACCCAACTAAGAGAGGGAGACTGAGTCAACTTCACGGCTAAATTTATTGTGAAGAACTTACTGAATTAACTGGAGTTATGGGTATAAATGGAGATAAACACGAACTTTTTATTCTGGTCTTATTAGCACTTCTGAAGGTGAGATATTTTCTTTAATGGTCACTTATTTTTCCTTCTTGTTTTATGAAAGAAGCTCTAACAAGCAGATGGTCCAGCTCTGGCTCTGCACAGTTCTGAGTGCCTTTCACATGCTGGGATGCCCTGAATTTAAGAGGAGATTCCCAGCTATGCGAAGGAAATGACAACAGGGCAGATCTAAGCTCAAAACAGCAGGTTGTATGGCACAGCAGTTGGGATATTCACCAAGATTAGAAAACTTCAGAAAGTGTTGCTCATGAAAATCTGAACTGACCTTTAATTAAAGCTATAAGGAAAGAAACTTTTTTTCAAAGCTGCTGTGAATGGATGACAGATGCAAGATTTATTGCATCAAGAATTTAATCAGAAAAACATATTTTCTTTCCTAGGGATGTAGTGAATTGTTTTGTTATGTGGAGGAAAAATGCAATACCTCTGTGCCCAGTTGCTTATTTCTAAGTCCTTTTGATTTTCCAAATGATATGAAATATTTGATTTTTTTTCAATTTTAATCAGATATTTAAATACAGGCATCATCTGGAATATGTGGATAGCTTGATATAATGTGTTTCATTTTTGATATGCGAGAAAAAGAATATGTTTCCTCGTTTCACTTAACAAGGACACAACAAAATGACAATATAATTCAAATTGTTCATGAAAAGCTGGTCCTTTGGCATTTCCCAAAGTATTATTAAATACTAGAGACCCTAAAACAGAAAAGCAAACAGACGTGAAACTCTTTTAACAAAGTATATTAGAAAATACATAATCTGAAAATAGCCCTAGTGACATTCTTTGTCCCAAATGAATAAGCACAGTAAATTTACCAGTGATAAAATTAGACTTCATGTAATAATTCAGGCACTATCCCTGCCATTTGAATTTAATATCATGTATTGCTTTCAATAGTAAAGTTGATTATGTGTTTAATAAGACTTTTAAGGTACTCTTCTACCAACCACTTCATGGCATTTCTGGTTGACTCTTTTAGAAAGTCTGTGTCCTAATGAAAAATAAAAGAGGCAATATTTCAAAAGCCAATTTCATTTTTAAATGCCACCTAGAAATAGGACAAGGGAGAGAAAGCACAGAAAAAGGCAATTATTATAGTAAAGTGTGGCCCAAAGCAATGTGCAGAGGATGCACCCCTGGTGCTGATTTATGTCAACATGACCCCCATTCATGACATTGAAGTTGATTCACAGGATTATAAACAGGCAGGGCAGTAACAGAAAATGGTGAGGCAGATCTCCAGATTCAACCATTTCTTATCTGATCATTGTCAAAAAACGATAAAATTCACACCTTGGCCTCATCTGTTCTTATTACAATCTTTGTCATTGGAATGAGCCACCTGAATATTAATAGTGAGTGCCATCCAGGAAAGCCTGTAGTCTGCAGTGCTGTGGTAACCTTTTCAATATTCTATATTTGATTGGCTTCCCAATCCACTCTGATTTCTCACAAGAAGCGGAGATTGTAAAAGGTGATAACAGAGGCAGCCATCCAATCAAACTGCAGAACCCTGAAAAGGTCAAGCACATATAGAGTTGCCTCTCTGAGAACATATTAGAGAAATGAAATAAAAACCCTCTTCTTATCTGAGATTTCCTAATATCAGTCTTGGACTATAACAATTCCAGTAACAGGAGTTAAAAAAGGAAACAACTTGTCCATTTCCATGAGAAGTTAAATTTCCACTAGGAAATGATTTTCTTGTTTACTTTTTGTCTTTCTAAATAAGCTTAATTTTATGCAGGATATTATGTGCATATTGAAATTATACAATGCAAATAACATTTAAGAGAATGCAGGTATAGGAATTTGATTAACATGAATTCTAATCCTAGTTCTGTCATTGATTAGACAACTAATTCTGGTCAATGAATTTAGCATTTCTCAACTTCAATATTCTAAGCATTAAAACATAAAATCAATGTTTTCAAAGCACTATTTTAGAGATGAGATAAAATAACATTTATTCAGTATAAAAAGTCAGTGGTGGCAAACAGTAATAGCAGAGAGAGCAATGTAGTAGATTAAAGAGAAGAAACGTTTATTTTCACATTTGTACTAGATAATAAAATAAAATTAGACTATTTTACCACATAGCTGTACAACTAGTCGGCATATTTAAAACATACATTTTCATAGAAAAAATGTTCACAAAATATGTTCACAGTGTTTCCTTATTGCCCCCCAAATTTAGAAACTTCTATACAATATAAAGACAAAGAGGGGATACATTAATTTAATTTCTAAAGGAGAATGAGAGGTAAATTAGATGTATGCTTCCCAATCTAAACTGTATTCAGGATTAGAATACTTCTTCCATTCTCTGCCTTAGGATCTCTTAGGAAACATTGGACAGAAGACATTGCTCATTGCAAACTGTTAAACTGAAGGGTGTGTTTTACATATGTGTGGGCTAATGCTAGCAAATCATGGCTGGAGGCCTCTTGAAGACCCCTCTTATTCCAAAAGCAGTGTGGGTACTGAAGGTGACTCAGTCAAAACCCTTTCGCGTTCTCCTGTTGTACCCCACACCCAGAACTGTGTAGGAGGTTAGGCACAATTCATTTATAAAAACAACAAATGACTATGGTCAAATTCTTGGAGATTCTATGAAGATTTGCATTAACAAATTTAATACAAAATTACAACTTTTAATTGAAAATGACACACCTAATAAAGAAAAATTTCATGCTTAGAAACTATAAAATAAGTGATCTTTATAATTTACTGAATTCTATCTTTATTGGAGGAATTATTTTAGAAGCTCATTAATAGAAACTTAGACACTCATTAATATAAATATAGAAGCTTCTGTTTATAGCATAATGCTTCATTGTAGCACTAAATAATTGTATTATCACATTGATAGTTTTAGGATTATTTCTAATAACTAGGAAGCGGATTTTTAATGTTGAAATATTTAGGTGTATTTAAAGCTAAATAAAGGCCAATTTGGTTGGGGATAGAGTTTGTAAGCTCTAATTTCACAAGATTTCATTCTGAAAGTAAAGTTCAGGTATGTGGAAATAATTAAACATTTTGGGATTCCTTAAAGGAGAAGATAATCAGATTTTTTCCTTGTATTTTTTATTAAGCAAAATCTGGAAAAATTCTAATAAGATCATTGAAGAGATAATGAAATGCTAGACTTTAGGATAAATAAGATAATCAACATGATGAAATTAATTTTCTCATCACTTTTTCTTTTCTCTCTTTTCCACTTTTCTTCTGCACTCGCCTAACACCCACACAGAGGAAAGGGAGTGGAAGAGACAGAGATACACTGAAACAGAGACAAACAGAGAATAGATAGAAAAAAGAGTTTTATTTAGTGATCACAAGAGTACTGTTCAATCCTTCAACCCACAGGTGTTTTACTGACTATTGACTGAGTTATGTATACAGAACAAGAATACTGGAGAAGACTGATATTGTTTACCCTCATGGAACTTATACTGAGGGACATGTTTGACAACTTTTTGCTTCCCATGAAAACAGGACAGATAGAACAATTCTTTGTGAAACAGGAGGATGGACCACAGTTTGATTTATCAGAGAATAACACAAATGGATTATCCATATTCCAAATATCCAAGCAAAATCTGACAAATGGGTCACATTTGACTCTGAAAGCAAAGAAAGGTTAGGGATCACAAAAGGCAATGACATTGACATTTTCTAAAGACTTGAAACTAGAAGCAACATCTTCAAAGAACTGGGAAGAAGGGATAAAGATAAGTTAGTTTTGTTGAAGGCCAGAGAGGGAAGGGCTGAGGGCTAAGACATCAGACTGGAAAAGTGGATATGGTCAAAGCGTGTGGACTTCTGGGGACACAATAAGTGCTTTTTGTCATTATCATAGGAACATTGGCAGACTTTCAATATTTCAGAGAAAGTGTTGATCTGAGGTTTCACAAGTGCACTCTGAATACTATATATCCAATGGCATGGAGGGGGCTGGAGTAGCAGGGAGAAGGAAAGTCCACTTAAGAAGAGAGGATAAAAGTCTGTCTCTGTTGTAGATTAATTAGAAATATCAATGTGAAACAAGTGTGGGGTAGGGGTATCGGTATCAACACTCCTGGTTTAGATATAATAGAATTCTAAAAAAAGAAAAAATAGAGACCACTGGTGTTACTTAGCTCTTAGAAGCCAGGTGGATGCATTTTGGAATGAGTGTCATCAGAAAGCACTTTATGACAGTGTGTGCTAAACTGTAGAAGGTTATGGAGATAGTGTATAAAACATAGTGTTTATGGAGGCAAAATAGGTTCATTTTGGAATAAGTCTCTGTTATTCCTTACTGTTTGTATTATTTGTGTAGGGACCACAGTAGTGAATTATGCAGAGATAAGAACATACAAGCATCAAAAACACTGCTTCATTAACATAGTCAAAATAAATTAAATATATATCATCAGGACACTGAAGAGTTTCCTCAATAAAATATCACAATCCATGTCTGATTTTTGGAACCCTAAGGGATTCTATGAGTAAGCAAGCACTACAGAAAAGGGGATATTCAAACATTGTAAAAACTGTTGTGTTGAAGACTGAATTGACATAGATAAGTAGAAAGCTAAAACATCATCATACTCCTCTGTTAGAAGTGAGGTCAAAGGGATCTAGTTACTAAATGCACTCCTGGTTCAATTCACAGTTGCATTACTAGCAATATCATAGTCTTTGAATGTAGAATTGAGCAGATATACTTGATAGTTAGAAGAACCTCTTCCCACACCACACACACAGAGATTTCATAGTATATAAAAGCTGTCATAGCAGAGAAGGCCAAATGGGACAGTCTATAGCTGCTCTTTTCCCTTGGAACAGTGACACAAATTAGTGCTATCTTTAAAGAACTAAAGAGTTTTAATCTTAGTCCACATCTATGTCCAATTAATTCACTAGTCTGACCCCGACACAATACAAATATTGAAAAATAAAGAGAACTAAAACAAACTCAACAAAGAAGTAGTTGCTTTTGCAGATATTCTGCTTGATGTGGTATTTTTTACTAGAGTAGATTAACCTAGCCTCATATATGTGATATGCAACTCTTAATCTGGTAAATGTGCTCTTATCCATTCCTATCAGCAGAGGATCTGAAGTTGTTCACACTTAGTTGGAACAGACATCTATATAAAAGTTTATGGTTTAGTTTCAAGGCTCTGCTAACTTTTTTCCCCCAGATATAGTATTAACCAAAGACACCTGGAAAAGCTGGACATTTCACAGAACACCAAATTGACTCATAATACTGACAATGTCGTGTTTGGGGACTAGGGAAACAAGAAGTATCTGGTATATAGAGGGCTTGGTGAGACATATGTTCATGCAGATGAGAGGTAAAACCCACATTAAGCTTTGTTCTCTCTGTTTTGTGCCACACTCAAAGCCAGCATCCTTTCCTGTCATCTTTCACATCATAGCAATATTCCAATTTGTACAAAATGCTGTCTTTAGAACTTGGAGTGTTCCTACCAGATGTACTTCTTTCTTTGTAGTTCAAATTTAAAGATGAGATACATTATTCCATGTTAAAAACCCACTACATGAGTAATTTAGTTTTTATTTTAAATTTATTTTTAGAGCAGTTTGGTATTTTATAAAATAATTTAGAAGAAAGTAGAGCTTTACCCTGACCCTGCATATTTCCCCTATTTGCAACAAATTACCTTAGTGTGGTACATTTGTTATAATTGATTAATCAGTACAAAGCTCATAGTTTACATTAAGGTTTACCATTTGTAATGTATAATTCTTTTTTTTTTTTTTTTGGTACCAAGGATTGAACTCAGGGGCACTCAACCACTGAACCACATCCCCAGCCCTATTTTGTGTTTTATGTAGAGACAGGGTCTCACTGAGATGCTTAGCGCCTCGCCGTTGCTGAGGCTGGCTTTGAACTCGCGATTCTCCTGTCTCAGCCTCCCTAAGTGCTGGGATTATAGGCTTGCGCCACCGTGCCTGGCTTGTAATGTATAATTTTATGGAATTCAACAAATGCATAATGTCATGTATATGAACAAAAGTTTTAAACTTCTAGTGGTCAGTGGCAAACCAAGATACTTTTAGCTATGATAAAGAATAATGTATCTCATCTTTAAATTTGAACTAGAAAGAAAGAAGTACATCTGGTAAGGAACACTTCAAGTTCTAAAGACAGCATTCTGTCCAAATTGGAATATTGCTATGATGTGAAAGATGACAGGAAAGGATGCTAGCTTTGAGTGTGGCACAAAACAGAGAGAACAAAGCCTCAGGTTCAGGATGAGTTTCAAGCAATTTTATCTCTTGCGTCAAACTGTACAGTATTTTATGTGTTAGTGTTAAAAAATGCCATGTGGATGAGTTTCTTTCAAGCTCCCATGAATGAATAACATGAAAAACCTCTAGAATTCTGGAATAAAGCCATTACATCTGTGTATGGAGAATTATGTGCCAAAACAACAATAATGATGAAGCAAAACAACTCTTGAACAATAATAGAGAAGGACCATCTGGGCATGGGGCATCAAATGACCATGCAACCAGAAATGTCTGTCATGTGTTTGGTCTTATAGTGTCTATGAGGTTGTCAGTGTGGGTCCTACCAGCAACAGTCAATCTTAAGACCATCTGAGTCCCAAGATAGTACAGCTCCTCAAAGTTCTTGTGAGTCGTTAGGCATCAATTTGACTTCTAGAACACATATCCTGGAAAGAGTGACAAGTCATTTTGACAGAAATAGACACATGTCCTAATTTGGGGTTTTCTTTTATTTTTTGCAGTGTCTTGGATAGCATTACTACACAATTTCTTATGGAGTTTTTAATCTACTAATCCTGGTATCTAGTATTTCATCAGATCAAGGACCCTTATTATAGCAAGAATGTCCAGAGCATTTACTAATCATAACACAAACTACAGTGACCTGAAGCTGCTGGCCTGATATTTAAATGGGACAGCCTGCCCAGGTCATAGTGTTGAAGTATCCAGTTGATAGCTTGGGAGACAGAGCACTGTCCTTCAGGACACAGTGTTTGCTCTAAAACAATAACCTTTACATGATGGTGTCATGCTGATTGATAGAACATATGAGTCATGGAACCAAGGTGAATAAGCAACCTGTACCACCTACTGTAACTGAGAGAACTTCTAGGGGAATTTGTGCCTCATATTTATGAAACTCTGTAATATGCAGGAAAAGAGATTCTGATCCTCAGATGAAGGGCATTTGTGGCAGAGGATGCCCATGGGCTATAGGGAAACATAATTTTTAGCTGTCACTTTGTACCAACAAAACACAAATAAAATTAATAGCAGTTTCTCTCTTATAATAGATAATTGGCCTTGACAATCAGGAAAAGATAAAGAAAGTATTATAACATGGAGCCAGAAGGAATATGTGTAGTAGGTGATATATTTGGCGACTTTTTGTGCTACTCTGCCTAATTTTGACAATATAGCGATAATTGTCTCGGTCATACCTGAGATGGGCATGGTAACAAAGAGTGCAGACTCTTCATGGAGAAGAGTTTAGATTGTACTTATAGGAAAGCTACAAAGCAGTGGTACTGGATGAGGATCTCCCCTGGGTAGTAGAAGAAACTGGCTGCCATTGGTGACTCCTATATTAACTGATATAGTGAAACTGTAATTTGTTCTGTCACCTCTACTCTGCTAAGTTTTCTCCTATGCAAAACTGTCCCAGGAAATTTTGTTTAGGATGTTCCCATACCTTATAGTAAGAAATAAATCTGAGAAGGAAAGGATAAGAGGTGGACTGTAGTGGTAACTGTAATGTGCTCTCCAGTCACCCTTTGGAAATGAGGAACTTATTCCCTCAACTGCTTGATTTGCTACTCGTTTCTAATCCTCAGCTGTCAGCCTTCTTCAGGAAGCATGTCAGTGGCAGTGAGCTGCTTGGCTCAGAGATGCACTTCTTTCCTCAGATGATCAGCATCTAATTACTGAATAACTGGGAGGCAAATCTAAAGAAGTATCCCAACTTTATTTGTTCCTCTAGAGTCAGCTCTAGCCTTCTTTCAGAATGCAACTCAGCCCAACATTTCCTGTAGCCCACTCTTTCTTCACTTCCCATCCACAAATATTGATTCTGAGAGCAATACCCAAAACCTTCACCCTAATAATATCCGTCTCAGCTTCCTTTCATGTACAAACATGTATAAAAAAATGCTGCAAATCAATCAATAAAAAAGTAAATCACCAGAATTTGAGAAAAAATATAGATAGACAGGAAATGATTACTCAATAAGTACATTAAAGATGTTCTAAGTAAAAATGGGAAATAAAAATAAAGGTCAAGATGAAGAACTTTTAATACCTATTCAACCAACCAGTATTTTATTTATGTATTTATTTATTTATTTGTTTGTTTGTTTATTCTACTTAGGTATACATGATAGCAGAATGCATTTTGATTCATTGTACACAGATGGAGCACAACTTTTCATTTCTCTGGTTGTACGTGATTTAGAATCACAACACATATGCAATCATACATGAAGCTAGGGCTATGATGTCCCATCTATTCCACCATCTTTACTGTCCCCATACACCCTCCCCCCTCCCTCCCCTTTGACCATAGTTCCTCCATTCTTCCCATGTCCTCTCCCAGATTATGGATCAATATCTGCTTATTAAAGAGAGCATTTGGCACTTGGCTTTTTGGGATTGGCTGACTTCGCTTAGCATGATATTCTCTAACTCCATCCATTTACCTGCAAATGCCATAATTTTATTCTCTTTTATTGCTGAGTAATATTCCATTGTGTATATATATCATAGTTTCTTTATCCATTCATCTATTAAAGGACATCTAGGTTGGTTCCATAGTTTAGCTATTGTGAACTGAGCTGCTAAAACATTGAAGTGGCTGCATCACTGTAGTATGCTGTTTTTAAATCTTTGGAGCACTGACTGAGGAGTGGGATAGCTGGGTCAAATGGTGGTTCCATTCCAAGATTTTTAAGGAATCTGCATAATGCTTTTCTTGCCAACCAGTATTTTTAAATGTCTGATAGAGAAGAGATGAATTTAAATTTTAAACATTGCTGATCATAGGGTACATTGTTGAACTAACTTATTAAATAATTCCATTTTATATCCTAAAATTGAAATCTTATAACCTTATGACATAATATTTTTGAATATTTACTTGAAACTTTCTTATTCTTGTGCAATAGAGACAGGGGAAAGAAGGTACACAAAGATTTTTCAGTAGCAGAAAATTTGTAATAAATCAAATGTCCATCAATGGAGGCATAGATGAATAAAATGTAATTTATTCATACATGTGAATGTTATTCAGTATTCAAAATAATTTAGCTAGACCAAAACAAAACAAATATGGATGATTCTTGGCAATATAGCATTTAATGAAGAAGTAAGTTTCAAGAAATTGTCATCCAGTATAATATTTTTTTTAAAAAAATTAAAAACAAACTATTAAAAAATAACTACAGCTGCAATAAAATTCACAGAGAGGAAAATAAAAACATGATAAATGTAAATTCAGAATTACTCTTGCCTCAGGCTAGGCATAGTTGGGCTCTGGAGGTCCCTGCAGTTGATTATATATATATATTTTTTAAGGACTGAGCTTTATTTTTTTCTCTATCCAAAATGTGCATATGTGTGTGTGTGTATGTGTGTGTGTATGTATACATACATATATGTCATTATATATATACAAATACACATTTGTGTATATATATACACACACACAAATATATATACATATATGTCTCGTCTTTCTTTCATGTACAAACGTGAATGTAAAAAACATGTAAAGAAATACTGCAAATCAATCAATAAAAAAATAAATCACCATAATTTGAGAACAGATATAGATAGGAAATATGCATACATATATATACACCAAAATGCATAATGCATTTGAGTATCTGTAATTTATTATTTATTTTCACAGAACAAATCTGTATGTCAGAGAGTCCTTGTTGTAAAGATTATACTTTACAATAAGAAAAGAGAGATACAATTAAAACAAATCACACTCCCAAATTCAAATAACAGGACATCCTGGTGTCATTTAGTAGAAGAATCCAGCCTTAGCATTTTAGAGCATCCCTTTGTTATAGGATAGTAAAATAATTGCCGATGACAGGTAGCTATAAAGAAGTGGTGAATTTTTCTTCAGTATATTCAGGTTAATGAACCCAGGAAGTAGGAATCATTAGAAGAAATTTTAGGGATAAACTTTCTTGAAATAGGTCTGAGTGATATTTTGGATGTGACAGCAAAACTACAGGCAACAAAGGCAAAAAATGGGTTGCATTAAACTAAAATGTGGTGTGCAGCCAAGGTAACAATCAACAGAGTGAAGACACAAGCTATGAAGTGGGAGAAAGTTTTTGCAAATCATACTTCTGACAAATGATTAATATCTAAAATATATTAAAACCTGAACTCAATAGCAGCAAAACAACCTGTTTGAAAAATAGGCAAGAGACTCAAGTAGACATTTCTTTAAAGAGGATATACAAATGACAGGTATGTGAGAAAATGCTCAACAACAATAATTATCAGAGAAATGCAAACCAGAACCACCACGAAATATCACCTTACACTTGTTAGAAAGGCTGAGATGGCAAGTGCTGACAAGGATATAGAGAAAAAGAAATTCTTTTACACTACTAATGGGAATGTAACTTAGCACAGTGATCAGAAATTGTATGGAGGTTCCTCCAGAAACTTCCATATGAAGATCCAGCAATTATAATACTGGGTATATATCCAAAGGAAATTAAATCAGTGTCTTCAAGAAATATACATATTCCCATGTCCACAGCATCATTATTCACATATCCATGATCTAAAATAACTCAAGTATCTATTGATGGATGAATAAATAAAATATGGCACATACACACAAACAAAGGGAATATCATTTAGCCCTGAAAAGAAAGAAATACTATCTTTGCCATTTGGATCAATGAAATAAGCCAGACTCAGAAAGACAATTACACCATGACCTTATATGTGAGATCCAAAAAAGATGAATTCATAAAAATATAGAATAAATTGTTAGTTATTAGGGGCTGGGGCATGGGGGAATGGGGAGATGTTTGTCAAAGTGAACAAAGTTTCTTTTAGGCAGGATGAATGACCTTTGAAGAAAGTTAACCTTCTAATGCAGAACATGGTGACTATAGTTAATAATCTAGTCTTATATAATTGAGATTTGCCAGGAGAGTAGATCTCAAATATTCTGATCACATACACACACCAAATGGTAATTACGTGAGGTGAAGAATATGTTAATTAGCATGATTTGTGGTAGTCATTTTATAATGTCTTTATATTCAAGGCATCACATTGTATACTTTAAACACATGAGTCTTATTTGTCAATTATACGTAGAAAATAAATTCTAACAAAGATGTTTAAACAGGAGGAATACTTCTCAAATATGATTTATTGTTTTTTTTTTCCCTTCCAAGTTAGTTTTGCTTAATGCAGGAAATGTAAGGTTCAGAGCTAAGTAAGAGATAGCTGATAGTATCTTAGCTAGTCTTAAAGCAGATACCAACTATGAATATATATATATATATAATAGTATAGTATAATATTTTAATATCAATAGTAGTATTATAATAATAGTATAATATTTTTACCCTATTTTAAGCTTAATATTAAATCCTAAATATATTTTCTATTGTTTGGATAAGTGTCCCCAAATGCTGATTTGTTAAAGTCTTGTTCCTCACCTATTGGTGCTACTAGGAGGTGGTAGAAACTTTAAGAAGCAGAGTCTAGTGTAAGGTCTTCCAGTCATTGTGGATGTACCTTTGGTAGAAACATTGTGTTATAGGCTTCTTCTTCTTCCTCTCTTTCATATCCTAGACTTGAGATGAATGGTTTGTCACATGCTGCCATCATTAGGTGCTGACTCACCACAGCACAAGTGCAACAGGGTCAATTGCTCATGGACTAAAACATTAAAAACTGAGAGCCAAAATAAACTTTTTATCTTTATAAGTTGATTTATCTCAAGTATTTTCTACTATAATGGAAAACTGACCAGCATAGCATCCTACTTTTAGTAGCTTTAATCATGTTAAAAGGTTTTAGCATCAATTATATGATGTCAGTTTTATACCATTACCAGAAGCAATACATGATAATAACATCCATGCTTATGCTTATCATATACTAGGAAAGACTATATAGGAAGGAATTTCTAGATAGATGAGAAACACATTGTTTAGCTTTTATTATATATTCATGTTTTGCCTAATTATCCTTTAAAAGTCCTTAGCAAGTAATAATCTTATCAAAACTGTTTTATTATTTTTCCAATATTGTTCCATCTGAAAGATAATCATTGGAATCTTACCATAATTTACATTTTTTCTGATTGCTATCAAATTTGAGTTATAAAATATTTATTTACTAAGCTTCTGTCTGTGACTTATTCCTATTATATATTTTTCTTCTGTGCTTTGCATTTTTGTGTTTATCATCTTTTAAATTATTTGTTACAGTGATTTTTGTTCCTCTTTATGCAATAAAAACTTGAGATATCAATAGTATTTTCTCTATAATTAAAAAAACTCATTTTCTCTTAATTAATTTCAAGTAATTAGGACCCAAATATGAAATATGAGTAAGTGAGGTAAGGCCACAAATAAAGAAGAAAAACCTAATAGAAATTGTATGCTATATAAAGAAATCTTGATAAGAAATGATAGGTATTTTATAAACCACAAAGTTTAACTCAAACAATTTAAATGACATATTCAAAGAACAAAGAACCATATCAACATTTTATTCAATTGAAATCATTTTGTGGACTTAAGCTTGGAAGTTCATTCATGAAAAAGCCAATGCCTTAGAGACAAGCACTGGAGAGTAAGACAGGCTTTATCAAGAGGCTTAAGATCGAAGAAGTGCTTGGCTTGCAAATCACTCTCTCAATACCTGGGGGTTAAAGAGTCACTGGTATAGTCCAGGAATAGTGAAGGAGAGTGGTTGGCTAACAAAATAAGGCACATTCATATTCTCTTTGGGAAAAGGCAGACATCTTCTAGGAACGCGGGTACCACCTCATTCCACTCCTTTTGTGATGTGGTATTTTTGGTCATGATGTCTTTAGCTTTGAAAAAGGAAGAGAAAGACTAGGCAAGGCTAGGTCATGTTAACCTTGTGTTACAGTTCTGGATAAAAAATTTCTCAAATAATCAGTATGTCCACATGAAAAGGTGACCACAAATTAACACAAAGATGAAAGCAGGAAAGGAGAGAGACCCAACATGAAGACCGAGATGCCAAATCTTTTCATCTTGTTCCAGCCACTGATTGGACATCTGCAGGCCCAAATAAAGAATCAGTGTTTTCAGTGAAAGTGTCCTTTAAGTCCCTGAAAATTAACCTAGGCAACCATTATCATCTGAACCCACACTTCAGAGGCATCCTCTATAGCAAAGCTAGTAGGAAACAGATAATGTGTTACCCAGCAAGGTGACCTGCAGACTTAGTGATTTTAAAGGTAACTAAGAGCAAGCGAAGCTGGAGGATTTATGTTTATTTTTCCTCAGTAACAAAGTCAGTAATGTGAAAGACAAATTGACTGTCTCTGAAAGTAGAAAGAGAAAGAAGAGGAAATTGTTTAATAAATGTTGATGAATATGAAGTGTCAACCAATATTTAGGTAATTATCCTGAAAGATACCAGAAAAAAAATGAAAAAAAAAATTGAAGATACAGTATAAGTGAAGTTTTATGGGCTGAAAATAAAGGAATCTGAAATCAAAAAGATTGGTAGGGACAAAAATGAACACAGAAGGACAATGATTGTTGTAAGTGTTCTTCAGTATCTCTTGAGTGTATGAAATATGAACAACAATCGTAGGATATTATCATTTAAACATTTGATTAGCATTTAATATCCAAAAACATATTGCTAGGTAAGTGTTATTAAAATTAAAAAATATACACTTATATATGGTATAGAATCACAGCTAGTACAAAATAATGCAAAGATTCAAACACATTTAATTTCCATTTGACATGTTTTTTATTTATTCATTATACTGTATTGATGAAGTCATATCATATTTCAAGAATTTTTAATTTAAAAAATAAATAAAACAGAAAACTCAGACTCCCAACAGTAAAAAATAAAAATAGTCTCATTTTTGATTTAACAGTCAAGCCGCAACAGAAAAATAAAGCTAATAGGAGAAAAATATATAATAGCATAAGTTTTATTATTATAATAATTATTATTTGAGAGTGAATTCTCCCTTCCTTTATCTTTTTCTTTTATTCTCTTTTCAGTTAATTGAATGATACCCACCCATGTTTAGGAGAAAAATCTCCCTACTCTACTGATTCAAATGCTAATGTTATACAAAAATATGTTCACAAATGCACCCAGGTAATGTTTAACCAAATATTACAGCATCCTATGTCCTGTCAAATTGACATATGGATTAACCAACATAGTTCTCAATTGCATAGAATATTTCATCCATTTTTTATAAATGAGACTTGTTTCATATCCTTGTCTTATAAGGATGGCTAACTAAAAGCAATATTTCAATCCAAACAATAAGAGGTCATTTATTCCTCTTTCAACTCTTTTATATTTTGTCATTTAAAAAAAATCTTTGGTTTTTCTTATAATCTGTTTTGAAACAACAGGAAGAGCTGAGAAGTTATGTTTGTCTAATAATATGAAATCCATGTAAAATAATATGATATCCTTCTCATCCTCTAAGAATAGTATCAGTAAGATAAAAATCTAGAGTCAAATGTGGTTAAAGTTTACAATTAATAAACTTTGAAGAAGGCAGAAATGTAATTCAGTGAGAAAGTTCTTGTTTCACATGTGTAAAGTCCAGGGTTCAGTCCCCAGCACCAAAAAGAAAAAAAAGAAAAATAATAGACTTCTAAATTTTGGAAATGAATGCAGGAATATATTAGTTCCCTATTACTGCTCTAACTTATAGATCATTAGGTCAATGATGGCTTAAAATGGTATAAGTTTATCATTATACAGTTCTGAAAGTCAGAAGTTCTCAATTAGTTTCACTTGGCTAAAATGAATATATACTAGGGTTGTGTTCATTCCTGAGGCTCTAAAGAGATTTTTCTTTTCTTTTCTTTTTTTCAGCATCTTCTTCTCACATTCTTTGGCTTGAAGTCTTATTCCTACATTTCCAAAAGCAGCAAAATAGTTCAATTCCTTCTCATGCTGTAATTTCTCAAGTTCTCTTTTTCCTTCTCTCTTAAATTTATGAGAACTCTTGAGATTACATTGGTCCCACTTGGATAACCTAAGAAACTCTCTCCATTTTAATACCAACCGCATAACAAGTTTAATTAATTTTTTCTTCTTTCTAGTACTGGTGATTGACCTCCAGTGTGCCTTATCACTGAACTACACACCAGCCCATTTTATTTTATCTTTTATTTTGAGGTAGAGTCCTCAAAGTTCAAGTGCCTGTTCTGGCTTTGAACTTCTTATCCTTTTGCTTCAGCTTCCTGAGTCTCTAGGATTATAGGCATGTGCTATAGCACCTAGTGCACGCTTAATTCTGTCAGCGCCCTTAATTCTCTTTTGCATGTATATAGCATATTTAGCCCATCCCCCCGCCCAGGTTTAAGATATACATATCCTTCCTGGTGGTGGGGTATTATTCTGCCTTATTCTCTAGCCTTTGTTCCCCTTAAATTTATATTCATCCCATATGTTAAATATAGTCATCCCAAGATCTCCCAAAAGCTTAACAAATTACAAGATCAACTTAAATTCAAGATATCATTCAAGTCTCATCAACTAAAAAATCTCAAATCTTATCATATAGATACTTAAAACATGTACGAATTAGGATCTGAATCATAATTCTTTCCTTGATTATGATTCCAGATGTCTTTTATTAGAATTTTTTTCAAACTTTGAAATATAGAACAAATTTTGAAAAGATGAAGACATTGTTATGTGACTAGGTTGGTTATACTGAACATTATTTAGAGTCTTAGGGTGCTTTTATGCTCAAACTATATTATGAAGGAGATTGAAGACTTAGTTATTCAGTACTTTTTAAATCATCAAGTGGAAGAATGAGAATTGAATTGTTTCTATGGTTGGATATCTTTATTCCCTAAGTGATAGAAAATATAGATTTTTCTTGCCAAGCTTTGATGGACGTGAAAAATAGAAAGGTTTTTGAAGATTAAATTGTTCAACATAAAGGGACTCTCTAGAATCTAGAATGAATTCACTATAGACAAGATGGTGAAAACCAATCCTAAACCATTTTTTCCCTTAGTTTCATCAAACTGGCGAATTAAGAACAAATTCTAGAGTTGCAGTAAAGCACTTGATAAATGCCAGTTAGATACCTCAGTAATGGTAGATGTATATGCCCCCAGTTAAAGTACTGTTCATAAAATAAAACATTAAGGTTAAAATGTTTTGTGACTTATGGGAGGGACAGCCTGGCTTGTCCTCAGTTCAACATTTCAATTAATGATATCTATGAAGCAACCTATAGCATGGCAACAAGATGGGTTTCACATGTCAAATGGAGAAGCATACCAAGATACTATATGAAATCTCTGGGTTCCAATGGATTCATATGCTCCAACACACTTCCAGTATGGTGCAGAGGCTTGGAAAAAAATTACTACATAGGTGACGTTTAAGGTACAATTTCACTGCCAAAGAAAATTTTGAGATCATACCAAGGCTGTATGAGAATGTTTAAGATCTATCACTTTAATATAAATTTAGTAAGGATTTAATTTATTTATTTCATGAATTCTTTGAATAAATATAAATTCAATGGCTAACTCTGTGCCAAGTTCCTGATAGAAATATGTATGTACATACTGGAGAGCTAAAACAGACACAATTGCAGATGGGCATCACTTTTTAATTATCTATCCAGTTGTCTAATAAGAATTTTGAAAGAAGAAATCTATACAAAATTTGTGATCAAATATAAAACTTCCTTAATGACATACACTGTAAATAAAAATTATATATTTTTTGTGAGAATCTACCTAAAGTGGATTGTGTGATAAAAATCAAGAAAACTTGCCCATCTAGGATTTAAAGAAGTACTTGGGGATTAAGGTCAAAGAAGAAGGAAAGGATATCCAGGAAAAGAAATTAATGTGTCCAAAAGCCTTTAAGTAATAGTGAGCTTAGAGTGCCTAAGATACTGAAAAATATGGGTATAACTGAAGTCAATACTCTGATAAAGAAGATAAATCTTACAGGCGATAAAGCCTAGCTTAATGTAAAAAATAACTTCATAAATGTTACTACCATCCACTAATCTTTATGGGATTTTAGAGTCATGAGTTTGCATCAGTGGAGATGTTAAGCACGAGGCTGGCTTTGAGGTGGATCTTTAGTCTTTTTGCTTGTGACAACTGTGTTCACATGTCGTTTAACAAGTGTTTAAAGATTCATCATTTATTTCATTGTTCAGTTAAGTGAAATTTTAGTGATAGGATTAAATGGATTTCTCAATGACTCTAGAATTAAAGATAATCATATATTATATTTCCCTATAGCAAATATAATCAGGGTATATGTGGAGTGTTCTGTTTTATTCATAAAGAACACAGCGTTGCTATAGCTATGTTTAAACTAGCTCAAGTAGATTTTTCTTGACAGCATTGTACTTGGTTACTTATTTAAATGCAGATTCTTAGACTTCGAGTTTCCCATCCAACTTGTAAGAAGCTTTTAAGTCGTCATGGCATTTTAATAAAAAAAGCTTAATAAACTGAAAAATCAACAACTTCTTATATTCATAAGTGATGTTAGAGGGCAGGCAGTTACTTGATCTTCCAAACTGAAGATATGACAGGCAAATTCAGAGAATCAAAAATGATTGGAGCAGAAACCCATGAGTAGCAACCTCCATGGAGATCAATGTTCAGGGACAAAAACCTGAAATGTAATTCATCAATTACTGGAGGCTCAATGAGGACAATTCTGAAAATATAAAGTTGATTAGAAATCCAGTCATGCGGAGACATACTTGTGAGTTTCCCTTTTAAGAGCTATATTAGATCCTGGCAAAGCATTACAGAGATACATCCCCTGTGCTTCTGGCAGGGAGAAGTGGGGAACCAAACTATTTTGATATACACCATAGTGCTTTGTTCTTGCTTCAGAAGAAGCTATTGAAACTAAAGAGCACAACCTACTGGGGTTTTATCAGAGTCTAACTGGGAGAAAGAATAAGTTATAATTATGCTACTACATGTATTTATAATATGTCAAAATACACTCTATGGTTATGTATATCTAAAAAGAACAAATTTTTAAAATGTGAAAAAATACATACCTAATTCAGCCCATTCTAGTCATTCTATCCTACCTAAGAGGGTAACAGGAACAAGAAAAATGTCACAAGCATGTACGAAGATCACTATTTAAAGGTACAGGTTCATTAAAAGTCTGAGGTAAAATCTGAAAATTATAAGACACTCTCCACATCTTATCACCACATTAATGATGACTAATTTATAGCAACTGCTGTTATTTGGTACATCATACTTCCTATTAAGAAAAAATTACAAGGCATACTAGAAGCCAGAAAGAAAACAAAACAAACGAAAACTACCATTGGAAAACAGAGCAAACATCAAATCCAGACTGAGATATGGAAGGAATGTTGAAATGTGAAACAACTGTGACTAATATGCTAAAAACTCTAAATGAAAAGAACACATTGTAAGAGGAAATAGGATGGGTATCCATTGTCCACCAGAAAGAGTAATGTGTACATTTGTTAAATGGCAGAGAGAGCTAACCAGAAAATAAAGTGAGGAAAGATAGGATGTTTTGAAGGTGAGAAAGTCCTGCATTTTAGATAAGTGAGCTACTGTGTGCTCACTGAAAGGAAATGCAGGAGTAATGGCCCAAAAGGGTAAGAAATTTGCTTTTGTGGACACATGGGACAAACAGATTCCTCAGAGAAGGAAGAGCCAATGCTCTTAAGTCAGTTCAATGGCTCAGTCTTAGTTAATATGGTTACAAGATATACAATAATAACCATATATACCACTTACTGAGTGCTTGTTATGGGTTCACCTGATCTGAGAAGTAGGCAATATATATGCAGAAACCAAGTATTAGAGAGATTGACTAGAAAGAAACTTAACAGTTTTAAAGCCGGTGTAGAGTTCTTCAGCTTCTGTTCATCCCACTTCTTTAGAGTAGAGAATGATACCAGTAATTCAACCAACATTTACTAAGCTTTATACTAGGATCTGAGATTCAATAATAAACAAGCAGAGAAAGAAAATTCTGCACTTTTCCAGTCTGAAATTTCTTGTAAAAAATGTATATAGGCAATTAGATTATAAAGTAAATACTTATTTATGTATATATATAATATAATTTAAAAAAGCAAAAACAGAGCAGAGTGAAGGGGTTTGGTTTTATGAAGTAGAGTTGGAATTATATACAGATATTACAAATTTCACTTAATATACATTGCCTAAGTCTAGCAACTCCTACTAATTGGGATAAATAGCCTTCACAAAACATGAGGAAATACTCCTACCACATGAGGAAAAGTTTTGTGGAACAATGTATTATAGTAATATCCTCTTTATAGTTCTGAAAAGTTTTCAGAGGAAATAGAGAAGTGCAGGGGAGTAAAGTCTGCCTTTGCAAACAGGATACCTAATTATATCTAATTATGTATGTTGGTGTATATGTGTTTGTATGTTTGTGTTCATCCACATATCTATATACATACGTATACAAGAATGCATTATGCAGATACAAATAAATGAAAGCATGCACACAAATATAGAAAGTGTTTATTTTGTTCCTATAAGTAAATGCCTGTTTGATACATATTTATCATAATTAATATAAATAACAACTAACTATTCCGAAGTATTTAAGAGAAATATCTCTTTGAGACACTCTAACCTGAAGTTATTCAAACCAGGAGAAACAGCAAAGTAAAGAAGGAAAAAGTGAATTGCTCTGAAATTCTCCACTTAAATGGTATCTTTATGGCTTTTAGAATTTCAATAATGGGTTTCATCCTCAAACAGAAAAACCTCAATTTCTCCCCTGGGTAACATTTACCTTTTTTAAGCAGAATAGAAAGTGTCAATGACAAAATTGTATAAATACAGTCTGAAAGAATATGGTCTACCATCAAAGCCTTTTAAATAACCATTATATAAAAGGGAAAATAAAAGGCAGTAACAATCATGATCAAAAAGCAAGGCTGTCATCTACTACTTTCTTTGTCCTTTGGTTTCCTCCTCATTGTGGCCTCTTCACCTTTGACAAAATGCAAGATAACGGGCTCCTACTTACTCAGTGTGCAAAAGAGGCTTATTTATTTGGCTTGGAAAAAGATGGTAATATAATTCTTCATCTCCTTTTACACATGCCAAATGCCAGTGGTCTTTAATGCACAATTTAGACAGCGGTGCTCATTGAAATCAAGACAATCTGGCCCATTCATTTCAATGAATAGGCCACCCTTGTAAGGATTCACCTGTATATTTCAAAAATTCAAATGGAAGAAGCTAAGAAGTGTTCAGGGGAAGCTAAGTTGTGGAACGGGTAGGAATTAGAATGACAACTCCCTCCTTTCTGGGTATTTTATAAGGTGATAATGTTTTCAGAGCACTGACAAAAGTCTGAGTCCATTCTTGATGAGGCCACATATATTTTAAGTCTTTGTTCTTCCTGTTTCCTTGTCTGTTTTGTTAGCTAATTTATATTTATGATTTATGATCATTCTAAAACAAATGCATTCCTGTGGTTTATTGAGCATGTGTCTTTCTTCTGTGAAATGTCTGTTTATATATTTTCCCCAGGTTTCCCACTAGTTTGCTTATTTTTCTCATTGAGTCATGTGACTTCTTTTCTATTAATTTTTTCATTATACATTTTACAATTATTTGCTATCAGTTTATGATATGTTCACTTTTAAAAGAGCTTTCTTTTGTGTCGACATGAGGCTTTAGCTTAATTTAGTTGAACTTATTAGTTTTTTATTTTATGTTTTGTGTCTTTCCTGTTTGAGTTATCCTTTAAATAGTATCTATTATATATTATTTATACTTAGTGGAAATTAAGATATTCAAAAAATGATCAGAAAAGATGCTATTTAACATTGCTTTCAGTTGGCACAAATCAAGAGATGTTACAATATTAAGTGTTGGCTTGATATGGACTCAGTATCTCTAAAACATTGACACTGGATGTGTAAATTTGTACAGCTGCTTCAGAAAATAGTTCAACATTACCTTGTAAAGTGAATGTTTGCTTACTTTAAAATATACAAATTATGCTCCCAGGATATAACTAGCAGAGTCTCTTGGTCATGTTTCTCAGGAGACATAAATATGAAAGTCCATAGCAGCATTGTTTGTAATAACAAAAATGAAAGTCATGATGTTCATTCTTAGAGGATGGTCAAGTATATAGTAATTTACACTAATAGTAAATATTATACTGAGATGAGAGCATAAAATAATATGGTTAAATTTTAGGTAACATATAGTATTGTGTGAAAAAGTCCAGAAAACTACTCATAGTATGAGATCTTTGTATCAACAGAGAAAATGCAAAAACAAGTGAATAGAGGCACTATACCTATAACATAAACATACTATTATAAAAATCCAATGGGATATGTAATATAAAATTCAAAACAATGGTGACTTTGGTCTGCTATATCTAGGCAAGTAGCAGAATGTTAAGGTAGAGGAGCACGCAAGTAGTTATAATACTTGGATAATACTCTATTCCTTTTTCGTCAAGATTCTTTTTTTTTTTTTTTTTTTTGGTCAGGACTCTTGCATGCAGTCTATTTTAAAACAAATTAATAAATAATATAGGTCACAAATGGGTCAATTTAGCCCTGGGTGATGAGCCAATTTGCATGAAATAAATGATTTGAGATGCAAAGAGAGATTAATAGATCATGCATTTCAAAGAGCAGTATAAAAACAATATATAAAAAACCCTTGCTTATCTCACCCACTTGGCCTCACTTTATGGAGATATTTCACTATTAACTATCTTTCCATAAATGTTACACATAGAAACATATGTCATGGTATGACTTGTCAAATCATATCATATTATATTTTGGCATGTTATATTTACACTTCAATAATGCAAAAGTGAAAAGCCTGTGATTTAGAGTACAGCCTTTCCTTTTAAATATCTATTACTTTCTCTATTTCTATATCAGAAAAAAGAAAGTAGTAAGGGAGGGACAGAAGGAGGAGAAGGAAGGGGCAAAGGGGGGTTTGAAGGGTGTGAGGACTGTTCTTTACTTTTGATATATTCATAATCACTCACTGCTATGTCCTTCAGAAAAGTCCATTTATTAAAATGCTCTACTCACTCTCACAGAAATTCCAAACAGCCACATATCTCATAGAAAAAATTTTGGGAGAATCTAAATCAGTAGGTGCCAATAGTCATTTAAGCATTTAGGCAAAATTTGATTTCAAAGTATTTAAAAATAATATTTTATATATTATATAGATAAATATATATTTTATATACATTTATATAAATATATCTTATATATAAAGGTATTATATAGATGAATAAATATAATATAAATATATAATATAAATATATACAATATAATATACTATCACAATATAATATAAAATGGATATTATATAGACATATTAATATATAGATATTATATAGATAAATGAATATCATATAAATATATAGAGATAAATATATATATTTTATTCATTATATAGATAAATAAATATACTCTATATAGATATTTATGTAAAATATATACATATATTTATGTATGGAGAGTTTGATGGAAGGATATATCCCGAAACATTCACAGTAGTAACTTTTGATTAAGAGGAATTAGGGGATGTTATAATTTTTCACTTTTTTCTCTCAGTGCATCTATAATAAAAATACACCATACATATTACATAGGAAAACACTCATTCTTACAAGCAATCAAATAAATTAGGAGGCACTATTCTCATCTATCCAATTAGCAAAGATTAATACCCCCAGCTATAAAAGGCACTGAAAATTTCAATATTCTTTTATTGCTAATGGCTGTACCAATTGGCCAAATTAAAAGAGAAAGCAATTTGGCCTTATAATAAGGAGCTATCAAAAATTCATATCCTTTGGCCCTGGATAAAACCCTTAGCAGGCTGTCCCCCTTGCCTCCAAATAATATAATGTAGAATAATCAAGGGAAAATAAATAAAATAATATGAATACATGAACTATTTATTACAAGTGATGAATTAAGAAATATTCTGTTTTTCTAATAAGAGAACTGTGGTGTAAGACACCTATGTGATAGATTGGATAATCATTAAAAATGGCAATGAAGCCATCAACAGTTTAAAAAGCTTGTGATATGTTAAGAGCAAAAAGAAGAACTGTAGCTGTGAGGTTACATGATTGCTTATTGGGAATGTTCAAGGAGGAGACAAACAGTTCAGATATAATCCTTGTGGTCAAGGGATTTAAATCTAATTTGGCCAACAATAAATAAAATATGAAAGTTTTGCAAACTTAAATTTTATTTCATTTTACTTTTTAATATTTCAGATAGGAAAACAGGATTTTTGACACAGCACAACTTAATCTGCATTGAATTTTCTACACATGTTCTGTAGAGATTAAATGATAATCCTTTAAAAGATTATTTCATGCAAATTTGGGTAATGATAGAAAATTCTAATTATATAGCTAATAGAATCATAATGCTGTTCCCCCAAATTATATAGAATAATGGGAGGAAAACTGCTAATTCTGTTATCTGTTTTTTTAGAGAGATGACATATTCAAATAAAACTGCATACATACTATTTATCATATATCCTTGGGCAAGTTATGCAACTGTTCAATTCTCAGTTGTGTGTGTGTGTGTGTGTGTGTGTGTGTGTGTGTGTGTGTGTGTTGTATGTGTGGAAGAGGGAACTAAATGGTCAATATAAAGGTCTGGGCTTGATATATAATAAGTGCCAAAATATAAATCATATATGTCTATTGTGAGTAAGATAGAGGCAACTTTTGGAATAGAGTCTAAGAGCTTGATCATAAAGAGATTTTTAACCTAATTAACAAATGTATTAATAAATGATATTCCATTCATTTTTCCAAGGTTTTAATATAATTAATACCATTGAATTACCTTTCACATCAATATAAGCTTTTTTGTAGTTGTTTACGGTGTTAATATTTAAAGATTTTTTAAAATTCCCAAAGGATCTCAAAAAGTCCAAAGATCCACACCACATATTCCTTCTCTGAATCTTCATTACTTTATGCAATCTCTGTGCCAGTTAACTTGTCCATACCTCCTCCAAATAACATTCTCTTTTCTTTTTCTCCCATAAACTAGTGTTTACTCCTTCAACCCATTTTAGAGCAATCTAAATATTAAAGTAAAAAATACCATCACATAATTTAAAACAACCCATTATGAATTCATTTATTGGAAAACTACTACAAAGCTCTGTGAGATGTACATTTGTTTTAAGGATTAAGATTTTAGTATGGAATTATAAAATATAATTTCAGTAGTAGTTTTTAACATTTTGAATATGTCAATAATTTGTTTCTTGAAATTGACATATACCAAATTCTCATAACTGCCATTTTAAGTTTCTTTTTGAAGTGAGAACCTGATGATTCTATTATTGAAGTCATGACCATCTTTCACTCCTTATTCATTTATTCATTTGAGTAATTTGGAAGGATTGCTTGCAGGTTGGTTATAAGCCCTGCCAATACAACAATGAATAGAATAGAAAATCTCTGCTGTAGTCAAGTTTGTGTTAGTTTCTTACTGCTGTTGTAACCAAAATTATCTCAAACATGGTGGCTTAAAACTATGAGGATTTGGAGATGAATGACTTTGAGCATTTGTTATTTAACCCAGCGCAGTTTAGTATCAGAAATGACATGCAAAATATTGGAAGTTCTTTTTCTTAAATTAATTGAGTTTTAATAAAGAGGAAATAAAGAAGATCATAATGTAGATCATAAGCATATGCTTACTGAATAGCAGGGTATCTGGCAATATAAGTTCTGCGGTTAGATATGTACATGAATCTGAGTTTTAGCATTTTCTAATTGTGAGAATTTTGGAAACTTTCTTACCTTTTCTAAACCCTAGTTTCTTCATGGGACAAAATGAGGATATTAATAGTACCTACCTTGGAAGTTCATTAAGAAATAAAATGAGATCATGCATAGGAAGCTAAGCAAAGACCAAAAACTCAATAAATTTTATCCATAATTATTTTATCACTTTCATTACTAGAATTATTATATTGGAGAAATGAAGTCCAATATCAATGCACAGATAATAGACATGTCAGATTGGGTCATCAAATGATCACTTCTGGAAGAAGCAAATCTGAAAGGAGTTGTCAGACATCCAGTTTTCTTCTATATATAGCTACGCAAAGAATTTTAATTTCACGTTTTAGAGTGCAAAGCAATACTTGAAAAAATACAACAAGAAAAAAAGAAAAAGAGAAGAGGGAAAAAAATAAAGAAAAGAGAAACAGCAGAGCTTCCTCAGGTGGCTGGCAATTGCTCTCTGAGGTAGACAGAAGTGTTGGAAGTGCTCTTTTTCTCTTTTCCTACATCTGTGTCCTTCACCTTGTTGGTTTTGTGCCTTGCTCCCTAGGTTAGTCTCCTGCCCTGTCCATCTAGTGGAGGCTCTGCAGGGTGAGCTGCTTTGCCAGGGGTCATTGATAATGTGCCCTTTTTGCCCAGGCTTTAACAGACAACACACTTTTCCCCTTTCCTTCTTTTACCTCTGCTCCTCACCTTGAGAGGTATGTTCCCCAGCTATCTTATTGGTCTAAGGAGGATCAGAAACATATGAAGTGGGGCTGGGATTATGGCGCAGTGGTGGCGTGCTCGCCTAGCATGCATAAGGCACTGGGTTCAATCCTCAGCACCACATAAAAATAAAGATATTCTGTCACCTACAACTAAAAAATAAACATTAAAAAAAAAAAAAAAAAGAAACATATGAAGTAGAACCAGAAGCAACCTGCAGCTTAGAAATGCCCAACTGAGCCCAGTCTAAGTTGAACAGAGGCCTACTGTTGTAGGTCACTGAGATTTGTTGGTGACTTGCTACATAGCAATAGCATACTGATAACTCTCATTTAAGTCACAATGAAAGTATATGTTAATGATCTGCCTGTTTATGTAGAGTTGTTCCTTTATATTGGTGGGTTCCACATCCATAGATTCAAGAAGCAAATTGAAAATATTTTTAAAAAGATGTGTCTGTACTGATCATTTACAGGCCTCTTCCTTAGTAGCATTTCCTAAACAACACAGTATAATGGCTATCCACATAACATTTACATTGAATTATATGTAAATAATATACAGATGATTTTAAATATACAGGATTATGTAGGTTATATGCAAATATTGTACTTTTTCATGTAAAGGGCTTGTGCATTCATGAATTTTTATATTCTTAGGCATCCTAGAACTATTCCCCATGGAATCAGAAAACTGCAGGCATGTGAACACATGTAAGTGTTACACACACATTGGGCTTCAAGTTGGTTTTGAAAGCCCAGCTTTGTCTGAGAAGAGTTGGAAAGAAAAATAAGTTCTAAAGTTGACAACTGTTGGGGCTTAGATACAGCTTACTGGAATTCAGATATGACATCCTGGAAAGAAAATAAGATTAATATCAGAAATGGGAAGTTAAAAGTAAAAAATGATGTAATATATAAGAGATGTGATGCTTAAATGTGATGTGTTGAAAGTTTTGCTACTATGAGCTGGAGGTAGAAAACTGAAAGTTTGTGGGACCTTGTTTATTTTTATTTTCATTTTTATTTTGGTTCGAGGGTCTGGAGAGAAAAGCATTGGTGACACATGTTAATGAGACAGATAGGAAGTAAAAAGAGGAGCACTGTGACACTCTACCCTCCACACACCATAGTGTTGGGCATGAGGCCATAATGTCCTATAAATTGACAATGGAAAAACAGTGCCTGATGTAGATAATAGTTATGGATGGCCATGGGATCAAATGGGAAAAGATGTCAAGAAAGCGAAGAAACATTTGATTATGAACCCATATATGTATATACAGCTTTTATGGAGGTTATCACTAACTTTCTGTGCCCTATTGCATGCAAAGTTTAAGAATAATGCAAAAAAAAAAAAAAAAAAAAAAAACAAGAGTAAGTTCTCAGGCCCCGTGTACAGAGAATTAAAGGTTATTTTGTTACTTTAGGAAAATTAAGTTCTGTGTTCTTGATTTCCTTACTTTTAAAATGGACATAAATAGATGCCTCACTTCACTACCAGATCTGAAGATTAAGTTAGCTATATATGTAAAGCCTCTGGAATAGTACTTATTGCATAGTGAACACCCAGTGAGATCTAGCCAATTATTGCTATAGTTATAATTATTGCTAATATGAAGCATACAAAATATAAGCCAAGATGTAATATAAAATATGTACATCAATATTGCATGTTTTCTTCTTATCATGCAGTTTATTATCTTAAGAGCCCCTGGAATATATGTACCTTGGTTTGAAAGCTACTACCCTATGGGTCTTTGTCATAACATCTATGTGCTTGTGGATTTTGTAAGGAGAGGCAGTCATTCTAAATTTCATGTTCAGCACTCTGGCTGGAAGGAAAATTCATGCTTTACTGTGTCATTTCACCCTTGCAGAAGATAGGTACTTTAATTAATAATCCCCAAAATTATTTGACATCACCCTGGAAGCAAACAGACCAGAAGGGACAGAAGAAATATTGACAAAAATCAATAAAATGAAATGATCATTATTTACTGATGTTGTGTTCATATGTTTAGATGTCAGAATCAACTGGAAGACAGAAAACCAAAAGATTTTAAAGATTGCTGTTTGGAGAAAATACAAATATCAGTACTTTTATTCTCTAACGGCTACAACCAGTTAGGGAAAAAATGCACCAAAGAAGCTCCATTGACAAAAGCAACAAATACTAAAATTACAAAGGATACTTTCAAGAAATTCCCATTATCTACATGAAGAACATATTAAAATTCTATTGAAGTATACAGAAGAATGCTAAATAAATATAGATATTTTCTTCTTCTTGAAAAATTCAGGACTGTAAAGATAACAGTATTCCCAAAACTGTTGTTTCATTGTATTGTGAACTATTTGAACACCAAATGGAGAGTTAAAACATTTGGAACCTGGTAAAAAACATATTAATGATATCTGTATGTAAAAGCATAAAAATGATAAGAAATTTTAGAAAAACAAAAGTAATGGGATATTATTCCCTCTCCTAGAATTAAAATATTGTAGGAAGTTGTGGCAATTTATACAATATTGTCACAGGGAGTTTAATGGAGTAGAATAGGCAGTTCAGAAATATATGAAAGTTCAGTAATATATAAGCCAAGTGATTTATATTTGTCAGGATAGGATAAAGCCACATACTTATTCATTTTTCTGTAATGTAAAACCTAAAGAAGGATTTTGGGGCGTCAACAGAGGATTTTTCTCCATAACTTTCCATATGGTGATTTCCTTGTATTTTGGCCACTGATTCTCAAAGTGTGGTCCTTGGATAGTAGTACCACCAGCCCTAGAAACCTTGTTCAAAATGCAAATATTTGGGTAGGTGTAGCATCCTATGTGTTTTAACAAGTTCTTTAGATGATTCTGATGCATGATAAAGTTTTACATCTGTTAGTGTTATGGTTTGGGTATGAGGTGTCCCCCCAAAGCTCCCGTGTTAATGCAGGAATATTCATAGGTAAAATGATTAGATTTTGAGAACTGTAACCCAATCAGTCCACCCTAGTTTGAATGTGTTAACTGAGTGGTAACTGTAAGCAGGTAGGGTGTGACTGGAGGAGATATGTCACTGGGGGCGTTCCCTGTCCATCTTCCCCGCAGCCCTTTGTCCCCCTCTGTTTCCTGGTCACCATAAGCTAAGCAGCTTTCCTGAGCCATTACATTTCGGCTGTGATGTTCTGCCTTGGGCCCTAAGTAATGAAGCCACCAGACCCTAGACTGAATCTCTGAAACAGTGACCCCCAAAATAAATTCCCCAAAAAACCTGGTTATTACCTTGCTTTTGTCTGGTATTTTAGTTACAGCAACAAATAGCTGAGTAACACAAGTAGCCAGGGAGTGATTATCAACTTCATTTGTCTGTGCAAGGGAAAAGATAATACATGGGAGACATAGCTATTACAGTGGATTGAATAATATCCCCTCATCACCACCTGGAATGACCTCAGAATGTGACCTTAAGATGTTTGCAGATGCAATTAGTCAAAGATCTCAAGATGAAATTACTGTAGACTTGGGATGAGTCCTAAAACTGGCAACTGGTGTCCTTATAAGAAAAAGAGAAGACAAAAGCAATACACAGAGAAGAGATCATATAAAGAACAAGGCAAAGATTGTAGTAATGCAGCTACAAGCAAAGGGATTCCAAGATTGTTGGGAACCCAGATTCTAGACCTTAAGAAAATAAACTTTTTTGTCTGTTAAGCCACAAGGTTTGTGGTAATTTGTTACAGCAGCCATTATAAACTAATATAGTGGTAGAAAACTCTGTTCATAAATGGCATACATTTGGCATACATTACTTTAACTCACATGTCATTGGCTAGAACGTGGTCCCGTAATGTATCTAATTACAAGAAAGCTGGAAATGTGGTATAACGGTTCAAGATGGAGAAATGGACATATTTTTATAACTTGCCATTCTCTACCATATTTCAATTTACTATGAAAATGAGTGAATTAACAAATAATGCTGAAAGACCTGATTAGCTGTTTAAAGTAATTATAATAATAACTAGCAAGTCGGTAGAGCTTTAGAATAATGCTTTCCTGTTTGATGAAGATCAAAAAGATTGAGAGGCTCTAGCATTTGTGAGAGGTAGGTAAAACAGTTTCACACTCTCTTGGTAGAAGTATGAATACAACCCTCTGATAAATAGTCTAACAATATATTTTAGAATGCACAAAAGTAGATTCATTTGCATATTCATTCTTTTAGTAGTAGTCTCAGAGAAGGCTTACCCTAACAAGATGAAATATAGAAGTGTCCTTCAATTGAGAAGGAATTAAACAAACCACATGGCACATGTATCCATTTACTTTTTCAGGGTTTTTAACATGATGTTAGAAATACCCATTTGTAGAAACAAAGAACATTTACAACACTCATATGTGAAAAGCAAGAGCATTTTTGCATGACTCCACCTGTGTATATATTTACTCTTTTAGTATCTCTTTACTTGTTCAGAGTAAAATACAAATACATTCACTAAATACCCAAAGGGTTTTCAAGTTGTAGTAGTTCATATCAGTGAATGTTTCTTTTGATTTATGCTTTTGGGTTGTTCAAAATTTTACAGATGTACTCATCAATTATCCAAAATTATTGTGGATCTTAGGTGTTGGCTTGCTTATTTCAATGGCCTTTGAGTTATGCTATAATTGAGCTGCCCATTGATAGAGCACAAATGTGATTTATGTTCAAAGGCACAGATTCTACTAGACCGTGGCCTACTTGGGGGAGGCCTGGCTAAGTTAAGAACTGGACAAAGTCACAAAACTGGTCATTTTAGGCTGATTTTTCCTTATCATAAACTTTTAGATTGCAGACCAAACCGTATGTGGTCTAATGGCATTCCCTGAAGAATTCAATCTCGAAGGAAAAAGAAACAAACAAACAAAAATGTATATGCCACTTAAGTATCATATGTTGAAGACAGCTGAGGAAGTGTTTTTGCATGTTAGAAGCTTTTCTTCAGAAATAAACTGCAGAGAATGCACTTTGAAAGAAAAAAGAATTTGGAGATATTGAAGAAATCTCACTCCAGATACCCAGAGAGTGCAGCCATTCAGCCCATAACAGCATGGCAAGGGACTCCTTGTGAGTAAAGTTCAGAAGTTGACCTAAATGGCTTTTTTCCCAGACATCTGATACATCCATCCATTATACATTTGATGTGTCACCCTGGTGGCACATAAGCCAGCTTCAGGGTGGTTCTGCAAATTGGAACTTCATTAATTTGTTTGATATATTTGATATGAAAAATGTTATGGAATTTGAAATCAATTTGCATTATCACAAGAACTTTCCACATTTTCTGTGTCATGAAAGAGAAACCAGGGCTGTTAGATTCTTTTAAAATTATTTCTAATGATCTAAATTTTTCAGTGGTTATGAAAAGGGTGTTAAATGTTTTATTACCTTTCTGTTTGAGCAAAGTTTTTCCTTGATGGCAACTTTCAAGAATTGGAAGAGATCGTCATTAAAAATATTAATAAGGAATATCTTGTGAACATTTGAAGTAAAAAGACATATGTAACAAATTCATATGAACAGAAACACACTCGAATTTCTTATTTTGATATTTTATTTTTAGTTTTTATAAAATATACTTTTACTATTTTCCTAATACTTGATGATTATTTTCATATAGTTTATTAATGTGACTATGATACTTTGGCAAACCCCATTTGAGAACCCTACCTTTTGTATAGTTTTCCCAGTACATTGACAAATACTAGCAGTTTCTCTGAGTACTATTATTATTATTATCTCAGATAAACTCTGAGATAATGCCCTATGGCCTCTATCTACTTCTGATATTCATGTTCTTATAATATCCTCTCTCTGTTAGTCAGTGGTTCATTACTGTGGCAAAATACCTGAGATAATTTACTTAAATGGAAGAAGGATTTAGTTTGGCTCATGGTTTCAGTCCAAGGTCACTTGGTCACTCTGCTTGTAGATCTGTGGTGAAGCAGAACATTGTTTGGAGAGTGTGTTGGTAGAACAAAGCTGCTCACCTCATAGCAGCTGAGAAGCCAAGGGTGGAGGGACTGGATACATCCAAAGTGACATCCCCAGTGACCTAGTCTCCTTCCAATAGGCTTTACCTCCTGCAGGTTCTGCCACCTCCCCATGGGTCCACAGACTGGTTTAACATCTTTAGCATATGGGTCTTTGGAGGACATTTAAGGTACAAAATTTTAGGCCCTCCCTTTAAATGGGGGTAGGGTTATGAGTTGCCTCTGAACAATGTAATATAGTAAACAATGTCACCTTAGTAGTCATGTTATTTTATTTGGAAAAAGTGATGGTAAGCTACTCCTATGATTATTTTGTACTACATATTACTCCATCTTCCTAGGAGACTTGCTCTAGATGTTCATTGTTGTGGTGTTGGTGGGGGAACTCGGGACTGGACCCAGGGTAGCTCAACCACCAAGCTATATATCCTGCCTTTTTATATTTTGTTGTTTTGAGACAGCATCTTATTAAGTTGTTCACTGGCCTTAAACTTGTGATCCTCCTGCTGCAGCCTCACAAGTAGCTGGGATTATAGGCATGCACCACCTCACCTAGCTCACATTTTTGTTTTGATGAAGTAAGCAGCCATGTTAAACAAGTGACTATGTGGCAGACAGCTTCAAAAACTTAAATAGTCTCTGAGAAATGTGAGTACCCTTTAGAAAATCTAGGAGCTGCAGGTGTCTTCTAGCTGACATCCAACAAAGAGCTGTGGACACAAGGAACTATGGATACAAGAATGTGAGTTCTGCTAACAGCATGGAAGCAGACTCTTCTTCAGTTGAATCTTTGATGGGACAGCAGTCTTATAAGAATCTGAGCAGAGTACCGAGCTAAGCTAACTCTGATATGAAACATCCTTGTTGTTCTTATGTACTAAGTTGTGGTAACTTGTGCATCATGATAGAGAATTAGCATAATTATACTGTGATTATAATTAGAAAAAATTGCCCTAAATATTAATTGCCTATAAGCAAACCATGTTCATCAATACCAATAATATATTTTATTAAAGATAATTCCATTAATGCTCATCCCTCATCTACTAAGTACATGAGAACATCAGCAGTTTACAAGACAACTTGTACCCATGTGTTTGTTGACATCTCTTAGGATTACATTTCAATAACCTGTGCATCAATCCTGACTGTTCATTTTAATCCATGTTGCCCAAAATTCCATCTCTATTTCTATCACTAAAGCATGTTTCCCTAGTAACAATCTATGCCATCCTAGTGACTTTTACTGACCTGAATGATCAATTCTATTACCACTGGTCATTTTTATTCCAACATGAAGACCACTGAAGATTGCAACAAAGCTCTGGTGCATGCTTTCTAACTTGAAGTGTAACAAGCAATTGCTTAAGTTTAAGTTTGAAGCAGGATGATTCTATGTTGGGAATAGTCACATATGGAAATGCTACAACCTTACTCCTTTAGAGATTGAGTTAAAAATTACATAATTATTTGAGATTATGCTTACATACTTATCAAACTTTTTTCACAGGCCACAAGTAGAATGATTGAAATAGAATAAAATCCTAGCTGCCATGTTGTTGAACAGTGGTTTTAAATGTGTGAACTGGGGACCACAGGAGATCCTAAATACTTTTTCAGATATCAAAATTATTTTTGTAATAATAGTAAGAAATTGTCATAAATCTAGGGACACATTTAGAAATTTTATAAAAGTAGATTTAGAAGGCAGACTTAAAAACATTTTCTGGATGTGGCCTTTTACCATTTTCTCCCTAAGTATTAGTATGGTTAACATTCTTAGTAAATCTAGTGAGGAGGCATTTGCCTTCTGTTCCCAGGTGCTTCACAGAAAAGGGAAGCTTGTGTCCTTCATGGATGTACAAATGGATTTGTGTTTTCTCTAATAAAATTCGTCTGCCATTTGATCTTCACTACTGTCCCCCATTGGCCAATACAGTTTTTTTGCAGATACTTTCTTTTCTGTATTACATTTCTTAAGTGAAATCCGTGGTAGAGATTCTTGGGCAAAAATAAAATGTTTCCCATTGTACTGAAATGTCTTTTTTTTTTTTTTTTTTTTTTTTTACATATAATGATGTTTCTTACTCTCAGGATGGGTGAGTTTTTTTTTTTTAATATTTATTTTTTAGTTGTGGGTGGACAGAATATCTTTATTTTATTTTTATGTGGTGCTGAGGATCCCGCGTGCTAGATGAGCACGCTACCACTGCGCCATAACCCCAGCCCTGGCGATGGGTGAGTTTTAATAGACTCAAGCTTCCATAATTTTCAAAACCTATTTCTAGTCCTAAGCCTCCATTGTTGAGTCTAGGTAATGCCCAATTTCTTCCTATATGGTTAATGACTTCTCAGGAACTTCAATGCCACCCATGAAATTTTAATTCTTTTATGGAAAATTAGCAGTTGTTATGGACCAGGCATAGAAACTCCAATGTCAAAATATAGCTAGAGCCGGGCTCGGTGGTGCAAGCCTGTAATCCCAGCACTTAGGGAGGCTGAGACAGGAGAATCGCGAGTTCGAAGCCACCCTCAGCAACGGTGAGGCGCTAAGCAACTCAGTGAGACCCTGTCTCTACATGAAACACAAAATAGGGCTCTGGATGTGGCTCAGTGGTCGAGTGCCCCTGGGTTCAATTTCCAGTACCAAAAAAAAAAAAAAAGAAATACAGCTAGAGAATTTTTTTAGATTCTTACATGCTAAATGGGTGAACACATATGTTTTGAAGAATCTTTGTCATCAAAAAATAAGAGTTTTAAAATCAGTAATTATATTGCCCAACCCCATCATTGTATTTAATGCTCAAATGACCTAATTTTAGATATTTACTTTTATTTTTTTTCCTTGAGCCTAATTTCAGAGACAGGAAACTTTGTTAAAATTGTGTGATCAGTACAAATATTTTCTCTAGGCTTTATTTATTTATTTTTTTATTTATACTATTGTCCAATATCTTGATTTAAACTTTCTTTGGTGTTCTACTTTATCCTATGAATTACCATTATCCAATCCATGCTTAAGTTACAATAAAATAACCATCAATTTTATAGTAAATTTGAGTCCTGAGGTTTTTCTATAACAGATCATCTCTTTTTATCTCCAGGGCATAGCAGAATGAGTGAGCTAGAAAAAACAATTCAAAGATACATCATTGACAGCATCCAGAGTCTTTATCTTGACTCTATAGTGTATTTCAATGCTATTTCCATTACATCTTTGACTTCAATAGTATAATAGATTTGCTTACAGTTATATTTTCTAATTTATTTTGAAGACATTTCACTCTATATCCTTTTTGTAAGCCCAAGACTCTATGCTTAACCTACTTCTTTTACTTCTTCACCTTCGTTGTTAATTACATCAACTCCATCTATAGGCATGAAGTCTTTATGGCTTACTCATATCTCTTCCAGGAACTCCATGACTTAACATCTCACAGCTACTGATCATTTTTAACTATTTAAATTTACCAATAGTTCCACAGACTCAGCATATCCAATATTGTATCCAAGCCATTGATTTGACTCCAGATGTGAACTTTCAGTGTCTGTCTCTGCATCTGGCCTTTGACAGTGCTGCTCCCTTGCTTGAGGTACTCCTTCCCATCTTCCAACTATTTTCTACTTGTTTTCCTGGTCTTGTTTTAAAAATTGCATCTTCCCAGACACCTCCTTTGATGCTCCTCAAGTGGGTTGTCAATAGTTTCTATGCACTCATAGCACTCTGCACTTAATCTATCATTTCACTAATAACCAGGAAATGTAATTATATGTTTACACTTTCATTTTTGTAAAATGCATTTACATTTTGTAAATGTAGAAGCATGGGAAGCAATTTTAAATATGTGCTTAAAGATTGGGTGTTTAGATGTATATTTTATCATTAGGTGTCATAATTTATGATTTTAGAGTTATAAACAAACATTAAATTTTGTCAAATCCATTAGATACCTTTGGAAATTGAGATCTAAGATACAAAGTAATTTTAACTTTGATCACTTCTCCTTGAGTTTGTGATAAAAGCAGAAATGACCAAGATCTAAGACCAACTTGCTCCAAATTTTTTTCACATTAGAAGGCTGTTTCATACCAGACAAACATAGAGAAACATACGTTAGTCCTTTTATATTGCCCTTAGCCTTTTAGAATCAGCATCATACTTTATATTCTTAAGTGTGTACAGGGGTGTCTATCAAATGGACAAATGCACCCATAATAAGAGCTTTTCCTACTACACATTTCCTTTCATATTTACTAAAGATATTCGAACATGTATTTCAGCTAAGAGATATGAAATGTGAAAATTGCAAGTTTTGTTTCTTGGTCAGGCCAACTTTCATTATATTTATTTTGGTACAAAGAGGTTGTGCTTCTCTACATCCACATGGGAAAATATTAATTGTATATTGCCATTACACTAGAATAGCCAATGGTGCTGTTATCACAGAGTCATTGTCAGCTAATATTGTGATAAAATTATACTCAACATTTCTAATTAGCTTGCTCAGTGGGGACCTTTCCATGCTATATAGAATTAACTCATTGCTTCTGATAAGTGCAGAACTGAAAATCTCGGTGATTGAGATGGAGTTACCCAATCATTGACCACTAAATTGGTATTCAGTATTAAATTGGTAAGGTATTTTCCTCTCTCCAGACCTCAAAAGACTCCTAAAATTTGTATCTCATTATCATATGAGATAATGTCTGCAAGGAATTTAATGTCTTGAAAAAGACAAAGAAGAGTAAGGTAGAAATCTGTTATGTTTATGAGAGTGAGTTGATTCAACAATGAATAGGTAAACTCTCTCACTCAGATATTCAAACAAATTACTGGGTCCTCAATCACTCTTTAAGCTCTATTGCCTAACATTTTTTTTTTTTTGCTTCTGCTTACCATAACACATGATTTAGAAATTTGCTTTCAAGAATTCATTCATGGGGCTGGGATTGTAGCTCAGCGGTATAGCGCTTGCCTCGCATGCGTGAGGCCCTGGGTTCAATCCTCAGCACCACATACAAAGCAATAAAATAAAGACATTGTGTTCATCTACAACTAAAAAAATATTTAAAAAAAAAGAATTTATTCATATTTGTACTTGACAAATAATATTTATGAAGTTTCTAGGAAACATAATAGATGTAGGATATATTAATGACAACCAAGTTTTTATTCATCTATGCAATCCCAATCTAGTAATGGAGCTAAGACATGTCATTAAAAACCATCAATAACTAGAGTCTATTTGAAGAGAACTACTGAAGTGAATAAAGAAAAATTCTGTTAAATTTAAGAAGAAGAATTTTATCCTGTTGGGTAGTTTCATAAAATTCCATGGGGAGGAATAACCATAATTGGAATATTTCAAAGGGAAAGATGTGTAACCAGAAAGTATTTTAAGATGAATAACAGAAATGAGGGATCCCTAAGAGAGAGCATAGGCAAGCTCAAATAATCTTTAATTATTGAAGTATAATAAAGTCATGACTATTAAAGATGAAAAAGAAGATTGGAGCGAAGTCAGGTAGAGCTTCAAATTTGCCAGAAAAATAACTTAGAATTAACTGACAAGAAAATGTGAAGTGTTGAAGATCTTACAAAAAAAAAAAATGGACACAATCTTGGATGTGTTTAATGTAATAGAGTATGTATACTACAATGAGCCCAAAATAGAGAAGTGAAGATTCCTAAGGTATAAGATATACCTCACTCTGATTAGATGGGTAAAATTTGGTAAGTCATTGAAATGGTACAGTACATTTAATGTACTGCAATACCCTGTGCATTAGAAACAACTGTGTGAAATAGAGTAAGAAGAAAGTGTTCTTCAATCACCAATGCCTGAACTCTTCAGAAGGCAGGTTAAGTGGTTATTGTTAATGGAAATACTTCAAGTACATCTAAATGGATACACCACCTTTAACTTAGCAGAATCTTAGAAATGGCTCCTCCTTATCGGAAGATCACAGAATTTGTCCTGCTCTTGCTCCCATTTATGTTATCATCACCCTAATCTGTTTCATTTTTATTCCTTGAAAAAGCACAATGGGATCTCTAATCTACTTGACTAGTATCCATTCTCTTCTATCATCTATTTACATTCCAAATATAAATTAAAATACATCACTCCCTGGTTGAAATACTTCAGTGATTTTACTTGTAATAAATTACAAAATGTAGCATGTGGCCTTAAATCCTTTCATAATGTGTCCCCTGAGTATTTCATTATACTCGTTGATAACTACAGAGTATCACTTAATTCCTTCTTCAGCCATAGTGACCTTTTAGATGTTGAAATACACTGTTTATTTTAGCTTATGGCATTTATACATACAATTTCTTCTGTTTGTCATATACTCAGGTTTTTTTCTGTTTTCTCAACTGTGTTTGAAACCAAGTTACATAGACAACAGGCTGTGATTTAAAAAATAAAACATATCTTATTTTTGAAAAATAAGCATGATGGATGATATGCAAGAATTTCTTTTTACCCTATGGGGCTCACCCTCATCCATCAAAGACACGTAGTCTAAAACACATAGATCCTAGCAGAACAGTCAACCTTGATCCCCTCTTGACACCATCACCATAGCAGGACATGCTACTGTGGAAGTTATGATCTTGTAAAGCAGAGCATTTATGCTCCATGCAAGGAGGCAAAGCTTCCCTGGAAAATGGGGTTGGGTAAAAAAGTACTGGAGCATATACAGTCATGATAGAGACAAAATCATTTCCCTGAATTGTGAGGATTACATTAAGGGAGTGGGTAGAGACTGAAAAGTGTATTTCAGTGCTGAATTATCCCTCATTTGCTTTCAGATCTCAGTTCTATGTGACTTCTCAAGGAACATGTTCCTAATCCTCCAGTATGGGGAAACTTTCTGCAGAAATCTTAGGATTTTTAATTTGTTTGTTCATGCTGTAAATTTTTAACAGGGTACTGTAACTGCATTATGTCTCACATTCTGATCATTGGACAATTTCTTCTGTGAACATTCTGTTTATTTACTGATACAAGGAATACAGCTTGATAAATACTGTTTTATAAGAATCAAATATATGAGCAAATCTTGATGTGACCTTCATGGCATGATCAGCATTGTTGTTTCCATTCATCATAAGGCATATTAATCTGTACAGACAGAGTTAGGGAAGGTGACAAGAAGCCCAAATATTCCTGTGTTTCCACTCTGGAGTGGCTCAATAATTCAGGCTTTACCATGTCAACACACAGGGTAGGGGTAGAGGAAGAAGAGAAGAAATAACACAAGAGCAATTAAATACTTTGGCCTAGGAAAGATATATATCTCTCCTACTCACAGACCATTTGGCAGAAAGTCATCTTCCCTACATGGGGTACATGTATGATCCTCCACATACCCAGGGACTAGAGGAGAACTCATGGCAGTGATATCATGTATGGTATTTTAATCAACAGTTAACACTGTCAGTCAACCAAATTCAGAGGAGAAAGAGCAGGTACAGACTTGATCCTGTATTGTTTTGATGCCTTGCAATTGAAGATATCTCAGTTTTAATCTTGTTTTCAATTCACAGGCTAGGACAATATTAGATACAGATGGAAATAGCAGTTTCTCCTGGCCCTGTTTGACACACTTACCATCATCTGAATTCTGTTACTAGGACATAGGTATTTGAACATAAGAATAAGCCTGCCCCTGCTGGATGATGAGATTAACACAAACATAGTTGATTTTTTTTTTTTTTTTTGGTACCAGGGATTGAACTCAGGGGTACTTGACCACTGAGCCACATCCCCAGCCCTATTTTGTGTTTTATTCAGAGACAGGGTCTCACTGAGTTGCTTAGCGCCTCACCATTGCTGAGGCTGGCTTTGAACTCGTGATTCTGCCGTCTCAGTCTCCCTAAGTGCTGGGAGTACAGGCATGCACCACCACTCCCGGATACATAGTTGATTTTTGATTGACCAATAGCAGCAAGAATTAAAAGTTTAATACAGAAAACTCCTGCAGATTCTCAGGCATGAAAGTTAAAAAGGAAAAAGAAAAGCAGATAAGAGAGATAAATGGGAATATAGGAAGCCTTGTGATGCAATACTAATAAGAAATTGATACTGTAATATGACTTACTTATGCTAGAATATATATAATTATGATATAACTATACTACTGCTGTGGAACTTACACTATATTCAAAGCACAGAACTTCCTTAATTCTAAGATGCCATTGTTTTGCAATTCATTATATATTTGGAAACAGTTTATAAAAAGAAAGATTTCACATTAACTGTGTTTGTAAAAAGCATAGTGATTTTAAAAAATTGCAAACACATATAATATAATGTAGGTCTTACTATATTGAAGTCACAGTAATCTGGATTCCAGTTTCTTATGCAAAATATTTTCTTAGTCATATTATAAGTTTTGTGTGCTTTGGGTCAATGTTTATTCCTAGGACTACTGAAGGAAATTCAATAATAGAAAGAAAGAATTATATATTAACTAAATAGGATAGAAGATTTACATAGATTTGATCCTTGCAACTAAGAATATCATTAATAATCTTATTTAACAAATGAAGAAATAGGTTTGAATAAAATGATTCATTTGCCCAATTTTATAAAACTCGTAAGTGGCAGGACCAGAGCCTGATTTTGTAAACTTCTCAATGTTTTCTTTTCTTTTTTCTATTTACCAAGGTAAAAAAAAAGAAACAAAAAAAGTCAATTTGCAAACAATAGTCTGAAAGTGTTTTGGTGAATACAAGGTAATGTCCATAGACCACCACCCTTTCTCTTAGGGACTGCATGTATGTGTATTCATGTAATTCAGTCAGAATTGTAAGAATAACAATATTTAATTATTATTCCAACCAATTTGTTTGACTAAAGTTCTAGGGTGAAAATGTTAAAAATTGACAGCGTCTTTAGGTCAAAGGATAATTATAGCGAGAGTTTAATTTAGTTACATCAGAGGAAATTCACTTCAGACACTTGTCTGGTGTCAGCTGCAATATTTTCCACTTCCTAATGGAATCAAGTTTCCCTGAGATATTAATAAAGAAATATAACAGCAGTACATCAAAAGAAAAATTTGGTTTTCAGCTGTAGTAGATTTATAATTCTTCCTATTGTAGGATTAAAATCTAAACTACTTTTTCTTTTTTAAACAAGAACTTCTTGCCTAATTCTATCTGCCTGTGCATTGTCATTTAGTTTAATGTCCTCCCAGTGTGACACAGATGCTCTCCAGCCTGAAAAATTGTCACAAGTTTTCTCTGCTTTCCATTAGGACGATGGCTTTGAAGCAATGGCAGTGTCGTAATAGTAGAAAATTATTATTATCTATAAATTTTTCCACAGTTATAAATTTTATCTTATGTCAAGTTAATAATATCTTTTAAAAAATCTGTGTATTTGAACCATATTGTTTTGGCCCTTTTAGGTTTTAAAAACAATGGTATGCACCATTGTATCACAATGAAATGTGTTTCAGGAAAGATACTTATTAAAATAATCTTATGGAAATTCATTTCCTGCAACACATTTAGCATGTTATTTATGGGGACCCAGGGTGAAATTTCCACATTGCTATATGAAAGTTAAAACTTTTACCTACAAAACGTGCTGCTCTTTTATCTTACGGGTTCTACCAATAAAATATATATGTATATAGATGGATAGATAGATAAATAGATCTATAGATAGATAGATACAATCTCCTTAATTCTCAGGGATTCACGTAACTGGTAATGTCTCCTACTTCTCTTGGGGCCTCTCAAGTGACACCGTGCTCAAGAATCAACTCATTTCTAACATCTTTCCTGATCACTCATATGAAGTGTTACCACCTACTTGGCCCCAGAATCTCCTTTCCCTCTCATCTTGTATTTTCTCTTTATTATTTATTATCAATGAACTGTTCTATATATTTTTATTATTTATCTTCCTACACCAAAGATAATCCTGAAGAGCCCAAGAATTTTGTCAAAATGCTCACTACTTTATACCTAATAGGAAGCACAGATCTCAGGATAGGGTAACATCTCACTAAATAAAGGAAGGCAGCAATAGCTGGTGTGGTATTTCTCTACTCCACGGTGACCTCTGACCTAGCCCAGGATGTTCCTCATCACTGCCTCCACTCTCAACAATTTCATCCCACTCTGCTCCTGTGCAATAGATGAGCGTGTCCATTGGTATATCATAACTGGATCAAATTTAAACTATTTGGTCCTTACCCCTTCCCTCTGTGTGGCATGTATTTCGACAGCTCTCCTGGGCCACTCACTAGACAACTTCAATTAAAGTAGGGAAGCAGCTGCTCCAAAAACATCCCCAAATTGTATTGACATCATTTCAGTTTCACTCTACATTGGTTTTCCTGTCTGACTAGCAACTGTTCTCACATCTTTCTTGTTTTCTTTGGTGATGGAGCTGCTTTTGAGCTCATTGTCTCTGTCTCTTCCTCAGGAACTTCTGCTTGAATTTGTCTCACCAACACATCTTCTAACTTTAACCAGTTACTTGGGACTTAATCCATCCCACCACATGGACTAGATGGGAGTTTGGATCTTACTAACTTAACTCTGGTCTCATTCAATCGACATACATCCTTTGTGTTTATCTAGGACGACGTCTACACAAGCACCTCACCCTCACAGCACTGCTCACCAGGATACTTTCAGTTGTCATCGTCTCTCCATCCCATCAGACAATGCAGGGCATGTTTTCTTGCTTATGTTCACTTTAAAAGTGTTCTACACTATCCTTATTTGTCTTGGAAACATTGTCTCTGAAAGCCGAAATGCAAATCACAAATCTTAACACTATTGCTATTGAGAATAAACCAAATGAGAGTGGCAATCAAAAATGTATGTTAAGATCACGAAACAAACCACAAAGCCATACACCATTTGTCTGCATGTAATAATGAACTGAAAATTGCTGGAATATTTTAAAGGCTCTTCTTTAGATCACTTAATGAACTTCTTACTTGACTAAAGTTTCATTGCACCTTAAATTTCTATAGACCAAGTTAGATGAGTCTACTCAATAGACAAGAAGTTTCAGCTTCCTGTTTCTATTTTATTGTGTCTAGTGGTCTTTCAACAAAGTTTCCTGATTCAGTAAATGAAACTGTGGGACAGGGATGTCTTCACAGTTTAGGATACAAAGTGAGAATAACTTGGGAAAATTCTTTGGGGAATGATTATAAATGTATAATGATAGCTTTATCACTTTCATGTCTAATTGGCATAACTACCAGGCTTCTTACTAGATCACTTATTCATTATGGGGGAAGGAAATGCAGCAGAGGTGACAATTCCTCAAGCAATGGAATCATGAAGGCCTAAAGAACAAATGAAATTTATGGAAAATTACCTCTTTATGCCTTATCTAACAATATGTTAGAATAATTGTAAGAATAATATTGATAGAGGAATTACTATAATTTGGCTCTAAATTGATAAAAATAGTGGCCTAGGAATTCTAACAAAATTATTTTTAAGATTAACTTGGTAAAAATAATAGAAGGATTTACAGTGAAGTGGATATAAAACGAAAAATAGATAGGATCGCAAGTTCAAAACCAGCCTTACCAAAAGCAAGGTGATAAGCAACTCAGTGAGACTCTGTCTTTAAATAAAATACAAATTAGGGCTGGGAATGTAGCTCAGTGGGTGAGTGCCTCTGAGTTCAATCCCTGGTACCCAAAAAATTAAAAAAAAAAAAAAAAAAAAACATTCAACGTATTTACAGAGGAAGGGAGATAAGGAGCTTCAAAGGAATGATAAAGAAAAATATGAGTTATATGGAGAAGGAAGACTAATCACAAAAAAGTCACTGAAAAAATAGAAATCAGCATTAAATGTAGTACATTATTATTCCAACCAATTTGTTTGACTAAAGTTCTAGGGTGAAATCCAAATCAAACTTGATTCTGTTGTCTTGTGTAATAGTACTGTAATTTTTTTAAATTAGGGAAAGAAGTGAGAATTCAGAAAAAGAGCTAAGAAGGAAAGAGGGATTTTAACATTTACTAAGAGACACCAGCAGAAACATTTCTCTAATGCTATTTTTACGCTGAGTATCATGTTCAATTCCCTTATCTGCTATGTTGTGTAGCAATTTATTTTGTAGATGAAGCGTTGGTATTAGTGTAGTACACCCTTCCGAGATTTTTGGCCTCTCTGGAATCATCAAGGTTATGTAACAGCCAAGATATGTTAAAGTGTCTTTTAGAAAAAGTTCATTTTATTACTTGGCCAACAAAATAAAGGGGCATGTGATTCATCCTTATGTCCTAGATTCTCTTCCTTCTTTTCTTCTACAAGCACGTCTGTGCAAGTTCATCTATCTCAAGGTTCTAAAATCTAGGACAATATATCCAGTTGTTAATCAACATCTTCTGTCTCTCAAATATTTAAGCCACGACCTTCCTGATACAGAATCCTTTACCTTCTATCAGCATTCTTGTCTTCCACTATGACCCATTTAAGAAAGCCATGTCACCACCATCTACAGTTCAAGTTAGAAATGTGAATCTCTCCACTGACTACCTCCCAGTCGAATTTAGTACTATAAATTCTTACCCATTCTTCACAATTTTTGTGTAGCAAACATTTTCTCTGCACTTCCACAATGCCAATCTTATATGTAGAAAAGATTTAAAAACCTTGAGAATTCCAGCTTTCATCATCTATTTGACCCTCCTCTCCTCCATCTTTACTTTGCAAAAAGTCTTTACAAAGTAACAATTAGACGTTTTTGTTACTTTTATAGAACCCATCAGTGCCTATACATTTATCTTAGGATTAAAGCATAACTTGTCTATGTCCATTGTTTTTAACTTGAGGTGACTATAGTATCACATACAGTTATAAGAAATACCGCAGAGATCCTGAGCATTCTTACCCAGTTTCCCCCAATACAAACATCTCTAAAACATCAGAGCTAGGAAACTGATATTGATGAAATCATGTTTAGTCAAGACCTTCATGATGTGAATTCTGTGTATCACTTCCAGAATCACCTTTTGCTAAATCAACTCTCAAACTTTTAATTATAACTAATAATTATAGTCAATATTTACAGCTTATTTAAAAAATTTCAGGATGCTTTCACATCTATGGTTAGATTCTTAAAGGAATTCCTTAATAAAGGAAGACAAACATCACCACAGTCACCATTTGACATAAGAGCCTGGTATGCAAAGATAATTGTTCAATTCAGAATCATAAGTCAGTTGGTAGCACCTGAAAGAAATGCTACAATATAGAGAAGTGGACGTCTATCAGGTGTTTGTTCTGGTATTGGGGATTTCACCCAGGGACACTTTACTACTGAGCCACATCCCTAGCCCTTTTTATTTATTTTTTATTTTTATTTTGACACAAGGTCTTACTAAATTGCTTATGGCCTTGGTAAGTTGCTGAGGCTGACCTTGAATGTGTGATCCTCCTGCCTCAGCCTCCTGTGTCGCCACCATGCCCAGCTGTGGGTATCTATTATCAATCTAGAACTTTGTGTACATTGTATCATGTGAACAAAAACACTCTATGAGAGAACTACCCTATAATATGGATTATACAGCATAAACCGTAGCTCAATAATTTACATAAATTCACATTACTATTTTCAGCTTTTCCAAGCCATGGAAGCTTTAGCCCCATTCTGAATCACTTGTGGAAGAATGGAATTATTCCCTGAAAGTGTCTATAAGAAGTTCATTCTTTCTGCAAAAATCTTCTACTTTGGACATCTAAGAAGGTAATTAAGAACTTGAAATTTGAAAGAGTTTGTTGTTTCATGAGTCTTCTTGGTCTTTTTCTCCAGTCATTTGGAGTAAATATAAGTGCTCGTGACCAATTTAATTTTAAGACCTTAATTTTACTCTCATGAAGGCATGATGAGCCTGAAGTTCTCATTTGCCTACTAAGAAATGGTTTTAAGAAAGCAAGAATATACAAAAGCATCAACTAAAAAGCAATGTCAAGATGTAAGCTGTGGATTCTTTCCTCCTAACTGCCATTTTACTTCCACAAGTTGCTTCCACAGACTTGTAAAACTGCTTCTTTATGTTGGAAACTGTTGCCTTCTGTATAGGAGGCAGATGGCATTTTCTTGGCACAGCACAGAGTGGATTTGCAGAATTTGCAAAGGAGGAAGGCAACGGAGACATAGACAAAAACGCTTTTTCATGGCACTTCTATCAGGAACAGCTGCCATGGGCTGCAGTTGACTTGGCATGGGGGATGTGTTCCCCATTGAAATAAAGAGGGTCTCTAGAGATTCCACTAACAAGTGCAAAAGGAGATGCTCACCCCAATCCACATCTGAAAACTGTATACAGTTCAGAGGAAACTCACAATGAGATGAAGGTCTGCTCTGCCTGCTACCCTGTGCTGAAGTGGGAATTAAATAAAACAACCTATAAGAGTAATGATACCCATCTCTCCTATTTTGTTCCATGTTCCATTGTTTGAAATAAATTGAATATATAATAATCACAAGCTGGAAACCCTAAGACCACGGCTGGGTTCCAGATATGCTCTGTTTCAGATATAATTTTTAAAAATCATTTGTCACTATTGAAATATAAGTTTCCATAGAAACATCTCCTTGAAGAATCAAAATGCCGAGTCCTCAATACTGCCAAGTCCTGACGTGCTGAAGCTGAGTTAAAGGAACACATACTCTGAAGATTGTCTCAATTACTTGTCCACTGGAGTGTTCATGCTCATTTTTAATCTTAAATCAGAGGACATGTGATGATTTACAGACATTTAAGTGACAAAAGAACATGTCAGGCTAGAGTGAGTTCCACTGTGTTTGGGAGAATACTAGTTGCTAGATTTCAGTAAGAAATTAGGTAGCAAGTGAATACGTTTTTTAGACCCCAAAGTGACATTAGGGATACCATGGCTTGTAAAATGTGACCAACAGAATCCTCAGTGCTTATGTGAGACACCTACATATGACTTCTAGTTCTTTAAGTCATGGGAGAACTTTAGTCACTGCCAAAGAACTAGATGGAGGAAATATATTGGGGATTTTAAAAGTACCTTATTTTCTCTGAAAAAATTACCTTGTTTTCTTTGTAACTGAGCATGGATTTGACTACAAATATTTAGCAATATATACAAAGTAGTTTCTCTTTTTCTCCCCCAAATAAGACCATTTTGCATCTGTCTGTTATATATAAGGCAAATTCAAAGCCATCTCCAAGTGTTTCATTATATCCTTTCCTTTTCCTCAAATATATGTACTTTTAAGGAACAGGTGGAACCTCCTAGGTGGTTTAGAAAAGCTACTGATATTTAAAAACACTGTATTGTTCTGTTTTTGTTCTTCCCAAGATCAGTTCAACCCAACTCTTAAGAGGAAACTTAAAGCTGTTTGGTGACTCCCTCTGTCCCCTTCCTGTAGGGCTTTCTGAAGGAGCCCTCAGCATCAGGGTTGCTAAATAGACATGTGTCCTGGAGACTAAATGTGAGCTAAATAAAAACACAGTGACAGGGAACCAGGCTTCATTTGTGCTCCTTTGAAACGTAAAAATAACACCCAGTGTAGTCCAGAATTCCTGAATGCTGATCACAATGCATGAAATAAAAGGCAGAGTCCAAATGAAAAACCTGTCGTTCCCAAGGACATATTTCACATAGCTGTGCAATCTGAACAGTTACGGAATGCAGGAGGCCTCCTACCTCTTTTTTTCTCTGTCCTCCTGGGGCAACAGAGTTCCCGAATGCAACCTTAATTGGCCTGTTTTGACTTAACAGTGCCATCTGCTGTGGCTTCTAGGATATCCCTTGGGTCTCTGCTCTCTTCCCTGAGCATAGCATGGATTCTTCATTCTGTCTTGCTAGTATCAGCTGCATGCTAAATTTTTCTCTAGATAATCATTTTCACAACTTTTTTTTTCCTAAAAGAGTTGTTTAAGTCACAAAAATTTCTTTAAAGCATTTGTGCCAAACATTTGCATTTGCAAGATAGGGAAAAAAAAAACACTTAAAAAAAAAGTCCAAGAAGAACATCAACAAAAAAAACAAAAAACAAAACAAAGATGAAAAACACAATATAAAAAGAATACATGAGAATAAATTTAGCTCAGAATGTAATTTGTACATATTAGGAAATCATTTTTGAAATGTATTCCACCTCCTTAGCACACACATGGTACTGACAGAATGAATATTTTTAACTCTCAGGGTCTGACTTCCACTATTGGAATCAGTATTTTAAAATAATCAGTTTCACTGTATTTTATTTTGACTGCGTTCTAACGGCTAATCTCTCTTCCCTCCCCAAGTCACTGATACTGTCCAAGTAATTGCAGCATATAGCTGCAAATATCCTTTCCATGTTCCAAAACATGTTGCACATGAGGCCAGTGTGAACATACATGGTTTGACTTTATTCCTGGGAGACTGTTGTACATTTGGTGAATGGATAAGATTAAGACCATGGGTGATTTGATAAATCCCTCTCAAAGTCAGGGTGCTAGTAAGCTAGTGAATATTTAATGTTATCTGTTTTGATAAATACACAAAAAGTAATTTTAAAAATTTAAAGACTTATATTTCATGTATATATATATAGCCCAATTGATACCTTCTCTTAGGAAAATGAGGGTTTTGATTATAATTTTGTGATATTGTGATTTATAACAAGAAATCTATATTCTGATCTTTGTCCCCAGTTCCAAGCAAAAAGCTCCAAAAACTGTAATTTTCTAAGTAATGGATGTGCTTGGAGGATCTCTTGTGTAATATTTGATCTTTAGCTCTGGTTCCTGACACACAGTTCTGTTCCTTTGGAACATCCTGGGTGATAGGAGCATATTTTGTTCCAGTAAGATGATTCTTGGTGGGCTTCTGCATGGCAGGCTTGCAAAGACCGAACCATGATGAGAAGTTTGGAATATTTAATCCCTTCAGGAGGGAGAGAAAGACTGTAGCCTGAGTCAATAATCGTGCATGTCTATGCGATGTAACCTCCACAAAAACCCTGAATTATGAGGGCTGGGTGCAGAGAGTTTCCGATTTGGTAACATAGTAATGGACCAGAAAGATGCCACATTGCAACTCTACAGGACCATAGTTCCAGTACTTGGGACTCTTCCCATACTCGCCCTAGGTGTTGCTTCTTCTGACTATTTTATCTTTGAAAATATCTTCTGCAATAAACTGGCAGTAATAAGAAAACTTTTTTCTTGGTTCTGTGAGGTGCTCTAGTAAATCAAACCCGAGAAGGGGGTCAAGGCAATCTTCAATTTGTACTTATGTCAGGTTACCTATGTAACCTGGTATCTACTAGTGATTTGCATCTGAAGTTGGAGGCACTTTGTTGGGGCACAGCCCCTCATCTGTGAGGTCTGTGTTAATTCAAGTCAGTGATAAAATGGAACCAAATTGTAGGAAATCAGCTGGATGGTTTTTGGGAAGAAAACCACACAAACACACACACACACACACAAACACACACAATTTTTGTCCAGAAGTGCTATAGAGAAGAGAAAATAGTTTATATTTTCCCTGTTGCACAACTATCAATTTGTAGCAAACTACTCAAACTACATATTCATTTGGTGTTTTAAAGAGGAAACGGAATGATTTTGAGGTTGAGTTTGATAAACCTGGAATAATATATTGAGTGCAATTTCTGTTTATATAGAAAAAAGATAAAATGTAGAAATAGAGAAGTAGAAGGTTCTATTTAGGAAGAGAATTTGAAGTTTTGTTTTTACCGAGTCTTGTCTTTATTATTCTCATTCATCTCATCAAAATTCAATAAGTAATGTTCCTGTTTGGCAAAATACAATCTCTACACCTTCTTCCAAACTTGTTTTTGTTAAATGCATACTTTCTACCAGGGGGGAAAAAACAATTCACTGTATTCCACCTGTTTTTCCATATGTTAATATCATGTGTGAAAAAATGTTTGTGTTTGTTTATTCCTTTGGAGAAAGTATAATTAATTTCTTGATAAATTTATATTCCACATGGATAGAATGAGAAAATTAAAGACTCAAAATGAAAGACTTCTTTGACAAGAGGAACTCTTAAGCAGGAAGAGAAAAGATCCTCCATGTACAATGACAGAGAGCATTAGAGACAGGATTAAAGTTCAGGTCTCCAGATTTCTACTCTGCTGTGAATTCCACAGAACTTGGCACAGAACACAAAAAAAAAAAAAAAAAAGAAAAGGAAAGGTATTTAGTCTACTGTGGTGTAAATGTCAGGGATCTTGACAACTGCAGTGTCATTTTAATTGTTTCAGAAACTTACCCGCACTTTTAAGTTGTTTAAGAAATTATTTCAGGTGGCCAAATTAATAATCTTGAGCAATGGATACCATTTTGCCTATCAAGAGGGGAAAAAAGTATAAAAGGAATTGGTGGGAACCTATCACTGGGACATTTTTAAGAAGAATCAAATAACTGCTTTTCAGGCACAAATTCACCTCCAAATGTACCATTTTCACTTTCATAAAATTATTTCAATTTGCATTTAATGCTCGCTGTCTCTCTTGGAGGCAGGGAGAGCACAACTTATTTGCAGTAATTATTATCTTTCTCTTATCTTTGTGTAAGTCTGGCTGAAGAACTGATTAGATCACAAGAAAGGCTCTTTGCAATGATTAGTTTTTTCTTTCCATAATAGATTCAAATTTGCTTTTTTTGTTAACAACGAAAATGGTTCGTTAAAATAAACAACTTTATTTTAGAAACTTTTTATCATTTATCAGTTAAATGTATTCAATCATTTATAAACTACCATTATTTCATTCTCTAGCTTTTATGGCTATAACGTATGATGACATACTACAGCCACCCATGGAGACATAAGGCTTTGGATTTCTCAACTGATTTCACTCTTCATCTATCTAGCAGAAACTGCTCTTGAAATTTCACGTGCTCTAGTCAGGGGAGGCAAGGAATACTAAATTAAAGTCTAATTAAAACAAAATATTGGGGTTCCATTATTTTTTCTAACTCCATCATTATCTATTTTTAATTCAATTACTCTAGACAATGACAGTTGAATTAAAATCTGTCAATCCTGAAAAAATGCATCTAAATTTATATAAGAATAGTTATTTTATTATATAGACTTGAATGCATTTGAAAAGTAGAAACTCTAATAGTGTTAAGCATGTGATTTTTAAAATTAAGTATTTCCATACTAAGTAATTTGAGTGGAGGGCTTGGTTGTTTTAGACACAGAAAAGAAGGTATTTCTGTGAAAGTGTTAAAGCTGATGAAAGTCACTATCCCTTTAAACTTGTGGCTGGTTCTCTGTCAAGTTTTATGCATGGTTCTGTTACTATGTGGTTAATAGAGTCTCATCATCTTGAAATCAAGCCAGGGAGCAACAGGTACACAGGGAGGGGAAGGTATTCACCTAAGAGTTGTCATTACAATCATCTTATCATCTATATGAGGGAAAAGAGGGTTTTTAAATTTTTTTCAAAATAAGAAATTAGAACTGAATAAAAGGTAATGACTGTAATACAGACCTGGCATTGTCTGGTAAGAACAAATGAGCATATAGAGACATTTTTTATGTAATTTTCCTTTTTTTTCTTGGTATTTGATTTTTTTTATGTTTGCCTGTTTGTTTCCTTCCTATAAAAAAAGAATTGAGAATTTCAAAAGTATAAGAAAATAGTAGCGAAATGAGCCCAAAATTCACAGAATCATACTGGGAAGGTAGGATGTAATAGTCACCACTAAATTTTTCAGTGTCAAGATATTCAGTGTTAAGAAAATTTTCCAGAGCTGGTGCAATGGCATATACCTGTAATCTCAGTAATTTGGGAGGCTGAGGCAGGAGGATTGCAGGTTCAAGGATAGCCTCAGCAATTTAGCAAGGCACCAAGCAACTTGGTGAGACTGAGAGGCTGGGAATATAGCACAGTGATAGAGCACCCCTGTGTTAAATCCCCAATATCAAGAAAAAAAATTTGCCAGAGAGCATAAGAAAAACTAATGTCATATCAAGGAGATAGTAGACACAGAGGGTAGCCCCTTATGCTTCTGCTGTAACACAATCATGCATCTCAAGGAAGAGTTGTATGAGTAAATACAGAGTTATAACAATATGTCTCTTTCAGACATTCATCTCTAACACCAGGATAGGGAAAACTGGCATATAAATTTGTGCTCTTGACTTTGATTTCCTGACCTTAGATAATTAAATCATCTTTAAATACCTGTTTCAGGTAGATTAGAAAATCATAATCTGTATTTTCTTCCTTCCTATATCTTCCTACCTCTTTTTTGCTCACTTTACTTGACAAAGTTGGGCTTTCAGTATAAATAATATTGCTATGAGGAAGGAATTAAGGATGGAGGCAAGATTTTTAGTGGATATATGCAAGAAGAATTAAAAATAGAACTGTGGACAGAGAGAAAGAGAGAGCAGACAAGAAAGAATGGAGAGGATAGCTTCTATTGCTTCCATAGAAACTGGAAGACCAATGACATCCCCAGTTTTGCAAAGCTTTCTTCTGGCTGTGACTCACCTGTCTTACTGTGAGCAAGCTTTGTCTGCCTTGAGTTCTATAGGAGCTCTCTCCATACCTTCAGCGCCTCCCCTCTCCTTCCTTCACCCCATGCTGATTGACTGTGTGCCTGACATGGAGCCATATCCCATTGGCTGTAACCTCAGGGCCATGATTGGTCCAAGGACCATATATAAGCTATTACACTTCCTGAAAAAACGGATTCTGCATCTCCCTCTGGCAGAACAGTTTTACATACCCCCGGTGTCTGGGTGAGTGACTCCGCCACCGTCCACCCCATACCTCATCCCGCAGGACCTCTTACTGCCCTTCCTAAGGCCCCATACCTTTGTCCCCGGGGAACCCAGCTCATAGGGAAACCCATGGAGGCACGACATAAACAACAGAGTTCCAAAAGAGATCTTGCTTCTCTTCATATTTCTGCTTATTTTGGATCAAGTGAATATAAACAGAATCTTGAGTAATACAAACAGAATCTATTTTTATGTGGTTTTTAAGAAGTCTAAGAAATGCAATTACCTATTAATAATTACCTTTTAACATGTTGCTAAGGAGGGAGGTTAAGAAAGATATGGAGGAACTTTGTTATTTTACATTTTCATGAGTTTATAAGTAGTTGAAAAAAAGTTTTTAAAATGACCTGGTGTCCAGATTTGGGTTTATAACACCATTCTCCAACAAAAGGACCCAGAACTCCTTACATAAATGGCTTATTCTAGGATGGGAGCAGGAATACCTTGTGCCAGAGAGCAAAATAGGGCTTGAAAAAATCTCACAATAATGGAGATATGTTAAAGGATGTAACAGTCAAGGGAAGAATTCTTAGTGCCCAAATCTGGCAATTTGAGCAACAAAATAAATTAAAAAGTATTTGACTATATATTATTGAGTCCATACTGGTGTAAATAATCTGTTGAAGAATTCCAAATAATATATATGGATATTTTGCCCTCAAGAAAATGGAGCATAAGTCCCAATTCCACTAGTGTAAACTGTTCATGTTAATCCTCTTCTAAAGAGGGCCCCATGAAAAGGTATATAAAGATAGAATTTGAGTGGAAAATCCTGACAAATACTACCATAGCTAAGTGATTGATGTTGACATCAAGATTTGTGAGTCACTTTGATAGCAAGAACCCTTGATATGAAGTATACAAATGGCACTTTGCAGCTGTGGTCTTCCTCACCAAAACCTCGTAGCCCCATTTCAATAATGAGAAAAACTTCAGATCAGTTCCAAATGAAGGATGCTATACATTATATGACCAGTAATAGGCAAAACTGTCAAGATCATGAAAAACCAGAAAATTCTGAGAAACTGTCACATCAAGACAAGCCCAAGATGATAGGATGACTAAATGAAATGTGATTTCTGAATGGGATTCTGGAAGATAAAAATGGCATTAGGTAAGAACTAAGAAAATATGAATGGCATGTAGACTTCAGTTCATAATCATGTAATACTGGAGTCATTAAATGTGACAAATATACTAACCACACTGATGTAAAATGATAAGTATAAGAAAAAAATAAGTGTGGGGTTAATGGGAACTCCATATAATATTCACAGTTTTTTTCTATAAATCTACAACCTTTCTCAAAAAAATTTATTAAAACAATCAAATGAATATACTAATAATTTTTCACCAAGATGGTTAATTTTATAATCCCATTTACTGATAAATCAAATCATTTCCATTTAGATTGCATACATAAACACACACACACACACACACATACACTTGCCAAATTTTGTCTAAATTTTGGGTATAGTCTTGAATATCCTGATAATAGGTATGCTTTGCAACAATATGACATTTTCATTGTTATTGCTTTACATTACATTATATTATTGGATTGTGTAGCTCCATTTTCACATTTGTAAAATTATGATTTTAATATCCATTCACTAGACTGATGTAAGAGTAAAATCAAATTATATTTGTAAGGCATTAGATGACATTACTAGCCACAAAATAAATTATAAATAAATATATAAATTTCACTTTCCTGCAGCAATTGCATATCGTGATTAAAATGCATGTTCTGTAGAAAAACTGATATTAAATTGATAACATAATTGAAGTGTCTGAAAATCAAGGAAACAAAAAGTCATTTATTATACTTATTGTTGGTATAATATTGAGTTTTATTTTTTAAGTTGGCTTCATGTTTAGTAAAGAAGCATTAAGTCTCTGTAACAGACTGCATTTTCTTTTTTTTTTTAAACATTTTTTAGTTGTTGATGGATCTTTACTTTGTTCATTTATTATTCATATGTGGTGCTGAGGATCGAACCCAGTGCTTCATGCATGCTAGGCAAGCGCTCTACCACTGAGCTACAGCCCCAGCCCCAGACTGCATTTTCTAAAGAGAATCAGCAATGTCTTCCATCCCCAGACTCTTCCATGATGTCTCCTTGTCACTTCCCATTGAAGACAAAGATTCCCACTCTGTTTCCTTTGTATCTAGGCTGGACTTGGAGACTTGGCTGTAACAAGTGGGTTATGTCCCACGTGAACTGGTGATACTGCACAGGCTGGCTCAGAGAAGATCATGCGGCTTCCCCCTTGGGACACTTACTTGCATTTTGATGTAGTCTGTCCCTGGCCATGGTTCCTCTTTAAACTCAACCATTGGAATGCCCAAGTCACATGAAATGGTAGAGGAGTGCTGTGGTGGACAACCTAGTTGAGCTTTAGAATCATTCCAGCCCAAGTAATGGGTGTATCACATACAGATGAATAAAAACTTAGACAATTTATCCAATTGCTTGAGTCAGTACAACATTTTAGTTTTTTAAACTGAAGCTTAAGATCATGTGGACCAGTTAGACAAGCCAATCCACTGCTGCTCCATCTAAAATCCGCTCCATGTCCAGGTATGTTGGCATACTTCTTTAATCCTAGCAACCTGGGAGGTAGAGACAAGGAGGATCATAAGTTTGAGGCTAGCCTCAGCAACTTAGTGAGACCCTGTCTCCCCCAAAATTAAAAAAATAAAAGATCTGAGAATATAGATCAGTGGAAAACCACCCCTGGGTTCAATCTCCAGTACCAAAAAAAAAAAAAAAAAAGTTTTAAAATTCATTATATCCAACAGAATCTGTGGTTATTGTTTAGCCACTAAATTTAAGGTGTTATTACACACATATTGATAGCTATATTAAACCTGTTTTTTTCAGATCATAAATGTTTCTCAGTAAACTTTGATAACATTTTTTATGTTTTTGTTTTATTTTTAGTTGTAGATGGACACAATACCTTTATTTTATTTATTTTAGTTTTATGTGGTGCTGAGGATTGAACCCAGTGCCTCACCCATGTGAGCTAAGCACTCCACCACTGAGCTACAATCCCAGCCCCAAATTTTATTTTTATTTTTTCTTTTTGTTTTATTTTTTTAGTTTCTATATCTCTCAATCTGAAAATGCATTTTGTTACACAATAGTATATTTGTTTCAGTTATTATATGTGGAATATTCATTTCCATGTCTTCTAATTTATTCATTATCTATTTTGATTATTATTTTTTATATATTTCACATATCTATCTGATCAGATTAAATAATTTTTATTACAGAAGTTTTGATATGGTTCCCTGAATTTGCCAAATTTATAATTGATTGTGCCCAAGGCTTTGGAAGAAGATGGATTATATTACCTAGATCCTAAGTATAGTCTAAATGAATTGACAGGAAATATGGAGTTTATGTCATAAAATGAACATAAGAACAAATGCCTTCAGGCCCCATAATCCTCTTCAATAAAATAAAATTATAAAATTTCTCTACAAATTCTAAACCACAGTTGGGTACACTTATTTCTTTTGGACTTCAACTGTGAATCTCCCTGAGTGTAGAATGGTCCTAAAATGAATTTTTCCAAACACTTTACAGTTAGCATGAATATAAAATCACTTACTATCATTGCTGAATATACTTAATAGATTTAAAGTTTTTCAATCCATTCCCTTTAGATCTGCAATTTTACAAATATTTTCCAAATAGTAATGTTACTTTATACCATTTAACTCTTTAAGTACTTTCTTACCTTCTTGAATTGTTCAGATCTATTCCAGATTTGTCAGACCATAATTTTATTATGGAAATCTTCACTCTATAATGCAAATGCCTGTAGTTCATTTCACTATCAATATAATACTGTTATTTGTTTGAAATGCTAATTACCTTAGCTTCTAATATATTTGTTTCTTTTTTTTGGAGGGGGGGTAACCAAGGATTGAACTCAGTAGTACTCGACCACCAAGCCACATCCCCAGCCCTATTTTGTGTTTTGTTTTGTTTTGTTTTTTGTTTAGAGACAGGGTCTCACTGAGTTGCTTAGCACATCACCATTGCTGAGGCTGGCTTTGAACTCGCGATCCTCCTGTCTCAGCCTCCCCAAGTGCTGGGATTAGAGGCGTGCCACTGGGCCTAGATTACACTTGTTTCTTATAATGTTTTCATCAGTGTCAATACCCAAATACTCTTTTTACCTTCATTCTTATCATTTTAGATAATCATAATTTTGTACACCATTTATCTAGATCCTAAAACAGTAGTCTAAGAATTTGTGCTGAATGACAGAAAACAGTTTGTATTTTAAAATGGATTTAGGAACCAATGCTGTTAGGCAGAACAATTCTCTTAAATGAAGTTATAACTTCTCCACAACAGTTTGAGCATAGTAGGGTACATTTCTTTGTTTTGGACCTCAGTTTATGAAGAGTAATTTTATTATGTTGTTATATTTGTTGATTAACTGAATTAATAATAAAAAAAAGACTAAATGAAATCCAATGAATTGCTTTGCATTGCTCTAGGAAAAGATTGGTCTTTACTGGGTTTGAAGCCTGTGTGGTAATTAGGATAAAACAGCTGAGGGATTTGTCAATCTTTTACCAGTATTCTTATTTTTAACAATTTTTTGGTTAAAACTCTTGTGGTGTTTTCTTTGGTGAGGAAGTTCAGAGATGAGCGCTAGCTGCACACTATCAGAAACTAAAGAAAAACTTTTGTCCTTAGGAAAGAAAACTATCAGATAAAACAAAAACTCCAAACACATTTATTTTTAACTCCTCTAATGATCACTCTACCCATACTTAAAATAATCGATTCCTTTTTTCTTCCTAGTACATTCTCTAGTAACCAGCTCTCATGTGTTGTGACAAAGTTCAGAGCCACACATACGAGGTTATATATGAGTGAGTCTTGCCGAAGTCAGTGTATGTCAGCTGTAACAAACTGAGGGACAAACAAGTCACCCTATCTTACGACTGGCATACACAGGCTGTTCTGGTGTTTAAAATATTGGGATTCTTGTATGCCATGTCATTTTTCTTTTCTTTTAGTTGAGTTTGAAGCCCTTTGTGTAGTGAAATTTAAAATGGATTTAGAACATATTGCTCATTGATCCTAAAACTTCATGTCTAGTTGACAGTATAATATAGCCAAGATATAAATTAAATTGTAGTGTTTTAAATTGTTACTGAAAGTGGCATGCCCTACATCTTTCTTCTTGACCTTTGTACAATAATAAAATATCCTGTCTCTCTGGCATTTTTTTGCTTTCACAGTGTTCTCTCTTTTAAGTTCCTTAGGGCACTTTTCCAGACTACCTTAAGTTTCCAAATAGAATTGTATGATTTAGGCATAATAGCATCTGACAGTGGTAGAGAAACAGTCTTTCTTAAAGAATTTATGGATTTTTCAGAATGCTATCTGGGATGCCACCTCTGCCCACATCACTGATTCATGAGTTCATCTTTGGCAAGACAGCTGCAGAATTACTTTTCTATAGAGAACTGATAACTTCTTGGGGGAGAAGAGAGTCAGCCTGTCACTGGGTGAATATCATGCAACATAAAGCCCCAGTGCTATAACGCTATAAAAAGTCATCAAGTATTTTACAAAATGAGGTTCTTGCAGCTTGGATTCCATCAGGCAGCAATTTTTACTCTGATTACCTAAAGTCCCTTCATGTGTCTCTCAGCATTCCCCTGCCTGTAGCTTATCAGTTTTCCTCTAAAGGGGATTTGATGTCCTGTCAATTTCCTTATTGTTTTTGGCACCATTTTGTGCAGATAGCATCCTAAAGTAAACAAAAAAATCTAAACAACAAAAACCATGTCAGCCTGTCTTTGTCTCTGCCAAATTTCCTAAGGCCTGTGAACTCTTCTAGCAATTGGTAACTTCAGAGCTGATTCGTATCTCTGCATCTGTCTCACACTTTTCTAAATCTTATTTAAGGTCTTTTAAAAAATAGTTCTCTTTTGTTTAGAACTTGGGTCACAGATAGTGAAATTTCTTCCTGACGTTGGTATTTCTGCCCAAGGTTTGATTCTTGACACATGTCAATTCCTTTGTGAGATCTAAAGTACACCAAATCAACACAAAATGGATTAAAGCCTTGAAGATAGGACCTGAAACCTTAAAACTCCTTGAAGAATACATAGAGGGAAAGCTCCTTGACATTGGCCTTAGAAATGATCTTTTGGGTATCACATCAAAACCTCAGACAATGAAAGCAAAAATCAACAAGTGAGACTACATCAAAGTGAAAAAGCTTCCACACGGTAAAGAAGATGATTTTAAAACATGAAAAAGCAACCAATCTCCAGATGGTAGTAAACATTGGCAAGCCAGTTATCTAATAAGGAATTAATAACTAAAATGTATAAGGAACTCAGTGGCAAATAATAATCATAGACAGAGGATATGAATTGACAGTGTTCCAAAGAAAACATTAAAAATATGCCCAAGAGATCCATGAAATGTGCTCAACATCACTAGTTACCATGGGATGAAAATCAAAAACCACAATGAAATATCACTTCATACCTGTTATGATGACTATCATAAAAAAAAAACAAGAGCTGTTTCTGAGAATGTGGAGAAAAGACAGTCCTTGAACATCACTGGTATGAATTTTAGTTAGTATAATCCCTATGGAAAATAGTATAGAGGTTCTTTAATAAATTAAAAGTAGAATAACGACCCATCACTATTTTGGGTATATATCCAAAGAAAATGAACTCAGTAGCTCAAAGAAATGTCTGCACTTCTATGTTCATTTTCGTATAATTCACAATTGCCAAGATATGGATGTAGTCTAAGTGTCCAGCAATGGATGAATAGATGAATGAGATCTGGTGTATACAGACACAGTAGAATCCTATTCAGTCTTCAAAAAGATGGGGATTCTGTCATTTGAGATATCATTAATGTAAATGATATTGCATTAAATGAAATGAGCCAGATGCTGAAATAAAAAATACTGCAAATCTCATTTATAGGTGGAATGTAAAAATGTCCAATAGAGTTGTCCCTGAGTATCCAAGGCAGACTGATTCTAGGCTCTCATGGATACCCAAATCCACAGATGTTCCAGTCCCTCATATAAAATTGTACAATATTTATACATAAACTCTGCATAGCTTCTGCATACTTTAAATGATCTTTGTATTATAACAATAGACAATAAAAATTCTATATAAGTTGTTATATTGTATTGTTTAGGGAAAACCAATTTAAAAAATCTGTGTTCAGCACAGATGCAGGTTTTTTTTTTAAATTTCTTCAAATATATTGGATCCACAATTTGTAATCCAAAATTGGAAACTTCAGATGCAGAAGGCTGACCAGACATAGTAACAGAGAGTATACTGGTGGTTGGGGTGGGATAGGTGGATGAGCTATTGGAAAAAGAGCACAAAATTGTAGCCATGAAGAGTAAGTCAAAAGATATAATGTATAGTATGAAAACTGCACCTAATAACATTATATTGCACACTGGAAATCTGCTAGGAGAGTAGATCATAGGTGCTTTCATGAGACAGATGGAAAATAGGCTACTAGGTGAGAGGAAAAATATATTGGTTCACTTAATATAGTAACCATTTCACTATGTACATCAAAACATCATGTGGTACACTTTTTACATTTATTATGGAAAATATAATAAAATAAATATGAAATGAAAACAATACAGTAATCAGAGTAATAGGTCACTAATATAAAAATGGAGAAGTTCTTTTTCATATATTGTATGGAAGAGAAAACTATCCTTTAAGGGTTCAATATCTCAGTCTATCAAATAAACTAACAGCATGCAGATTAATAGGAGAAATGGAAATAAATATATTATGGGAAATAGAGGCATCCAAGGGAAAAAAAAATAAATTCCAGTGAGATGCAGAATCTCACATATTTTCCTCATAGGAGAGGAGGGGTGTAGACAAGTTAGGAAAGAGTGAATTATTTGGGGGAAGGATGACTAGACTCCAGAAGAGTAGCTGATACCCTGTGACAAACTCTGAGCCTGGTGTCAAATTCCAATTCTCCTTCTCTCCTGTGATCCAATTTAATCTTCCTGGTTGATGAGATTCTTGAGAAGGGATCCATCTTTTAGATAAGGGAAGTTGGTAGCAAAGCCCTTTTTTGCATTTGTTTTTCCCTGGGTGCTCTTAGTTTGAACTCATCAGCACACCAAAGTGGTATATTTTGGGGTGATATTTCTTGAACTCCTTCAGTAAAATGAGAACATATTGGCCATTTAAAAAAGCCATCATTATAAAAGCAGAGTGGACACTACTTAATGGGGACCTTGTAGGACCTTGCTATTCAAAGGGCAATCTAAGGACAACCAGGAGTTTCTTAGAAATGCAAACTCTTGGGTACCACTTTAGACACACAGAATCAAAATCCCCAGGTCATTTGAGATGATATAAAGTTTGAGAAATACTGTTCTAGAAACCAAAGGGGATTTTAGTTATTTGTCTTAATAAATCCTTAAAATTTCAATGTAAATAAGTGTTATTAATCCCATTGCAAGCATAAGAAATCTGGCTCTCAGAAAATCCAAGTAACTTTTCAAAGTCATGTTAGCAAGTAAACTACAATGGAGTGTGAAAAAGAATTTGTCAGAATTATGTGAATCTATATAGGCCTGATTCCAAAGCCTGTGAAATAAAACCTGTCCATCATTCCTTTAAAAAATATAATAGTGCCAAGCATGGTGTACTCCTGTAATCCCAGTGACTCAGGCAGCTGAGGCAGGAGGATCAAAAGTTCAAAGCCAGTCTCAGCAATTTAGCAAGGCCCTAAGCAACTAGCAAAAATAAAAATGTTTTTAATTTTTTAATCAAAATTAAATTTGGAAATTAAGCAAGAAAAAAATCTGTGTGCATGCCTAATATAATAATTACACTGATTGTAAAGACATGGCAAACACTGAATGTATGCTCTCCAGGTACTACTGAACACAGAATAGCTTGCAAATGCAGGGTATACATTTTGCAAAGGAGCAATCAGAAGTGACTTCACAAAGGATTTTAGTAAAAAATTCAGGTAAGAGCCACCATTTGAATGTAAAAGTCTTAATTTCCAGAATACCTTGAAGTAGTTTATTAGGAAAAAAATAAAATTAAAAAAAAATAAATAATGCTTATTTACCTTACCTATAAATTATTTCGCATAAAAAAGCTCTAAGACAGTACATAAAAAATGCTCAGAAATAACGAGCCTAGGGCAACTCAGTATAGATCCAATAATTTTCAATTTCTTATGACAAGAATGAATCTTCAGTTTTAACATTTGTCTTTCAGATTCTTTTTGTTTCTAAAATTTGGGCAAAATCTTTAATCTTTCCACAATAAAGAATGTTTTCAATGTAATATTTCATTTGTAAATAATGATTCATTCTTCTTCTTTTATGATGATAAATGGGGAGCTTTATTATTTGATGAGTGTCTCTATCAGTGACAGCTATTTCAAAGTCATTTATAAGCATCTATTGAAATGGATAATGAAGGAACCTATTGAACTTGTTTCCTGGGACATATGCAAGAAGAAACCTGAGGTAGCAATAATAATATTATACTCTTTACACTATTTAACTATGCTATTTAATTCAGTGTTCAAAAGGGACTGTTTAATATCTTAGTTTGGGTTAAGTCTCCAAATTGAACACAGTTAAGGAACACAATTAACCCCCTTTTTAAAAGTAGAAGTGATTGTTTACTCAGGACCTCCCATCAGGGCTGCCCTTGTTCTTGTGAATATCTTACTCATTACCCAGACTTAAGCCAAACATGGTGGTAGGGCTGGAACCAGACTGTCCGTGTGGAAGAACCAGAACCGTGTTGAAAATCCCTTGGGGCAGTTATTTAATAAATGTTTAGTTCTCCCCATTCTGTTAGGATGAAAGCAAGGACAGCTTTAATCTTAAACCAAGTGATAGGAACTCAGTAAATGCACTCAGCTTTTCATGAGCTCTCTGGAGTATGGAGAAGCGAACAATGACTACAGAAAAGTCTATCAGAATCTTGCCTGGAAAAGTTAAAAGTGGAGAGCTGGTTGAGACTAGACTGCATTATTTCTATTGATGCAAAGTGATTTTTTTCTCTGTTCACAATGGATCTCATAACAGGGTGAAGATGCCACTGGTGAGGGAAGTACATTTTCTTTTCTGTTCTACTCTGATAATCCAATTATACACATAAAAAGAGCATAAATAATTGTGATAGATGATCAAATTATGTATTTTTCAAGAAATGTATATATGTGAACAACCAATCCTGTTTTAATAGTACTTATTTATTTCTTTCATTTTGCAGATACATAGAATTTCTATATGCAGGCAGTTTACTAAACACTTCAGAGATGTTGACTTAGTGATTAATAATCTTTGCTATATGTCATAATCTAATTCTAAGGAACTTTCTGCATACCTACCCTATTTAAAACTTTTTGGAAAGAAATTAGAGTAAAAGATCATGGCAAAAACGTGTCCATGCAGGCGTGCGCGCGCACACACACTACTCAGCTGATGCCATTATTTTAATTTTGCATACACAAAAACTACCTTTGCAAAACCACTCAGTTAGTGCTTTGGCTAACAGCCAGTTTTGTGAAGACTTAGGAGAGTATAAGTTAGAGTCCAAATTCATTTCTCTAAACCTTGAAAATATGCAAAGAGTATTTTCTTAAGACAAAATTATACTGGATGTTCATCAGACCTTTTTCGACACTTCTAAAATGCTAATTAGTCTATCCATAGCTGGTGGCTGATAAGAGTCAAAGCATCTATACCTTTTTACCCAAATGATCTTCCTTGTGAAGATCTATAAAATTACCAGTCTGAATTCATTTGTTCAATTGCAAAAATTGTGAAAACAGCTTACACTTGGAAGTTCAGCTACAAACTCCTTTGGAAATAATGAAATAAAGATATAACCTTTTCTCTATTCACAAAGTCATGTATTTTTTTATTGCTCAGACATTTGAGTAACACACTGTTCTCATCACAAGATGTACAACATAAAACCTTTCACACAATTTGATTTATGCAAAATGTATCTGAGCAAACTTAAAAATGGTAACCAGGTCAACATTCTCTCAAATTATTTCTAAGAGCTTAATTAAGGTGTTAGTGACATATAGTAAATTGAATGCATGTAAAGTTTATAATTTGATGATGTACAAATATTATTTTATGTGTATTTCCTTGAAATAATTACACAGTCAAGATAACGATCCATCTAGTGTTGGCAAGTGTCCTCTCATCCTTTTCTAAATCCTTCCTGCCATCTCCCATACCAAGACTTTCTTACCAAGTTGTTTCTGCCTCTTGTCCCAAATGCCTTCTGGTGCTATGGGATAGATTGTACTTTTTATGATTTTTACATAGATAGAATCACACAGTACTCTTATTCTCTGACCCCTTGTATCCACCATAATTATTATTTTGAGATTCATTCATGTTTCTATGTACATCAATAGTTCATTTTTTCTTATTTCTTAATAGTATTGCAATGAATACATCAAATTTAATATATAAGAATTTACTCATCTGTTCACCTACAGGTGGATATTTGGGTTATTTCCAATTCTGGGCTATTACAAGTAAACTGCTAATAGTATTTGAATAGTACTACTAGTCTTTTTAAGAATATATGTATTTATTTTTCTTGAATAAACTAGAAGTCAAATGACTAGATAATATGGTCAACAGGTGTTTATTTAAAAATAAATTTTTGTAGCCGAGCGCGGTGGCTCACGCTTGTAATCCCAGCACTTAGGGAGGCTGAGACAGGAGAATCACGAGTTCAAAGCCAGCCTCAGCAATGGCGAGGTGCTAAGCAACTCAGTGAGACCCTTTCTCTACATAAAACACAAAATAGGGCTGGGGATGTGGCTCAGTGGTCGAGTGCCCCTGAGTTCAATCCCCAGTACCCAAAAAAATAAATAAATTTTTGCACACATTTTTATACAGAGATTGGTTTTACTATTTAAAAAACATTTATGAAGCACAAACCATGTGACAGAAGCTGTTGTAAGAAGTTTACCAAATGTATACTGGAATTAACTAATTTACTCTCATAGAGTAGGCTCCATGGTTGTCAACCAAGTTTTTATAAATAAGGAAACTAAATAACAAGGAATTTAAGTGACCTTTCCAGGTTACTTGGTGAGCAGAGCCAACAGGATTTGGGATTATAATCCAAATAAGGAATTAGAACAAATAAATCTATTAGTTAGCAATCACTCCTCCTCATTCTTGCCCTACCCCAGGCCCTTGCTTACAATGAATCAAGTTTTTGTCTATGTGGGTTTGCGAGTTTCTGGTTATTTAATAAATAGAGCCATATAACATGTAGTCTTCTGTTTCTGATGTGTTTCACTTCGGCATGTTTTTGAGATTCTGCTGTATTGTAGCATGTATCAGTATTTCATTCTGAGTGATATGCCACTATTTTTATGTGCCATTAATTAGATTGATGGCAAAAAGAGTACTTAGATGATGTGAATTATTTGCTACTGTTGTATTTAAGTACCTTATGTGTTATGAAATGATAGTGAAAGTGATTATAAGGTTCTTTTATTCTTTTTTAAAATAGACTTTATTGATACAAGTATAATGTTGACAATCTCAATACAAATTGTTTCACTAAAAACAATGCAAAAATCACACACACACACACACACACACACACACACACAAAACAACAAAAACCAAAATTGTCTCTGCTGTGTGAAATCAAAATGTTTGAGATCCATTAAATTGGGTAATTTATAAACCTTTAGCAGATTTGCATTCTGGCTATTGGGAATAATGCTGCAATACACATGAACAGGCTAATTTCATTTCCATGAAATAAGATATCTGGATCATACGGTAGCTCTAGTTTGAGTGTTTTGAAAAAACTCCATGTTGTTTTCCAGTGTGCTACTTAACTAATTTATGTCCTCACCAACAGTATATAATAATTCCCCTTCTACATTCTTGCCAGGATTTCCTAATTTTTTTTTTTTGTCTTTTAGATTCTAGCCATTCTAAGAGATTGAGATGATAACTCATAGTGATTTTAATTTGCGTTTCTCTGGGATTGATATTGTTGCACAAATTTTCATTGACTCATTGCCCATTTATTTTGAGAAATTCCTCTTCAAATTTGTCTATTTTAAAATTAGAAGATTCTGTTATTTTTTCTGTCGACAGAGGTTAGATAGTGGGTACCAAAATAAAGTTACATAAGAGGAATAAGTTCAAACGTTCTATAGCATGTAGAGTGACAACGATTCACAACAAATTATTATACATTTATAAAGAGCTAGAAAAATTCAAGTCCTCTAAATGCAAATGCACAGTAAAAATTTAAGATACAAATGCTAATTATGCAGACTTAGTGTTTACATATTTTATACATATATCAAATTATCACAGTCTATAAATATGTGCTATTGAGAGGCAAGAGAACAGGCCAAGGCCCAGAGCCACTTCTAGTGACCTCCGCAGGAGCCCAGACAATGTTAGGCCCAAGACTGCTACTCGCTGATCCACCAATCCACAGGGGAACCCAGACCCAGGACCAGTACTGTCTCTGGGGTCCCCTGCAGAAACTTGTGCCTAAGTCAGCCCCAAGACCATTCACACGGTTCTGAATCAGAGGCCCTGCCAATCCAAGGGAGCCCAGGCCTAGGCCAACCACCTGGGACCCCTGAAGGAGCCCATGCCAAAATCAAGCCTAGAATCACCCTCACAGGCCTGTGTGAGAGCCCAGGTCCAGGACCACAGCTGCAAAAAGTGTAGATCCACACTGTTGCTCCCTTCTTATATCCATCTTGGGACACTGCAGTAGCCATCGCCATAGCTCTTCCCATGTAGTAGCCTACACCTTGGGACAAAAGACAGGGCCTGGGGGTACTGGCCTTCCACAACCCAGCAAACCACAGCACTGCCTCTCTGATAAATTAGCCCAAAGTCATTTTAAGTCTCTCCCTTTTATCCCCATTTCTGAAAATGTTTACATCCATTTGGGCCACTCCCACTCTCATCTTGAGTTACCTCCACTACCACCACCACCATCTTCAGTGGCAGTAGTGTCCACCTGGGGACACCTTCTGGGGATTGGAAGTGAACTCCAAGGTGAAATACAGGTAATCTGTAGGGTCATTACAAGATTATAGGATAGAAACTGCAATACCTCAGATGGGCATTGCAAGAAAGGAAGATATATAATCAACATGAAAAAAATAAAAGGGAAAAAAGTAGCCCAAATAAATCAAAATACTACAATGATAGAATCTATTGATGGCACAGTTGATGAAATGTCAGAGGAATAATTCAGAATGTAGGTAATTAAAATGATCTGTGAATTATAGGATGATTTAAGTAAGCAAATACAGGCAAAAATTGATTACTCCAACAAAGAAATAAGAGAGCAAATAAAGGCAACCATTGTTCACAACAACAAAGAGATAAGAGAGCAAATACAGGTAGCAAAGATTACTTTACAAAAGAGCAGCCGGGCGTGGTGGTGGAAGCCTGTAATCCCAGTACTTAGGGAGGCTGAGACAGGAGAATTGTGAGTTCAAAGCCACTCTCAGCAAGGACAAGGCACTAAGCAACTCAGTGAGACTCTGTCTCTACATAAAACACAAAATAGAAAATAGGGCTGGGATGTGGCTCTGTGGTTGAGTACCCCTGAGTTCAATCTCCAATACCAAAAAAAAAAAAAAAAAAAAAGAAAGAAAGAAAGAAAGAAAGAGCTAGAGATTGTGGGGGAAGAAACAATCAGAAATTCTTGAAATAAAGGAAATAACAAACCAAATAAAAATCTCGACAGAAATCATCACCACCAGACTAGATCACTTGGAAGACAGAACCTCAGATAATAAAGACAAAATATACAATCTTGAAAATAAAATTAACCACACAGTGAAGACAGTAAGAAACCATGAACTGAACATACAAGAATAAAGGGATAGCATCAAAAGACCCAATCAAAGGCTTATCAGGATAGAGGAAGGCACAGAATTTCAAACCAAAGGAATGCACAATCTCTTCAATGAAATAATATTAGAAAATTTCTCAAACATGAAAAATAAATTGGAAAGTCAAATACAAGAGGCTTACAGGACACCAAATGTACAAAATTACAACAGATCTACACCAAGGCACATTATAATGAAAATGCCAAGCATACAGAATAAGGATAGAATTTTGAAGGTCATGAGAGAGAGGAATCAGATTACATATAATGGGAGACCAATTTGGATCTCAGCAGATTTTTCAACCCAGACCCTAAATGCCAGGAGATTATGGAACAACATATACCAAGCTCTGAATGAGAATTGATGCCAACCAAGAATCTTATATCCAGCAAAATTAAGCTTCATATTTGATGATGAAATAAAAACCTTTCATGATAAACAAAAGTTAAAAGAATTAACAGTGAGAAAGCTTGCACTACATAGCATTCTCAGCAGAATATTGAATGAGGAGGAAATGATAACCAACAATGAAAATATACAAAGAGAGGAACACACTAAAGGAAAGGCCGATCAAAGGAGAAACTAAGACAAGATGAAAACCAAAAATAAACCAAATAACTGGGATTACAAATCATATTTCAATAGTAATCCTGAATGTGAATGGCCTAAACTCATCAATTAAAAGTCATAGACTGATGACTGGATTAAAAACAAAAAAAGACCTAACAATATGCTGACTTCAAAAGACTCATCTCACAGGTAAAGACGTCCACAAACTGAAAGTGTAAAGGTTTAAAAAAAAATATCACTCACATGAACCACGTAAACAAGCAGGGATTTTTATTCTCATATCAGATAAAGTGTACTTCAAACCAAAGTTAGTGAAAAGGGATAAAGAAGTACATTTCACACTTCTTAAGAGAATCATACATCAACAAGACATAACAATCATAATATCTATGCCCCAAACAATGAGGCATGTATGTTTATCAAACAAACCCTTCTTAACTACAAGAATCAAATAGACCATAGTAAAATAACACTTGGTGACTTTAATACAGCTCTCTCACTGCTGGATAGATCTTCCAAACAAAAACTAAACAAAGAAACTATAGAACTCAATAAAACAATAATTTAGACTTAACAGACATATATACGGTATTCCATTCATCAATAAGAAAATACACATTTTTTCCTCAGCAGCACATGGATCCTTCTCCAAAATAGGTCATATGTGATGCCACAAAGCAAATCTTAGCAAATACAGAAAAATATAGATACTATACTGTATCCTATCTGACCATAATGGAATAAAATTAGAAATCAATGAAAAATTAAAATATAGAAACTACTCCAACACCTGGAAACTAAATAATATGCTATTGAATGATGCATGGATAACAGAAGACATCAGGAAAGAGATAAAAAAAATTCTTAGAGGTAAATGAAAATTCTGATACAACATATCAAAATCTCTGGGAAACCATGAAGGCAGTGCTAAGAGGAAAGTTCATTGCATTAAGCTCATTTATTAAAAGAAGATAAAGTCAACAAGTAAATGACTTGACAATACATCTCAAAACCCTAGATAAAGAGGAACAAACCAACACCAAAAGAAATACAAGACAGGAAATTATTGAAATCATGGCCAAAATCAGTGAAATTAAAACAAAAGAAACAATTCAAAAAATTGACAAAACAAAAAGCTGGTCCTTTGAAAAAATAAATAAAACTGACAAATCCTTACACCTTAACGAACAAAAGGAGAGAGAAAAAACCCAAATAACTAAAATTTGTGATGAAAAAGGAAATATCATGACAGAAATACTGAAATACAGAGGATAATTGAAAACTTATACTCCAGTAAAATAGTAAACCCTGAAGACACCAATAAATTCCTAGAAGCATATGATCTGCCCAAACTGAAGCAGGAGGACATACACAACTTAAACAGATCAATTTCGAGCAAGGAAATAGAAGGTGCCATCAAAAGCCTACCACCAAGGAAAGCTCAGGACCAGACAAATTCTCAGCTGAGTTCTTTAAGACCTACAAAGAAGAATTAATACCAATACTCCTCAAAAATATTTTATAAAATAGAAAGGGAAAGAACCCTTCCAAACTCATTCTATGAGGCAAGTATCACCCTGATACCAAAACCAGACAGAAACACATTAAAAAAAGAAAATTTTAGTAATCCCAGCACTTAGGGAGGCTGAGACAGGAGAATCACGAGTTCAAAGCCAGCCTCAGCAATGGCGAGGTGCTAAGCAACTCAGTGAGATCCTTTCTCTACATAAAACACAAAATAGGGCGGGGATGTGGCTCAGTGGTTGAGTACCCTTGAGTTCAATCTCCAGCACCAAAAAAAAAAAAAAAAAAAAGAAGGAATGAAAATTTCAGACCAATATCCCTGATGAACATAGATGCAAAATTTCTCAATAAAATTTTGGCAAATGACAAACAAAAGCATATTAAAAAGATAGGGCACCATGATCAAGTGGGGTTCATTCCAGGGATGCAAGGTTGGTTAACATACAGAAATCAATTAATGTAAAACATCACATCAATGGACTTCAAGATAAGAATCATATGCTTTTATCAATTAATGCAGAGAAAGCATTTGACAAAATACAGCACTCTTTTATTTCAAAACACTAGAAAAACTAGAAATAATAGGAACATACCTCAACATTGTAAATGCTATCTATGGCAAACCCAAGGCCAACATCATCCTAAATGGAGAAAAATTGTAAGCATTCCCTCTAAAAATGGGAACAAGACAGGGATGTCCTTTTTCACCACTTCTATTCAACATAGATCTTGAAACACTAGCTAGATCAACTAGATAGACAAAAGAAATTAAAAGTATATGAATAGGAAAAGAACTCAAATTATTATTATTTACTGATGACATGATTCTATGCCTAGAGGATCCAAAAAATTCCACCAGAAAACTTCTGTAAATAATAAATAAATTTGGCAAAGTAGCAGGATATAATATCAACACCATAAATCAATTGCATTTCTATACATCAGCAATGAATCCTCTGAAAGAGAAATTAGCAAAACTACTTCATCCACAATAGCCTCAAAAAAATTGGGAATTAATTTAACAAAAGAGTTGAAAGACCTCTACAATGAAAACTACAAGACACTAAGGAAAGAAATTGAAGAAGACCTTAGAAGATAGAAAGATCTCCCATGCTCTTGAATAGGCAGAATCAATACTGTCAAGATGACCATAGTACCCAATGTGCTACACAGATTCAATGCAATACAATTAAAATCTCAATGTCATTACTTATAGAAATAAAAAGGCAATCATAAAATTCATTTGGAAAAATAAGAGACTCAGAATAGCCAAAGCAATCCTTAGCAATAAGAGTGAAGCAGGAGGCATCACAATACCAGATCTTAAACTATACTACAAAGCTATAGTAACAAAAATGGCAGGGTACTGTCACCATAACAGACATGTTGACCAATGTTATAGAATAGGAGACACAGAGACAAACCCACACAAATACAGTTATCTTATACTAGACAAAGGTGCCAAAAATGTACATTGGAGAAAAGATAGCCTCTTCAACAAATGGTACTGGGAGAATCAATATTATTAAAATGGCCATACCACCCAAAGCGCTATACAGATTCAATGCAATCCCAATTAAAATCCAAGAGTCCTTTCTTATACAAACAGAAAAGGCAATCATGAAATTCATTTGGAAAAATAAGAGACCCAGAATAGCCAAAGATATCCTGAGCAAGAAGAGTAAAGCAGGACACATCACAATACCAGACCTTAAACTTTACTACAAAGCTATAGTAACAAAAACGTCATGGTACTGGCACCAAAATAGATATGTAGACCAATGGTACAGAATAGAAGCCACAGAGAGTAATGCACATAAATAAAGCTATCTCATACTAGATAAAGGTGCCAAAAACATTCATTGGAGAAAGGATAGCCTTTTCAACAAATGGTGCTGGGAAAACTGGAAATCCATATGCAGTAAAATGAAACTAAACCCCTATCTATCACCATGCACAAAACTCGACTCAACGTGGGTCAAAGACCTAGGAATTAGACCAGAGACCTTGCGTCTAATTGTGGAGAAAGTAGGTCCAAATCTTCAACATGTTGGATTAAGACCTGAATTCCTTAACAAGACTCCAAAAGCACAAGAAATAAAAGCAAGAATCAATAAATGGGATGGACTTAAACTAAAAAGCTTCTTCTCAGCAAAAGAAACTATCAATGAGGTGAACAGAAAGCCTACATTCTGGGAGCAAATTTTTGCCACACACACATCAGATAGAGCACTGATCTCCAGGATATATAAAGAACTCAAAAAACTTAACACCAAAAAAACAAATAATCCAATCAATAAATGGGCTAAGGAGCTGAATAGAAACCTCTCAGAAGAAGATATACAATCAATAAACAAATACATGAAGAAATGTTCAACGTCTCTAGCCATCAGAGAAATGCAAATCAAAACTACTCTCAGATTTCATCTCACCCCAGTCAGAATGGCAGCTATCCAAAATACCAGCAACAATAAGTGCTGGCGAGGATTTGGTGAAAAAGGCACACTCAAACATTGCTGGTGGGACTGCAAACTGGTGCAACCAATCTGGAAAGCAGTATGGAGATTCCTTCAAAAACTTGGAATGGAGCCATCATTTGATCCAGCTGTTCCACTCCTTGGCCTATACCCTAAAGATTTATAAACAGCATACTACAGTGATGCAGCCACTTTAATGTTTATAGCAGCACAATTCACAATTGCAAAACTGTGGAAGCAACCCAGATGCCCTTCAATATATGAATGGACAAAGAAACTGTGGTACATATACACAAGGGAATATTATTCAGCAATAAAAGAGAATAAAATTATGGCATTTGCAGGTAAATGGATGGAATTGGAGAACATTATGCTAAGTGAAGTAAGCCAATCCCAAAAAAACAAATGCCGAATGTTCTCTCTGATTAGTGGATGCTGATATATAAAGCGGGTGGGAATGGGGAACATAGGAGAAATAGAGGAACTCTGTATGCGGTAGGGGGGAAGGAGGAGGAAGGAAAGGGTATTGGGTATAGTAATGATGGTTGATTGAGATCGTCATCACTACCCTTAGTGCATGTATGAAGACACAAATAGTGTGACTCTATCTGGTTTGCAACCAGAAAAATGGAAAAATTGAGCTCTATCTATGTACTATGACTTGAAACGCATTTAAATAAAATAATTAAATTTTAAAAAAACAAACTAAACAAAACAAAACAAAAAAATAAATGGTGCTGGGAAAACTGGAAATCCATATGCAGCAAATTGAAACTAAACACCTATCTCTCATCATGCACAAAATTCAACTCAAAGTAGATCAAGGATCTATGAATTACAACAGAGACTCTGCAATTAATAGAAGAAGTAGGTCCAAATATTAATAATGTTGGCTTAGGACCTTACTTCCTTAAAAAACTCCTATAGCACAAGAAGTAAAATCAAGAATCAATAAATGGGACGGATTAAAACTAAAAAGCTTCTTCTCAGCAAAAAAAACAATCAATGAGGTGAAACCTACATTCTGGGAACAAATTTTTGCCACAGGCACATCAGATAGAGCACTAATCTCTAGGATATATAAAGAGCTCACAAAACTTAACACCAAAAACCAAACAGCCCAACCAATCAATGGGCTAAGGAACTGAACAGACACTTCTCAGAAGACAAGCAATCAATCAGTAAACATATGAAAAAATGTTCAACATCTCTAGCAATTAGAGAAATGCAAATCAAAACTATTCTAATATTTTATCTCACGCCAGTCAGAATGGCAATTATCAAGAATACAAACAACAATAAGTGTTGGCATGGATATGGGGGAAAAGGCATGCTCATACATTGTTGGTGGGACTTCAAATTGGTACAATCAATCTGCAAAGCTGTATGGAGTTTCCTTAGAAAACTTGGAATGGAACCACTACTTGACCCAGTTATCCCACTCCTTGGTCTATACACAAAGGACTTAAAAACAGCATACTACAGTGACGCAGCCACTTCAATGTTTATAGCAGCTCAATTCACAATAGCTAAACTATGGACCCAATCTAGATGCCCTTCAATAGATGAATGGATAAAGAAACTATGGTATATATACACATTGGAATATTACTCAGCAATAAAAGAGAATAAAATTATGGCATTTGCAGATAAATGGATGGAGTTGGAGAATATCATGCTGAGGGAAGTAAGCCAATCCCAAAAAACCAAAGGCCAAATGTTCTCTCTGATAAGTGGATGCTGATCCATAATGGGGAAAGTGGCATGGGAAGAATGAAGGAAATTTGGTCAAAGGGGAGGGAGTGGGGAGGGGTCATGAGGGCAGGAAATATAGTGGAATGAGATGGGCATCATTGCCCTAGGTACATGTATGACTGCACATATGGTGTGACTCTATATCATGTACAATCAGAGAAATGAAAATTTGTGTTCCATTTGTGTACTATGAATCAAAATTCATTCTGCTATCATGTATACCTAAGTAGAATAAATAATTTTTTAAAAAAGAAAAAAACAAGAGATATGTGCTATTATTATATCATATAAATAATTAAATAAATAAATAATTTTTAAAACCTGAGTAATTTCCCAAGGGAAAGAAACTGATAAAATCTATAGTTGCATAATTATGAAACTTCCCACTGGGGGGAAAATATATATATATGATAAATGGAAAGGGCTGGTGATATATTTCAGTGGTACAAGGCTTATCTACCATGTATAAGGCCTAGCTTTGGTCCCCAGCACTGAAAAAGTAAAAAAGAAATGGAAAGTCATAGTCTAATGTATGAGATATGGGACGACTCTAGAAAAGACTGTCTTTGTTTAAATCGTGTTACTAAAACTTACTGTGATGTAGAGCAAGTTACTTAAACTAGTACTGTTTCTTCAAACATAATTTTTCTTCATATTAAATCAGGTATGGCCTAATTCAAAAAAAAGTGTCCATGACACTTGTTTTCTGTAGGAGAGTCTTTAATTGTGATGTTAAAATTAATCTGAAATATTGAAGACAGAAGAAGCAAAATAACAACAACAACAAAATTGTTGGGAATCAATATATTGCAGGCTGAAGTCTCCATAGATTTTAGGTGGACATCTGGCTGTTTGATAGGCTAGTTCAGGTCTAAAATTCCCTAGCTTAAGAAGTGATCCCAATCCCTGTAAGTCTTCACATTCATCAAAATAAGCATTTTCATGGTCCAACAGGAAAATATCCTATTTAACAAATAATTATTCATTTAAAAACCAGTTTGGCAGCTAATCAGATGTACTGTTTAATTATCACTCCATGTAACCTGAAAGCCAAGATTTAAACATTTTTAAGTCAGAAAGTATGAAAATAATTGCTTTGAATTGTTGGTAACTCTGGCTGTATCTTTACTTTAGCAACACTGAAACAATATCATTTATAAATATATTTAACCTGTATATTTGCATAATCACCAAATATACATATTTTAATATACCAACTTCCTAGCAAAAATATAGAAGTACAATAAACAGTTGGATTTAGCATAAAATGTTTTGTTTTTATACAGCTTTTAACTTTGTTTTCTTCCATAACTACTCTTAAATTTATCTAGAATAGCACATTTGAGATAAAAAATTATTTTAAAAAGCTAAATTAAGACAATGTTTTCCATGGCATTAATTTTTTGCATATTGTCTCTAAAAAACTTAAAAATTTTGTAAATTGCATATTTAGTTAAAATTGCTAGTAGAAAATCTTTCCCCCTATTTACTGAACTTTCAAAATAATGTCTTTTCTTTAAATAAACCATAATTTTCTTGGAAAATATCTTCCTAAGAAGCTCAGTAAGCTAAATTACAATTAAACATAAAGGAAAAATAACAGGGACAAATCATTTACATGTATTTTACTTCTGTGGTTGTATGTCTATTTCATAGCACCCAAATTGTAAAATTCTAGAGTTAGATACCAAAAACTGCATTTAGCTCACTATATCCACTTTATAGATAATACAGTTGAAGTTCAGAGTAGGTACATGAGTAGATGAAGTTCACTCAGCACTTGGCTACAAGAGTAATGGTTTGACTATAAATCCCTGTGTCCAATGCATAAACTCCTGACTTTCTATAATGAAAATAGTATGTCTTAGCCGGGCACTGTGGTGCAAGCCTATAGTCCCAACTATCTGGAAGGCTGAGACAGGAACACAGCAAGGCACAATCACTTGGGGGTGAGGAGATGAAAGAAAGAGAAGAAATAAAGGAAGGAAGAAAAGTGGGGAATGGAATGGAACCAAGGTATGAACTATGCTCATAATACAAGATGTTTGTATGTTCTGTATTCTATGCTCTCTGAATTTTCCTTAATAATTGAACCCACAAACTTCAATTGGTACATGGGTATTTGAAATAAACAATGCCCTGCTAGGTCTTCTTTTTCAAGTATGGTCAAATTTCAGACTCATGAGATGGAATGTATTGGGTGTAAATTCTTCCAAGAGTCCTTTAAGTAGATAGATCTGATCTTTCCCCACATTTTGCCTCCTGCTTGCTGGAATATCTTAGGAAGCTTGGTAAAGCTATATTCTGAGGATATGAGAGCAACAAGGCAGTAAAAGCCCAGAGAGCAAATGACTTTGTGGAACCATCTAGAACTTTCAGTCTGCCTCACGCAAGTCTAAATGTCCCACCTTGAAAGCAAAATCATTCTTAAAATATCATATACTATTATGGAAGTTAAAAGCCTTTTGATTCTGTAAGTCTTCAGCTAAGCTCCAATAATGAAGTCACTTGCATAGCAGCCAAAGAGATTTCATTAATACTTTATAGCAAAGCTTCTCAAGCATTATAGCAACAATGTTGATCTCAGTTTGTAGAGTTCCAAGGAAGGTCCCAGGCAGGCAGAGCTGTCAGACTTGTTTTACATTTATCTTAAGATTCCTTAAAGATACAGAATCATTTTCTGTGTTCTGAATACATTTAGCAAGTTCTACGACTTCATCATATAGTCATATACTTTTAGCAAACACTTATTTCAATCCCTCTCATTTTTAACAAATCATTCATTCCCAGTTAGCCTGAGAAGTGAGAAAAGCTACACACTCATTTCAGAGAAAATAAGTTAGAATGGAAGATCTCTTGTTTTCCAGTTTCTTATAATATAGTATTCTCCTTCAGAAAATGACATTCATTATGTCCACAAAGACATGAAATCATGTAGAACATTTCAGGGAGAATATTAATTTTTAAATTATTATACAAGAAACATATCCAGGAAAGCTGCATAATAAAAATAAGTTGAATGATGGGCCATGCAGATTATGAGAGGTGATGAAATCCATATGAAAGATGAAAGAGCTCAAAATTAGTTTGACAAATAGCCAAAATTAATTTTTATGACTAGCAATAAACTATGGTACATCCATAAATAAAATGGAATAATATGCAGCAATTAAAATAAATTATGTGGATATCATGCAAGCACCAAAAAAATAAAAAGGTTACCTAGGAAAAATGATTAAGTAAAAAGATCAAATTGCAGGAAAAAAAACTATATAATTCAAGTCTATTATCATTTTTCCATAATTCTGAAATATGCAGAACAATGGATTTTCTCCCACTATGTATTTTAGAGACAAAAATTGACCCATCTTTGAACTTCTTTGGCAGGAAATCTTGATTTGAACTTATATGAGATGGCTTGAATTTATTATTTGTTTCCTTTATTGCATATATTCACATAGACTGCTGAAAAATCATCACTGTTGGATAATGGGGAATATTGCAGTCCAAACAGGTATTTCATAAAATATGACATTTCACTATTTTACTTTTCCAAAACCTAAAAAACTTTACTCTAGAAGTATATTTGGCCCCCAGAATTTAAGAGAAATATTGAACAATCAGTTAATACTGACTATTTTCAATGATTTAGGATTACAGGAAATATTTATTGTCAATAGAGGATTCTTCTGTGATCTGCTATGACAATAAACCTGTCACTTATGTTATGGGGTATAAAGTAATAAAGGTTTGAAAACCAAGAAGAACCAATTTTCTAATCATATATTTATTTCTAGAAAATGCTCAGTACTGTACATTATCATTAAATTTTTAAAATATTTTTTCTCAAAGAACTATATTATTCATAGACTTTGGCAATACTCAATTTATTATTATGGTACTGGGTTTAATATCCCAAACTCTAGAACTAAAAAAGGCTCAGTTTGGGATTCCTTTTTTTTTTTAAATTTAGTTGTAAATGGACACAATACCTTTATTTTATTTATTTATTTTTATGTGGTGCTGAGGATCAAACCCAGTGCCTCACATATTCCAGGCAAATACTCTACCACTGAGCCACAGCCACAGGCCCCATTTTGGGATTTTTTTTTGCTATTTTCTTAATTTATAAAAGAGGCAAGTTTTAATCATGTATCTGTTTGCTTTAATCTTGAAAATAGATATAATGTCTGCACCTATCTCACATGAGTATTGTGAGAATGAATTGATCTGATGAGCGTGGCTCAATTAGCCCAATGTCTGCAGGTTCTTAAAATCCTTGGTAAACTTTAATCATCTTTACTATCATCACATTGTTTCTGAAGCTATCTTTTCAATACTAAAACTCTTTTTGTTTGACATTAGACTCTTCTGTCTGAAATGAGTGGTCCTAATAGCTGAGCCATCTCTTCTGCCTGACATATACTCCTGGATCTCATCTCCTGGGAATTTGAGATATGAGCAGGTGGGACAAACCAGAGTCCAAAACAAGTCTCAGTTGGCTTTGTCTCTGATTGTCTCAACAGATTCTTTTATCATCTTTGATTTTCATTTTTAATGGGAAAAGTTTGCTTTTCACCCATTTCTATCATTCAGTTAAATTTCTCTTCAAACCACCTTTCTTCCTTATGCTTTATTCATACTTCATGGTCACATTAACCTTTGACCAATGTGATCAATGTAAGTGATCAATTTGAGGCTTAATCACTAATTTATCCTCTTGAAATGGTTCCTGTTACATCTACTACAGTATTCTAATGTATAAGTCTTTTAATAAATGAATTTTAACTAATATTATGCTATCTAAAACTAATGATATAGTTGGTTTTGAAGTTCTTCTACCTGTTCTATTATTTTGGGATGGGTTCAGTTGGTGTGCTGTTTTGTAAAACACTGTGAGACCTATTTTTGTGATTTGGGGATAAGAATAAAAATAATTACTGGGCATGCTATAAAGCCTAAAGTCACATTTATCTTTTGATTAATTATGAAATTATTACTATACAGTACAAATTTGCTGCATTACAAGGAAGTTTATAAAGCAAAAATAAGAATGATGGGAACAAGAGGAAGAAACACAATTTGACCCTACAAGTCTATTGTTTTAACCCCCTCCCCATTGTCTTAAGGAAAGGATTTGTTTTCAAATTATCAACAAAAGATAAAGATCCTTGGATGTTAGTCTTCCAACCACTTTTTGATGTATTCAAGGTGCTGGTCATAAAATGTTTACTCCATGTGAAATTAATTTTTAAAATTAAAAGACTCATTCTTATTTACTTTAAAGCTAACAAAAGAAGAGTTATTATGAAAATGTTCTAATTGTTCCAAATTACCAGGCTCTGCTATCATGACAGACTGCCGCATGATCATGGCCTCACTCTGAAGAGAGCATGTCACCTGATTTGTGCTCAGTATTAAAATGCAAATATGCATTTCAGTTCCATGATGGCAGCCTAGATGGACACCTCAGTGCTAGTCTCTCCTGGACCTGAGCTTGAAGTAGTGGAAATACTGTCTCTCAGCCAGCTTCTTGACATCATCCTATGGCTCATCATCCTCTGCAGGAATTTCACTCATGCCTGTACACAGGGCCACCAGGCAGCAGCGATTGCCACAAGCAGCGTGACTTCAGCGGTGAGCTGTGGAACACAGCTTCGGCCCAGGGCCACAGCCCAGGGCTTGAGCCCAGGATTCACCCTGGGTGGGCGGGGCTTGCTTCTACATGGGGTACCTGGCTCCAGTGCCCACCCAACCACTCCAGGACCCCAAGCAGTAGCTCCTGTGGACAAACGTCTCCCACGCAGGACCCCTGGCTACTGTTTTTTATGGATCTCCATCTACCAGGGCAGAACTTCCTTCACCAGGGGATGCCAGACAACATCTGGGGACAAACTTTTTCTTCAAAACAGCATACCATGAAACAGAGTCTCCACTGCATCCAAGACCACCAGTGGTCCAGACCTTCACCCTGTTTCAGAAAAAGATGGCTTCTTTGTGTGACCCTCACCTATGACATTTTTCACCCAGCAGGAAAATTCCAGTAAGCAACAGACAACACCACCTACTGGAGGTGAAAGGAAGCAAACTTGTTTATTTACATTGAGACTTTTTATTTTTTTATTTTTTATTCTTATTTTTATTTTATCCTTTACCTTTTTCTCCTAATATTTCTTTTGTTTAATATTTTTGTCTTATTTCTCTACTCTTTTCTTCTTTCCTTTCTTTTTTTTCCCTTTCCTCTTTTCTCTCTTGCTCTTTTCCCACCCTATAATCCCCAATAGTTGTGAAACCAAGTATTTGTTATACAGTAGGATATGGTAGACTGGGAGTTCTGAACAGTATACTAGAGTGGTATTACATACTCTTGTAACTCCCACTTGCATGTTTTATTTTTCTTACTATCATGTATCCTCGCTAGCTCTACTCTCTTTTATTCCTCCTTACTGGTCTTCCCCAACTCTCTTTCACTCTTTCTACTAATAGTCAACTTTTCTTGGATTCCTTTTTCATGCTTTCTAAGATATAATAACTATATCCTCACCTCCTACTACCCTAACATTCTATCCTACACCCCACCCTCAAGTTTCTCTAGCCCACCAACAGAAACTATATACCCTTGTGCAAAACTTTTGTTTACATAATAGATATTAAATGAACTCATAATTGTTGTATATTGTGACTAAACTGTAAACGTATCTAGGAGCTATTAAGAGCTACTTGGTTTGAAACTATACATTATTTGTATTGAGATCAATCAATATTGGTCTCTCCTTTAGAGGAAAGGTATTGAAACCCTGCAGGGAAACTGTAACCCTATAGGAGTAAAAACTGTAACACCTTGGATCAACAGAGCCAGAAGGAAAGACACAAAAACACTATGAAAAAAGAAGGAAAAAAAGTGTCTTAAACAAACCAAGAGACTACATTATTAGAATCCATGGTCAGTGAAGCAGAAGAAATGACAGAACAGGAGTTCAGGATGTACACAATTAAAATGTTCTGTGACGTAAAAAATGATATAAGAGAGCAAGCCCAGTCAGCAAAAGATCATTTTGATAAAGAGATACATAGGCAAATACAGGAAGTAAAAGATCACTTCAATAAGGAGGTAGAGATTCTTAAAAGGAACCAAACAAAAATCTTTGAAATGAAAGAAAAACTAAACCAAACTAAAAACTCAACAGCAAGCATCACCAACAGATTAGATCACTTGGAAGACAGAACCTCAGATACTGAAAACAAAATATTTAACCTTGAGAATAGAGTTGGCCACACGGTGAAGACAGTAAGAAACCATGAACAGAACATCAAAGAACTATGGATATAGTTTTATAACATTAAAACACCAAACTTAAAAATTATTGGGATAGAGGAAGGCATAGAATTCCAAACCAAAGGAATGAGCAATCTATTCAATAAAATAATATCAGAAAACTTTATGAAGAATGAATTGGATAATCAAATACAAGAGGCTTACAGGACACCAAATATACAAAATCACAACAGACCTACACCAAGGCACATAATAATGAAAATGCCTAACATTCAGAATAAGGAGAGAATCTTAAAAGCCACAAGAGAAAGAAATGAGATTACATACAGGGGGAAGCCAATTAGGATCACTACAGACTTCTCAACCCAGACCCTGAGAGCAAGAAGATCATGAAACAGCATATACCAAGCACTAAAAGACAACAGATGCCAACCAAGAATCTTATATCCAGAAAAATTAAGTTTTAGGATTGATGATTAAATAAAAACCTTCCAAGATAAACAAAAATTAAAAGAATTTACAGCAAGAAAGCCAGCACTACAGAACATTCTTGGTAAAATATTCCATGAGGAGGAAATGAAAACCAACAATGGAAACCTGCAAAGGGAGGAGCTACAATAAAGGCCAATCAAAGGAGAAACCCAGTCAACTTAAAAACTAAGAATAAACCAAAATGTCTGAGAATACAAACCATGTCTCCATAATAACATTGAATGTCAATGGCCTAAACTCAGCAAATAAAAGACACAGACTGGCAGATTGGATTAAAAAAAAAAAGACCCAACAATATACTGCCTCCAAGAGACTCATCTCATAGAAAAAGACACTCACAGATGGAAGGTGAAAAGGTGGAAAAAAATTTATCACTCACATGGACTACGTAAACAAGCAGGAGTTTCCATCCTCATTTCAGATAAAGTAGACTTCAAACCAAAGTTAATGAAAAGGGATAAAGAAGGTCATTTCATACTGCTCAAGGGAATCATACATCAACAAGACATAACACTCTTAAATATCTATGCCCCAAACAATGGGGCAGCCATGTTCATCAAAGAAACCCTTCTCAAATTCAAGAACCAAATAGACCCCAACACAATAGTATTGGGTGACTTTAACACAACTCTCTCACCACTGGATAGATCTTCCAAACAAAAACTAAACAAAGAATCTACAAGACTTAATAGAACAATAAATGGTCTAGACTAAATGGATATATATAAAATATATATTCATTATATAAAATATATATATATATATATAATATATATATCCATCCTTCAACAAGCAAATACACTTTTTTCTCAGCAACGCATGGATCCTTCTCCAAAATAGATCATATGCTATGCCACAAAGCAAGTCTTAGTAAATACAAAAAAATAGAGATACTACCCTGCATTCTAGCGGGCCATAATGGAATGAAACTAGAAATTAATAACAGTTTTAAAAAAAGAAGCCATTATAACACCTGGAGACTCAATAATTTGCTATTAAACAATGCATGGGTAACAGAAGACATCAGGGAACAGATTAAAAAAAAATTGGAGGTAAATGGGAACTCTGATTCAACATAACAAAATCTCTGGGACACTATGAAGGCAGTGCTAAGAGGAAAGTTCATTGCATTAAGCTCATATATTCAAAGATGTAAAAGTCAACAAATCAATGACTTGACACTACAACTCAAAGCCCTAGAAAAAGAAGAGCAAAGTAACACCAAAAGAAGTAGAATACAGGAAATAATTAGAATCAGCGCTGAAATCAATGAAATTAACACACAAGAAACAATTCAAAAAATTGATAAAACAAAAAGCTAGTTTTTTGAAAAAATAAACAAAATTGACAAACTCTTAGCCACCCTAACAAAAAGGAGAGAGAAAACCCAAATTAATAAAATTTGTGATGAAAAAGGAAATATCACAAAAAACCCTGCTGAAATACAGAGGATAATCAGAAACTATTTTGAAAACTTATATTCCAGTAAAATAGAAAACCCTGAAGACACTGACAAATTCCTAGAGACATATGACCTACCCAAACTGAACCAGGAGTATATTCATGATTTAAACAGATCAATTACGAGCAAGGAAATAGAAGAGGTCATCAAGCGCCTTCCAACCAAGAAAAGCCCTGGAACAGATGTATTCTCAGCCGAGTTCTACAAGACCTACAAAGAAGAACTAACTCCAATACTCCTCAAATTATTGCATGAAATAGAAAGAGAAGGAACCCTTCCAAACTCATTCTATGAGGCTAGTATCACCTTGATTCCAAAACCAGACAGAGACATGTCAAAAAAGGAAACTTTCAGACCAATAACCCTGATGAATATAGAGGCAAAAATTCTTAATAAAATTTTGGCAAATCACATATAAAAGCATATTTAAAAACTAGTGCACCATGATCAAGTGGGGTTCATTCCAGGGATGCAAGGTTGGTTCAACATATGGAAATCAATAAACATAATACATCACATCAATAGACTTAAAGATAAGAATCACATGATTCTATCAATTGATGCAGAGAAAACATTTGACAAAATACAGCATCCTTTAATGTTCAAAATACTAGAAAAACTAGGGATAGTAGGAACATACCTCAATATTGTTAAAGCAATATATGCTAAGCCTAAGGCCAACATCATCCTAAATGGAGAAAAAATTGGAAGCATTCCCTCTAAAAACCGGAACGAGACAGGGATGCCCTCTCTCACCACTCCAGAGCAATTAGACAGATGAAAGAAATTAAAAGGATACAAATAGGAAAAGAAGAACTCAAACTATCATTATTTGCGGACAGCATGATTCTATACTTAGAGGATCCAAAAATTTAACCAGAAAACTTCTAGAACTGATAAATGAATTCAGCAAAGTTGCAGGATATAAAATCAATATCATAAATCAAATGAATTTCTATACATTAGCAACGAGTCTTCTGAAAAAGAAATTAGGAAAACTACTCCATTCACAATAGCCTCCAAAAAAAATAAAATACTTGGGAATCAATCTAACAAGAGTGGTGAAAGACCCCTACAACAAAAATTACAAGACACTAAAGAAAGAAATTGAAGAAGATCTTAGAAGATGGAAAGACCTCCCATGCTCTTGGATAGGCAGAATCAATATTATTAAAATGGCCATACTACTCAAAGCGCTATACAGATTCAATGCAATCCCAATTAAAATCCAAGAGTCCTTTCTTATACAAATAGAAAAGGCAATCATGAAATTTATTTGGAAAAACAAGAGACCCAGAATAGCCAAAGCAATCCTGAGCAAGAACAGTAAAGCAGGACACATCACAATACCAGACCTTAAACTTTACTACAAAGCTATAGTAACAAAAACGTCATGGTACTGGCACCAAAATAGATATGAGGACCAATGGTACAGAATAGAAGACACAGAGAGTAATGCACAGAAATACAGCTATCTCATACTAGATAAAGGTGCCCAAAACATTCATTGGAGAAATGATAGCCTTTTCAACAAATGGTTCTGGGAAAACTGGAAATCCATATGCAGTAAAATGAAACTTAACTCCTATCTCTCACCATGCACAAAACTCAACTCAAAGTGGGTCAAAGACCTAGGAATTAGACCAGAGACCTTGCGTCTAATTGAGGAGAAAGTAGGTCCAAATCTTCAACATGTTGGATTAGGACCTGAATTCCAATACAAATGGAAGATGCATTACATTTCATAAAAGAATGGATTAGAGGAAATCTTAAGTCAAATTTCTTTAACATTCTAGCATTTTGAGAGCTTATGCAGCAGTTTGGTAGTGAATTTGCACTTAAGATTTAGCAGAAAAAGAATCCCTATTAAAGATGCCTTCTAAGCAATGCCAACCGTCCAAGCTCTCTGTATATCAAGCCTATCTGCATAATGAAGTCAGCATCTATGTCACTGATTCAATTGGTGACTGAGGGAATGAGTTGAGAGAAGCTTAAAAGAGGGATATTAACAAGGGATATTAAAATGATTTTGGAGTGAGTTTAAAGGGCAAGGGATATGAAAAAGGCTTTGGAATTGAATAATGTGATGTCAAACTTAGCACAGGCAATATGGTTTTTCTTTTCCCTATTCACTGTTATGCACTGTTAAAAATTCTTTAATATCCTGTATTCACCTGTAGATTTGGTCATACAGTAATAAACTATAACTCTTTTTAATCTTGGGACATTTGATCCTCTTTTGTAGGATTTACTTAATTATGTCATTTGCTTTATCTATTGATTTACACACTGAGAAAGTTATGGATAGTGTATATACATTTTAACATTAATAATAACAGTGAGAATAGTAAAAATAATACTTGATAATATTTATATATATGCTAAGTTTCAGGGCTCAAGACTTAGTGTGTTCTGTCACAAGATAACACACAGGCCTAAGAAGATAAACAATTAGATCAAGAGATTTACATGAATGGAAAAAAAATCCAAATTGTAGTGTAGTCACTTGAAAGTTGTTCTCAAGCATTCTCAAAATATCACTTCTAATCATGAGGGGTGTATATAGGTGTGTGTGAGCAGGATGGTGATATGTATTAAAAAGGTCTTTCAGTGTATTTATTTTTTCAGCCACATATAAAACTTTCTCAAAGTCTGTCATATTTTTGAACTAGTCTTAATGCCTACTTCATTTGGATCCATAATACTCATGGAATTTTTTTAGATGTAAGCATAAATTAGATATGAGTGACAGAGTGATAAAAATATAGGTGTCTTCTTTGAGCCACATAGATTTGATGATTCTCTGGGTTTGTCCAGTGTATTAAGTTTTAGGCAAGAAGTGGCTACAAAATGTGCAACATATCTTTTTGCAATTCCAGGGAAATGACAGAATGATTGGAAGATGATTTAATTCCATTTTAATACAAATAATATGTTCAAATTATTATAAAGCTATATTGAACAAAGCTAGGAATGGATAGTAATATGTCAGCATCAATTACCATAATGAAGCAGTTTTCTAAGGAATATTTCAAGATACTGTGTCTGCCTTTTAGAAGAAAGCAAGCAATATAGAAGATTTGATTTAAGCAATCCCTTCAAGGGAATATTTAGGAAGGGATTCTTAAAGTAATTCTCAACTTATAAGACATGGATACGGAAATAGTAATAAAATACTTTGAATATGGAAGTGGAAATTTCCAAAGATAGAATCAAAATCATAAAACAATATAATGGAGAATGTTCAACCACTACATACTAGCTTTAACAAAGGCATTCAATAATTTAAAAAAAAAGATGACAGAAACAGGGAGGACAGATTTTTCCTATGTTTTCTTATATTTATGTTGCAGAGAATCCATCCAAACAAAAAGGGCTTCTCAGGTTATTTTGATAAGTAGTGTGATTTGAGAGAAAATATTCAATGTTATCGATCATTGTTCCAATAGTTATTCCAAGCAACCTCAGGCCAGAACAATACTCTAGACACATATACATTAAAAATATTTCAAATTATATCCTTAGTTAATAACTTAATAATGTTCAATGTCATATTATGAGAAGTTCTAGTATAATAAAATAAAATCCATGCAACTATATCTAATCTGCATTTTCTCAAATATATTTGATCACAGAAATTGTGCTGATATAGTCTAAATACATTCAGAAATAATTGAGGCTTATAGAGAGGTTCATATAAGAATAAAATTATATTTTTAGAAAGGTTATGCACCTAGTTGCCTGATATACCAGTGAGACCTTTGGACTAATGGCTGCAAGTAGTTTTTTGTTTTTTTGTTTTTTTGGTTTTTTTTGGTACTGGGAATTGAACTCAGGGGCACTCGACCACTGAGCCACATTCCCAGCCCTATTTTGTGTTTTATGTAGAGGCAGGGTCTCACTGAGTTGCTTAGTACCTCGCTGTTGCAGAGGCTGGCTTTGAACTCACGATTCTCCTGTCTCAGCCTCCCTGTTTTGAGACATCTTATAAGACCACAAAGATCCCCTACAAATTTGTTCATACTAATCCATTATCTAAAGAAGCTCTTTTAAAATGGACTGATGAAATTTCTGGAGACCAATGTTGTTCTCAAAGTGTAGGCAGGCCTAGTCTTAACTATGACTATGACATGGGAACTTATTGCTTTTGTCCAAGAAAAATTATACCACATGGAATTAAACAAGCCAGGAAGACTTGATTCAAAATTATTGTAATAGGGGAGAGCTTGAACTCAACTCCTCTGAAACAAAATAAGCATTTTTAAGCACTGAGGTGAACTAGTTGGAAAGTACTGAAGAACTTTAATGGGAAGTTTAATTAATGGGAAGTTTGATCAATGGGATAAGATATCATATTTTGCTAATTGACTCTTCCTGAGAGTAAGGCTCCTCAGCTCCTACAAAGACTGGGAAATGTGGATACTCACTTGCCTGGAGATTACTTTTCAAGACTCATATTTCCCAGGATTTTGAAAAAGATATTACTTGACAGTTAAACTAGCCAGAGACTGGAACAAGATTTATGTTTCAAAGGAGCCGAGAAAGAATTTATTATTCCAAGTTTTCCAAAGTGAGAGGCTATAAGAAATTCAAGTTCAGGGGACTCCTCAAGAAGAAATCTGTCTAAAGTTTCGTCAAATGAGGTGAAATGTTAAGGCTGTTGTGGTCACTTTCTGTTGCACAGAGTGAAACTGGCCATGACTGAGTCTGATGGTGGGTAGGTGGGGTGGGGGTGTTAGCCCCTGTTAGTAGCTACCTGGGGTCCTCACTGCACAGGGTGTCAGGTAGAGTGACAACAGTAGGTTCAACACCAGACATGTTATTAGCAACTGCACCTTCATTTCATTTTGTGTATACATGGAATATGGAATACTTTTGACCCATTCCCATGCCAATATGTAATTTATTATTGTAGAATGATAGATATAATTCTTAAAAAAAACATGTAAAATTTGTATCCTGAAATATACTAAATAATTCTATTCCCACTGCCCTCAGATGATTTCTAATAGAATTAAGAATTGCCAAGAATACTATCACCAATATCATGGCTTAAGCAATGCTCACAATTATTTGGAAAAATAAATGATAAGGATAGTTTGAAAATTGTTTGAAGAAATTATCAAATAGGAAGAAGTTGACTAATAGAACCATGAGTTGAAATTCAACATGAGGATTTACTTAAAGCAAGTTAGTAATCTATGAAATAATTATTCAGCTTTGAATCCCCACTGCACACCAAAAAGAACTCCCCTTAATCTTTTGCCATAGTGGATAGAAAAATATAGATGTATACAGCTTATTCAGTTTTAAATTAATCTTTTAAAATTTGTTAAAGATGCTGAAATTTTAACTGTGAAAAATAAAATAAAAGCTGGGCATGGTGGTATACACCTGTATTCCCAGCAATTTAGAAGGCTGAGGCAGGAGGATTCCAAGTTCAAAGCCAGCCGTAGCAATTTAGCAAGGCCCTAAGCAACTTAACCAGACCCTGTCTCAAAATTAAAAAAATAAAAAAGGGTAGAGTGTGTGTGGCTCAGTGGTAGAGCACCCTTGGATTCAATCTCTAGTACCAAAAGAAATAATAAAATAAAATAATAAGATATGAAGAATCATCTGAGAGATGAGGGGTAAATATTCAAATTCATTCTGTTTTATATCAACTCATTCATTGTAAGAAGAGCTATGGATGTTTGAATTAGAATTAGATTGATATCCTTTAAAAAATGTAGTCCTTACAAAGACAGAGACCATATAAAAATTTCCAATTTATTTTACACAAGAAATATTCCTGCACTGTAAATACTAACAAAATAAGAGAAAATGTTTCACTTTCCTAAGCCAAATGATATCTATGTAATGCTGCAGCCTGCCAGGGTGGTTTAGTGTGTTCTTTTGCTCACTTGGGAAATCTGCTATTTCAATTCTTTAGGGGTTTTCAGAGGGTACATATACTGGTGTACAAAATGATGCACATGCTAGGTATTGAAATATAATAAAAAATAAGCTGTCATTTTCAACTTGCCTAAGATATTGTTGTTACTCTAAAAAAAAAACCTAGATTTAAGAACAGGACAGTTAAAATGAGAAAAAGGCTAGATTTCAAAAACTAATACAAGAAGTAATAACAGGAATGAAATTTCTAATAAATGGAGTTGTTGAGTGTGAACCTGTATGACTCTTTGTAAAAGTCATTTAAACCTTTAATGGGGATATAGAAGAGGTGGTGGCAACAATAACTAACATTTTTGAGCACTTTGTGTGTGCCAGCCTCTATTCAAAGTGCTTTATACATCTCAGATAATCTTCGTAACATTCTCTTAAGGGGAATGATGTCAGAATAATGTATTGACTATCTACTATGAGACAGTCTTTGTAATAATTGTTTTACATGTTATACATAATTCTCATAACATCACTCATGACAATTGGATTATTATTTTCATAATGAAGAAACTGAGGCATAGAGAAATTCAGTAATTTACTCATCTATATATGTAAACTATGATTGGATCCAAATTATATTTAGATTATATAATTTCCAAGTTTGAGATCTTCATCACCCACTACACCAATAGTCTGAGTTCTTTTTATTCCTTTTTCCCTCATTTAAAAAATTATTTAGACATGTTCATTGAATAATCTGACGTGTGGCATATAATTACTGAGGGCCTAATATCTGTCCTCTGCAGAAATGCAAACTACCTTTACTCTAACAGGCTTGGAGAATTCTGCCTTAAAAGAAACATTACTAATTTCGTTTTACCCAACGTTTCAATCTTTATTTTTCCAAGGGTATCATTTTGTTTACATTACCCATTAGTAATATAGAAAATAGGAAATAGAGAATGAAGTACTTGTTTAATGAACAAGATGACTCAGTAACACCTTTAGACCAGGCAAGGGTACTTGGGCCTTATGCCCTGTGGGCTCTTGAGAGTGCCTCCTTCAACGTGTTTAAGTCTGCTCTGGTGCCTGGGTCCAGCTGGGGCTGACAGTGTTGTCTGTGCAGAGATAGCACCAGTATGGACCCTGTTCTCTGTTTCTCCCATTCAAGGTCTTCTTTAAACCATTACATCTCTAGCCATAAGTCATGCTGACAAATGTTCTGAGCAGCCCTAGAACTTGTTCCAGGACCAAGTTGATAACCAAGATACAGAAGAGTAGCCTAGTGAGTGAGTCCATTTTATTTTATTATTATTATTATTTATTTTATTTATTTATTTTTTGGTGGTATAACGTGAGACTGAGCTTCCAGAATGGTTCTGACATGCTTATTGTGTGGATGCTCACATCTAATATAGTGTGAGTTCAGGATTCTGGGCTGTGCAGGTCCTCAGCTGACCCTTGGACCTGGCATGTGTGTAGAGGTTGGGTGTCAGCTCTTGCCTATTTGTGTTCTGAACAATTTCTCCTCCAATTTGTAGTACCCCAAAGCAATGAAGGTGATGTAGGTGCCCTGCTTCCTAAGTATTTGGGACAGTCAATTCAATTCCTTGGCAGTCTATGCGTCATATATGAGAAAATTCTACAGGACTTTCTTATCTATCTGTTCTGAGGAACTTTAAGACTGCTCTTTGGACCAAGCATCTTTTTAGACCTATGTATATACTTATGCCTGATCAAGGTAGTGATGGTGAGCTCTCCTAGATCACTGTCAAGCCCTAGTAGAAAAGATAAGATGGAATTTGTGTAAATGAGCTTGCTCCTCTGGCTCAGACTCTGGAAACTTCGCCCATGTTTTATGCCGGTGGCCATTTTTGGAAGGCAGCAGTGCCATCAGCATCATAAAAGATCATGTTGTAGGGCTGTAGCCCTGTGGCCTGAGAGCTGAACTGGGGACATTTCCGGCAGATGTGTTCTACATTCATAGTATAAAATTCCCAAGAGTAAATTTGACATGATTAGAAAACAAATCATTCACATTCTCTTTCACATGGTATGTAAAACACGAGTTTGTGTTCAGCATCAACAAAGCACAGTAGCAAACATGAGTTATAAGAGCTTTTGTCTGTAAATTATTCAAATTGCATCTGGTCTATGGTTAGACTCTTCCAGGAGCTGCTTGTTTGTGATCCTTGTAATCTAAACACTTGCCCCACTTCTACTAGGCTGCTGGTCACACTTCATTTATAAACAAAGCACCCACCCACGCTCTTCATCATAGCACTCTGAGACTGCATTGAGTATACCTGTTTTCATCCTTTTAATCTAGATGAATTCTTAATAATTTCATCTTTATAATATGAATCTCTAAGAGAGTCCTTGGCAAAACAAAATTTCAAATATGTTTTTCTCTTTGTTTAATAACAAATGTGATTTCAACTTTTCCATGGTGTTGCACCAAATGATTCACTCGAGTTAACCACATGAATGAGAAGGATCCCTAGACTGAGAATCAGATCTGATCAAAGGAAGAGAGAGAGGTAAGGCAGATTTCAGTTTTCTGTTAATAACCAAGCTAGTGTTACTGTACAAAAATTACTTAGAAATTTTCAAGAGAGGAAGCTATGTGCTAATTGATATTTAGAAACTATGGGATGCTGCCATAAACTTGAATCATCTCATGCATTCTTTCTTTCCTGAAATAATAATGCTCCAATAAGTCCACAGAATTTGATGTCTCCCAAGTTGTTCAATGTACTACCAGAGAGTTGCTTTGACACTGAGAATATATGGTTTATTGGAAACATTCAGTCATTTTTGCTTTACCTCACTTTACGCTATTTAGATAATAGACCATAAATAAGGGATAACAGTGACAATGATATCTAATACATTAAAGCCTGTTTCTTAAGGGATAGTCATTACTAAAATCAGTGGCCAGTCATTACTAAAATCTTCACGAGGTGTTTCACTTAATTCTCATGACAATATCTACAAAATGAATTGTGTTCTACCAAGAGCCAGATGTCAAGACCTTAATCCCCAATATGACGACCTTTGGACATAGATTTTTGGGGATGTAATTAAAGTTAGATGAAGTTTTATAAGATTTATAAGAAGAGGAAGAGGAGAGAGAAAGTGAGTGTTTTTTCTCTACTATATGAGGAAGTAGTAAAAAGGAAGCCTCCTGCATGTCAGAAGCAGGTCCTCACCAGGACTAAAATCAGTTTGGCACTTTGATCTTGAAATTCCCACACCACCCTCATTTTAGGAAATAAATATATTTTATTATAACAACTCCAGCAGTCTAGTGCAACAAGCTTGGCAGGCAGTGCTGGTATAATTCCTATTAATAAGGATACAGAACTTCAGCACTGTAAGTGGCCCTGCTGATTAAGGACCTGGCAACTCAACCCTTGGTGTTTGGCACTTCATTCTTGGAAACTGAAGCCCGAGAGTCAAAGCTCTTTCTCAATCTTTGTGAGCTTTATCAGTTCTTATAAATTTTCTGAACCTCATGTTTCTCATTAGCAAGAAAAGAAGTATATTATCTACGTTCCAACTTTGCATGCAAGTCAAATGAGGTCTGAAATGGAATAGCTTTATAAACTTTAAAGCACTGTACAGGCTCAAATGTTACTATTAATACCATATTAAACCTCCTTCAACCTCTCATAGCTTTCTGGAAAAGTTTTAGGCCCATTACATACATATTCTTCAGTTATTTTCTAAGTAAAAACTATAATAAGGGTATATGTTGGAAATTTTTTTCTGATCATTACATAGAATGTGAGTTTTCAGAATATAAGTCTATAGCAATCTCCTTCTTTTTCCCCATGTGATAATACCCTCCTTTTGGCTAGCTTAACCTCTTTCATAATAGAACTAGGACACATCTATTCAATTAAAGATAAATAACAGAATCTTTAAATTTGTACAGCAGGGTAATTTAAGAAACCATTTAAATATTAATGTGAGATTTTTAGAAAAAATAAAGAGTTATAAATTGCTTCTTATACTTTTCCAAACCTGCAAAGCTTTAAAAAGTCATTACTGTGGAATAAGATGCAAAGTGCTTACAGTTAAAAACCATGCATTTTTAGGATCTCATGTGTACAGGAAAATATTCTCTAATTGTCTAAAATAATACTTACAATAATTACATATATATAATTGTAATAGTTAACAGAGGATTACTGTTGTGTTGAATGATGTATGATGCATTTGAATTTTATTATGTCATTCAATAGCCACAATAACCTATCATTTTAGATGTCATAATTCCCATTGTAGTAATTAAGAAAGATAAAAAGAGAAGTTACTGACTTTTCCAAGCTCACAAACCTATTCAGTGTTTTACTCTAAAATCAATATTTATTTTATAGACATTGCATGATTACCTAGTTTACCCTATTGAATAGTAATACAGTACTATAGTATATAATAAAGCATACTATAAAGTGTAATCATAATTGCAATTTAATTTATATCATTGTCTAATGCTTCCTAGGGGCAAGAAAAGTCAGTACTCTGGTTTGCTAATACATTAGACATCACTAATATCCTAAAATACTTCTCTCATGTTCTTTCACTATAGAATGTATAAGAGGAATATTCACTTTCTCAGGCTCTTCTGCAGCTAAGTTTGAAGTTGGCACAGTTCTAGTCACTGAAATGTGGGCACAGATTTGCTGGAAGCAAATGGGGGTGGTATTTTTTTCCCTATATACACAAATCAAGTTGTTAACAATCCTCTGCCATCCATGTCTTCTAACCGCAAATTGTGATATGATGCTTAGAACTGAGATAGCCATGCTATAACTTCACTTTCTACAAGGCAGAGAAAAGCCACAAGGATTCATTGGCTTTCCTTGATGAAATGTATCTCTCTACATTCTTAAATTAAAAACATACACTCTTGTTGATCAAATCTGCTCTTAATTGAGGAAACATGATGATTGATGCTGAAAATGCTTCTGGGCGATTTATGCAAGCATGGAAAATACTGTGCTCTGGGAATACTATTTTGTGAGGAAGCATTGCAATATATATTTGCAAAAGGAATTGGAAATTTTATACTAGGTAAACACTAACTGAATAAATACTATATACTGGATACTGTTTTAGGAACCATAGAGTTTTCAAAATTAAATAAGATATGGTCTTTGCATTCAAAATTCTTACAACATGTTAAGGATTTGATTATGATACAGATCTATATCATCATGTTACCTCAATTAGACAATGGTATAGCCCCTAGAGAGTAATTTTCTCTTCCCTGAATTCATTCACCTTAATTTTAATGAAAATATTGTATTTCCCATGAGGAGCTATTATTCTGAGGTAGATTGGGTCTCTGAACCCAATTCTTTTTCCTTCATTGTAGTCATGCCCTTGAAGGTCCCCAAGAGTGATAGTGGATGATGTTCCTGCACCTTGCTTCTGGCCTCTGCCATTTGGCCTCCTTTGGTCTATCTGTGTTCTTATGTTAAGTGCCATACAAAGAGAAGAGGGAAATGATGTTCAACAGTGAGAATTGCTCTCTTGAACCTGAGACTTACCTCATTAGCTTACTTTTCGCAGAAGGATGAGAATTATGGGCAGCAGAGCTAGCCTAAAGAAGCAGATCTAGAGCACATGCTTGGAATGCACAGGGCCCTGGGTTCAGTCCCCAGTATTGACAAGAAAAGAAAAAAAAAGAAACAGCAACAGCAACATCATCAACCTTGTCAATATAAACTGAATATTGTAGATTATGAGGGACTCATGTTTATGATTTTATCATTAGGAAACTAGGCAGTAAGAGCTGCTTTATACAGTCATCCACCCCCTGCCCATACTTTGAATAAAACTAGTAATACCATAATCTCTTCATCTAGATTTGTCTCATCAGCACACTTATTTCTCTCCACTTTTCTCTTTACTGATTCATTAACAAATTAGCTTATCACCATACCCAAATCTTTCAAATTAATTCAATAGTATTTTGTAATTATTAGGAGCAATAATTTCTCTTCCACTAGACTTCCTAGCTTTGAGAATTGTATGAACTTGTAATTGCTGGGAATTCAATGTGGGCAGTGCAAATTAATTAGAATGAAGTAAACATTAAGAAAAACAAGATTAAAAGAAAAGAAGAAATTGAATCCTGGTTGACTATGCTAAAATTTCTAGATCCGGTTTCCCTTGGATATTTTATTACTGCATGTCAACACATTTCATTTCTTACTTAAATCATGTTGAGTTAGGCTTATGTCGCTTGCTATAAATAAAAAGAGTCCCCAGAACCTTCAAGAATGACCATAGAATAGGAAAAATTAATATTTTAAAATATATATCAATAATATATGTCTAAAGAGAAGATTTTAAACAAAGATAAAATATTCAGCAACGGGGCATAGGAAAAATTTATATCCTAGTGAGAAAAAAAATAAATGAAAAAATTGAAGTTTATACTAAAACCAGTGAACAATTTGGCTTGATTAAAGTATGAAAGGGGTTTAAAATGAAGAAATGAGAGATAAGTTGTACAATATTTTAGAATTGTATTGGTCAAAGTATTGGAAGCCCAAATAAAGAGTTTGTGTTCATTATACATTGAAAATCTCAGGGTTACAACTTGGTAGAATTTATTTACTTGCTAGAATTTATGGAATGGGAAAAAGGTAGGTAAGGAGAACAATGGCTAGATAAGTGTTTCTTGTGTGTCCTGTCTTTCACAGAGAATTTGGCCCACACTTGAAGCATGATAAAATGTTTTGAATATTATGTTGAGTAGGAGGCTTCTGGAAATTGTAAATGATAGGTAGACTAAAGGACATGGAAAGAAAATCAACATTCAGGGAATAGATGTAAGATTTTAATATATTTAACAGCATTTAATATCTGAATGGACCTGAGAGCTCTGGGGGAATTTAGATTCAATATGGTGTGGGAAAATTCACTTTGCTGATGTTGGAAACAGAATTTCTGATATGAAAAGAAATTTGATTTGATCAAAAAGCTGATAAGTTTTCTTTAGTTTACCATAAATAATTTTCTCCCTAGATAGACATATGGTTTTTGCAGATTTATAGTTGGAATTTTTGGCAGGCCAAAGTTGATTTTGTTTTCTGGTGCAGAAACATTTTTCTCTTTTTATTTTTCCTTCTAAATCAGTGAAAAATAGTATCAATATGCAGTCCATCTCAAGTTGTTGTTGAAGTGGATTGGAAAGAAGATTTTTGAATGATATGTGAAAATTATTTGATATCCTTGGAAAATTTTAACTACATATTTCAGGAAGGAACCTTCCACCTCCAATGTTACTTTGATTATCAAAATCATTAACAAGTATTTGTTTTCCAAGAACAAGAGACTATATTTTGTTATGCACTAAAGCAACACTTGAAATTCACATAGCTGGCATAAAAAGAAAGGATTTGGTGATTTTATAATATTTCTCTAGCCAGAAGCCTATAATTTTCTTTCTGACATTTATATATTTCTTTTGTCTTAATATTCAGAATGAGAGCAAATGTATTTAATGGAATTCATACTTCACATATTTGTGAAGTATTTGACACTTTCTGCAGCCTGGATTCTACCACTTTAGGAATTAAAAACTCCCTTGTTTTTTTGGCCATTCTAGAATGACATATTGTCAATATTTGGTAAATTAACCCTAAAGAAAATACACAGGTGCTCTATTAGGAATTATGATTGATAATTACCTAGACATTTTAAGCTGATTTTCTAAATATAGAATCAACAGATAAAATCATTGTCCCTACAAGCCATAGTTCACCCCTCACCTCTAATTTGTTACCTAAAAAGAACTTACTAAGTGTGCCAAGCTGTAATGAGACTATAGAGTTCTTAAATTCTACCTAAAAACTGGTATAGAGGGGCTGGGATTGTAGCTCAGCGGTAGAGCGCTTGCCTCGCATGCGTGGGGCCCTGGGTTCAATCCTCAGCACCACATACAAAGCAATAAAAAATAAAGACATTGTGTCCATCTACAACTAAAAAAAAAATATTTAAAAAAAAAACAAAACTGGTATAGATCATAGTCATAGAGGAAGCTATAACATTAGTAAGCCTGCTGATATACAATTCATTCAGGGACCAATTTATCAAAAGACAAATATTTATCTCATTTTAAAGGAAAATAAAGCAAGCATATTAGTTCAACCCAAACTAATTTGTTCTAAGCTAGCCTCCCTGCACTTGTGTGATAAATTTGGCATAAAGAAGCTTCTGTACATAGTACCCTGGTCAAACAAATTTTAACCTAACCTAAGAGTATGTCTTCCTATCTTAGCAACTGAGAACCCAATTTTCACTATTAATTAAAGTGAAATCTACCCTCTTTAGCAGTATTTGTAATGCTACCATCACAGATGTGTATGTTTACAAGATTAACTTCACTATCACCCAGAGAGTGATAGAGACTACTTTTTTGGGTTTAGTCCAAAACTGTAGTCTCTATCACTCTCTTGTTATATATATTTAGCATCATCTTTGGATATAAATATGAAAATTCCACTAATATGCTACTGTCAGAATCCCTAGAAGTATAGTCCAAGCAGGAATAATGTTTAAAAGTTTTGCTACTAATTTGGCTGCACAATTCAGATAAGGAACCATTAGCTTATTCAAAATCAGTATCACACATGAATTCTTGAAAAAGTAATACTTTTTGTCCTTATTTCTTTTTTTTTCATTTTTGCTGTGGTAAAATAAACATATGCAATATTTCTACTGAAACCATTTTTAAGTATATACTTCAGTTTCAATCTTAAGTACAGTCTTGCTTATCTATGACTATTACCACCATCTATCTCCTGAACTATTTTCATCTCACAAAAGTGAAACTCTACACCCATTGAACAATAATTCTTTATCTCCTCACTACCCTCACCTGCCATGTCTGTAAACCACCATTAAGTTTTCTGTTGCTATGATTTGGCTATTCTAATTAAATCAGTAGAATCATACAACTGTCTTTATGTGGCCAACTTATTTCACTAGTATAATGTCAGTGTTCATCCACTGTACATCAGAATTTCCTTCCTTTGAAAGGCAGCATAATCTATCATATCCTCATGCAATACTTTGCTTATCCATTTATCCATTGATGAACCTAGTGTTACTTCCACATTTTAGCTGTCATAAAAAAATGCTGCTGTGAACATAGGTATACAAATATATCTACAAGACCCAACTTTCAATGCTTTTGTCTATATAAACAAAAAAGGAAAAGCTAGCACATGTAGTAACTCTATTCTTAATTGTTTTAGGAACTGGCATAATATCTTTGATAGCAACTTCATATTTTGCATTCCCACCGAATATACATAGGGTTCATTTTCCCTGTATCCTTATCAACACTTTTCGATTTTTGCTTCTTATATTTTAATGGTTATTGTTAGGTACGTAGATGTTTACAACTTTTATATTTATCTTGCTGCATTGAATCTTTTATCAATATATGATGTCTTTCTTTGTGTCTGATATTGATATATCTGTTCTTGTTCTCTTTTTCTTGTAACACATTTATAACCTATTTGCGAATTTAGACATAATATTAATCTCTTGTCGAGAATATAAAGTTGTATTCGATTTTTTACTGTTATGCTAATTTCTATCTTTTGATTAGATAGTTTAATCCTTTTTATTTAAAGTAATTACTGAAAAGAAAGAATTTACATCTCTGGATTTCTAAATATTTTCTATGTATATTCCTTATAGCCATTTATCCTTCATGTCTTACACTGCTTTTTTCTTTTGTGTTAAAGTTTTATAGCGAAGTACTTAAATACCTTTTGTGCTCATACTTCTGCTATTCTCTTCAGCTTTTTTTTTTTTTTCCTTGTGGTACTGGAGACTGAGCCTAGGAATGCTCTACCACTAAGCTATAACTCCATTCCTTTATATAATTTTTGTTGAGACATGGGTTTGTTAAGCTCCTGAGGCTGGCCTTGAACTTGTGATTTTCCTGCCTTAGCCTCCCAAGTCACTGGAATTTCAGTTGTGTAAGCTTTCTGTAGCATGCATGCTCCTGGAACACACTCAGAACCAGTTGTCATGCAACTACAGGGTGGGAATTAATAGTTACTACTGTGCTAGAAACTGAAATTGCCCAAAATACATCACAATTTATCAACCCTGACTTCAATAAACTCCATAGTTGCAAAAAGCTGTATCAGAATGATTCTACCAGTGCAATTGGTGGCTAGGTGCAGAGATAGATTTCTAGTGCTTGCTGCTCTGGCCATCTTCTCAGAATCTCTAATTCCTTCATTCAGATGAAATCCTTAACTGGGTCATTCATCTAGGGATTAAGTTGATTTATCATCAAAAGTCCCTCTGGATGGCCTCTCCCAGCTATCATTGGTTTCTATCTCATTAGCATGTACTCTTAAAAAATGAGTTAGTGTGATTTAGTCTAATTTTCTAACCTCCAGATCAATTTGAAACTCTTTCTTAGCAACATATTTCTTATGTATGTTACATGTGTAAGTCATAAAATAACTTCTATCAGATATAGCCAGTGACACACTGAGTTTATTTTGTTGTTCTTGTAATTGTTCTTTTGTCTTCTTGACGCTGGCAATCAAATCTAGGGCCTTTCATGTACTCTCCCACTGAGCTACATTCACAAACCCCAAACTGAATCTTTCTATCTAAATACTAGAATAAAATAACACACTCAGTTGCTTATTCAAACAAATTCATTGGTTCTGAATAAGCAATTTAAATTAATTTGAGTACATTAGGTAAGTCCTAATGTACTTTTAAAAGAGGTTTAGCTCCTCTGGGATATATGGATAAGTTACTTTTGATTAGCATCTGCCCTTACACCTGAATTTTTTAAAGGTCTATAGTTCTCCCAAGAGTATGCTTAAATATTTTCAAGAAGTGTTATCAACAAGGTGTTTATAAGCAGTCATTTTGAAGGACTGTGTTGCAACTTTTTATAAATTAACTTTTAATGCAGCACTTTTTAAGTATTTTTGAAAGCATTTTGCCTGGGGAAGTTTTCTGTATGGGAAAGCATTTGAAATTATAATATGTATTTCAGATGTTTTTCCCTCAAATATTTCACCCATTAAATTCAGCAATGCTATGCCTATATTTTACCACTGTGTGAGTTTTCACATCTCAAAACTTTGATTGTAATTTTTTTCTTGAAACAATAACATCATAATGAATAGCTTGGAAAATAGTTTATAAGTACATGATGATTATAGTGCTCCATAATAAAACATAGATAAACAGACCTAATATTAGAGCAATTTAATATAAATTCCTAAATATATAAAAATATTTAAGTACATACATGTGCTCATGTATGTATATATGTGACTAAAACATCTAACTATATATTCATAAATTACTAATATATCAATATAGCAATATTATTCTATAACTTATACATATAGTGGTGCTCCATGTGGTAATGTTCTATATATAATGTTCTATATATGTTCTATATAAATATTCATATGTCACAATATTTCTAAATCCAGAAAACTGTCTTGGAGTTTTTCATTCCCCTGTCAGACATAAACAATGAAAGTGATTCAGATCTGTTGCCCTTCCTGACCTCTTGATGTTAGAAAGAATCATTGCTATTAATCAGGATCTGCTCTTTCTGATTTAGGTCCTCTGGGTTGAGGAGCCAGAAATTTTGGTAATAATCACTCCTGGAGATTCTGTCATTTTGATAATTTGGAAATTTAAACAATGAATACTAGTTGCTTGGTAAAGTTTTCTGAGATATTTGTTTTATGGAATAAGAAACAATGACAAATCCCTTTGACTCCAGGAGAGTAAATATTATTATGAGGTTAATACTCACATTTCTATGTGTATCAAATTAAACCATTGATAAAAATGAGAAATTGTTTTGAAAACAAAAGCAAGAAAAAAATGCTGAAATCTCTATTCCTTCTCCACAGAGCTCACTCAGAACAGAATAGGCCTCCCCTAGGAATACTTTGAAATGACAAGTTTTGGAAATGCTAAAATAAACCATTTTCAACATTTATTTTAGTCTCTTTTCTAGTGTATTGTAAATTTCATACAAGTTTCTTCAAATAAATTCCCAAATGAACCACCAATCAAAAGAAGATAGAAATTTCATCAGTTTGTATGTGAAATAATGGATTATTTTACCTCTACTTTAAGCCATTTTATTTAAAATTCGAAAACAAATTTTACCTTTGCAAATGCCTAATCAGAAGTGTATGGGGAAAGCTGGAATATAAAAGATGGCGTGTTTTTAGATGAGAATCAGTGTGAAGTTAAAAATAAATACAGAGCTTGTTAAATCAAGTGGCGGAAAGTATAGGCTGGGAATAGGCTCACAGAGATAAAGTGATATTTGAGGAACTCTGAACTCTGACTAAATGCAGATGTGCAGCAGAAGACAATCCGCAGAGGGAGAAAAATGAAATCCCATGATTAACACGGGGAAGGAAAAGAGACCAACAACAAGCCTGAAAACCTTAAATGGGTGAACAGCCATTGAAAGTGTAAAGGATTTTTATTATCTGAGTTGGTCTTTGAAAAATATTTGTTTTAACCAAGAGCAACATTATGTAGGAGAAATTGTATTAGTATATGAACAGAAAGACCATACCTTTAATCATTTATTTGATTAATTATTCACCCAATAAACTCGTACTAAGTATTTAAAAAGCACCAATCACTGTGTGTAATGTGTTCCAAACAAAACTGAACAAAGATAGTGTTTATGCACAAGGAACACATAGACATATAAACAGAAAATTATGATGCATGGTTTATAGGCAGGGATAAAAAATGTGTGGACAATTAAGAAACTAGAAAATGTATGAGGTGGGTGTGCATGGACTTAGAAATATTTACAGGAGGAAGTAGACTGAGCTTTTCTTACCATATGATCTGGCAGCTACTCTCCTAGGTATTTAACCAATTGAGTTGAAAACAGTGATAAAATATAGGCATTAACACAAAACATGCACAACAACGTTTATATCATTTTTATTCATCATCTCCTAAATTTGGATGCAACCAAGGTCTTTTACGGTTGAATGGATAAACAATGCGTGATGGTTAATTTTACGTGTCAATCTGGCGAGGCCATAGTACTGACATATTTTGTCAAACATTATTCTAGATGTTTCTGTGATGGTATTTTTTTTTAAAAGATGACGTTCACATTTAAATCATTGGATTTTGACTACCACATATTAACCCCCTTAAAGACCATATCTTTAACATGAATGGGCTTTGTATAATATTTTGAAGGCCTTACTAGGAAAATTATGACCTTGCTTTAGGAAGAGAAAATTCTGCTAGCAGGAGGCTTTCAGACTCAAACTGCAATTGTCCTTGAGTCTCCATCTTCTAAATCTACTACATATTAATCAGTCTGCATGATCTCAGCAGCCAATTCCTTAAAAACTAACCTCTATCTGTCACTTCTCTGTCTCTGTCTCTGTCTCTGTCTCTGTCTCTTTCTCTTTCTCATACATCCACACACACACACACACATGCACACACACACACACACACACACACACACATCTCCTCTTGGTCCTGGACAATCTGACTCACATACAGTGGTACATCTGTATAATATATATATTCATTGAGAAATATATTCATTATATATTTCTCAATATATTCATTGAGAATATATTCACTGTATATATATTCATTGAATATATTCATTGAGAAAAAAAGAAGTGAGAAATCCATGAAGAACCTCCAATATGTGTTTAATGAAAGAAACCAGTCTAAAGAGGCTACATACCATAGGACCTCAACTATATGATGATCTGGGAAAGGAGAACCTGTGAGGACAGTAAATGATGTAGTTGTCAGGGATTTCTGAAGAGAGACAGAGAAATAGGTGAAGCACAGGGATGTTTATGATGGTGGAAATATTTTCTATGGTAATGCAACATTATACACCTAAGATCACACATTTGTAAAAATTCATATAACACAGTTAACCCTCATGTAGATGGCATTCTTGAGTAGATAAGAATGCATAAATATCAGTTCACAGATTATAAACATGTACCACACTAATGTAAGATGTTACTATTAGGGGAGGCTGTGTATTTGGGAAGAAGGAGAGATTACTTGAGAACTACTGGTACTATCTGCTCAATTTTTCTATAAATCTAAAACCACTCTAAAAATCTATTAGAAAAAAAATGTATGAAGTTCAGACACCAGAGCTTTTATAATTATGTCAAAATGAATCCTACTATCATGTATAACTAAAAAGAACTAATAAAAAGAGAGAAAAGGGCTGTATGAGGAGTTTTGTATTATATAATATGAAATATGGAAAGAAAAATACACATTTGCTATCTACTATCTATTGAGATGGAGAGTATAGGAATATAAGAAGAAGTAATATCCTATTAGGGGAAAAGATAAAAGAGTTCATTCTGACCATTTGAAACTTCATTTGAGTACTGAATATAATTGTAAAGAATCCAGTAAATTATAAAATGTAAGTATGGTAATTAAGAATTCCAAGAATGGTGTAGAATAAATACTTAGACTTGCGAGTGATAAAGGGGAAGCCACCACCACCCAGCCAGTCTTCTTTTCCATCTTGCCATAATCACCGCCTCTCAACTTCTGGCTTCCACACAAAACTATACAAAAACCCTTTCAATATCTGAGTCACAGGTAAATGTAAATCATCCCTCTGCTTAAATTTCCTAGAGATTTTCTATCATCTCAGAATTAAGTCCACAATTCTTGCTTTTGTTGTAAAGATTATGCTCTCTGGCTCTCTTTCTTCTCTCCCTCTCCCTCTTTCCCATTGTCTCTTTCTCTTTCTCATATTCATCCTAATTTCATAGAGTTTTGAGCTGATGATACAGACATGTAGATAAAAACTACATTTCTCAAATCTTGGGCTTCATTTGGGTTATGTGATGTGTTGGAGTTATTGGTCATGCCTTCCAAGCAAAAGACCTTGCTTCTACCTTTCTATCTTATCACTGCTTATAGTTTCAGGACAACAGTGTAGCTACCTTGGATGTGATTCTGGAAGCACTGTGTTTAAATATACAAAACAGAAAGACTCCAAAAGTCTATTACTTCCTACAACATAGAATTAAGTCTTGTTTCTGGGGGCTCAAGCTTAGACTTTCCAAGGAGACAAATATACTTTGGTTATATCCAAACTACTGTTAATTTGGGTTCCTGTAGCAGCTTTCCTCCTAACTTATCAAGCCTCCAGAGCTTCCACATTCCTTATGTCTCTACTTATCTGAACACATCTCATGCATATCTCTTTCTTGTTCACTGAGCCTCAGTCACAAGAATCTCTTTGCTAATCCAAGGCTATGTCAAGCAAACTTCAAACTCAGTAGGTTTTAAAAAATTGATATCACATTTATTGAGACTTTTTTCCTTAGGAAATATATAATTATCTTCTTCATTTTATTCATGTCAATGTTGAAGTGTCATTTTATTAGATGGTGCCCTATGTTACCACCGTCCCTTACTATGCTTTGTTCTTCTATATAAGAATGATGAGCATCTGACAGAGTATATTTAACTATTGATTTGAAAATTGTCTGTAAATGATGGCTAGAATGTTAGTACTATGAGGGGAGAAACTGAGAATCTGGAATGGCTAGTTATGTAATAGAATTTCATAGGTGTTTGTTGAATGACTGAGTGACAGAAAACATAAAATATGGTATCATCAAGGGAAATTGTGTAGAAGGAAAAGAGCTCTGAATGTAGTGTGCACCTACACCTAAGGGAAAGAAGAAATATGAAGAGAATTAGGACGACAAACCGAGGTAACCAAGAAAGGGTAGCACCATGAGAATCAGCAAAGTCAGAATTCATTAGACAAAGAATTGTAAGATGCATCCAGAGGCATCCAGAAAGATATGTTTCTAAATTTTCAATTGATCCTGGAAACCCTAAGGACATTATTTTCCTGGAGGGGATTGGTTATGGTGCAGCAATAAGAGCAGAGAGCGTTTTCCAGTAGTTTGAAGAGTGAATGGATTTGAAATATTTGAGACAAATGTAAGGTACTCTTTTGAGAAGTCACAAAAGAGATAAAGAAAAAAGACTAATGAAGCAATGACCTACAGGTAAGATAGAGGATGGGGTCAAAGTAACATTTGTTAGTCCCATGTTGAAAAGGAAGACCAAAAACTCATCTACCAAGATAGAAAATAAAGAAGGGTTGAGTGTAGCCTGAATATGTGCGCATGATGGGAAGTTAAGATCGGAAAAAGGAGCCAGAACATGGATTGAAGGCCAAGCTGAAGGGAATAAGAAAATTTCCACCAGTTGCTGACATAATTATAAGTATTGGACTGAGGATAAATAAAGGTTTGCATTCAGCAAAAGGGATTTTCACAAAATTAGAATCAGTTGTTTCCAACTAAAAGATGCTGAAGCCCCCAGATTAGGATCAGATCTATAAAATACTGACAGCAATTCAGTAAGTCCTAATTTAAACCCTGTATTCTACTTACCCCAATCTTCTCCTGGCATGTTTCTTGAGAAGTTAATTAACTTTCTGGTCTCCGGTATGTTACACAATAAAATAAAGATATGAATGACTGCCCTGCTTAACCCAGAAGGACATTATGTGATTTAATGTCAATTTTCAATATTTTCTGGTGGTAGACTTAAATAAATGTAGTATGAAGAGACTTAAACTTGCAAAAACTATTACATCAACCTAAGCGTTTTGAAAGTTTCAGATGTTTTGAAATCTTAATCTGAATTTTAATGGAGTTCATGATATTGGGAAAGAGTAATGATTGATAATCAGAATAAAACTGGCCATTTATTATTTTGATACAACATAAAAAAGACAGCATGTGTGATTTATACAGCTATCTGATGTAGAAGAAAGAACAGGATCTTTATGATTTGACAGACATTGGTTCAAATCTAACTGTGCTGAACATATATCTAACTAGCATAGTATTGGGGAATTATTTTTATTTTACTGAGTTTCTTGCATATAATAAATTAGTTCTCCTGGTCAGTGTTTTGTTAATGGAACATCTCAGACATGAGGCAACACGGCATGGGGTGGTTTGGCTTACAATTTGTAGTTTAAATGTACAGACTCATCACACGCAGTGACGCACACCTGTAATCCCAGCAGCTCAGGAGGCTGAGACAAAAGGATCATGAGTTCAAAGCCAGCCTCAGCAAAAAGCAAGGTGCTAAGCAGCTCGATGAGACCCTGTCTCTAAATAAAATACAGAATAAGGCTGGGGATGGGGCTCAGTGGTCTAGTGCCCCCAAGTTCAATCCCTGGTACCAAAAAAAAAAAAAAAAAAGAAAGTAAAGTCTCACATTTTCTAATTTTCTAGCTTTAGAAACCCAGATAAATTATTTAACCTTTCTCTAATCATAACACCTTGTTTATTCATAAATAACACTATCCAATTTGTTTGTCATAAGAATTTAATGAGAGATGCATGTATAGCCTTCTTAGTTCAGTCTTTGACACATGGAAGATGTTTACTAAATGTTATTTGTTATCACTCTATCATCACGATAATTATTACATTTAATAATAAAGGCAGTAAAGGCCATCTTTCTTTTCCACACAAAGCCCAAAGTGGAAACATTGCAATAACATAGTATAGGGTTGCTTGTGTAAACTGAAAATCCAGATCCCTTATATCCACCACATAACATTTTGCAATGAACTTCCCTCTAGTCTATAATCCCTAATTCAGGGTAATTAACATTTATGGATCATTTACTAGGGCTAGGCTTCTCCCACTTCATCTTGTTGAGAGTAGATAGAAGGGAGAAAGACCAAAAGCCACTTTTAAAGCTCTCAAACACTGCAGAGGTTTATTAGAAAGAAACTCTCCATTTCTCCGATCCATTTCATCCACATTAGTCCTCTCCTATTAACTTTACTGCACCAGCATCACCCTGGGTCTACTCTCCAGTCATCTCATAAACAGAAACTAAGAAGCTAATTACGTGACCATCTCATTGATGTCCAAGACCAACTTCATTATCTCAGTTAAGGTTTGAATTATCAATTAGTTGCACAACTTACAGTTTCAGAAGCGTTGTGCAGTGCAACATGTCAAAATTTAATTAGAGCACAGGCTATTAAAAGCCCTTGGAAAATGCAATGTGTTTAAATAATGATAAAATATCTTAAAATACAACTATTATAAAGTCCTTAGCATTAATTTTTAACAGTATCAAAGCAGCAGAATTGTTGGATTGCTTATGATATAGAGACATGGACATAAAGTATGGTAAAACAATAATATACTGTTTTTTAAAAAATATTTTTTAGTTGTCAATGGACCTTTATTTTATTCATTTATTTATATGTGGTGCTGAGAATCAAACCCAGTGCCTCACTCATGCTAGGCAAGCGCTCTACCACTGAGCCACATCCCAGCCCCAATAATGTACTCTTAATGCAGTGTTCTGAGTTATTGTTATACCTCAAATAACTGAAAAAAGTTGTTCTGTAAGAAAATTAATATACCTTGGAAAAATCCTCTGGAAATAAAATCTGTATTACAGAAAACAGATTTCTACGTCTTTCTCTGTAAATGATGCTGTGAGGTAGCAACAGGCTTTTTTTCTTACATGGGGTGATATAAATTCTTCGTTTTGTTTAACCTGGAAGCAATAAAAATATCTTGGATTATTTATACTAGCAATGAGTTATCACTTGCAGAAAGAGAGAGCATTTTCTGTAACTTCCCATGGCTGTCAATGTTAGCGTTTTGTAAGGTCTCTAAGGACCAACTCAATATTTATTATGCACTTTGGAATACCAACATAGTGTCATAGTCCTACATGTTTCTTAGATAAAACACAATACACGATTGAATGAGTAATGACCATGATGACAGATGGATAATGCTAAAAGTCAAATCTGAGCATGGTTTTGGAGTCAAAGCCCAGACAATGACTCACAGGCAAGTCCTCAGTGGAGATGGTGTAAATTAGAACTATGCTGCTAATTATAAACACCTGGGAAAACTTTGAATCATTTAGGGTCAGAGGCATCCCATACTAGCTAAATCAGAAGGCCAGGGTGTGACACCACTATTTCAAAATACATCCAAGATTAAGAGCCAGCAGATAAACAACATGGTCCAAGAGCACAGCTGAATAAAGTGAAGAACCAGGGAAGCAGGAGGTGAGGAACAATTGGATTAGGCCCATGAAGGACACTGAATTCATTGATTGCCATTGGATTTGAGTGTTGTAGAAGAGATTGGCAAAACTTACCACTTTGTTACACCTACCTCAACCACCTAGGAAAGTGGATTAGGCATCATGTCTCCTTGATATCTTTATTATTTGTTTTAGTCAGCTTTTTCACCACTGTGACTAAAGGACCTGACAAGAATGAATACAAGGGAGAAAAAGTTTATTTGGCGGCTCACGGTTGCAGAGGTCTCAATCCATAGACAGCAAATTCCATTCTTCAGGGCTCATGGCAGCTCACAAGCAAAGACTTCACTAGCCAGATATATATATCCCAAAGCCACACCCTAATTCCCACCTCTTCTAGCCACACCTACCACTTCACTTTCCACTAAGTTAATCATTATCAGGAGATCAATTCACTGATTGGATTAAAATTCTCATGACCCAATCATTTCTCTTCTGAACCTTCTTGTATTGTCTCATACATAAGCTTTTGAGGGACATCTCACATCCAAACCATAACATAATTTATATTATCAGAAAAAGGTATACTGTTAGCACTCTATGTGAGTTGGTTCCAGATCCACAGATTCAATCAACTGTGGATCAAAAATATTTTTGAAGCCGGGCGTGGTGGCACACACTTGTAATCCCAGCACTTTGGGAGGCTGAGACAGGAGAATCATGAGTTCAAAGATACCCTCAGCAATAGCAAGGCGCTAAGCAACTCAGTGAGACCTTTTTTCTAAACAGAACACAAAATAGGGCTGAGAAAGTGGCTCAGTGGTCAAGTACCCCTGAGTTTGGGTACCCCCAATACCAAAAAAAATTTAAATTGATCTGTACTGAATATGTAAAAAGATTTTCCTTGTTATTCCCTATACATAGAGAATAACAATTATTTGCATAGTATTTGCATTGTATTCAGTATTAAAAGTAATCTAGAGATGATTTAAAGTATATAGGAGGATGCAAAGGTTATATGCGAATACTCTGTCATTTTATATATTGGACTTGAGCATCATCAGATTTGGGTATTGGGTGGAGGGTCTTGAAACTAATACTCCAAAGATACTAAGGGTTGACTGTATTTTGATGTGAGAATAAATCCCGAATTTTTAGTACTATGAAAATAGAGAGAAAGCCCCCAAATATATTCTTTTATAACTAAATTCCACTTTTATAATATTCCTCAAGAAGTAGCTTCTATAACAGTCAAAAAATATAAGCACAATTCATCTTGATAATAGGAAAAGAATTTCTTGGAACTATGCTGACCATGAATATACACTGAAAAAAAAGGGAGATATCTTTAGGAATTCATGTTTGTTTGACTCAAATTATTTGTTTTCTACTTTACATAAGAATAGATAGGTGATTATACTACAGTGAATAGAAATGCTAAAAGCTAGAACTAGCACAAAGCCATCAATGAAATTAAATTTAGATTTGGTATTTGTGTTGCTTCTCTGAGTTTTAAGAAAACTGAGCCTATAATATCACTTTCTACTTACCCTCATTTGAGACTTTAAACACATCTCAGGGAAGATAAGCCAGATTATATCCTCTTTAACAGAGATTCAATAAAGCAGCAGTTCCTAACTTAAAATGTCTATTTACCTCAAAATAGAATAGAGTAAATCTTTTAAACATCACTTTCTAATTTTCTCCATATCTTGAAATGTCAGTTTTCAAGAGAACAATATAAAATAACCATATGTGCAATTATGTGTCAAATATTAAATATGATCCTCTATCTTAACCTTTTTCAAAGAGGTTCTCACGACCTTAGTCTTTTCAGGATGATATAGTGAAATATCATCAACTATGTGGCAAATTACAACAGCATTTATATCTCTTGGTCTTGGAGCCTGGGAAGTCCAAGGTGGTGACAAATTTGGGGTCTGGTGAGGACCAGCTTCCCGATTTGCCAGTGGCCATCTTTTCACTGTTTCTTCACATGATAGAAGGGACTAATGAGCTCCTAGAGGTCCCTTTTTATAAAAGTACTAATCATTTTTATGCACTTATGACCCAGTCATCTCCATATGTTTACAGTTATTTCTTCCTTATAGTATTGCTTTTATTTTATCAATTCCATGACTGTACAAATTAATGGGACCTCACCATTGTCCCCCAGAATTTCACAATTGCATAATCAGGAGTCAATTCTACTTGACCTCCCTGATCAAAGATGGACCCCTGGGATGGTTACTGGTGCCCTTTGGGGAATTTTTAAGTAAATGGCTAGTCAATTATCTGGTGTTCAGAAATGCAGTGATTAGGTTTAGCCTGGGAGAAAAGTAATGTTAAATCCAAAGAGAAAGAATCCATCTTCTCATTTCCTTCTGCTGTTCGCAAGTCTTAATAAACTGATTAATCATAAATTATTAATGTCAGTGGGACTGAGATACATTCCATCTCCTTTTATTGAAATATGTCTCCCAGGCATCCTGGCGGAGGGTTTGACTGATAAGCCAATTGTGGTGGCATTTGCATAATCATGCTGGCACCTTGCTGCCAGGCTCACTTGCTGTGGTGTTGATAGAGTGGCTTATGATATATTTGCACTTGGGTAATCTTGATGGTCCAATCAGTGTCTTTGGTTGAAAGCAGTATAAATAAATCACTTTTTAAGTAGTAATTTTTCATCTGATTCATGGATATGTCTAATGATACACAGTTTGGGGAGAAAATAATCTGTCTTTAGTTCTTGGAACTACACTGGACACAGCCTTGCTGAAAGATTGAGAGATCCGGGATGTGGCATTTCTGGAAACTGCTAGATTTCTTGAATTTTCCCTTTTCATTCATGGGACATGGCTGTTATAACACCTGGAATTTAAGAGTGTGCTTCTTATAATTTTAGACTCTTCCAAAATACACAATGTTTTTATACAGTTTAATATTTACTAAGCAGTGTTCATCAGTAAGCCAAAAAGAAAAAAAGACAAAATAAAAAGAAATGGCAAAGTTTTCATTGAGGCACAGTCTGAAATGCTGAAGCAAAACAGAATTTTTCATAGAATGATGGCATTTGAAGATCAGTTGATATAAAGTAACCAGAAGATTTAATGACCACTTGCTAATGGACTGAAAGCTAAAGTGGACTTAATGAACCTGCCAAATGTCTACTATTATTATTAATTTTCTAAATGATTTTAAAAAATGATTGAAGTAAACTGGGAGACTTAATGTCTTACATCACTTTTTTTAAAATTGAACCATATGGTATGTCTAAAGTACTTTATTTGGCTCCATCATTTTATCAATAAGGAAATTGAATTTTAAAAGGTTAATTGCCCTAGATTACATAGTTGGTTATTGCTAAAGTTGGGCAATTTCTGGGCAAAGATTAGACAAATTTAGTTCTCTCTTTGTCTCTGTCTCTCTCTATATATGTATGTACACTTATACATATATATGTATATATACATATATATATATATATATATGGTCCAAACAGTGTCTTTGGTTATATATATCAGTAGGATTTTTGTTTGTTTTCTTTTGTTTTGGTTTTGGTGCTGGAGAATAAATCCTGGCCCTTTCATATGCTATGCAACTACTTTACCATGGAACCACATTCCCAGCCCAGTTTTTTTTTCTTTTATTAACAAACTATAATGTCAACATTTCAGTGATTTAAACAAAATATTGGGCATAGACTGACTGACCAGTTGTTTACTAAACCATTGACATCCTGTCTGTTACACAGCTATAGAATACTTCTGGCTCCAGAGTCCAGAGGAGGGCTCAGGCCCTGAGGCATGATGAACCTGTGCCAGTGAAGACTAAGCTCTCATCATTTGGTTTCTCTAATTATTTCATGAAATAGAACCATATTCCTTTCCCTAATCTCCATGTCTCTCATTGCCATTAAGCCACTAATATTTGGGAGTTAATTTGTAGTAGAAACTGGCAATACTTACCTAAATAATTTGCAAGGCTAAATTATACTACCAAAACATTTTGACAGACATGCATAAAAGAAGACTATTTGAGCCGGGCGCGGTGGCTCACGCTTGTAATCCTAGCACTTTGGGAGGCTGAGACAGGAGAATCGTGAGTTCAAAAGCCAACCTCAGCAACGGCGAGGCGCTAAGCAACTCAGTGAGACCCTGTCTCTACATAAAACACAAAATAGGGCTGGGGATGTGGCTCAGTGGTTGAGTACCCCTGAGTTCAATCCCTGGTACCAAAAAAAAAAAAAAAAAAAAGAAGACTCTATTTGATTCTACTTTTTTTTTAGTATTAGCAACTGAAAGAAGCTAAATATCAAGAGAATTTTGCCAATGAAATTAATTCAAGGCCATCTCTGTGATCTTTTTGTTTCCCTTAAGGATAAACTCTTCAGAAGAATCATCTGTACTTCCTGCTTCACTTTCTTACCACAGTACCTTCTGAACCTATGCTAATCATGTGTTGGAAACCACAGCCTATGAAAATGCCCTCTATATGAGTCAGCAGTGATATCTGCATTGGCAATCCCAATGACCAATGCTCTGTTTTCATTGTACTTGACCTCTAAGGAGCTTTGACATATTTGACCACATTATCCTTCTCAGAACACTTTATTGGCTTTATTTCTGACATACCACACTGTCCTTATGCCTCACTAAAGTTTTTCTTTGTTTCCACTGCTGGATTCTCCTTTCTGAGTGGTTACCCAGAATCAGCCACATCAACTCAAAAGAGATCATTAAATTTTCATGAATTTTGCAAGCTGATTGATGTCATGTTGAAAGCGTGGAATCACAAATGGTGACAAAAGTTATATCCCAAAATAAAGCACCAGAAATTAGTCCATTTCTCACCTCCTGAGAACCAGTTGTTAAGCATTGACCAGGATAACCCTACATCCTCTTTCTAACCTCCCTTAGAATAACTCAGAGTTTAGTACTTTGGTGTCTTTATTTCTGTACACATTCAAAATTTTCCCAATCTGATAGTTATCAATGATATCTCTACTCTGTGGCCCTTTAATTTATATACCCAACATTAACCTCTCCTCTCCATTCCATACCGTTTTACCCAATGGCAATTTTACATTTTACTTGAAAGTCTAATATCCGTATTTGAACAATGCATGTTCCAAACTGAACAATTAATGTGACTCCCACAAAATCTTCCTCTTCCTCTCATTGTCCTATTTCATTGTCCTCTTTCCTTCCTCCCACTGTCCTTATTTCATATCCCTGAAATTCATCAGAATAACTCAGAGTTGTTATGATTCATCCCTTTCTTCCCCTACAATCTTGCACCCAATTTCCTTGAGTAATATATTAGCATTGCTTTCACCTTCAAAATAAATCTGAACTATGACTTTGCCTGCTGATGCAACCACACATCTAATCCATCTTGCATGAAATGCAAGTGACATCAGTGTTTGCCTACATTTCCTACCACTATGATGTCATGCATGCACTCTTGCCATTCTGCCAACTTTATTGTCACTATGACCTTCCAAGCCCCACTCTACCACAGAGACTTTCTCCTGTATATTCCCTCTTCCTGGAGCCCTGGATTACTAGACCATTCACTTCATTTAGGACAATGGCCAAATATGACCTACTCAGACCCTTTCTTGACCATCTTATCTGAAATGGTACCAGGCATTTACCTCTACCCACTTGCTTTATTTTGTATAATACTTTTTGGTCTCAATATCACATTAGGTATTAGCTTACTTTTTTTATATCACTCTCAGTTTAAAGATAGTACCTTCCAAGCTCTGTGTGCATAAAATTTTATTATGTTTTATTTTATTTTCATTGCTTAGAATCGGACCTGGTATTTAATGAGTGGTCAATAAATATTTTTTAAAGCAAATACTATGTAAGTTAATGAATGAATGATTAATTAGTGAATTAGCAAATGAATGCTGGTAAGTTAGGATATTCATAATTGTTATCAATTAAAGATATATATTATTCTCTTCTTTTCCCAAAGAGCAACATTTACAAATATTTTATAGTGCTTAATAAATTGTAATGTAATTTTTAGCTGTGCTCAGAGGTGCCCACTTGTAATCCTAACTATTTTGGAGACTGAGGCAGGAGATGGCCAGTTTGAGGTCAGTTTCAGAAACCTAGCAAAATCCTATCTCAAAATTTAAAAGAAGGGAGCCGGGCATGGTGGTGCATGCCTGTAATCCCAGTGACTCGGGAGGCTGAGGCAGGAGGATTGTGAATTCAAACCTAACCTCAGCAACTCAGCTAGACCCTTTCTCTAATAAAATATAAAAAGAGGGCTAGGGATATGGCTCCGTGGTTAAGCATCTCTGGTACCAAATCCGTGGTACCAAAAAAAAAAAAACTTAAAAGAAAGAGCTGGGTATATAGCAGTGGTAAACCATTAAACCATGCCTGGATTCAATCCTCAGTGCTAAAAAAGAAATTTTAAAATATATTATTAGGTGAGTCCTAAAAATGAAACCTTTTACTCTGAGTCTTTCTCATCATTCAATCCCAGTTTGAAGGCCATATTTTCTGGACCAACTTGTGTGAAGTATATGCCCCAACAATATCCCTTTTCTCAGAATCCTATTTACATTTTATTTTCTTTCCTCACTTTTTTTTAACCTGCTTTCCTGTTGGTTTATTTGCTTCCCTGTCTCTTCTGATTCCTGAGATCATAAATTTATTTGGTTTATTAACTGCTTTTTACTCAGTGGCCAGAAATCCTCAGAATATAGCAGTAGGTGTTCAACATTTATCTAGGAAATATTATCATGAGCATACTCTCAAAAAGAAACCCAGCAACACAGTAGTGTGACACATGAATGCTGAGCGGGTGATTACATGCACGGGGGTTCTGAGCAGTGCAGTTGAGGAAAGACTCTTACAAGAGAGAATGAGTAAGGGGTGGATTTGAGTCCATATTAGAAAAAATGCAATAAGATGTCACATTCAGAAAAAAATGCATTCTGATAAGTAAAAATGTACTAGTTTAGGATCATGGGTGATTGACCCATTTCTGGGGAGATGATTCAAACATGTTTCATTCACAAGATTCACAGTGTGCTTTTCAGGGGAAGTGGGGCGATTCTTAGGCACTCATGCAGTTGGCAAGTCTAAAATCCAGAGACTTGGAGAAGCGTTGGAGGTAGAGTTAAAACCAGTTTGATGACAGAATCCCTCCCTAGCGGAGGATGTCAGTATTTTTTTCCATTAAGGTAATGAGCTGATTGGATGAAGTTTATCCCTATTATGATGGTAATCTGCTTTAATCAAAGTCATATAAAAAATATCTTCACAGAAATATCTAGAATTTTGTTTGGTTAAACAATTGGGTATTCTATCCTAGACAAATTAGCACATGAAATGAACACTCACAGGTGTTCATACAGATGCATGACAAGGAGATGTATAACCAGAGAAGGGAAGGAAACTGGTAGAGAGTGGGCTTTAATCATTGGGTAGCATGACTGGAGAAGACTTCCATGAAAGGTGACATTCCAGAGGTAACTAGAAAGATGTGAATGGATGAGCCAGGTGACATATGGTAGAAGAGCTGGCAGAAGAATTAGCAAATGCCAAAGCTCTAAGGGTTTGCTTGCATGCTAGAAATATTAAGTTCAGAGTGTTTGGAGGAAAATGAGTGGTAGATTGGGTAGATGTTGAGAAAGTGGAGGAGAGAGCAGGCCCTAGTGGGCATGTAGGCTCCATAAGGACATTGTACTTGGAGTACAATGGAGGAGGCTGACATGATCAATTTATTTTAAATCAGAATCTGTATAGCAGAGGTGTTGAAATTAAGCAAAAGGTCAGTGAGGTTGAAAATAGGAGTCTATTTTAACTATGCACATGAGAAATAATGGCAGCTCTGAGCAGTGTGGGAATGGTGATTTGCTAAAAGAAATAACCAGATTCTGTGCATATTTTTGAAGCTGGAACTTCAATTTGTTATTGTTCACAAATTAATTGTGTGATGAAAGAGAAATAATCCAATCAAATTTTAACCTAATTTTCTGAAACAAAAGAATTGAGATTAACTGGGAAAGGGGAAGGAAATTGGTCTGTTGAAATGATCTAGAGTTTAATTTTCAATCTTAAGCTTGAGGGATACATTAACATTTAACATTACATTTATGATTGCTGATTAATGTATGTGAACAGGCTTGATAAATTTTCAAGTGCAACATAAATTTACAAGAGTAGAGTTATTCCATTGAAATTCTACCTTAATGCCAAGAATATTTAGAATAGAAACTTCTAGTGTTATATATAGTTTTGTATGTCTTTCTTATTAAATTTTGTTTGCTTGTCTATTTATATAATAGTTCCAATTTCATACATTTGGCCTCATTCACAGTTGATCTTCAGGTCCTGTAGAGGATTAGCTGTTGAATATTTTAGTGTAAATGAATATGACCCATTTTTAATGTTTCTCAGCCATTCTAATCTGAGCAGAAATCCAAGAAAGTTAATCACTGCAATATTTTTCATAAGCATTAAGTTTAAATTTGTTATACTACTAGCATTACATTTAAATTTGTTGTAATCTAAAAGGAAAATTAGTTTCTTAAAATTGCAATGCTAGAGATATAAACACAAGAAATATTTTTGAACTCTGATGGTACTCTGTTTTGATGTTTTCCATTTGGGAAAACTCATAATTAAAGCATTTGACTTAAAAAAAATACACACTAACCAATGAAAATTAATGTAGATTAGTTAAAATTCAGCTATATCAAGCAGTTTGGATACCAATAAACTGAATTTGAAAGTTTATGAGAGGACATTTTATACCTGAGAAATTGGAAAAAACATAGATTGAATATTTAAGTTGATGAATTCAAGTAGTCAGAAGGTCAATTCATACATGTGATATTTGGAAATATTATAGGAAGTCATTAACTAGTACAAGTCAGGAGAATACAAAGATAGTCTTCATAACACAAATAAAAGAAAAAAGTGAAATTAACTTGAATATTATTAATACAAAAGATGAATTATTTTAGGATTCTAAATAAAGTGATGGAGAAAAAAATATATGAATATAATTGGAAAAACATTAGGAGAGTTCAAACTGCTCAGTTTAACCGTATTTAATTTGTTATCCCTAATGCTTTTTTCCTTTTTGAATAACAATATGTGGTTTTGGTCAGTAACACAAATGAATAAAACACTAAAATACATTAGAATAATTACTACAGAAAAGATTTAACTTGTTTATGCAATCTTCCTCAGTGTTTGCATGAAGACTTTTTGGTTTCATATTACATTCCTAATAATGTGTTATTCCTGTTAAATATTTCAAAATTGAATAACTGAGCACAGTTTAGAGGTGTAGAGCTCATTTAAATTGCTTACAAAGTGTTTTTCTTAATATTAATTAGCAAATTATGTATTTTCAGTCACATTTTATTCCTTTGTAGCATACGCTTTCATAATAATGTGTCAACTGTTTTATTTTGATATGTAATGTTATACAGTGTTAGCAATATTAGAAGCCTATTCAACAGAAGATATTGGAGCAAAAACATAATTCTTATAATTGAGCACGCATTGTTATCACCTGGAGGACTTGCTTAAACTCAGATTGCTAAAGTCCCCCTTCAGAGTTAATTTATTTTCCATTTACTATCATATTATTGCTATATGTAGACATTCATAAATACACATACACATTCATATTTATTAACTCTTACACTCATTGCTAAATGCATACATTATTTGCTCTTGAGTAATCAGAATTTTCTAATTATTATTATTATGAGTTAGATCACAACTCAAGACAGTATCAGATTGAAGTTCACATTGCTAAATTTTAAAGAGGAAAGTGAATGTTTTAAAATTTGAAGACAGTGTATAGTCTTTAGTTTGGAGTAGTGTTTGGGTGGTTAGTAAGAATTCCATTCATGGAATTAAGAAGAAGATACTTGCTGGGAACAGGACTGATTTAGTTATAAAGACTCACTGTCTACTCACAAGGCATGCTGTGAGCATTCTCAAAGATTGCAAAGAGGTCAGGATTTACTGGCTATGAATGAATTATTTCAGAAGATGGGAAGGCCATAGGTGTCAGTGGTACCCTAAGCGAACTCGTGACCAACAAAAAGGCCAGGCAAGGCCGTCCAAGAATATTAGCTTTATAGGAAGCCTTTGTTTTCTCCTGGCACTGTGGAATTTGGACCAAATGCCCATCAGTTTATTTAAATTTATTTTTGATTGAAATTTACATACAAACCATGTTTCAATATTTACATGTAAAATAGTCATAGAAATGGTCTCCAAATTATCACAACAATTATTAATAATAATGTCATTTGTAAAATAGTAAAAATATATACTATCAGTAATATTTGAACTCATAATATCTGATGAATTTCTCTTAGACATAAATGTAAAAGAGATAGGGTTTATGTGCTCTCATTCCCTTCTATGAATTTAGTATGTGGTTAAAGAAACTTTTAGAAGGGAAAAATCATGCTGCATGCTATAGCCTATTTAACATAAAAGCACAATTTTCATAAACCACATTTTCTGATATAATATTAATTAATATGGAGTCACTTTCTTGGCATAAGGAAACATATAAGGCACAAATGAGTAGATAATTTTGTCATGGATCAATATATTGAACCTATAACCTCAAAGAGGTTTGGATCTTCCAAGCATATCATGCAATATATTTGCAATATATTTTCAGAGATGTAATTCCAAAGTAACACAGAATCCTAGAACTTGACAAAAATAGTAATGAAAACAAAGATTCTCACCTTGTATAAATTATCTGTATTTTTACAGATTCTACATCACAGAGTCTTCTTTATGGATAAACTTTCTGATGTCAATTCCAATCTTATTTTCACTCATATTGTCTCACACCTAATAAATGTTTTAGCTGTATTTATTTTATAAAGATGATTTTTTTCAATCTTTAATGTAACTGGATAAGAAAACAAAATTAAAAGTCCTAGAAAATATAGTATGGGCTTCCATTTTAGCTAGCATGGCATACTAGATAAAGTGAGCAGTCCTTTTGATAAAAGAAATAAAAGTCTGGATTAAACAATAATTTTACAAATGCATATAGATGCTGAGGAGGCATAGAAATGAAGAAATCTGCAGAGGCAGAAATGCTGGGCCAGTAATATGCTTGTGAAGCAATTTTGGACTGAAAATATTCACTATGTCCATGGTAGATGTAGTTGAGCTTTGGTGACTATACCACACGACACAAAGAACACAGAAAGTGTGGACATCTAAGGAAACTGGGACTCACAAGGCTATATGAGGTCATTACTGTAAGAGTGAATTACAAATGAATTTTCTAGGAAAAAGGACTGCAAAGAAATTTGTCTTTCATTCTAACAATGATCAGCACATTTTTTTTTTTTCTGTAGAGAAGCAGAGAGTAAATATTTTGGGTTCGGAGTCTCTCTTGTAGCTATTCCTTTCTGTTACTGTAATGCTAAGCCATTTATAGACAATATAAGATATTTGGATATGACTAGGTTCCAACAGAAGTTGATCAATAGATAGTAAAATTTTATTATATAATTGTATTTGCTATGACATATTATCATTATTTTGACTTTAAACCAGCAAAAAAAATATGAAAAGAATTACTAGTTCTCAGACTAGTAATAAAACAGTAATTAACATATTTAATGCATAAGCCACGGTTTGCCAAGAGCTAATGTACACAAGTGTGATATTGTTACACAGATACATTAATTACCAAATGAAAAAGAACCTGTTAAAGTCCATTAATGGAATTACAGAGTAAAGATATTATTTTTCAAAGCAATTCTTACAAGCCTTGTGAAAGGATTCGTTATTTAATGTGTGGTTCTGGGAGAACTGATAGTATATTAAGAAGAAAAAGAAAACCACCCAAAATTAAATCTCTATACTATATTGTAACAAAAAAATAAATTCATAAAAATAAAGTCTTATCAATGAAAACAAATATTTTAGAATCAATCATAAGAAAATATTATTTCATAGCTTTTTAAACAAGCCATAAAATATGCAACTATAAAGTTAAACCAATACATTTGATGACATTACTATTAATAATTTCTGTACATCAAGCATCAAAGAATGTTAAAATATAAATCACAAATGGATTAAAATGTCAAGTTATAACAAAGAATTACCATCCTGATTATAAAATTTACTCTGAGATTTAATGTAAAAAGATTAACCAACTAACAGAAAAATGGGAAAATAATCAGAATTTCACATGAACATGGAAAAGATATTCAACCTCATAAATAGTCAGGTATGGGCTGGGGCTGTAGCTCAGTGGTAGAGCACTTGTCTAGCATGCGTGAGGCACTGGGTTCAATCCTCAGCACCACATATAAATAATAAATGAATAAAATAAAGATCCATCAACAACTAAAAAAGATATTTAAATAAATAAATAAATAAATAAATAGTCAGATAAATGAAAGTTAAAATTCATGAGATAGAATTTCATGACCACCATGTTTACAAGTTGCAAGTCCATAAATTCCACTCTCAGTTGCACAAAAGGATGTAAACAAAACTGTTTTATTATAGCATTATAAATTACACAGTATCAGTTGAAAAATCTACATAATTCAAAATCAGTAAATCAATCCACATACACAGAAGCAAAAATGTTCTCAAACTCCTAAATAATTTTTAAAACCCCTCAAATCCCTCAAATATATATTGATTACAAATATTGAGATTTTTTTTAACAATAGAGTATACATCAATGGTGGAAATGAATGAACTAAATCTTCATGGATCAATATGGATGGTGCATCTTCAAATTGCATTTTTGAGAAAATTGAGCTCATTACAATAAAATATGTAGAATAGAGTTACATAAATTTTAAAGGCAGGCAAAAATCCAATATATTTTGTTTGAGTGATATAGATGCTAAAAATGTAAAGAAAACAAAAATTGGTTTTCATGAAATGATGTAGTTACTTTGTGTGGCTGGAAAAAATTTCAGTCTTGGAAGGTTACTTCAGGCATGCTTAGGTTGAGTGGGAACATTTGAGTTTCCCTTAAATATTATTCATTATTTCATTTTATATACATTTTTTTATGCATGAGAAAAACATAAAAATGTGATATAGTTCTATGTTAAGCCCTTGATATTGAAATTACTCAGTCATTTCATTATTCTAGCATAGAATTCAAAGCATGACTTCAGCACACAGTGACCATGAATTACAAAAGATGTATTGCCCATTAATGGTGAACATGATGGTCTTAGGATAATAGTTGTATACCTAGAAACTTCATTGCCTGTATTACTTATTATGCATTTATGTGTTCCCATTTTGTTATTTATTTTAAATATTAAATTATCAATTTCCTAATGCAAATAATATTAAAGGCAAATCCTTAAGAATTTGTTTCTTATAAAAGTCCTATGTCTTGTGTTTATCCACTTTTCCACTCTATTTTTAGAGATGTATTTTCAGAGCCTCTAGATATTTGTTCAGACGGTTCAATATCCTCTAGGTTCAATAAAGATATGGTTATAGATTCCACGTGCATTTAAACAATTTGGATTTTATACATTATGAAAGTTGGCTGGATCAACAATGACAGGATTCATTTCCCAAAAGCCAACTATTTAGATCAGAACAGGTATAAAATAGATTGATCATCTAGATATTAAATACTTGGAAAGTTTACTATCCTAGTACATTTGTCAAACCTGAATACCTATACACCATGGACACACATAACATTCACACACGTAAGTTAAATTAGCTGATATTTATAAAATGTTTAAAATCATTCCCAAACCTTAGTATATGCTCTATGAATATTGGTTAAACAAATACATATTCAGTTGGAAGGCATATTAAGTGTTAAAAGACCCATACCCCCAATGAGAGTACAATGATAGTTTGCACTTCAAAGAGAATAAAACTTTAAATGACTTTATAATCCCCTTTGAACTTCTATTCTTTCCTCATGGTCAGAGAATATGAATATTGATATTTTACTTTTCAACAGACAGAAGTTATATTATACAATAATCACATGATCAGCAGAAAGAGAACACTTGTAATGAAGTTAGTGTAAGAATAGTGTTCAGTAATATTGTTAATCTACTGAAAAGATTGTAGGACCTAATTAGTTCAACAGCTTCTGAGAATTAAAAAAAAAAAAAGTTCTGGCAAAGTCTGCATGTGAAAAACTACAGGTTATGTTTTGCAAAAATTGATGAAATTATTTAGTGAATTTGATCAGTATACTTGTAAAAATGAGGAAGTTCAGGTCCAATCTCCTTTTTTATGTTTCTGGTGCATGTGTCTACTCACCTATAATTTTCACTGCCAACAGAAATGGAAAGAGGCTGGGTGCAATGGTACACACCTGTGATCCCAGCAGCTCAGGAGGCTGAGACAGGAGGATCAAAACCTCAAAGCCATCCTCAACAGAAGTGAGGCACTAAGCAACTCAGTGAGACCCTGTCTCTAATTGAAATACAAAATAGGGCTGGAGATGTGACTTAGTGGTCGAGTGCCCCTAAGTTCAATCTCTGGTACCCGTCCTCCCCAAAAATAAAACAAAAAAGAAATGGAAAGAAAATAAAAGACAGGTGAAGTTATGTCTGAGTTACTGAGATGTTATTTCAATTGAATTTTCCCTGAACAACTAGACAAATTCTAGGAAAATAAAAAATGGTTAAATGTGTATTTAAATGAACGCAACATTGGACCGTCATCATTTGTCTTTCCAAATATGATCTCAAATTTAATTCAGGCTTTCCCCTGAGGGAAGAAGTTTAAAAGGTGATCTGAATTTATTAGACTGATTTCTTCTTAATGAGTATGTCACTCAATAAATGCTTGTGCATTTTACATAAAAAAATAAAGTATGATAACTTTACATAATCTATTTATTCTTCCTAGCAACTATTTAACTATTAAGTGACACTTAAGTGGCAAATATTATATACTGATGAAACCTCCTGAAAACCTTTAAAAAATATTTGTGTTAAAAAATGAATAATTGCTGCATGCACAATAACACTGTTGAATGCTGAATATAGTGACATGAAGGAGAAATAGAATATTTTTCATAGCCTCAAAGTGTCCCCTCTAGAGTTAAACTATGACAGTGGTTTAAATCTATGTCAAAAATCTTTGTATACCTTCCTCCAGGAAGTTGAGTTTAATGCTGCTCTTCTTGGGTCAGGCTGCTCCTTAGTGAGTGGCTTTTCAGGAACATACCACGTAATGGAAAAAAAAAAACAGAATTTTTATGTAGAGAAAACTGGAAGATACCACTTTAACCACATACTTGCAATGAACATCATCATCAGATCATCTTGCTATTATGCCCCCTACCAGCTGTAATAAGTATGACTTATCATATTTACCTCACCCCCTCAAAACCACAAACTTGGGCTATTAGAAGAAAGCATCACATATTAAAATATATTCAATAAAATACCCAACTACTATCCTGCAAAGTGTCAATATCGTGAATGACAAGGAGAAAGAAAAATAATCACAGATTAGAGATTAAGGAGCAGAGGAAGGGAACAAGGTGATTATATTTAATATGACATCCTGACCCTTGAACAGATCAAAAGCATATTTGTAGAAAAACTGGGAAGATTGGAATCATGTTTGTTATTTGGCTAATAGTAATGTAACAATGATAATTTCTTAGTTTTGGTAGATATACCATGGTTGTGCAGAGAGTGAATGCTAGGGAAGGCTGGATGAAGGGTATGTGGGAATCTAAAAATCAAAAATCACTTGGGAAGAAATGCTATAAGCAACTTGAAAAAGTAGAATAAAGAATAAAGGAAGCCAGGTGTGGTGGCACACACCTGTAATCCCAGCGGCTCAGGAGGCTGAGACAGGAGAATTGGGAGTTCAAAGCCAGCCTCAGCAAGAGCGAGGTGCTAAGCAACTCAATGAGCTCCTGTCTCTAAATAAAATACGAAATAGGGCTGGGGATGTGGCTCAGTGGTTGAATGCCCCTGAGTTCAATCCCCAGTACCAAATTAATTAATTAATTAATTAATTAAAGGGAACTTATCAGGGTTCTCATTGAGTTATGCCTTATGTTCACTCTGTTCCTGGACTCTTCAATTATGTTATTCAAGCAAATCATTTTTTTTGCTTAAGTCATATTAGATGTAATTTTATGACTCATAAAACCACCAAATATTAATATCTTAAATAAAATTAAATTGAATATTTTCAAAATATTCATTTGACCATAAAAGGAAATAACACAAGTGTCACATTATTTGTGCTTAGATAATTTTGATATTTTTAAATATTACTAATAGTATTTATTGTTGTTATGATTACTATTAACAGAAATCTGTAACATACTCTGTGGGTCTTGGGAAACAGTACTTCCTACAGACTATTTTTGAAACGGACATTAACAGAAATTAACCTCTGAGAGTTCTTATGAGCATTATTTGATTTGTTTAAGTATATGTATGTGGCTCAGTGTATAGTCTTCAAAACAGTAAGTAATCAATAAATTGCAACTCTTATTCTATCTTACTTTAGATAAAAAAGTTAAAGTAATTTATCTTCTTGCCACTCTCATATTTGCTTGTAATTTGTACCTCCAAAATTCAGTATTTTAAGGGATGACTTTCAAGGAAGCACTTATAAAAGAGAATATTTTACTAAATGATCATATGGTACATGTTTCTTCTTTCTCAAGCACAGCCACAAGAGATCTTCATTACTTTGTGTTTGAAAGTGTTTTGTGTGTGTGTGTGTGTGTGTGTGTGTATGTGTGTGTATATGCTTGTGAGTATGTACACACACATGCTAGAGTGGTGCTGTTCAATTGTATGGTTACTACTACATGTGGATATTTATATTAGGATATTAGGTTAAAATGAAATCACATTAAAATTTCAAATCCTCTGTCACATGATACATTTCAAATGCTCAGTAATCATAGGTAATTAGTAGCTACCACATTGTATAGCACATTTAGAACATACCATAGTACTGAGATTTTCATTGGAAAATAATATGATAGAGTAAAAATATATAAATACATACATAAATAAATAAATGTGGGGTATAGGCTCTCTGCAAAGGCAAAAATTTAATTTAGTTGTATTAAATATCTTATAATGTCCAGAACTGAGATTAACTGCTCTTCAGTGAATACTTCTAATATTCAAATTTTGCATGTGGTGATTCCACATTGATAAAAGCTGAGCTCTGAATGTCATACCTGTTGTCCACTAAAGGTCAATACTTCTGTCCCATTCAACAGCACAGTTACATGCATTAGCTAATAATTAAATTTTTATAGTTGTCTAATATCAACTACTTTCTTTGTTGTTTCCCTGTTACAATTCATTTCTTGCTGTACTGACAGAGTGATCTTCCTAAAGTGATAATGATGACATCGATCTCCTACTTAAAAATCTTCAGCAATTCTCATTTTCTAGGAAGTCTATATACTTTGGTAATATTTACGAAGACTTTCTCCACATTGGCCTACCTGTCTCATCAGGCACTTCCTATTTTATCTCATTTTCTTCCTATCTTCCTTCTGGCAACATGAGGATTCTTTCTGGAACTGTGTTCTTTCTCTTTTCTGCTTATAGTCTCTTCTCATTTTTGCCGAGATAGCTGTCCCATATAGCCTTCTATTTCTTTTGAAGACTCTGAATCCTTAGAGGACTGGTTTCATGTATTATACCAGGAGCTCCATCATTTATCATATACCCAGCACACAATAGTTATTGAATTTATGTTTATTGACTAAATAATCTTATAATTGCACTTTCAGTTTGTACAATATTTCTTCAATCTTGGAAGTGAAATAGATTATTTAGTCTAACCAGATTATTTCACATATAAGTAAACCAATAAGGAAAGTAATTTTATATAGTAATAGTGAAATAGATTATTTAGTCTAACCAGATTATTTCACATATAAGTAAACTAATAAGGAAAGTAATTTTATATACTAAACTAATAAGAAAAGTAATTTTCAAGGTCACACTAATAGAGATAGGTAGATGAGGGAAATTAGACAAGGTTGATAATGAAAAAATATTCTATACTGATAATGTCTCACTAAGTCCAGATAAAAATCCAAGAGAGGAAGAAAGGAATTCCTAGCCTATCAAATGCAACAAAAATGAAGGGAGAAATCTTGTATTTTAATGTCAGAATCCAGAATTTTGCATATAAAATACTGATGTACCCTATGCCTTTTCAGTTGTCTACATGATAGTTTGGTGGTACAAAGGGTAAGCTATTGAAAAAATAGACAAATGCAGGAATGGTTTTGGGATTAACATATAAGTGTGTGTGTATATATATATATATATATATATATATATACACACACATATACATACACATGCATACATATACTTTTAAATAATTCTTATATAAAATTATTTACAGAGCAAAGTTTTAAAACAGATTATTGTCAGTTTTCCATTTCTTCTAAAACCAGGGACAAGGATGCTCACTGTCACCATTCCTATTCAATATAATACTTGAAACTTTAACCAGAGCACTTGGGTAAGAAAAAGAAATAAAGGGAAAATGATAGGAAAAAAAATAAATTATCCTTGTTTGCAGATGACATAATCTTATTTTTACAAGATTCTATTTTTACAAGTTCCACCAGAAAACTTCTGGAGCTAATAAACAAATTCAGCAAAGTAGCAAAATACAAAATCAGCATACAAAACTCAATTGTTTTCCTTTATACCAACAAGGAATCTGCTGAGAAGGAAATCAAAAAAAATAATTCTACTCGTTATCTTCAAAAACAAACCAAATAGACCAAGGAATAAATCTAATAGATAAGTGAAAGACCTCTATAAAGGAAATTACATAATTCTAAAAAAGGAAATCCAAGAAGTTACCAGAAGATGGAAAGACTTCTTGTGTTCATGGATAGGCATAATTAATATTGTTAAAATGGGCATCCTACCATTTTAGATCACCAAAAGTGATCTACATATTTGATGCAATTCCCACTGAAATAGCAATGATATTCTCCTCAGAACCAGAAAAAAATCTAAAAATTATATGAAAGAACAAAAGACCCAGAATAGACGAAGTAATTCTGAGCAAAAAGAGTAAAGCTGTAAGCATCACAAAACCCAACTTCCTATCATACTACAGAGCCATAGTAACAAAAATACTGGCATAAAAATAGACACTTAGACCAATGGAACAGAATGCAAGACACAGAGATGAATCCACACAGCTACAGCCAACTGATCCTTGACAAGGATACCAAAAACTTACGTTGGAGAAAAGACAGCCTCCTTAACAAATGGTGCTGTCAAAATTGGAAAGCCATATGTAAAATACTGAAAATAGATCCCTATTTTTCACTTTGCACAAGAGTTGATTCAAAATGTATCAAAGACTTAGCAATTCTTGCAACTGCTAGAGGATAACATAGGGGACATATTCCCAAATATAGGCATAGGCAGTGACTTCTTCAATAGGACTCCTATGGTTAGGAAACATAACCACACATCAATAAATGGGATGGCAACAAACTGAAATCTTCTGCTCAGCAAAGGAAACAATGAAATAGTATTGGAAGTGAATGTACAGAATGGGAGAATGTCTTTGCCATGTATTTCTCTGCCAGATGATTAACATTCAGAGTAACTCAACATTTGTACATGTGTGCACAGACACACACACACACAAACACACAATTATACAATCATATCAAAAAGTGTTCAACATCTCTAGTCATCAGGGAAATACAAGTCAAATCTACACAAAGATTTTGTCTCACTCCATTTAAAATAGTAATCATCAATAATACAAATGAAAAGGCTGATGAGGATGCAGGGGGAAAAGTACTGTTAAACACTGTGAGGGGGATGTAAATTAATAGAGCTACTGTGGAATTTAGTTTGTTCAAAAAATACATTTGCTCAAAAGACTAGGAATAGAAACACCTTATGACACAGCTAGACCACTGCTCAGTATTTACCTCTTATAATTAAAGTTAGTATACCATAGCAATACATGCACACTCATCTTTATACCAGCATAATTTACAATAGCCAAGTTATGGAACCAGCCTATGTGTCTGTCAATGGACGAATAAATAAACAAAATGAAATGTGGTATACACACAAATTGGAGTTTCATTCAGCCATAAGAAAATGAGCAAAATTATATCTTTTGCAGGAAAATAGATAGAAATGGAGAGCATCATGTTAAATAAATTAAGCCAGACTTAGAACATCAAAGGTCATAAATTTTGTTTCATGTGTAGAATCTAGAAAGAAAAAAGAAAAAAATAATCTCATGAAAATGGGAGAGAGACCAACAGGTCAGAGGAAGCAGATCAGGGAGAGGGAAGAGGGAAGGGCAATTGGAGAGATTAGAAAATGAAATTGATCAAATTATACTATGTGCATGCAAGAACATGACACAATAAAGCAATCAATTCTGTACAATTACCATATGCCAACCGAAAAAAAGAGAGAATAATGTTGGCTTTCAAATGTACCACATACCAAAACAAAAAGCTATAAAGATTTTTTTTTAAAAATGACAAAAATAAAATTAGGCAATCATTCTTTTTTCTGAAGGAAAATTATATATTTAAATAATAATTATACTTATTTTAGTTCTTTATTATAAGGGCTATAATCTTAAAATATGAATTTAAAGAATTCTTAAAGGTCATATAAGACAGCCTCTTCATTCATTTTTCCTATGAGAAAAATGAGATTAAAGGAAATTTAGAAACCACTTGAGGTAGCACATTGGAATATCATTATCCTTTTGATTTTTTTATATCTTAGTTATTTACTAATTGATATTTTATCAAAGGATAGTCACAGTATAGGAGAATTCAAAACAAGTTGAATTGGGGTGGCATTAATTTCCAAATTTGATCAAACTATTGTCCATTTTGGTGGAACTTCTAAGCATAAATTCTTCTGGGGATAATACACAGAAGTAAAAAATATCTTCATTCAGTTCTATAAATGAGTACTAAAAATGATGAACTATGCAAATAATATATTACAAGGTGATTATTTGGTGTCAGAAAAAAAATCTACACAGTATTGTAGAATGTTTACCCCATAACGATGGACACGAGTGAAGAATCACTGTGTTGGACTGTTTCCTGCTTCAGTATTAATGACTATCTTTCAAAACAGAATGACAGGATATCTTTAAGCTCACCAGCTATTTCCATGCAGATAACTTTTGACACTGGGCAAAGACATTACTTTTTTTCTTAACTGAGTGGCTGATTGATTTGGCTGACTATAGGAGGAGGAACAGCTTATTTCATATCAGAATGTTTCTAATCATGGTTTTATTATAATCTCCTTAGGAATGCATGAATTCAATGTGATCCTGTTGAACTCAGTCTGGATGTAGTGAAAAGCAAGACTGTCAAATCTGTCATCTAACCAATCCAAGTTTCAGAGTTTGCTCTAAAGTTTACTAGGTTTCCAACCTTTAACAAGTCTTATTAACTTTTCTTCCCTTCAGCTGTTTCATTCAAAAGATGTTTTCGTCTCAAAATTGTGGTCAGATTTACATAATATAATGGATATAAATTTGGTATATATTGATAATTATTCTTATTTGTCATTGGGTTTGTAACATCGACAACAAAAAATTGTGTCCTTAAAAATCCTGTCACTAGCGTTGAGGACAATGTAAATCAAAATTCAGTATTAATTCAGTGCAAGCATAAAATGTGAGCCAATTTCCAAATTACCATTGCAAAAGTTGAAAAATTTCTTTCCTTGTAGATTTTCCACTTTGAGATCTGTTCATTCTAAATATCTAGTTAAAAACTCCCAGTCAACAGCTGGCATGCATTTTAAAACCAAACAGCTTTTATTTGTATTGCCAGAATACACAGATTAACAAAACAAAACACAATTATTATTAAAGAAGTAGATTATCACATAATTTTAAAGAAAGAAAAGATATGTATTTAGGCATACATTACTTCTTGGATTATAAAGTTCAAAATTTTAAAAATTATTCATTTATCTATATTTTACTCCAAGTGTTCTTGATTTTTTAAAAATTTTTCAGCCAGCTACAAGTTAATTTAAAATTATGTCTGTTTTTCATGAATCATGTAGCTTATTTTCACAGCTGAACTCTAACAATGTGCTAAGGGTAAATGCAGCCAGGGTAGGAGTTTCCAGTGTTGGCCATGATGCCAGAATTATCACATCTAATTCATTAGAAACCTCTTTTCTAAATATAAAGACACAATGAGTGAGAAATTTTTGTTTTGAATTTTAAGTCAAATATAAACCACTAGCATTGAGTATGTTAGAGTCTGTTTTTAAACAGAAAATATTTTTAAAAAACTCAAAATATTCTTGAAGTGACCCTGAATAACAAATACTATAAATCAAATAGAACATTTCCATATAAGTTTGATTACAAATTGGTATAATTATCTCAAAGATCTCTGGTTCTACACAATTCCCTTCCCAATCTTATGTGTGGATTTTCTAAAGACTTCAATCCAAAGGCCATAGTGACATCTGAAAACTTTGGAATCTATAGCACCTATATAATATCACAAAATACCTAATTACCTGTGGCTTTCAATTGAACCGATCAGCAATATGTCTGCCATAATGCCATTATTCTCTTCATAATCTCCATTATATGAGGAAACTTTTATCACACAATTACAATGTTACAGGTACCAACTATTTCTCTTTATAACCACACTATTAAGAAAATACTATTTTAAAATAAATTCAAATACCCTTCCCAAGGTCAGACAGGGAAGAGATGCATATGATTCAGCAAGTCTGAGCCAACTCGCCCTCAGCACTGAGGAGCAAACCATCACCAGTATGAGAGGTGTTTAAGAAGTCATCAACCTGTGAAGTCACTTCTGGGAATCTTGGAGGAACTTGGAGAAGGATTAGCTATTGTGCAGTCACCATAACTAGATAGCACCCAAGTGAGACTACAATTAGAAGTCTAGGAAATCCCTCTCTTCTTTTCCTCTTTTCTGTTCAACCTGAATCCTGATATGCCACAAACAGCAGCTGGGGAGTGGGCAGGAGGAGACCCATCCAGGAAGTGAGGCTTGACCATTCTCAGTGCAACCATCTTCCTTCCTACTTTGAAGAAGGGATAAACTGTGTATGTGCATGTGTGTGGTGGGAGGGGCTTACATCAGAGAGATTCATTCCATTTTATACTGTGGTTGGACTTTTTAATTATTGAATGATTGTAAGAAAAGTTGCAAGAACTGCCTGAGATTTCATCTATAGAAGTTATGACAAAAGCTAACATTGGTTTTTTATTGTACCTACCAAGTTGATTGCATTTCCATTGAATCTTCTGTTCCTGATCAGTGACATTGAGATTATTTTGACTTTTCCAATGTGCCTGCTCCAATCTGTACATGATATGGCTCTTTTTGATAATGCGACAATAAATAAATCAAACAGGCCCATTATTTATGTAATATAGGAAAATGAAGACATCTTTTCTTGAGAAAAAGGGACATATATATGACTGAGTATAATCACATTTGTTCTCAAATAGCTTCTATCTTATTTATATATCCCAATTCTAATTCTCACGAAACATTATAGGTACCTATTTAACATAAAGTATTTGGAAGAAAGTTTACAAAGATTTTTTTTAAATACTTTTTTAGTTGTTGATGGATCTTTATTTCATTCATTTATTATTTATATGTGGTGCTGAGGATCGAACCCAGTGCCTCACGCATGCTAGGCAAGCGCTCTACCACTGAGCTACAGCCCCAGCCCTACAAAGATTTTTATTGAATATCACTACCTTCAACAAATATGTAAAGGCATAAAGGTATAGGGGCAAGTCCTTGGCATAAAACTGTATGCGAGTGTAGTTTCTTAAAGAGTCTATGTGTTTTCACTATCTAAAAAGTGTAAAATCCCACATTCTATTTCCAGGTCTGTCATCCAGTTGCCTCATTATCTTGGTAACTTTTTAATCATTTGGAGCTTTCAGATAAAATGAGGTCTCCTATTTTGGAAGATTCCATTTAGAACATTAATATACTGAAGGCCTTCTTCTACAAATGTCTTTTATAAACTGTTTCACCACATCTAGGATTTTCATTAGAACTGATACCAATGGTTGTGAGTTTAATTCTTCAATCAACTGGGTAGTTGCCTACCATCAAATACAAGTAGACTATTTGCATTCTTAAGTTTCTGACAATTGACTTCTTATGCTTTCCTAAATAAAAGGTTGTCAAATAATTTGAAAGCAATAGAGCATACATGAAAATAGTTACTTCTAAACCATAGAAAAGTAACAGTAACTTTAGAAGGGTTAAAGGCAATGAGTTATTTAGGTCTCTAAAATATCACCCAATTGGTTTGATTTTTTTTTTCTTTTTTGTCACTGAAATGATTGTTTTTGAAAATTGATCATCACAATTGACCTGTTGTTTTGATGTTGTAAAAGCACAATCTATGTTACTGTGAGAGAGACTATTTCCTATTAAGGTCCATTGATCCACAGAAAATAAATCAACTGAGAACTTGCACAAGTATAAAACATAGCTTATTTAGTTAGATGTTTTAAGGAAGTAATAAAAAACAATCCATTTCTCTACTTCTAAATAAAATAGTTATTTTTTACTCTCTCTCTATATATATGCATATATATATATAATTTTGTATGTATGTATATATGTGATTTCCAAAATATGTTAATAATAGTTAAATGGAGGAAAGGAGACTACTGAAGACAAAAATAAGAAAATAAAACATATAACAAGGAAAAACTGTATGAGACAATGACGTATTCCTATGTAAATGTAAAAGCAAAGAGATTATTAGAGATATCAACAGACATGCATGTTGGTGTGTATGAAGGGGTTGGAGGGGTATATGAGTGTGTGTGTACTCACACACAGTAAGAACTCAGAAAAGGGAAATTGAATTCTATATAGTAACTAATTCACAGAACAAAGGTTCTTTGTTACAGTGCAGATTTCAAGGCATGGTTTATTCTCATTCTTGGGGAAGCAAATAAAAAAATTATCCTTTATCCTTGTAGTGTGGACATGATAAAATTAAGTCAAAACCTAACATTTTGCAATCACTACCCACATTTCATAAGTAAACGGAATTTGAGTTCACTGGATGTGAGTCTTCATACCTGTCAAAGCAGATGCAGGAACAAAAGAAATAAAATACCAATAACTTTTCACCTCAGGATCACTCTCGCAAAAATTCTTTCAAAAAACTGTCTTGTCAAAATTACCATGTTTATGATATACATGATCATTAAATAGAGAAATCTTCTACAGTCAAGAATCTGAAGTTACAAGTCCACAAGTGAACTCAACTTGGAAAAAATTCAGATAGAGATGGGAAATGAAGCCCAAATTTGGATTCAGGCACATACAGTTTAAAATTCAAAGCTGGTCACTTAATAATTTTTGTAGTTAGCTTTTTCATTGCTGTGACCAAAAAGATCTGACAAGAACAAGCAGGGGAGGATGTGTTTATTTGGGTGCTCACGGTTTCGGAGGTCTTAGTCCGTAGACAGTGGGCTCCATTGATCTGGACCCAAGGTGAGGTGGAACAGTGTGGCAATGGAGAGCAGGTCTGCACATGCCACCAGCAAGCAGAGAAAAAGAGACTACTCTGCTCACACAAAATATGTACTCCAAAGTCACCCCCCCCATGACTCTCCTCATTCAGCCACACCCTACCTGCCTTTAGTTACCACACAATTAATCCCTCTGAGGAAATAAATGAACTGATTAGGTTAAGGATCTCACAACTCATTGCACCTCTGAACACTCTTGCATTGTCTCATGCATGAGCTTTTGAGGGATACCTCATAACAATGATTTAGACTTTTAATAGATGACTTAAGTATGCAGTTTTCCTTGTTTTTAAAATAAGAATATAATTTCAAGTGAGTTAGGGATTAGAGCTGATATATTTATTACCTGCAATATATAAAGGTGCTGTATAAAAAGTCATAGTAACAATTGTCATTGTTCATCTAATGAAACTTAAGGAATTTTTTTTTCATTTTATACTTTATTTTGAAAATTATTAATACAGGATTTACTATTTATATCTGGTATATATTTACTTTTGCGTGAAGGGTTTTTTTTTAGTTTTCTTTAATTTTTTCTTTTTAGATATACATGAGAGTAGAGTGTATTTTGACATACTTAACTATATGGAGTATAATTTATTCTAATTAGGATCCCAGTCTTGTGGTTGTGCATGATGTAGAGTTTCACTGGTCATGTATTCATATATGAAGAAAGGAGATTTATGTCTAATTCATTCTACTATTCCCATCCCCTCTTCCTTTCACTCTTCTTTGTCTAATCTAATGAACTTCTATTCTTCCACATCCCCGCATTGTGTGTTAGCATTTGCATATCAGAGAGAACATTCCAGCTTTGTGTTTTTGGAATTGGCTTATATCACTAAGCATGATAGTCTCCATTTACCAGCATTTACCATCCATTTACCAGCAAATGTCATAATTCTATTTTTCTTTATGGCTAAGTAATATTCCATTGTGTATATATACTAGTTTCCTCTTTATTCATCTTTTAAAGGGCTCCTAGGTTGGTTCTATAGCTTAGCTATTATGAATTGACCTGCTATAAACATTGATGTGGCTGAGTCACTGTGGTATGTTAATTTTAAGGTTATATATAGTTAAATATTTAAATACAATATTTAATATATTCAGTAAATCCAAAAAGTATATTTCTATCATATTATAATTATTAGTTCTCTAATACTTTTTAAGCTTGATGTGAAATTAAAATCTGATGGTGAGATAATACTTTGAGATTTTTAATCAGTGTTTACTAAAATGTATCATCAAAATCTCTAGTAAGACAAAGCCTACATCTGTTTTTATTTCAGTTCTTTTAAAATTTCCTTACCCATTTTCCTATCTCTTCTTAAGTCTGCAAACCATGCATTAAATGAATTTCCTCTTTGTAAGTTTTATAAAAGTACAAATTTTTGCCTCATTTCCATGGACAACAATACTTTTATTCCATTTGTTCCCTATTATTAGAGAACTTTTTGTGTGAATTATGAGTATCTAAATATCTTGTCAGGTTTACTATTATTGTTATTACTTTCACAGGTATAAAATAAATTTGCTTGCAACTAAAAGCTATCTAGCTACACAGGTTTTCAGATTTACCTTTCACCTGTTTGAAGAACAGAAACATCACTCTATTTGCACTTGATTTAGAGAAAACATTGTTACTTTTCTGTTTGCAGTAGAATGCTAAGGCTTCCAATTCATTCATGTATGGCTAAACTCAATATCTCAATATGAATACTCATCTAGACTTCTTATATAAAAACATTTACAGTTGAATATCTCTTCAGTCATGGTACCCAATAATTGGGCAGGGTGCCAGAGAGAAGCAAGCTTTAACAAAATGCAAAGTAACACTTTTATCTAATTTTATAATGCACTCAGTGATGTTTATTTTTCAATGCTTATGCCTTCCTGAAATTTTCATTTTAGTATTGATATGTTCTTGTTCCATAAAAAAACATACCTGCTGATGGAAGAATTAACAATTTTTATATATAATTGGTAATTTACTGTGTTATGTATAACCAATCATATGTAGAGAAACATTCAGAATGAAAATGCCTCTTAACTGCATTTATCTTAAATATTTAGAGAATTTTGGCACCATTTATTTTGCAATAACGGAGATTTACAAATTTCATTACAATAGCATTGTGAAACCATTGTAATATCCATTTCTCCAGCACTAGCACCGAACTTTGATTCAATCTGTTTGTTCAAATAAAATAAGCTATAGATCTTTTGAAGCAGATGGTGCAGTTTCTTGTTCTGAAAGAAGAAAGTAAAATCACTGCATTTCAGAAACAATGAAATGTTTTTACATTAGGAAAAACAAATGCACAAATGTCTCTTATTGGAACGCACTATTCAATGAAAAGCTAAATCAGATACCAGTAATTGTATACTCTTTCTACCACATGAGTAAGCTTGCTATTGGCTGAACAAATATCAAAATTCTTGTTGTCAATTTGGAGCATTAAAGTCATATTTTTGCTATTTTATTTTTTGTTCTACTATTGTTTTATTATTATAACACAATTTTATTATTATTGATTAAAGTAATATTTATAGTTTTGATATTTTCTGTTAGTCTTGACATTTTCTATTATATGTCAGGAACTATGTTACCTCTAAGTACATTATTTTAGTTGATTTGGGCTGCCATAAAAAAAAAAACAACACTACAGCTTGGGTAGCTTAAACAATAAGAATTTAAACTGTCGCAGCTCTGAGGCTGGAAAGTACAAGATAAAGATGCAGAGGATTTGGGTTGTAGTAAGAGCCCTGTGCTTGACGTGCAAATGGCAGCTCTTTCTATGTCTGCACATGGCTTTTTCTTGGTGATGCACAGGGGGAGAAGGGAGATGAAGCTTTTAGGTGTTGCTTCCTATGAGATGACAGATCCTATTAGATTAGGATTTCACCTTCACAGACTCATTTAATCTAATGACTTTCTAAAGGCCCCATCTCAAATACAGTCACATTGGGGAACAAAGTTTGAACATTAGCTTTTGGATGGAGAAGCAAAAGCATTCAGTCTATTATATAGAGAACCACTTAGATTAAGAAAAAAGCTTTTGAGTCAGGGAAACTGAGTTCAATTCTTGGCTCCACTGCCTGTCTATGATTATTGCAAAGGTAACAACCTTAACTTTCATATCATCTTTGATTAACAGCTCACATTTGATTTTAGTGATAACTGTAGAGGATGATAATGTGCAAAATCAGACCAATATTATATTGCCAGGCTCTCATGGGAAGTACATGCTCTGTCTGTATCCAGTTCCAACACAGGACTTTCTCCTAGATTTCAGAATTCTATTTGGTCTGCTGTACAGCATGATCTAGAATTATAGAATTAGCTCTCTACCATTAAAAGAATGTGATCCAAGACTGTCCAAGAAAGAATTCTGTTCACCTTGAGGATACTGAGCAAAATTGAGCATCTTCACCCAAATGACAAAACAGTAGCTTTGATAATGCACCCTTGAATTAGATTTTCTGCCCACTCCTTTCTTTTAATTGTTGGATTATTTACCATTCTTTCTATTGATTTTGAACTTTCTTCTTTTCATCCATGCATTTCTATTGCTTTAAACAATATCTCAATTTTCACTATTTCATTATCAGTTTTGAGAAGGACTATTCATTAAGATATAAAATAATTGTCTCCTCCTCTCCTCCAGGAAGATTTCCCAAGTTCTCTTAAGCATTCATTACTCTCTTAGTCTTACCATGAAATTTACTTTACACCACTAGAATAACACACACCATTTTGTAGTATGCTTAGCTATAAAATTATTGATCTTTCCCAATAAATCATAGCTTCTTGATAAATCATTTGAATCTTATAGGAGACCTTGTCAATTTCATTTCTCTCTTCAATGTTTGGAATAGTCCCTGGCATATAGTAAGGGCTTTTAAATTTCTATTAAATGTGTTTAAATTCTTTTCTCACAATAAAAATATCCTTTATGGAGGGCACTAAGTAAAACACTTAAAAATGATTATTTTTATCCACCTCTTTCATTCCTAGAATACCATTTTTAAAAATGCTAAAAACAATAAAGGATGCAGCTTAATGACAACAACAAAAATAAAACCTTTCCTATAATGAAATAACAATTAGAAGAAAAAGCAAATCACTGACAGTATATTTCAGCATCCACTTATACATACATTTACACACACATGGTCATTTTTGTTATTAGGTTTTATGATCTATAAATTACCACCAACAGTGAACTGGCAAATATTGAAACAATTTTCCTTGGAGAAATGCAGGGTTATTAGGTAGCAACACAACTTTGGTCACAACATTTTCAAAAACCAATCAAAACTTTGTTTTGATCAAAAGATTCATCCCTAATCATCTCTAATCTTTTTTTTTTGTACCAGGGATTGAACTCAGGAGCGCTCGACCGCTGAGCCACATCCCCAAGCCTATTTTGTGTTTTATTTAGAGACAGGGTCTCACTGAGTTGTTTAGCACTTCGCTGTTGCTGAGGCTGGCTTTGAACTCAGGATTCTCCTGTCTCAGCCTCCCTAAGTGCTGGGATTACAGGCATGAGCCACCGCACCCAGCATCATCTGTAATCTTGTATGGATGAATTTTACACTCTTAATATTCACCCAAAGACCATTGCTTAGATACCAAGAAAATGGTACAATCATGTGAAAAAATTCAATGATGAAAACCAAATAATCTTGTCTGTTCTGTAGGTGGCACTATAGCAAGAACATACTGCCCTTTTAGATTTAGGAGTTTTAAACTCTGCTTCTGAAGAGTTAATCCTTCATCTTTTTTTTGTCCCTCTTTCTTTTTGTATGAGGAAGCCATAAAATCTAATTATATTCTACTTATAAATAAAAGAAATGATTCCCAAGCTTTGGGGGGAAAAATAGCTTAAGTTCATACATTGAGGATGAGCCAGAGTGTCCCAAGTTGTAAAACAGTTAAGTAATTCAAGTTGGAATATTGAGGAGCCAGCAACATTGCCCCTATTTGGCAACTTGTGGTCCCTTAAAGGAGGTGGCCAGAAGCCTGTGTGTGGTTGACTTTATCACCGCCATGGTACTACAATTATTCCTCATAATTGAGAACAGCAAAGTACAAAAACAACAATAAAAAAAAAAAAACTTTGTTTTCATGTGGTTTTGCTTCAAGACACTTTATTTAATGTAGTCACACAGTCAGCATCTAGTGCTGTTGTGGATAACTTGGTGCTTGTGAGTATACTCTGTGATGTTCACACACTGAGGAAATTACCTAATGTTGCATTTCTAAGATTGTATCACCATTATTAAGCAAAGCATACTTGTATATATTAATTCATTAACATTGAACTCTCAAAGCCAAGTGTGGTGACGCATGCCTGTAATCCCAGTGGTTCAGGAGGTTGAGGCAGGAGGATCTCAAGTTCAAATCTAGCCTCAGCAATTTAGAGAGGCCCTGAGCAAATAACCGAGACTCCATCTCAAAATACAAATTAAAAAGGCTAGGAATGTGGCTCAGTGTTTAAGGCCCCTGGGTTCAATCTCTAGTACAAAATTTAAAAAAAAGGAACTCCCAGTCAATAGCACCATGATTAATAATAACTAATACTTGAATTAAACACACAAAAAAATGTTCTCCGTGAGGCACTTTATAGTTTCTTGAACTTACGAACACTACAAAATATTTTAGCACTCTCTACCCTTGAGGATAATTTTAAAAAGCAAAATCACAAAAAAACAAAAATCATGGTACTGAATAGGTGCAAAAAGGATACTTGTTTGCAGTTTGAAAGCTTTATTTGACAACAGCTGGGGAATGTGTACCTATGCAGATATGAATGTGTATATTTGTGCAAACAACCTCAAAAGAACATTAAGTATTGATTTTAGAGTTTGCAAATAAATTTTAGCTAATTCCCAAACGTGAAATTCACATATAAAAAGTGTAGACTGTATATTTTATTATGATGTGTTTTAACTCACCTTTGTAATAAACATATTTATTTACAGCCACTGATACTCTTTCTCCCTGTTAATATACATGATCTAGAGCTATGGAAGGGGGGAAAAAAACACTATTGTTCTATCAGAGAACTAAATTGAAAACAACTTTCTTTGTTCTCTGGGAAATGAGGAATACACTATATGGGGAAGTGTTTTTTTTTTTTTTTTTTTTTTCCCTACTGCATGTGCTATCTAATCATAGGCACATTGAAAATCCTACACAAGGATTTATAGTGATTCACAGTAAAATGTCACTGCTTCTTATTAAAATGTATGAATAGTGTTTAGTTACCATGCTAGTCTCCTCTTTGGTTTTAAGATACATGAACTTATTTTAATTAAAATTAATTTAGCCACTATCTGTAATAAAAGTTTGAGTGACTAGATCTTACAGTCCTGCTAAGACATCTTCAAAGACTTTTCTACTCAGTGTGGCTCCTTCTTCTTTTTCACCCCCCTCTGTTAAATGCATTCCTTTGACAATCTACAGTCCACTGAGATTAAAGTCTCTAGCCTAGTTTACTTACAAGAACAAAAGATGCACAGAAAAAGTAACTTTATATAGAGGTCATTTGGCAGACTCACTAACTCCATGTCTTCTCCCATTTTCCCGTGCAGGATTATATATTTGGTTTGTTAGAATATGAAGGTCTTGAGTTTTTTTTTTTTTAAACCTTAACATGGAAATGAATTTCTGACTTGGGGAAATACTGTCAACTTTTTAATTTATTTGGCCTCTTCCGTATACATTCCTGTGAATCCTTCATACTCCTGCCTAGTCTCTTGTGGAAATATATTATTTATATTGAGCAAGGAGATGACACTCTACTGCAGCTTTTCTTCCAAATCACTTAATTTTAAAAGATAGGGTAGAGGAAAAAGACATGTTGACTTGAAAGATTAATTTTAATAAGCTAAGCATGCACTTTTCTCCTGTGTATGTTTTTTGTTTTTTCCTTTGCTTTGGTTCCTAAGGCAAAATGTAAAAACATAAAATAAAATAAAATAAAATAAAATAAAACCATAGAAAAGATTTGTTGATCTGTCTGACACTCTCCTGTTGAAACCAATCATAAATGTTTGAATCAAAATTACAAGCATCAAAATATCTAAGCCCGCCTCTGAAGAGGCCTTGTGAACCATTTAGCGTAATACGCGTGGAGAAAGGGAAGGACGGCTGAATACTTCATGTGTTGAAGTGTCCCATGGTCCTGTCAGACAAATTGTTCTTCAGAATAAGATATCCCTTTGATATATATGTAAACATTTTCTTAGGGAAAATTTAGAATCAGGTATACAAATAAAGATGGATGATTGGTGAGGTGGATAGTTCAAGGCTACAGCATGGCTGAGATATGGCCCATTAACTCATTTTCCGATATCTACCTTCAGCCACTGAACCATTCTTCACAGAAATAGAATAACTAATTGCTGAAAGTTCTATACATTTATGTGGTATAATAACAATATTACCTTATTAGGGATAAGTATTTTTGACAATAGAATTTTATAACTAGAACTTACTAACTCTTTTACTTTGATCAAGTCACTTTACCTTTTTGGCTAGAGTTTCCTTTAATGAATATTTCTCTATTTTACTTGATAGAATTTTAATACCTAATTAGTGGTGTACACAAACTATAAATTGCTTGCCAGATATAGCTGTCTTGAAGCTATAATCAACATGTTTTGAACAATTCACACCCGAGAAACAAATTAAAAATGTACAACCAAATACTACACTAAAATTTTGAACATATCTCCAAATACTAGGAAATGAATCACAAGGAAAAATAATAACATTTACAAATTAATCATGATAAACACTATGACTCTAGCATAACGATATAAAATGAGTTGGAACAGAAGATATTCCTCTGGAGGGAGTGACTGGTAGCTTTAAGGCCCCATCTCATTCTATGTGGGGAGGAAAGAAGAAGGCTAACTCTTACTTCCATGTGAGTGATGGGTGCTTTCATATAGTTCTGTCATGTACTGTGATTAATGCCAACTAATCAGAGGCACACTGAGTACTCTACAAAAGATTTATAGTGATTCAAAACAAACTGCTATATTGTTTTTTATAAAAAAGTTGAAAAGTATTTAGTTACAGTACTAGTCTCTTTCAACAGAAAAAAATAATTTTGTTGTAATTTTTAGTATACATGACAGTAGATATACAAACATAGAATATATCTTATTCTAATTAGTACTCCATTCTTGTGGATGTACATGATGGTGGGATTCACTGTGGTGTACATTTATACATGTACATAGGAAGGTTATGTCAGACTCATTTCACTGTCTTATCTTTTCCTATCCCCTCTCTCATCCCTTCATTCCCCTTTGTATAATCTACTGAACTTCTATTCTTCCCCTCAACCCCCTCTCCTTATTGCAGGTTAACTTCCACATATTAGCAAAAACATTTAACCTTTGATTTTGGAGGGATTGACTTATTTCACAGCATGACAGTCTCCAGATCCTTCCATTTATTAGCAAAGTGTCATAAAGTCATTCTACTTAATGGTTGAGTAATACTCCATTGTGTATATATACACCATATTTTTTTAATCCATTCATCAGAAAAAGGGCACCTGGGTTGGTTCCATAGCTTAGCTATTGTGAATTGAGCTGCTAAAAAGATTGATGTGGCTGTGTCATTGTAATGTGCTGATTTTAAATCCCTTGGATATATACCAAGTAGTGGGAAAGCTGGGTCAAATGGTGGTTTCATTTCTAGTTTTCTGAGCAATTTCCATACTGCTTTCTAGAGTGGTTGCCTGAATTTGCAGTCCAACCAACAATGTATGATAATTTTAAGCTACATGAACCTATTTTATTTAAACTTAATTTGGCCACTATTTTTAAATCCTGTTTCATGCAGCTGAGAATCACAGAGGATTGGTACTTGACCCGTTCCAACAAAACAAGCTAAGCTACAGAAAAAAAGAGAGTCATGATGGGATATACCTCACTCCCAGAGTATGTTTGGAGCAAAGAATACATTGTTGTATAGCCATACGGTATAGAGAGATAACATATTTTTTTTTTCCTTCTCTACAAAAAGGGTTCCTGAAGAGGTGAGAAAATAGAGCATCAAAAAGATAACAATTAATACTGGATTCCTCAGGGCTAAAATAAAGCAATTGATCTTCTGGACTAAAGATTATTTTACCTGGGGTAGGATATGGTCATCAGGCTCAGTGAGAGAAAGAGAGAAGCAGAGGCTGAAAGACACACAGAGAGACGAGACAGAGAAACAGGGGGAGAGAGAGAAGCCATTTTCAAGTACAAAGCCGTTAAACCTTTCATATGCTCTTCATACTCTTCCCTCCTTAGCCATGTGTCTGACTCAGAGGGTTCAAAATTAGCTAGCAAGACAGAAGAAAGGCAAAGAGGGGAAGGAGAGGCAGAGGAACAAAGATGAATCCAAATTTCAAACATGTTATATTCCCACAATAAATTTCCATTTGCCATCAAACTTAAACAGTGGGAGGAGCAATTTACTCTTAAATCAACCTCTAATTTATAATTCTTACCTTTTACTGCACATTCTATATGTTGACAAAGTGACCTGTATACTGCCATTTCCTTACACAAAGTGCATGGACTTCCCTGTGTTTGAATTTAAAGTTAGGGAAGAAATTCCCACTGAGTGAAGTTTCCGGAACAAAGGAGACCAAAAGCGTGAAGTTGAATTTCCACTACTGTTCGTGTTTGTGTAACCCTTTTGTTATGAGGAAACAAAAAAACAAGGAAAGCAGCCCATCTTTTGTTCCCTCTCACAAAAGGTGTTAAGTAGGATTTAATTTGGAAGCTCCATAATGCTTCCCATGGTCTCTTTTCTCTCAGTCCTTTTCATCTTGCCACAATTTTCTCCTAATCTATGTTCTCTAGAACATATCCATCACTAATTTCTTGCCCTCCAGATTTCATCTTTTACCCTTTCCTGGTGATCCATAGTCTCTAGAAACTCCAGTTACCAATCTCTTACCCTTAAAAATTCAACTCTCTGGTCTTAGCACAATAGTGTAATAGTCTACTGAGTCCCTTTTTTTTTTTTTTTCCCCTTTTATTGTGTATGTGGACCAAAATTCTTTTAGCTGCTTCTTCAAACAGTATTGAATAGGATGAAATTTCTGGGGATCAGAATTAGTTAGCAAGACAGAAAAAAGGGGAGGAGGGGAAGGAGAGGCAAAGGAATAAAGATGAATCCAAATTTCAAACATGTTATATTCCCACAATAAACTTCCATTTGCCATCAAACTTGAATATTTTATTTTATTTCTGTGGTACTTGGGACTTAACACATGTCTTTATGTATCAATTTAAATAAATTTATAAATGTTTTTTAAAATAGGTGAATACAATGGATTATAAAAATAGAAATAATTTAATTTGAAATTTAATACATAAAAATAATTATAAAAAGACTACAATTGTGGATGTATGTTCCTCCAACAACATTAGAGGGGAACTCCCAGAAATGATCCCAATAACACTTTTTTTCCTCCTCAGTTCCCTCAAGACTTTTATTTTCTAGAAGTTCTCATTCACTAGCCCTATCCCCCCACCGCCCATCTCTGGTTTCTGTTTTTCTGATTATCCCATCTCTTTAAATTGTAAATTAACTAATACCTTTGCTAAAGCATTCTGGTTTTCTGTCTTTTCCCAGGTTCCGTACTTTTTTGATTATTCTTCCATTCTGCATCACAAAAGGCATCTTACTTTCAGGAATGCTGTAGGTAATAGGGCAGAAATAAAAACAGAGTTCCCAATTACAGTCCTTTTTTCTGGTATGCTTTGGATACAGAACACTTGAATGTTCTTGCCTTTATTTATTTATTTTTTCTGGTCTAAAAATTGTACCACTCAGGAGATGTAGATTATGTGAGGGTTTGTCAAGGCTTGTTATAAAAGCATCAATTAAAATCTATACCAAAATAGTCATCTTGCCAGGCACATAATGGGAAGTCTAAAAACTCATGGAATTAAAGTGATTCCATATCATCTCATATGTAAATTGGAGTGTTGTGGTGAAGCTGTGCCTTTCCAATGCCTTTCTGTACTGATAACATTTTCAAAATGAAACACTTATCTTTATTTCATAGGTTCCTCTATTAGCATACAAATTAAATTACATTAACATTTAGGAAAATATCAAAATGTCTACAAGCTCTTTTGGCTCAGGGAAGGACACTCAACCTTCTTCCCAGTGTGTCCCTGCATGAGTGCCTGGAAATACCAAAAAGGCTTTATTTATTTTCCTATTTGCAATCCCAGTTAAATACTTCCCTCTTGTAGATAGAAAGAGCACATTACTGTGCCTCTCGAACCTTCATTTTTCAATTCCTTGTCTCAAAGTGAGCTAGATGAACATGTGAAATGGTCATGTCCTTCTCAGTCTTGCTGATAGCTCACCACTGGTGTTTCAAAAGTGAGAGAGAGAACGTTTGAATCTGTCATGGAGAACCAAAAGAATCAAAATACATAGACCAGTTGGGAAAACTCACAATGTGTTCAATAGGATTAGTAATTAAGCCAGTATTTTGTAAAAAAGAAAAAAGTTGCTAAGATGTATCATATAGATTATAAGTTATTAATGTTGCAAAACTAGAATTAAAAACAAAGTTACTTCACAATCCAGAAATCTTTTTACAAAGGTGATAGAGGGGAACAAAGTAGTTTTATGGTTGAATATGTGATATATATCATAAGGAATCCACTAAAGATTGCAAAGATCAAAACAAAAAATCTCACTCTTTTGTAAGAACCAAGCACATTAAATATCCATGTTTTCAAGAAAGAAAGTAATTATTCTTCAAGAGAAAGGACGTAGCACCATTGAAAATGTATGCGGTCATTGGGATCACTGAGGTCGTTAGCTAATTGGCTTTATCCAGAGGAGCAGCAGACTTCTACTAGGTTTATAGCAAGTTTTACAAGTTGGAGAGAGACACCCACTAAAGTTAGACTCCTATCCTCCCACAGAAACTGTAAGATAGAGGCACTAAGTCCCTTTGATGTTACATTTCAGAAAGATACTTCTGGGTCCTTAAGAAAGACATTCCTAAATCATCAAGCTAACAATAGGCCTGTGTAGCTTTCCGAAGAATTTCTGTGCATTTCAAAGTTTTCTAAAGAAAGTGCTCTAAGAAAAAATAGAGACAGGAAATCTCTTAGATTCATCAGGAGAAATCAAATATCTTTTATTTATTTTTTTCCCTGTGATACTGGTGTTGAGAGTTAATCAGAATCTGGGTACCATGACCTGGGAATGTTGAAGACTAAATATCTGAGAAATGATGAAGCAAGCATAGAAAGCCAGTTTTATTTAAAGGACAGAACAGAGATAGACTTCTCCGAAGAGAAGAGGCCCCAGAGGTGGGTGTTGGAGGAGGTGGAGGCATCCTGCCCGTTTTATTGATTTTAGATTTCCTTTGTTCTCACGCTTTCTCTTTCCCAAATCCTGCTTACAGACTAGTGACCAAAAGGAGGGCCAAAAGGTGGAGAGATCCCAGGGCAGGAACAAAGTCACCCAGAGGTACAGGTAGGAAGGGAGTAGCCCAGGGGGCATTCTTTAACAACTCCTGCAACTCCCTGCCGGGAGGAACAATTCCCTGAGGCAGGTAAACTTGGCAACTGGTGGAGGAAGGGAAAGTACTCTGGAGGCATTAACATTTTATTTCCTCTTGAATCAGCCCCATCTTCCTGACCCAATCATTCATTACCTACACTGTCCTTTTGCCTCTTCACCACCTCCACTAATGAGTGTGACCTAGTAGATACATATGCAATGAATCAAGAAGAAGTGTAATGACATAGTCTAAAAATCAAAGCAAGTGTGGTAAAAGAAACAAATATATTTCAAACATTTCCAACCCACCAAAATCCATGAGATTCACCTACATTCTTAAGGCTGCCACGCTTCATGACACACGTTTTGTCCCACCTGTCTGCCAAAGTCACAGATAAAAGTCACAGCTCCTGCCAATTTATTCACATAACTGTGGCCTGGTATACCTGCACTTCCAGGTGTAGTCTAGCCTCTTCATTTACACTTAAATCTTAATTTGGAAAGCATACATCAGACAAGCCTAATGCCAAAAGGAAAGGACATGGAATACCACATGCCGCAGGCATTAGATTGTATGCCTTTTCCATCTCACCATTGAACAGTTCTCAATGTGCTGACTTCCTGCATTTCTTTCCTTTTAGTTTCCTGCTTAAACTGGGAGTAGGAACTCAGGATTAAACATCTTGATTTGATGAATTTTCTATTCCATGATCTCTGAGCTCATCTGCCCAGTGGTTCCTGAGTAATTATCTGATGACTTGTTCTCTTTAAAAATTAGTGTTCATTTTGCCATTGAGCTTGTCAATCAGGATTAAAAAAAATAATAGTTATTTTATTTTTATATTCTAAAATTGCATTTGCTTCTCTTTTTTTAAACTCTATTTCTTTGTAAGAATTTCTATTTCTTGGCCCAATCTTTGTATTTTGTTTGTTTTAAGTGTGTTAGTAATTAGTTGAAATACTTTCAAGATGCCTGTTTTAAAATCTTTGCCAGATAATTCTAAAATTGTTATCTCATTTGTTATTATCTGTTATTGATTTTCTTCTCATTCAGGTCTTGGGGTATTATGATATGTGACTGGATCTCATTTAATCTTCTGTTTTAATTCTATTTCCTGCTATGATTCTGACAGAGACAGGAAGAGCCACCTCGGTTCTGTCAGGGTTTGTAGTGGCCCCAATTCCACATGTGAGTACATTTGGGAGGAAAGAGGCTTCTCACTCCTTCTGGGCAGTCATGGGGTTTCTTGCTCCCTACTAGACCTATCTCACCAGGCTGAGACAGGGAGGAGTCATAGCTTCTCATGTGAGACTAGTGGACTAACATGTCCAAAGTCCTGCCTCTCCAGTAGTCCTCCTCTGACATTACCATGGTAGGAAGGATGAAAGGTCATCTTGGCAATTCTGAGTGACTCCTCATGAGTAGTTAAGGCTCACCATGAATTCTTGATCATATTCAGGTGGAAAAAAATGTATTATTGCCCAGCAACCAAAATTCCTGATGCCCTACTTGGTTTTCTATGACATTCTCAGGAAATGGTGGTCAGGATGCCTCTTAATATTTACAGGCTGGGGGCTGGGGTTATGGCTCAGCGGTTGAGCGCTTGCCTCACATACGTGAGGCACTGGGTTCGATCCTCAGCACCACATAAAATAAAATAAAAATATTATGTTCATCTACAACTAAACAAAATATTTTAAAAAAAAAATATTTACAGGCTGGCAACATGGGAATTAAGGCTCTCTACTAGGCTTTTGCTAGCATGGGTTACAGAGGCTGTAGATATTCTTCTATGGTGTATGGCTGAAATAGAGCAGTTATTGTTAGTGCAGAAAGACCAAGATGAAAGCAAACTTCACAAATCATTTCAGGCTTTATTCAGGAACAGGACTACACCTACGAAGATGGACCCACTTTCCTGGGTGGAAAATGAGCCACTGAATAAAGAAAGGGACTGGGTTTATATAGGTTATCCCTGGAGGTAGTCTGGTAAGCATATGAATTTTCCTGGACACTTAGGAATTTGGAGTTTGTTCCATCAATCAATGAAATGGTCAGTTTTAGTGCTCAGGAATTTGAGCTCTTGGGTCAGGGGTCTTGCCTTACCACCCCAGTATGGCAAGACATTCCTTCCTGCCTGCAATTAGCACTAGGAAGACATTTGTCGAGGGAAGTGAAAGTTGTCAGTGCATGGCTATTTTTCCTTTTTCTCAGGCTACATTATTTCATTTCCCACACCTATTAGTTATTTTCTAATGTTTTCTATTTTGCTAAATGCTATCTTTCCTAGTCGTTCTTTTTTTTTGCTAGAGATAGCAGGCTTTCATTAGAGATTTTCTCATCTCTACATTGCCAGCTTCTTCCATCCATAGGATACAAAAAACAAAAGTGAAAATGTACAGAACTTACCACTGTGTCCTTTCTGACATCTTAGGTTCCCTGGTCAGGCTGCCTTGCTCTCTCCTGATTTCAGAGACATTTTACATTATATTTAAACATAATATCCAGGATGTTTTCTTACATAATGGAGAGGGATGGAAAAATATTTTCTAGTCTATCTTCCAAACATTGAAGTCTACTATTATATTTTTAAACACTTTTTAATCCTCACTTTATTAAGTAGTTATACAGAATTTGTTTATAAAAATCCAGCAAAGTGTAAATCTCTCTGTTAGTCTATCAAAGTGCACATCTGCGCCTGTGTAATCATTTAATATTTAAGGAGAAAGATTTCTCTATTTCTGCCAAAATATTTTTTATCAGCCTTCTTCCATTTTAGTGTTATATCTTCCACCTAAATCACAAATTCATTTCATTGTTCCCTTCATGAAATGTGGGCAGACTATTGCAGATTAAATGTAGTATAACAACCACAACACCACAGAGATAGAGTCATTCATTTCACCAGAAAAGATGGATAAACATACACACATTCACATATACGCAATATGTATCCACAAAAGAGCCTACACAGGAAACAGGAGATAAGATCACTTCAACCCATGACAATTGCTGACTCACTCTCGTTCTCATACACCCACATAGACTTTCTTGTGCACGCACACCCCAAATTCAGTTGTGTATGTGTTTCTACAATAAATCTGTCAGGTTTCTTTAAAAACAAACCTCCCCAAAATGAGACAAGGGAGCAAGAAGAAGGGAAAAAAAAATTCTTCAAGTGTGGCTAAAATGAAAATCTCTATATGGGATATTCAGTCAGGTCTTAGAAGTGTGCCCTGTGTTTTGGTGATTCCCTGGAGAGGGTTTTGACTAAATCCCAACTGCCACTGTAATGTTGATGGGTTCAGCTTACTCTTAACTGTTTTAGCTCCAGTGTGAACCTACTGACATATTTTAAATATCTAAATATTCTAAATCCTAGGTAATTTCAGGCTAAAATATTTAAATAAAACTTTAATAGAATATAGATGAAAATGTGACAAATAAAAAAAAAAAGCCATGTTGATATGACACACTCTTTTAGTTGGAGAAGGATTGCCTCATTGTTAGCTTGGAACCCCATAGAATATATCTCCTTCCTGAGCTCTTTGCCAGTAGACAGAGGCCAAGAATATCCTTCCCTTCAGGAACCATCTTCTTTAAAGATTTTAAAACATGCTAAAACTTAGACTTGAGAGAAGAAACAGTAATGAGAGGGGCATTTTCATTTGAGTCTGTTGAAAATATTCTGACTTCTTTGTTAACTGAATGACGATCTCTTACATATGACTGACAGGCAGAATGTTTGCTCATACCACAGAGATGCTGTCTTGCCAAAAGGTCCCCAACGGAGCAAAAGCACAGCAGTTAGTCATTAAACTGACAGCTGAACAAGAGGTACAAGTACATGAAAATGTTCCATCTTTACTTTATATATTAAGTGAAATCAGCACTGTTCCTTTGAGGATGCAAACACTTCGTCAGCATGGGGTGTACCTGGGCGAATGACTGTAGAATGTCATTTTAATGGAAGTCATTTAATTCTCTTTGTTACACTCAGAATGCTTTACATAATTACTCCGTATTTCATATATATGGTCATACATAAGCACACATAGATGCACACTGAAATAATGATTGCTTTGACATTTAAAATATCTTAAAATGCTTCAAGAATTATGCAGGCTTTTCTTAAACTTAACAATTTATTTCAAGAGTGCATCTCATCAAATAAATTGTCCAAAGATTTTTGTTTCAAAGTACATTGAGAGTTTGCATCTCTGACAAAAAACAAGGAATTAATTTTTACAGATATGACGAAACATAAGTTATGAAACCATGTATCTAGCTATCCATATATATAATTTTCATAATATTTAATGTCATGGTACATGTCATAAGTGTTGATTTTAATATATTCACATATTCAAATACAGTGTGTCATATATAAAATATGTACTCATATTTTTTACATATCATTATATGCATATACTTTGCATGAAATTCCAGTGTGTCATATATACACATTATACTTTATTTCAAATATACTATAAAATATAGTTTATCTTCTATGTAATATAGAATACATGATATGTAAATATTTAAACTTATTTTATACATTTTATATATGTCATTAAATATGTTACATGCTGTACATTTAAAAATGTAAATACTCATATTTGGAAGATTAATTTTCAGGCAAAGTTTATTATAGATATATGTATAGATAATATGCAATATAAAGTATTTACATATGTATTCTTTGCCTTATATATATCTCTATTTCCATTTCTGTTCTCATTGCATTATGCCTTCAGTCTGAAGTTAATATTCACATTTAAATTTTAAGCATTTTATCTTGACAGCCTGCAATTTATCATGTTTTCAGGAAATGAGTTGCATAAAACAAAATCAATTTAAAGTGTGGTTTCTTTTTCTTTAGATAAATCTTCTTTCTCATTTTTAAAAGAAGCATTAAAATTATTCCACTGACTCAAAAATAATTTTGAAATTTTATTTAAAAAAGTCTTGTGGAAACCTCTCCATCACTGAACAGCACTCTGATGAAGAGGGGAAATATTCTAATGAATATACGAAAGCACAGGGCTGACATGTACCTATGTGCCTGTGGTAATATAGTGTCTGGAATATATAGATAGAGTATGTATGTTTATATATTTATATATCATCATGTTATGTTATGGTCTAGTTGTAAATATTATAAAGTGCTTCAAAAATGCATGGCACAAAGATAGTGCTCAAAAATATTAACTATTTGTCATTCGAAGAGATAAACAAAAGCAAATGCTTATTGTTCTCTCCCCTTAGATGATGTTCTCTTGTCTTGAGATGATTCCTTTCCTTTTATATCTTATTTTAACTTTAAATTCAGTAGACAATAATTATAGGTGTCAGAGGTTTAGAATTGTTTCATGCCTTTATCTTATTGGATACACTTCACTGGTCAAATTATTTTATCAAATTAATCTGATAAATCAGTCAACACAGTAATGCAGTGCTAGAAGGTAGGTCTTTTTGTCCAACTTAATTCCACAGTCAAGACAGATAAAATGGCCCCAATTCTCAGACACGTAGACTGAGAAAAACTAACTGCACTATGGGATTTGATATGTCTTCAGGCAAGTCAGATAATTCTACTGGAAGAAAAAAAGCAGTTGCATTTATAATAAAGTTAAAATAGATAAATAAAACTGAAAATTGCATTTATAATAAAGTTAAAATAGAAAAATAAAACTGAAAAAATAAAACTAAATTGGAAAATTCAGCTACTTCATTTCTTTGCTCTGAGCAATGCCATGAATTAATTTCATATAATGGCCACAAAAAACAATTCCTGATTTCCACTTTGGGTTCTGTAAAAATCAATAAAAATGAGACAGCTGTTTGAAACAATCTTTGAGAGTCATAAGAAGTCCAGCCACTAGTGATAAACACACATGCTAAAATGTGGATGGTGCTTAAGAATTAGTGATTTGGAGCCTAGGGAAGATGCCAGTGTGGCTCAAGGTTGACCAAAGATCTAAGGCTTTCCTGCAAAAAAAAAAATATATATATATAATCAAATAAGTCATTCTGGAAGCAAAAATAAATTATTTGCTCAATGTTGGAATAATGCTAAGTACTGACAGCAAATGAGGAAGGCAGACAATTCAAATGACCAAAGTATTTTCCATGTTTTCTGAAAATAGATCAGAAGCACCCCATGTGATTTTGAATCTGGTACTTACCTTTCCCTTAGTGAATGATCCCATCTTATGGACTTTGAATGAATTGATACTAACAATCAAAAATGCCATGTTGTGATTTCACAGGTATAGGCATAAACAAGTTCATTGGAGAATTTGCCATGTCAAGAGAACATAATCGTGTATTTGATAAATCCTAATAAACTTTCCTATTAGGGAGGTACCAGAAAAAATATTTCTTATGGATTTTGTATGCCAAAGGGGCTGTGTCCCTTCTTAAAAGGCTTGCAAGCTATGGAACATAGGATTTTCAAGAAATTTAGCCTTATTTTGATTAAGATGTAAAGAAAAATTAAGCTTGACATATTTATACTGATGACCATTATATACTGTCTGCTTTAACAATATCCTTTCATTTGTTTAGAATGATACTGACATTTCTTTGCTTCTTTCTGTTTGGGAAACTTTTTGAAGGACTTTCTTATTTATCACAAAATATTCCTGATTGAAGAACTTATTTTTTTAATTTTAATTTTTCCCCTACCATTGGATGCTTCAATGTTTGGAATAAAAATGGAAGCTTCCAAGATTCTGATGACGAGAAAACGAATATCTACCAGAAAATATAAAGTTGAACATTCTACAATATCTGTATAATCCTGTGTGCCCAAGTATTTGATTGTCGTGTATTGAAAACGTAGAAATGTATTGTAGTTACAGAAATCACTCTTTGATGCTGTAGAAGACTGCCAGTCAAAGTACACCTGGGTGTCATGCAGCACCAATGGGGATGCTGATAACCCAAATTATTTCCATAGCAACAAAGGCAACAATGCAAAGATATCTTTTTTAAAAATCCTGGAAATGAGCATTACCATCCACATCCTGCCAGGTATTTTTAGGGTATTCAGATAGCAAAGGATTTCCAGAGATAAGAAGATGCATCTGATAGTTAATATCACCAAATGAAATTTAGCAATTTTCCCCATCCCTCCAAACCATTAATAAAAAAGGAAGAAAACTAAACTTGATTTTACTTTATGAACCACAAAATGGCATCATTTTCTTACATTATTTAACATTCTATGTACCTCATCATATTTGTGAAACTGATGTTATACCTTTATTGATCAAATACATTATCAGACAGTGATTATAGATGTGCTCATTTTTACTTGATATTTTCCCAATTCATTATTATGAGGCTCAGAATGAAAATCAAGTACCTAGTGCTATGATTATTGGTACATGGTACTAGAGCAGTCCCTCTGTGAATGAGTATTCAGTTACAAGTTCTTTGCTCTGCTAATTGTGTGGCATAGGCATGTGTATCAACTTTTCTTAGCCTTTAAAAGATATTTTGCAGCCAGGTATGGTGGTGCATGCTTGTAATCCCAGCACTTTGGGAGGCTGAGACAGGAGAATCGAAAGTTCAAAGCCAGCCTCAGCAAAAGTGAGGTGCTAAGCAACTTAGTGAGACTCTGTCTCTAAATAAAACACAAAATAGGGCTGAGGATGTGGCTTAGTGGTCAAGTGTCCCTGAGTTCAATCCTCAGTACCAAAAAAAAAAGAAAAATTTGTAAACAACATTATATACTTATTAAGGTACATAAAGCACTAATTAATTTAAAGATGATTATATATCAACCCTGGGTAGAAAGCAGTGTCTCAATAAATGTTCATTTTCTACATTTTTATTTTATCATGCAGCCTGACATTTCATCGACTAGAGACTCATTTCTATTAAGTATCTACCTCATTTAAAATTAAAATGTCCCTGGGAAGGTTAAGATTTTTAGTCTTATTTTCAATTAGTTTAATTAGATTACTCAATGTCCTTATCTAAACTTAACCTCTGAAATGGACTACATCAAAGAAAGCAGTTTTTATAGGGATGGTGGAAAGGTGACAGAGGAAGACTTCAGTGCACAGAGATAGAAAGACATTCCATCTCCTTTAAGGAAATTGAATGCAGAATTTTCAAGGTTAACACTGAAAAAAGAATTTTCAAATGAAGAGCAGCAACTCATGCATTTATTTCCAGTTCTGTTCTGTTTTTTTTTTTTTTTTTTTTTTACTTCCTGGGTTTCTCTTTGGATAAACACAATGTGTTTAGTCCAAAGTGGAAAAAGAGAAGAAATGTGCAAAGTTTTTCCCCTTTTTACACTTGAAAAATCTTTTTTCATTTTTGAGAGGAGAGCTGAGACAGGCAAGTCTTTGGAACAGTTCCCTCTCTAAAGTACTAAGGAAGAATGTAACAGAAAAATGTAAAAAAAAAAAAAGTAGAGAAATGTGTATTCTAAACATCTGGCTCATAAACCACTAGCTTCTCATGATTTTCTCTTGCTTGGTCTTTGGAATTCCCAGTGGTTATTTCTCTTGCTTAGAAACCCTTTGCCTACTCCCTGATCTGCAATACGAGGGGACCCTATAAGACCGTTAGCAGTAGCTCCAAATGCAGTCTAGCATTTATGGCATTATCAACCTGCTGCATGCATTTGAACCTCACAATAATCTCCATGGAATTTGTTTTTAAATCATTAATATTTACAAATAAGGAAACTGAAACCAAGTCCATGGCTTGCTAATAGTGGAACTAGTCAGAATTTAGAGTATATTTTCAGTGCCTGTGCTCAAAACTATTGCACTCTCCTGTATGGAGACCAAGAAATAATTTTTCACAAAAAATACATTTTTGAGCCTTCCCTTTATAACTGGACCTATTTACTAGAACTTTCACTGTATTTTTTCCAAATGAAATATTCAAAGAACACCTTGTATGTGTAGTGATATTTTATGCTTGTATATGTGAATAACATAAAATTCTTGTCTATTGGTTCAAGTAATTTTCTAGAGGGACACAATCACACATATAAGCTGACCTACCTACATATATGCATAAAATATTAAATGTATTGAAAAACTATGAATTAGGTATGAAAATCACCCCCATCTTATTGAACAGAAAACAAAGTCTAGAAGTGAACGACAGGAGCACCATCTCTTAGGCTTGTGAATGAATGAGCCTCCAGATTCAAAAGTTATCTCTTCCGTTCAGATCACCCCCAAATTTAGGGTTTTATCAGCCAAAACCCCAGATAGCTTCTCTGCTAAGAAGGATCCTTTAAGTTTGGGTCTACAGAATCCCTCAGCATACCAAAACAATTGTTATGTATGCCTCTGAGTTTGGAGTACATTGTTATGCTGCAAATACATCTGAAACATCTGCCAACCCACAGAGTTGTGTAATGCAACCACACCATGGTCATGTTCAAGAATGACTCCCTGGAATTGTAGCAAGACATTTTCCTATCAGTGACATCTTGAAAGGCATGTAAGCCCAGGAAAGAACATGCATGAGGCATACGAACATTGCTTAAATGGAGTGATTCTGAAACTCTCAAGATTTAGATGCCCTTAAATGAGACAGAAGACTCCACAGCTCACCTACCACATCTGTGTTCTTATAGGGAAAAATAAATGTGAGATAAGAGAAAATAACAACAGAAGTAACAACCACACAAGTGACAAAAGAACAATGTTTGACACACCTGAAAGTATTTTAAAAATATAGCAACTAACATAAAGGGAACTGCAGCTAAGACCCAAGATCATGAGCCATTATTGATAAAACCCTCATAGCAGAGCTGCTGTCTTCTTGATAATCATATGATCTCAACCATCTGCATTTGTACATGTGCCAGTCCACCTTTCATGGCTGCATGCTGTCACCAGGCTGTTAGAACTTGTGTGAGAACCTAACTTTCAGAATGTGGTTAATTTTTTAACAGTGAAGTATTTCTGTCTTAGCAGTTTTTTAAAAAATATGAAATGGATTTACAAGTCACCAGTACTATGCCTGAGTAAAGCCTAACGGTGAAAATGAATGGAACATTCAGCATTCAGCATCCACACTCACACACACTGGTGCAGTAAAAAGGTGACTCAGGGTTTTGCTTCAGTTTTTGGTCAAGGAAAATACCAAGAGCCTGATGGTTGGCAATGGGCTATATATGAAGGCCCCATGTTCTTGTCCAGAGCACACACGGCCACAGACGGTTACTTTCTAAAGTTGTGTAGCTTAGTTCTTCCATCTCTATCAAAGTTCTTACTGCGAGTTAGGCAGGATTTCTGTTCACAAACTGCCCAGGGCTAGAAAAGATCCCTCATGTAGGTCTGTTGGCAGCAGATTACAGGGACACTGCTGGCACTGCCCATCAACCTCGCCAAGGCCTCCTCATTGTGCTGGCACGACATTAATTTGCAGAATTTAATCTGTGGAACAGAAGAGCCTGAGGCCTTTCTGAAGCTTCCACTCTTCTGTTTGAGAACTATTGCAGAAGTTGTCCATTTTCATGCTTTATTTCTCTTCTTATAATAGGTTTGGAAATAACTGGGGCACTCAGCTACAATCCTTGGAAAATCTGAAATTTCTTTCATATAGTTCTGATATGGCATTGGCTATACATCAAAAAATATCTGAACCAAACCAGAGCCAATGAGCTGATAGTCAGAGGAAGGGACCATAGCTCCTAAAAACCCTGTATTTACTCTTGTTCCTCTCTTCTGAATACAGACTAGAAAGTCTGGAATTCTTTCTGAATACCAAATTGAAAATTCCAAGTTGACTAGGTTCACAGAATATTATCATTAAAAAGGATGTCTGTGGCTATACAACTACTTCATGTTACACAAGAGGAAATTTAACCTTGGTCACAAAGGTAGCTAGGTAAGTCCAAGGTCACAAAGCCAATCTGGAAAGAGAATCCTCGATCCCTGAGTCCTAAAACAGTATTCATGGTTCTAAATTGCTACTTCATTAGAATTAAAGAGTTAGGCTTTGATATAGAACTGATAATATGTGCATCAACACTGTATTAAATATTTGGTGCAGTGACTAAGTGCACAGTATTAGTAAAAGCAATATGAATCTTATTTTACCAGTTATTTACAATGATAGTATTTATCATAAGTACTATGATTTCTGTTAGTAGGTAATTATCATTGTACTATTTGCTAAATATATCTATTTATCATTTCATTTAATCTCATAAGAACTGTATACAGAAATAATGTTAATACTTGAACTGAAAGTGAGAAAAACTGAGACACAGACAATAAACCAGGCCCTAGAACCATAGCAGTAGGATTGATGCAGAATGCTCACATAGTTCATTTTGCTTGAAACTTAATAGTCTTGTCTTTTTTACTAGTTTTCCTTCAGATTTCAGCTCCTGTAGACTCTTCACCAAGCAGATAAAACTATGACTTGAAATGACTAAATAAATGTTAGAAAATTTATATTACTTCATTTCAGTGTTGCAAAAACAAAATGCTTTGCAATCTCTTCTTGAAAAATCTTTCAAGGCGATAATACAAAATCTATCAGAAGGGGTCTGATTTACCTAAGTGATTCTTCTTTAGAAATATAATGAGTCACTCTTCCTTTACTAGAATAGGTCAAATAAGATATTATGTTGGAAGTCTGAGAAATTGGGCCATCCATGTTATAATCACAGCCTATGTATTTGCCATGGTGGGAGTTAAGATGATTGGTAACCTCATTTTTTTATTACTTAAATAACAGGAGTGTACATAAAATATTTAGAATTGTACAACCACATTGCCCTTCTGTTGTTTCATATTTCTTTATTTTTTATTTATTTATTTGTTTGTTTGTTTGTTTATACTATGGATTGAATCCAGGGGTGCTTAATCACTGAGCCACATTCCCAGTCCTTTTTTTTTTTTTTTTTTTGATTTTTTATTTTGAGACAGTATCATTAAGTTGCTTAGGACCTCACTAAATTGCTGAGGCTTGCTTTGAACTTGCAATCCTTCTTCCTCAGCCTTCTGATTGTCTGGGATTAAAGGCAAGGCGTCTGCCACCATACCCTAAGTCCTGCAGTTGTTTCATCTTTGTTTTTCCCTAAAAGTAGAAACAGATGTGGTGGGTAAATTGGTGAATCTTTTGTCTCACTTAAGTGGAATGGGATATTTTCAGTTTCAGAACCACTAAATTATGTAATTCTTTGTGTTCATGGGTTGTATCAGTATATAAAATATGCTAAATAAATGTTAGCCATGACCATTATTTGCATTCTGACTTTCTTACGTCTCCCATTTATTCCCCAGCTCCTATAAGCATTTTTGTTTTTTTATTTGCTGTTACTACTTCAAAAAAATTTTATAAAACTTGTAGGAACCACCAAATTTATAAGAATATTTTGTGTGATCTTTTGTATATCATCAAATCAGCACTCAATATAATTAAGTACCTATTTTTTAAAAAACCTGTTAAAATATATGTGCGTTGTCTTCTGTATTGTTCATGGCACCCAATAAAGTAAGAAAATGGAATTGTTTTCTATTTTTTAGGCTGCACTTGTTAATATCTGTGACCCAGCCCCATGGTTATCCTATGTAACAACCACAAAACTTCTGTGATATACCACAATAAACATACCTTGTTGGATCTCTGCCCTGTCTGTGTAGCTGCACTAATCTTGGCTGGATGTTCCCATGTCTAAGAGGTAGAATGTTGGTTGTAACATTTGTGACATGTAGACAGAACTTGGCTGGGGCAGTTGAGATGACCTGGGTCTGCGTATAGGTTTTTCATCCTTCAGTGGACTACTTGCGTATGTTCACATGGTGACGGCAGTGGCGTAAGGAAGGATGAGTAACCATGTCACATCTCTCAAGGGCTAACCTTGAAACTTCTCCTAAACAGGACAAGTCTTGTGGCCAAGCCTACACTCAAGAACTGGAGAATTACACTCTTCTTTAGGAATATACAGAATGTCAAAAGAAAACACCAAATGTCATGCTTACAGGAAGAATAATGAGGTGGGAAATTTAATAAGATCAATTAATACCTTTAAAAAAATGAAGATAAAAACAGGCATAAACATTTAAGTAAATTGCCCAGGTTCATACACCTGCTGCACTGCAAAGCCAAAGTTGAAACCAAACGTTGAGAGAGTTGTGATTCAATACATTTGAATCATTTTTTCTCATTAAAAATGTTTTCTTTCCTTATCTTTCATAACACACCCTCTCTGGCTCTCCTCTTAACTCATTAGTGATTGGTTGTGTCTATCTGGCACATTCTTTTTTCTCTGCATGGTTCTTAATTATTATATAAAATAGAGAAATCTCAAAAACTCTGCTATAGTCTCCCCTTTTTTCACACACACTCTTTTGAGATACAAAAAAACCTCAAAGTGCTTGTGGACAAAATTTGTGTGAGCTTGGATGGGAAAATAAAGTCCATCTTTATTTTCACAACTCTATTTGAAATTAATGGTTTTTAAAACATCATTAAATATAGATTGCAAAATATATTAGTATGTGAAATGCCTGAAACTTTCTTCTGAGTAGATATTAGTGATAATTTCAAATTACATTATAATTGTTGCAAAAATCTCCCAATGCTATTTATTTTCATACAAATCTGAGATAATAGTTACAACTTCAGACAAATTTGATACCTACTATTTTAATTAAAAAGCACTGGCATTGACTATATTGCAAATTTGTTCTGAATTTTTTTTTTTTTTTTTTTTTGTGGTACTAGGGATTGAACCCAAGGTCTTGTACATGTAAGTCAAACACTCTACCAACTGAACTATATCCCCAGCCTCTGAAAATATTTTTAAAAGTACACAGTTCAGCCGGGCGCGGTGGCGCAAGCCTGTAATCCCAGCACGTAGGGAGGCTGAGACAGGAGAATCGCAAGTTCAAAGCCAGCCTCAGCAATGGCGAGGTGCTAAGCAACTCAGTGAGACCCTGTCTCTACATAAAACACAAAATAGGGCAGGATGTGGCTCAGTGGTCGGGTGCCCCCGAGTTCAATCTCCAGTACCAAAAAAATAAAAAAAATAAAAGTACACAGTTCAATACAATTTCTTGTGTTGTAATCCAGTTTATTTTTCTAAATTTTAATAATAATACTCATCCAATAAGAATCTTTTAGCTATTTTAAAACTGGTGAAATCTACGTTTTTAAAAACTGACTTTAAAAATTAAGAATCCCATTTGGGCATAAGCTTGAAAAATGATATTATTAATTTCCATGGTTATAATTATCTTCCCACTGATGAAAATCTTTCTTCAGTCTTGACGACCCTCTTGAGTTCCACTCTCTTGTCCAGTTGTTTAATGGCATGATGCTGTTTTGTGGACACATGAAGGTCAATATTTTCAAATCAGAGACCCACTCCTCTGAACACATACAGCTTCTTTACCATCCTTTGTTCTGTATCACAGTGATGGTTACTAGACCTGGATATAATAGTCCGTTCCTCTGTCTCACATCTCCATTGTCTTTCAGTACAATATTGTTTGGAAAGGTCTTTTAATCATCATTTCATAACTTTTTATATTCTCTCACTGATACTAAGTAATACCTCTGAAACAACTTCTTTATTTTCTTTTGGTACCAAGGATTAAATTCAGGGACTCTTAGCCACTGAGCCATACCTCCAACCCTATTTTGTATTTTATTTAGGGACAGAGTCTCACTCCCACTGAGTTGCTTAGCACCTTGTCGATACTGAGGCTGGCTTTGAACTCTCAATCCTTCTTGTCCCGAGCCACTGGGATTACAGAGGTGTGCCACCGGGCCAGGTTTGAATGTTTTTCTTAAAACACCAATCTTAAGTTCTGTTCCAGAGTTCCTGGGGACCACACGAACTGCAGAGGGCCCTGATCTGCCCTCAGGAAACTCCACGGGTGTCCAGCTAAAGGGAGACCAGAGACTGCTACCTCTAGCCACTGGGGAGCCCAAATTCAGGGAAAGAGTCGCTCCAGAGACACCAGTGGAGGCAGCTCTGCCAAAGGGCATCCTGGGCCTGCCTCAGCTCTGCTCCAGAGTTCCTGGGGACCGCCAAGAGCTGCAGAGGGCCCTGATCTGCCCTCAGGAACCTCCACGGGTGTCCAGCTAAAGGGAGACCAGGGACTGCTACCTCTACCCACAGGGGAGCCCAAACTCAGGGTAAGAGTCCCCGCAGAGACCCTAGCGTGAGACAGCCCTGCCCAAGGTCAGCCTGGGCCCACCCCAGTTCCATTCCAGAATTCCTGTGGACTGGCATGAGCCCCAAAGGACCCTGACCCACGCTCAGGAACCTCCACAGTTGTCCAGCCAAAGGGAGACCAGGGTCAGCTACCTCTAGCCACTGGGGAGCCCAAATTCAGGGCAAGAGTCACTCCAGAGACACCAACATGAGGCAGCCCCATCCAAGGGTAGCCTGGGTCTGCCCCAGTTACGCTCCAGAGTTCCCGGGGTCCGGCAGGAGCTACAGAGGCACAAAAACGGCATGATACTGGCATCAAAATAGACATGTAGACAAATGGTATAGAATAGAAGACACAGAGACCTACCCACTTACATACAGTTACCTTATACTAGATAAAGGAGCCAAACACGTACACTGGAGAAAAGACAGCCTAGCCTCTTCAACAAATGGTGCTGGGAAAACTGGAAATCCATATGCAGCAAAATGAAACTAAACCCCTATCTCTCACCATGAACAAAATTCAACTCAAAGTGGACCTGGGAGTCAGATCAGAGACCCAATGCCTAATAGAAGAAAAATTAGGCCCAAATCTTCATCATGTTGGATTAGGACCATACTTCCTTAACAAGACTCCTATAGCACAAGAAGTAAAATCAAGAATCAACAAATGGGATGGATTCAAACTAAAAAGCTTCTTCTCAGCAAAAGAAATAATCAATGAATTGAACAGAGAGCCGACATCCTGGGAACAAAGGCCACACACACATCTGATAGAGCACTAATCTCCAGGATATATAAAGAACTCAAAAAACTTAACACCAA